>CAWUFW010000089.1:4800000-6000000 GCA_963921515.1 Calotriton arnoldi | reverse complement strand
AGTATCACTATGCATTTCCTTGAAACAAGCTACTAGATGGGTTTCTTCTGATCTTCCTCTACATTCTCCTCTGTGGCTGCGATTGGAAAAATCCCTCATTGCCCCCTTTTATTTTAAAGAGATTCTCACCTTAACTATACCTATAGCTCAGTCACGTTGTCGTGTTATTTCTAATTCATATAAAATTTTGAATCCTCTCTTACCTACCACATATCCCGTACCTACCAACTGCCAACAACCACCCAATTGACATAATAAAGCATTACGTATTAACAATCGTCCCTTTTACTGGAAACTTTGGCATACCAATCACAACTTTTTTCAGGTGATCAACTTCTGTCCTTTTCTGATCTTCAAACGCAATTTTCTTTACCTCATTCCTCCAAAAAACAATACACTCTTTTATTCAATTGCCTTAACCAATACATTTCCACATGCCGTCCACTATTCTTTCTTCCTCAGATTCTACCATACTTTTTCCCTTGTTTAGTATCACTCCATCAGAATCTGTCATTTATAAGTCATTACAACTTAATCCGGGAAGACACAAATCAAAAGTTTAATTCGCTTTCGAAAAGGATTTGGTGAAATGCTGGTCTACCATTCTTTGGCTTAATTTTAAAAAACTACATGAGCTGCGCACACTACTCAAACCTACTGCCGCTTACTTCATACTCCTGTTACCTTAAAATCCTTTCCCAAGATACTACCTCATCATGCTGTTCCTGCTTATTTCCCATAGCAGATCTTAAGCATATGCTATTCTAATACCCTGCTATTTAACATTTTTGAAAATTGGTTTGGTCTCAAATTAATAAGATTTTTAATGCGGACATCCCTTTCTCTTTCACTAATATTTTCTTAGGTTGTTTGGCTCCTCAATTGCCTCATTCAATTCCTGGTTTTCGATTGACAGATTTACTACTGGCTGCTGTATTTCATTTGATTACATCAAATTAGAAACCAGCTCATAATGTTATTTTCAGGTCTTGGTGGAATGTCATTTGTTTTCATCATAGATTAGACACAAAATACGTTACTCCTATTTCTCTTGCAATTAAAAGAGATCTTTTATGGCTTCCACTAACAACGTACTTATCACTTTGTGCCTCATCCACTCATACCATTGTCTCTGTGTCGGATGAAGTACGGAAGCCACCTTAAATTTCGTTTTCACTCTGCCTTTGTACAAAATTGTAAATTAGTTTTTTCAAAATAATACATTAGATATAGGGTCTCTTTTTATTTTTTGCTTTAGTGTCTACAGTGTATTAGATACTGTTACTCTTTATTTGATATAACAAGTTATGTATTGCGCTCCCCTCTCTTCCTCCTTCTTCCCCTTATCTTCCCATGTTTTACTATACAGCTGTATACAGCATAGAGTTTTTGTATCTTTTTATATTTTCTATTCCATTTTTATCAAATATTTTCTGTGAATACTTTATATTTATAATTCTGTTTTGTTTTAGTTTTTGATGGCATGTGATTATTCATTCGCTGTTTCTCTAGGGTTTCTCAAACAAACGTAAACTTTAAAAAAAAGGAGGGTAGGCTAAAGACATAGACACATAGGTAAGGAACCTGCTAAATATGTCAAGGATGTGAGCTTACAAAAGCTGATCAGACCTTCAAGAAAGTGACTTAATCAAACACAATATGATTATATAATTTCCCATGACTTCAATTGCCTCAACATTTTAAGAAATTAAATCTGCATTGTAACTAGCGCTCAATGTAATACAATTACCCTCTTCTCTAATCCAATATTTATAAACCGTGAATGAGAAGTGATGGAATATTGGTTACATAATTTTCTGGAGGTCGGAAACATTAATGTTCAATACTCTCATCACTCCAAATGATGTGAATTCTCTACAGTGGAAAGCCAATGAGGAGTCCACATATAGTCACCACACACAGTTGGTATGGACCAAAGGTCTCCAACCTTTCCTCTAAGAAGAGCTACTTATGTTCAATAACACTCTTCGAGAGCTACTAATATTATTATATATAATAATAGGGTGATGCCCTTAAACCGGTCCCAGGATGCTTGTTTCTATTTGAGGGAGGACCTGGCTTGGCAGTTTGATCTGGACTGTTCCCATGATGCACAGGGTCAAGACTGATTTGCATATGGCTGGGTCTAAACTGGGATGGCATTGTTAGCAAAAAAAATATGCATTTAACCCAGATCTCTTGGCTCGGGGTGAAGGTTTGATTTGCTTTGCATTCCGTCCTTCATCTGTGCATCTTTTGCTTTCTCGCCCTAAGTGCGCCAGGTATGCCCAGACGTGGGTCCCGGGCTCACCATGCCACTGGATTCAAGCTAGCGTGGCTGATGAGGGGTGATGCCATGAAACCGGTCCCAGGATGCTTGTTTCCATTCCAGGGAGGACCTGGCTTGGCAGTTCGGTCTGGACTGTTCCAATGAGGCACAGGGTCAAGACTGATTTGCATATGGCTGGGTCTAAACTGGGGTGGCATGGTGAGCAAAAGAAAGATAGATTTAACGCAGATCTATTGACTGGGGGTGAATGTTTGATTTGCTCTGCATTCCGTGTCTTAAGTTTCTAAAAGTGGCATTTCAGAATTGCAATTTAAAATCCAACTTCACCATAAGTTAGGATTTTAAATTGTGATTCCAGAGGCACCAAACATGAAGTGGTTCCTGTTCCTATACAGAAATACACTTATAAAATGTAACAAGGTAATTCAAATGTTATCCTAAAGAAGCGGTAGGTCTTGCAGTAGTGAAAAACAAATTTAAGAGTTTTTCACCACGAAGACAAGTAAAATGTCCGTTTTAAATACACTTGCCCCTGCCCTTGGGACTGTCCAGGGCCTACCTCAGGGGTGACGTATAAGTATTACAAAGGAAGGGTTGGGCCTAGTAAAGGTTTTATTTGCCAGGTCGAAATGGCATTTTAAAACTGCCCATAAACAGGCTGCAATGGCAGGCCTGAGAGATGTTTAAAGTGCTACTTAGGTGAGTGGCACTAGCAGCATTTAATTTACAGGCCGTGGGCACAGGCACTGCCACTTTACTAGGGACTTAAAAGTAAAATAAATATTTCCATTGGGTATAAGCCAGTTCGCTATGTTTTAAGGAGAGAGCACAAGCACTTTAGTACTGGTTAGCAGTGGTAAAATGTGCAGAGTCCTATGGCCAGCAAAATTAATTCAGCAAAACAAAATACGAGGAGGAAGGCAAAAGGTTAGGGGGAAAATCCGCCAAGGATGCCAGGTTTAACAAGAGGCATGTGCAATTGTTCCCTCTGAGGGCATACTTTTCCCAACTTGTGATGCACTACATTTTTATATTCAAGATTTTTTCATTGGTTACGTTAGTGGTCTGATGTTCACATTAATCAACAATTCAGCTCTCACTGGAAATGCTCAAATTCAATATGACTGCTTGCACAGCAATTGCATATACAGGGTTTAAGCCAAACGAAAGGCTTATTTCTTCAATGAGTATAGAACTGAGGACCTCCAGAATTTCTCCCAATATAACACATTTGATCTGATCAAAATTACACTTCGTACATGAACCTCAAACTGGGACGCAATATGTCAAAGACACCAATTGAGTTGAATAAGCTACCTTTTAAGGGCCTACAGCTAATCCTGCATATTTGTGTTAAAGGAATTAAAACCTATTCACTCTTGTGCTTCTGACTGAGTTAATTCCATTAGGTGTTCCAGTGCAAAATGTTTTATCATCTGACCTTGTAACATCTAAGAAGAAGGCCCCTTTACCCTTTATAAGGTTTCAAAACAGGAAATAAACATTTGGTTTCAGAAAAATTTCCATGTTATTTTGAGTAAAGTCCTGTAAATCAAGTCTATGACGGTGGGAAAATAAGGCACTCTCATTCAATTATTATAATGCAGGAAATTATGTCAGCAGTCAGGGGAGGGTGGCTATTAATACTTGCGTCCAAATCAGTTAAACAAAATTAACAAAGGGAGGGACCAGAATACATCCCTGATATATAATCTGTATTGAAGAAATTCTGGATAAAGAGACATCCGTTAAGTTTGCGGGGCAGGCCCATTTTCAGCTGAAGGAATTACCCAACACTTAACAAATTGTGTGCCCTTCCACACACAAATTGTTAAATCTAAAACAAAATGCTTTAAATTTTATTTTTTAAAGTCCTCATATCACCATGGCGACTGGACCTTTTTATGGTTTATATCTCTTTATTGGTTTTCAAAAAGAAAAAACTAATTCACCACCTACAACCAATTGGCCGGTGGGAAAACGTCAGGTATTAAACAAGGAGAGAAAGGATAGAGGTTAGAGGTGTAGTAGAGGAGAAGCAGTAGAGGGGTGTGGGGGGATCAGCACTTGATATTATCGAGCGTGCCTAGTGGGCATCATCATCCGTCCTGCAATTCTGCTGCAGGGATGTCGTCGGGTCTCGGGGGGGATCTCTAGTAAGTCCAAGCACATGTAGGTACATAGGGCATGTAAGCTCATTAAATTCAGCAGATAAAAACTCCAGTGTGGATTTCCAAGTTTTATCGAAGCGGGGAAGACTGAGATATGCTGGCTGTAATCTTCTCCATTCCTACCACCTCCCATAATTTATCCAACCTGGTGGGAGCACCCTCCTTACCCCACCTAATCAGTATCACCTGTTTGGCCGCCCCTAACGCTAGTGTAATGGCTCTTCCCCTACATGAGTTCAAGGGGTATGTTAAGGCGTTCGGGAGGCCTAGTAAAATGTAACTTGGAAATCGTGGTAGGTCGGTATCATAGGTGTTATTTATGTCAGGCAGTATAGATTCCCAGAAGGGCTGTATCTTGGGGCACTCCCACAATAGATGGGTCAAGGTACCTATCTGGCCGCAGTGGCACCAGCAGTAAGCGCCTGCCCCCCGTTTCCAGCGTGCCACCCTTTCTGGGGTGTAGTACCAGTAATACGCTATTTTGAGGAACATCTCCTTGCCTGCCGTACTACAAGAAGATGCTCTGGCCCTGTGTACAATGTCTTGCCAATCTTTAGGGGAAAATTCTAGTGCGCACTCTGTCTCCCATCTGCGCTGCGCTGGTGTTTTACTTTGCTGTGTGGGTGTAATTAAAAAAGCATATATGTCTGACATAAGCTTTTTGTCGGAGGATCTGGTTATGAACCATTTCTCAAATTTCGTTAGGGGCCGCCCTGCGTGTATACGAACTGTTGGTTGTGTCACCCAGTGTCTTAGGGCAAGGTACTGCCAGTATGTGGATTTAGGTAGCCCATATCCCTCCACTAGTTGATGGAAGTCCATTATCCCATTCTTGTCAAAGAGATTCCCCACCCTCTTGCAATTAGCTTCCTGCCACGTAAGATAGATCTGTCCCTGACATGCCGGCGGGAACTCCGTGTGACCTATGAAAGGAGTCAATGGGGACATAGGGGTTGATAGGCCCTGTGCGACTTGGACCCTGTCCCAAGCCATCAGCGTGGCTCTCAACACCGGGGAGATGTATATCCCTACTGGGTGGTAACGTTTAGGAAGCCATGGGACCTTCCACATATGTATAACCGCTATTGCCTGATCTATGAAACACCAATGCTTTTCGGACATTAGCCTATACCATTCGACCATATAGCGTAATTGGGCCGCTTGATAGTAGCGCACCAAGTTGGGAAGTCCCAGGCCCCCATCAGCTTGCTTCAAATAGGTTTGTTAGCGTGCCATGCGGGCTTTCTTCCCGCCCCAGACGAAATCCACTAAGAGGTGTTGCAGTTTGGCGAGTGTCTGAGGAGGGGGCTGTAGTGGGAGAGTTTGCATGACATACAATATACGGGGAAGTATAGTCATCTTGACTGCAGCTAATCTGCCCAGCCAAGACAGTGTAAGATGTCTCCATCGTTGAAGAGCGACTCGAGTGTTATTTAGTAGTGTATCGTAGTTCTCACGTACCATACAATCCAACATAGAGAATGTTTGGCGACCCAGATAGGGGACACATGAGTCCGCCCATTCAAAGGGGTAGTCTGCCTTTAATCGCTCCAGGTCAGCACTAGGAATAGTGAGGCTAAGGGCTTGGGTCTTCTGTATATTCATCTTAAAGCCTGAGACCTGACCAAAGACTTCGAATTACCGCATGAGTGGTGGTATGGAGGTATCTGGTTGAGTAAGGAAGAGCACCACATCGTCCGTGTAAAGGGAGATCTTGTGTTCCCTATCTCCCATGTAAATCCCAGTAATTGCGGTATGCTGACGAATACGTTCCGCAAAGGGCTCCATATACAGAGCAAATAGTAGTGGTGATAAAGGACACCCCTGTCGGGTGCCTCTCCCGATTTTAAAGGGTTGAGACCTAATCCCATTGACGTTAATTAGTGCCTCGGGGGCCTTATATGTGCTATTGACCCATTGCAAGAAACGCGGTCCCAGGCCAAATCTCATCAATACCAGGCGCAGATAAGGCCACTGGACCCGGTCAAAAGCCTTCTCGGCGTCGACCGACAAGAGCAAGGCTGGTTTCTGTAAACGTTGGGTCTTGTCGATAAGGGGGCATAGTCTGCGGGAACCATCGCTACAATTCCTTTCGGGGATAAAGCCAGACTGGTCCGGGTCCACTAACCCTGCATGTGTGGTGCTAAGCGGGCCGCCAGTATTTTGAGATCAACATTCAGCAGCAAAATAGGTCGGTATGATGAGCACTTCTTCGGGTCCTTTCCCGGCTTTGGCAAGACCACCACCGTGGCCATATGCATGGAGGTGGGGATCGTTCCTTCAGTACTGAAGGAATTAAAAAGGCGCATGAGTATTGGGAGTAAGCTCGGGGCCAGGGTTTTATAAAAATCCGAGGAATATCCATCTTCCCCCGGGGCCTTGCCCGACGCCAAACCTTGAATCGCCTTCAGTACCTCGTCCAGTGTGATGTCCGCCTGTAATTTATCTGCGTCCGTGGCCGGAAGAGAGGCGACCTGTGCTTGAGCAACATACGCGGCTACTGCTGCGCCGTCCGAGGGATCTGCCCTATACAAAGCCGTGTAGAATTTTTCAAATTCGAGGGCTATCAGGTCATCGCTTTGTATTGTGTCACCCTGTCCGGTTTCTATCTCTGCTATGTGGCGCTGCAGTATTTGTGAGCGTACTTGGCACGCCAGCAACCTCCCCGCCTTATTCCCCCCACATAGAAGCGCTGTTTGGTGCAGAGCAGAGAGTACTCCGCTCTGTCGAGATCCAACGCTTTCAGCTGCTTGCGAGCATTGGTAAGCTGGCGACGCACCCGGATTGCCTCGGTATCCCTATGTACCATTTCCAGTTCTCTAACCTGTCCCTCTAGTCGGTCCCTCTTTTCTTTCCTGTCCCTGTTCAATCTGGCTGCTATCGCCAGAAACTGACCCCGGATGACCGCCTTCAGTGTGTCCCATAGTAGGTGTATGTGCGTTTGACCGTCATCGTTATGGTCCATAAAGGTTTGTATGGCCTCCTGGATCTCTTTAATATTTGCGTCATACGTAAGCAATTTATGGTTAAGACGCCATAATCTGTGCCTCTGGTTATCCCCTTCAAGGTGCCAGGAGAAGCTAATGGGTGCGTGGTCTGAGAGTGATGCAATGCCTATGGATGTGTCCAGGATCCCTACGGTGATCCGTGGTATAGTTAAAAAGAAGTCAAGTCGGGCATAGGACTGGTGGGCCACTGAAAAGAAGGTGTAATCCTGGGCCTCGGGGTTACGTTGCCTCCAGGCGTCCACGAATTCCACTTCCCCCAGCCACTGCTGCATGGATGTAGATAACGCCCCCGCATGACCCGTCCGGTGTGTGGTTCTGTCAAGGGCAGGGTCTTGTACTATGTTAAAGTCTCCCCCTATTGTAAGGTTTTCACCCGAGGATTTTAGTATCGAGCTTATGACGTCCTTAAGAAACACCTCTTGTCCCTCGTTGGGCCCATATATCGATGCCAGTGTACAGGAATGTCCTCCCATTACCACCCGCAATGACAACAGCCTACCCGGTATTTCCATTTGCACCCCTAGTATCCTCCCAGGGAAGTGTGTTGCAAAAAGCACTGCCACTCCTGCCTTCTTCCCGGGCAGGGACGAAAAAAATTGTCGGTCAAACCAACGGGACCGGAGACGCGTCCAATCTACGCGTTTCAAATGTGTTTCCTGCACAAGGCAAATATCGCATTTGATTTCTTGGAGGTAGGATAAGAGTGCCCTTCGCTTCGCCGGAGAATTAAGGCCCGGCACATTGAGGCTTACTATCGAAGTGCTAAGGGGCACCATGGAGGCAGTGTGGGTGTATGTGCGTCGAACTCGGGGTCCCTTCCCTCTCAATTGTCCGTGGCCCCCCACTCTTGTCACCCGCTGGATGTTGTGTGTAGCCTAGGACCTCCAGCCCAGCAAAAACCCATTTGTGTAGCAAGGGGGCAGTTGTCCCTCCCGTCTCGGCATAAGGGGTACAAGAAGGCCAGATCCACAATTGTGTTAGCCCAAGTTTAGTGAGGTAGCCCTCCATCCTGGCCCTCCGCCCAAGTCTGCACTCTGTCAGGTGTATAGGGCAGCCCCGTGTGCGATATAACCTGATGTCCTTACTTAACTTCGGATCCATTCTCCCCGAGCCCTTGCAGCAGATCTCACTTGTGAAGTACCCACTCGATGTAAGTCCTGACCGGGGGAAGGGTGCGCCATAGAGTAAAAAAGGAGATAAGAAATATATAGAAGAGAAGAATGTGCAACATGGCATCAACAAAAGAACTGCCCTCTTTTGGGCACCAAGGGCGCCTTGGCGCGTGGGCCCATCTGGCCAGTGGCCATGCAGCACCATCTGGTCCTCCAGTGGATGGAAAACGGGCTCCGCCCGCCACGGCCGCTTTCAGAACTTGTCCCGGTTCTGCCAGTAAACGAACTGCTTCCAAGATCTGGTGACAATTCCCAATGCCTCCTCATTCCGTCGTGTGGTCTCCGTCTCCGTCTCTGGCTTGCAACTGCTGAATAAGTGCCTCTCGTTCCTTTTGACTTTCTTTTTTGGTGGGTCGTGCGTGTGAGTCTTTCCCAATGTGGCTTCCTCGTCTCTTCTTCGTGGCACGTTCAGATTCTTCCTCATCCTGGTGCGGGCCTTCCGAGTCCCCGTCCACAAAATCCACTCCCAGGGCCTTCTGTGCTTCTTGAAGGGTTCTCATTGCATGCGTTTCCTTGTCCCACACAAAGAGTAGCTTGAATGGATGCCCCCACCTGTACTGTATCTCATGGTCCCATAAGAAGGTGGTGACGGGACGCAGGGTCCGGCGGCGCTGAAGCGTTAGCTGGGAGAGGTCTTGCTAGATGCCCACCTGCAAGCCCTCAAACGGGATGGCCGCCTTGTCCCGGGTAGCCGCCATGATGTCTTCCTTCTGGCGATAGGAGTGCAGGCATGTGAGGATGTCTTGGGGTTGTCCTGGAGTCTTAGCCGGGCGGCCCGCCCTATGCGTGCGGTCCAAAACGGTCTCCTGGCCTTCTAATGACGGAGCCACATGTCGGAAAAGCCGGATCACAAACTCCTCCAGCCGTCCCGCATCTGCGTGGAGAGGAACTCCTTTAATACGTATATTTGAGTGTCGCGACCTATTTTCCAAGTCCTCGAGTCGTATGCACAGTTCTTCATTGCGGCCTCGCAGATCCATCAACTCCCGAGCATGTGAATGAAGCTCTTCCTCCCTACCATCGCCTGCCTTTTCTAAGGTGTCCACCCGGTCCCCCAGCTCGTCAACGATGAAAGACCACCTGCGGATCCTGTGTGGTAGAAGCTTCGCTACCCTGAAGCTCCTAAAGAGACTATTTTCCTGGATCCCTCGGGAAAGTAGGAGGACCATTATGCAGGCACTACTTGTTAGCTGGCTGGATTACGGAAATGCACTCTTTGTTGGTATGCCAGATTATTTATTTAAACGTCTGCAGGTCATACAGAACGCAGCGGCTAGACTAGTGTGCAATGAGAGCAGATACAGTCCTGCGACAAAATGCCTGAAACAACTCCACTGGCTGCCAATGTGCCAAAGAGCGCGTTTCAAACTCTTAGGACACGCTCATAGGGCACTCCATCACACAGGCCCTAAGATTCTACAGAACAGAATAAAGTTCTATGTCCCACCCAGATGCCTAAGGTCACGTTCCCTAGCACTAGCTGAGACCAAGAGGATAAGTAAAAGCAGGAAAGGTGGACGCACTTTTTCGCACCTTGCAGCACTTCATTGGAATGAGCTCCCGCTGGAGCTAAGATTAACTGAAGAACACATGGCGTTCAGGAAGAAACTTAAGACATATCTATTTCCCTAGACAAGCCGTCTGCCCCCAAACTAACCATAACTTTACTCATCATTTCCCCGCCACAACTAGCGCCGTGATATCCCATTGGGATGAATGTTGCGCTTTACAAATAAAATTTAAAAAAAAAAAAAAAATGTATTTCTTGATCAGTTTCAGATCCATGGAGACATCCTGTCTCAATGCCGCGAAGTCGTCCCGCAGCTTAGTGAATAGTTGTTCCATGGAGCTCCTCGTGAGCGGTTCCTCTGTTCCAAGGTCAGCGTGGCCCGGATCCCCTTCCGGGGACTGTGATGGTGGCACCTCCGTAGCTTGACCGTCCGTTCGTTTGCCCCCGGGTTTCTGCAGGAGGTCTTTGATGTTAGTCTCCTTTTTGCCGCCATTGGACCACATGTTGCTAGCACCAACGGGTGTATGGTAGGCGGGTCCCAGCACTCCAGGAAGTCCCAGTTCTCGGGTGTGCGCAGATCAACAACCACCAAGGGCCTCGTGACCTGCGGGCCCTACTACCGTCCCGTCTCCGCCAACCCGGCTTCCGGTCAGAGCCCCACACAAGGTAGGCCCCAGCCGGGTGAGGCCTCTGTGAATCCGAGGCCCAACTATCCGCGGCCGTCGATATAATCTAAAATGGCAGCTCGATCAGTGCCAGCGATATCTATCTGGCCCGCTGCGCTCTCCAGTGGCCGCACGATCAGTCGCCCTCCCTTCCTGGAGCCTGTAGATGAGTTGCCTGGGGGAGAACTTATCCCTCTCCCCCCCAAGTGCTGTGTAGAGCCTAAGTGGTTGGTTTCAATGTGCCTCACAGGGGGGGGTCTAACACCAGCTGCCGCCCATCTCCCCGCGTGTAGCTTCGCAGTGGGGCAAATCCCTGAAGTGCTGGGCTCAACTCTCCTGCACCCGGAACTTGGGGCCTGTATTCTGCCTCCAACCACCGCCAACAACTTACTTGACTGCTTGTATTTCAGGCCGGGCCCCTCCTTCGGTGTTTCTCGTCTGGGCTCCGACTCGGTCCCTCACTTCCTCCTGATGCGCGGGCCTCCCAGAGCCCCGCAGATCACCGCTGGCAGCAGAGGTGGCCCATTTCCTTCTCAATCAACGGTGTCCAGGTGTCAAGGGCCCACGCGAGTGGGGCCTGCAGGACGGATGCAGGCTGCACCCGGAACTAACCGGGCCACGTCCGCGTATGGTGCACACTCCGCGGCTGCCGTCTGACGGCAGCCGCACTCACGGGGCCCGCTGCACTCTGCCACCACTCCAGAGCTCCGGCCTCGAGATGGTCCGGACCTAAGGGCACCGGGACTGAAGTCGATAGAGGGCCGCGGCGGGGGCAATGCGGGCACAGCTCCCACACTTCCCGATGCCCCCGCAGGCCCAGCTCCGCCAAATCCTCTCCTGACACTGGGCGCCTCCTCGTGGGCACCAACGAGGCCTCGCGGCCGCTACGTGTCGGCCTCCAGCTTCTTCTCTCCGACCATCTGGCAAGCGCGTCACTCCTCCTGACCCTTTCGTTCCCTTGAGAGAGGTATGGGGCTTCTGTACAGCGGTTTGGGGGTCCCGGGATGCCTAATTATAAGCTTTATGCAGCCATGGTGAGCGGAGCTCCGAGGAGTCACTGCTGCACCGCCACCATCTTGGCCACGCCCCCTCATGATAGTCCTCTGGACCTTTTTAAACACCCTCGGTCCGTCTTGTGGTCCACTGCAATTTCTCGCCCTGAACCTCCCAGGTTCTGGTTTTATCACGGGGGAGGGCAAAAACCCCACCCCCGGGTCCATGACCTGGTGTAATCATAGGACGATGTATTCAGCTGCCCTGGGAATTATCTTAAGTACTAACCTGTCCACTTAAGAAAATCATCCCAAATTTCTCTTGACCGCCGTGGGTTGCATTTGATGTCCATATTGCATGTCCACTTAACTACACTTAACCACCCCGTTGGGTGAGGAGGAACAGGATCTAACCAACGTTTACAGATCTCCCGCCTGGCCAAGAGCAACAAGTAAAATACTAAACCCCTTTGCTTACTGTTTAAGCAGTATTGCGTAACACTGTCTACCCCCGAAAGCACCAGGCCTCCGTCAAGACTACATGTACTTCTAAAATGTCTCTCACTGTAGCTTCCACAGTCTTCCAGAATTCTTTTATCACTGGGCATGTAAAAAAAACATGTACATCATTAGCACTTAAAAGTTTACATCTCTTACATCCGGGGACCGGCTGTGACACAAATTTAGCCAATCTTTGAGGGGTCCAATACAGCCTATTGATAACAAAACAATGATGACATTTATAGTTAGCAGATGGTACTATAGCATATAATAATTTCAATTAATCTGTTTAAAGAGATTGTATGTTTCCTTCCTGGAGTGTGTCCGCCCAGATCTCAAAGGGGGCCTTCAATTTCTCTTCCTCTGCCTCCAGGAATTGTCCATACCACTTTGCCACTTCTTTAGCTTTCGGGGTGACTTCCTGGAGTGAAGCCTCAAAGTCCCATAGCCTCCCTACTTCCTGTGAGGTAGTTGAAAACCATGAAGTAAGCTGCAAGTACTTAAACCTAGAGAGTTTATTGCCCGTCTTAGCACTCAATACCTCCCAGGGTATCACGCCTACTGCTGATATCAAATCTCCCCACTTAGATATCCCTGCTTGCTTTAAGGGGAAACTCAGAGCATTTTCAAGCATTCCGGCGTCCCTCTGTATACCCAGATCAGGGCAAATTCTGAAAAATAGCCAATGTTTAGTAACCTCCTTACTCCAAGCCAAAGACTCAATGCAGATTTTAAAACCTTTAACCTTACTTTTTTAAAGAATTTTTGGGCCCCGAATTTATATAGGAAGGCTGCTGGACCAAACTCTCTGGTCATTTCCCCCAATATTAAACCCTAGGTGGAACAAACGGGCTCCCCCATACGCATACGGAAGTTTTTAGATAAAAAAACCATGCAATAGAGCCTAAGGTCCGACAAAACTAACCCCCCCTTCTTGAGACTATGTCTTAATTTTTTCCAGGATAGCCGTACCCCACGGGATGCCCAAATAAAGCTAGATATTTTCCCCTGTATTTTGTTGATTTCATCCTTGGGGAAATTGAGTGGAATGCAATTGAATAGATAGGTTAGCTTCGGAAGAATGGACATTTTTACTAAGTTAACCCTCCCGTAGATAGTCAGAGGTAAGTTCTTCCACCTAGATAATGACCTGTCAACCTCCTTTGCCACCCTCTTCAAATTACGTACGGAATCTCATCAATTTTTTCAACTATAACTATCTCTAGATATTTCATCTCTGTGCACACTCTGCCTCCCCAATCCTCCATATTCCAACACATTACCTCTGTCTTTGATAAATTCACTGAGTATCCAGAAAATGCCCCATATTCTTTTGTCAGTTGTTCCACCCTGGTTAGCGTTTGGGCCGGGTCAGAGGTGTAAATTATCAAGTCATCGGCATACAAAGCGATTTTGCTGCGTGAAGGGAGTTGATATATGGGGTTGATCTGATCGTCATTTCTTAATATGTGCGCCAGGGGTTCGCTGTATAGGTCGAAGAGGAGGGGCGACAGGGGGCAGCCCTGCCTCGTCCCTCTATAGATATTAAAACTCTTCGTCAGGGAGCCATTTAGGTGGATTTTAGCCGTGGGGCACTCATATAGTTTTTGGATTGCCATGACAAAATCTGAAATCTTAGGATGGGCCTTTCGGGTCAGGGGCTGCATTGGTTCTTGTCCTTCCTGCAGCACAGGACCCAAAGAGTTAAAGCGAACCACTCTCTCTCCCAGCCATCCCCAGTCAGCATGGGGGTTCCCCAAGGGTCCTCCTTATCTCCCATTCTCTTCAATTTTTTCCTGGAACCATTAGGTAATGTTCTAAAATCTTTGGACATTCGCTCCATATGTATGCAGACGACACCCAACTCTACCTGAAAATCTCCTCCCCGGATGATATCACTTCACTCAACTCCACCCTACTGACGACCCAAAACTGGTTAACTGAGAACCACCTACTGCTAAACACCGCCAAAACAGAATTCCTCCTCATCTCTCCCCCGAAACATACTCCTATAATCGACCTATGGATGAACCAACTCACTGCCTTCAACTGCTCCCCCCGCACTATCGACTCAGCCAAATCTCTAGGAATTACCCTGGACAAGCATCTGAATATGAAGACTCACATTAGCAACGTGTGCAAGGGAGCTAACCACCTTCTGAGAACACTCAGGAATCTCAAACCTTTCCTACCTCAAGCAGATTTCAAGCAAGTGGTCCAAGCGCTTGTCTTGCTGAGACTTGACTATGACAGTGCTACGCTATGTGGCCTCCCCAAATACACTTTGGCCCCCCTAAAGGCGTCACTGAACGCGGCGGCCAGATTGATTACGGGCACTAAACGAAAGGCACACATCTCCCTGGTTTTAAAATCTCTAAACTGGCTACCTTACGAATCTAGAATTCAACTGAAGATTGCCTGCCTATCACACAAAGCCCTACACTTCAAAACCCCCATTTACCTCGCACAAAAACTAGAACTATCTGGAGGGGGTAGACCGTCAAGGAGTGCAAATTCCCTCCTCTTAAAACCACAGATCTTCCGCAAAAAAAGAACATGCCAACGAGCCTTCTCTGGCTCTGCTCCAAAAATTTGGAACTCTCTCCCACCGGAAATTCGGAGGATCTCCTCAAAGGATGCTTTCAAACTGGAAGCAAAAAGATTCCTCATGAATAAGTTCTTACCTTAACATGAGGGACATTTGTTAGCTCTAAGCGCATTGGACATACCATAGCATTTGTTATTATCCCTGTATATGTTTATTATTTTGTTTTGGTTATTACTCCTGTACATGATTATTGTATTTACTCCCCTTAAGTCATTATGCCCCATCACTTAGCCCACTCTTCGTTCACCCATGCGTATAAATGATCTGGTAGGTGTTCACCATCTAATTCAATGCCATTAGACTCCCCATTTGACTCTTGTTTTGTTTTTTTGTTTTGGTATTGGTTTTTATTCCTGTATATGATTACTGTACTTACTCCCCTATGTCACTTTGCTCCATCGTATAGCCCATTCCCCGTTCACTCAGGTTTATAAAGGATCGGTTATGTGTGCACTATTTGATTCAATGCCTATTAGATTCACCATCTAAGCACATCGGACATACCATAGCATTTGTTATTATCCCTGTTTAAGTTTATTATTTTGTTTGGTTATTATTCCTGTACATGATTATTGTATTTACTCCCCTTAAGTCATTATGCCCCATCGCCTAGCCCACTCTTCGTTCTCCCAGGGGTATAAATGATCTGGTAGGTGTTCACCATCTGATTCAATGCCATTAGACTCCCCATCTGACTCACGTTCTGTTTATCGTTTTGATATTGATTATTATTCCTGTATATGATTATTGTACTTACTCCCTTACGTCACTTTGCTCCATCGTATAGCCCATTCCCCGTTCACTCAGGTTTATGAAGGATCTGTTATGTGTGCATTATCTGATTCAAAGCCTATTAGTCTCACCATATTAGACTCATTTTTTGATTTGTTACCTTCTTTTCCCTCAAACTGTAAAGCGCTCTGATATCCTTCGGGATCAAGTTCGCGCTATATAAAACTTTATAAATAAATAAAATAAATAAATAAACAAAATGCTGTTTTGTATGAGGATTGAACAGCTTGGTAGTTCGCTGCCAGACCATCATCTAGATTGGCAACCACAGGAAGGGAGAATTTGGTAAAGCTACTCTAACTCTCAAGGAAGAAAGAGAAAATTGAGTGTGAGAAAAGATTGTCACTGAAACTATTAATAGATCATATCTTGTCAAATCACTTGCCAGTTTTCCATTTGCACAGCTTCCGAGGCATTTGGGAACTTCTGAAACACACAAGCAACTTTCTCTTTCTACAGAAACCTATGGCTAAGGTCTGAATATGAGATCTCTTCACCCCAATTTCAGGGAGAATCACTCAAGAACATTAGTTCAGAATGACTCTCTAATGGTCTCTCAATCAGACAAGGCCCGACATACCTAGATACAGAGAATATTCAAAATTACACACTACAGGAAAAATTCAGGATGAGTAAACAGTTCCGTATTTACAGATTAAGCAACATGGTTGTAATCACAATAACATTTTATTTCAAAAATGTCCCTTACATCTGAATTAATTCCTCTAACAGCAAGTGCAGGATCCAAGGGAAGGCGACAAATCTTTATTTCCAAAAACAATGTTTCAAGTCTGTGGATTTCTTTCTTTAGCACCTCCTGAAAAACAAAACTACAGCTTGATACGTGTTTCCTTTATATTTTTCTATTTATAGAAAAATATATTTTTCTATCGTCAGTCAGATAGGTTAACTGCTGATATGAAGTGAACCGATGATTACATGAGAACATTTGCTTGTTTCTTCAAAAAATCAATAATTTAAGTAACGGGAAACATGCATAAAGATAAGAAAATTGTATCAAATATCTGTTTGGAAAAGGTTTTTGCCAAAAAGTACAAAGTGTGCAGTTACATATAAACATCTTCTGAAAGCAAACAATTTTAAAAGTAACTTTTTCAAATACCCGATGCCACAATACCAGGCAATTAAGAATTGTGGACAGCAAATGTAAAAGATGCAAAAATCAATTTCATTTAATGTGATGTTTTTACTGAACATTTAATTTTGCTGTGCTCTGTGGGAGATGTGATGAATATTTCCATTTTGTTTGCAAAAATGTTACTTGTCAGGCGTTACACTTATAGACCTTCCATGTGAAAGACGAGAAACATTACTGATAAAAATCTGCAATATTGGAAGAACGTGTATGCTTTTTTGAAAGGACCGACTAAACCTGGAGTGTGTCAGAATGCAGGAAAGAGAACAACTAGGGAGATGGACTATCTACTTACAGTGACTCAAAGAAAGCAACAATCGAACTGTGTATCACCGGAAGGGAGGAAAAGAGTGAATGTATTTTGGCAGAAAGAGTAGGTTCTGATCGATATTACATAAAGGACAGCTAAGAAGGCTGTAGGAAAAAGTGAGGTCGGTGAGGAGCACAGTGATACATAGGAGGGCCGGGTATGAAGATAGTGGAGAGAAATGAGAGATGAACAAAGGTGATGGATGGGCACCCCAAATGAAAAAGTAGAGGAGCAGAAGAATGTGGAAATGATAAAGGAGAAAAGGATGGAAGCAGCAGAAGCGTGGGTGAAGAAATACTTGGTGAGTTTTATTTTTCTGTAATTGAAGAAAATTCTCGATGTGTCTCAGTTGGTGGTGCAGTGAATTCCAAAGTGGATGAGGAGCTCTGGAGAAAGACTTATAGTCTTCTACATGATGTTTAATCTACATCTTGATTTGAAGAGTATTTGCTCCAGAGGTACTTTTCTCTCATTGGAAATGTTCAGTGAGAGGTGGAGTTAAGGTATTCATGCTTTTTATGGGGAAGGGATTTCAATAAAATGCATAGCTTTAAAAATGTAATTCTCACCTCAAAAGGAAGCCAAAATAGTTTTTCAAGATGGTCGTGATGGGGGCATTTATTTTGGGCTTATACTTTTAGCCTGGAGGGAGAATATAGAAGTGCTTTTAACACCTTTGTTTACACTCCTATCCCATAAGGTTGGCATTCTCATAGTCAATATGAGCGATGACTACTGAGTGTACAAGGCAGAATTCAACGTTGTAAATAGGAGTTTTAGGGGCATATTATCAAGGAATAGCGATATTTATCGCTAACCGCGCTTAGCACGACTTTGGTTAACGCCGCCTATCGCTGGAAAATATCGCTGAGATAACACCCTATTAGTAAGGTTTATCTCCATAGCGATATTATTTCCAGCGATAGCGGCAAAAAGCGAGAATATCGCTGGAAAACCAGCGATATTCTCGCATTAACGCTAAGGTGGATTCAGCATTAGAATCCACCTCCTATACTTTAAACAGGTAAGTCGTCCTCACTAGCAGGTGTTAGAATCTAGCGATAAACGCGCTTAGCGCGAATTATTATATCGCTTCGCCTGCCTTGCTAATAGGGGGTAGTGGGATTAGCGACTGTTTTCAGTCGCTTTAGTAGGGAACGCCTTCCTTGCATGTCATTAGCGATAATTATCGCTGACATGCAAGGCGATGGTAAACTCGGCCTCTAACGCCTGAAAGCTGTCGCTAACGCCTGTTAGCGACAGCTTGCTAATAGGGCGATAAAATTATCGCCGCTTTAGCGGCAAAAAGTGCCGTTAAAGCGGCGATAAAGCCCTTGATAATATGCCCCTTAGTTTTTTTGTTGTTTTTTTTACAAGTGAAAAACTATTTTGGAGGATTCTACGGTATATTCGATCTGATATGATGGTTGAGTGAGAAATCTAGAGATTTTACTTCTGGTGCAAGGGAAGGTGTAAATCCAGCTATCCTTGGTTTTGGCAACTTGCTTTCATAGATATTAGCATTATAAACTCCCTGGAGCTCTTTTGTCACAGTGAAAATAGAATAGAAATAGAGTAAGCCTGTAAACAACTCTTTTGGTGGAGGTAACGTTATGTTACCTTTGTAAATCAGCTATCAGGGCAAAATATAACAGGTGAAAAGCCCCCAAATGCTATTTTTACCACTTTTGTTCAATCTTTATTATTTCAAAGATTAGTTTCTTTTGTAAAACAATGAGTAGTCTACAAAAATAAATCAATTCTGAATTTGGAGTTGTGTCTAGTTTACAGAAATGTATAGCTTTCTGGGTTCACCCAGGGGTTTCAAATCTGTGTCTATCACAAATTGCAAGTGGGTAGAAACTACGAAATAAATAGGAAACATGGACTACAATTTAGAAAAAAGCAAAACCTGTAGCAAAAAATGTTTTTCTTGTACAACTCTGCCTGTCCGTGAAAGCTGTGAAGATGGTGATCTTACCACAGCAAACAGTGTGTTGATGGAATATTTATTAAAAATATATACTTTCTTGCACAGCACTTTTTCCCATTTCTCCCAAAAAACATTTGCTATATTATAGTTATTTGCTTCGGTTTCCTCCAAGGAATCTACAAGTCCTTGATCCCTTCAGAATTTGCTGGATGTGGGGAAAATAGGAAGCAAATTTGGCCCAAATAAATTTTTAAGAAAACCAAAAAACAAAGTAATGAACGTGCATCAAACAATAACAAGCATTTGCACTGCAATAGGTCTCATTTGAGAGTTAGAGCTCCTGGGATTGCAAATGACAATTTCTTTTATCTATGTGTCTTGGTTTAGAGTGGAGTAGATGTATGTGGTTTGGGGTGGAATTATGTAGGTTGAATTGGACTTGTTAGTTATGGAATTGTGTGGGATAGAATTGTATGATGTGTAGTGTATTTGTCTATTGTAATAATGAGACATGGTGAATAAATAGGGGTGAGAGCTGCACAGAATAGATAGAAAGGAAGATAGAGAGGGATAGGTACTTTGTGCATGAAGTGGTGAATGAACTCTAGATAGAGGAGCAGAAAAAGTGTGAGAAAGAGAGGAAGAAGGGGAGAGCAGGCCACAGACGCATAAAGAGGGAGCACCTATGTACACAGAACAGACCCTAAGAATAGTAGGAGAGCTTGGGTTTGAGGGACGGGAATGATGAAAAGGCATAGGAAAAAAATTGTGTTTGAAGACCTGAAGTGAACTAATATGAGAGTGGTGGGAAGAGTGCGAGAGAGAGTAGGAAAGAGAGAGAGAGAGAGAGAGAGAGAGAGAGAGAGGGATGAGTAGGAGGGGCACCCAAATGGTTGGGGGAGGCAGAAGGTGGACTTTTGCACAGCGTGAGGTGGTAGAGTAAGGGAGCATGTGTAAGCAGGCAGTACACAGAGGAGACAGGGAGCATGAGGGAGGGATGGGAGGGGGTAGTGGAATTGCGAGATGAGAAGGGGTAGTGGCAGTGTGAGGGAGAGATGAGAGGGGCAGTGGGCGTGTGGGGGAGTTTCACTACTTCCTACCAAAAGAGGTGCAGAGTTCAGAAGAGGCAACCGTCACAAAGTTTAAGAGGTCAAGGGTCAGGCAGATAAGGTCAAAAAGCTACCACCTTTTAGAAGTTGATCTTAAAAATGTATTGGGTAATAGCAACACTAATTATTCGCAGCAATTAAAATTGTGAAAAAAGCGGCAAGAAGTGTCATAAAAAAGTCACCTATATTCCACATCAACCACACCACTTATACAAACCCTATAATTGATCCCTACTTTTATAAATCACTCCCTCTCCTTACAAAAGCTCCAGATGCTCACTTGTCAGATCAGAGAATTTCTCTTATTTGAGCAGCACCAAAAGGACCACAAATTCCCCACTGCACCGCTAGATCAATTGCTGCTCCCAGGACAAGTTCCTGCAGCATCGCAGCACCAAGGAAGCGCAAGAAAAACGCCGAACAAACCTCACTTCTAGCCCGCCTCCTAAGTGCACTCCCACCACTGTAATTCTGATGTTTGACATCTAGCCAATGAGATATGTACCGTTTTTCTGGTTTAGTGACAGGCATGTTGTATGCGAACAAAATGTGCTATAAATCACAAAACGTGATTAACATATATATGACTTTTCTAAATCCTATTAGAAATTATTTAAATGTATGAACTTTTCCTGCTTTAGTGTTTTTCAAAAGTGAGAATATTGTCCTATTACTTACCGGTAATCTTCATTACTCCGGGTCCCGTTGTCCTCGTCCCCTTCATACTGAACAAGTGAGATAATCTATCTCACGACAGAAAAAAGAAAAGAAGGAATGCTGGTACACCCCTCCCCCCCCCCTACTGGGAGTACATAATCGTACTCTACCCAGCATTCCTCCTGAACCACCAAGCCCCAGATGAGGGCCGGAAAGCCTGGGAGGGAGGGAGGGAGGGATGCTATGAAGGGGACGAGGACAACGGGACCCGGAGTAATGAAGATTACCGGTAAGTAATAGGACATTACCCCCAGGTCCCTCCTGTCCTCGTCCCCTTCATACTGAACAAGTGAGAATACCCAAGCAGCAACCGGCCATCATCACACAACAAACCACCAGGACACACAGCCATAGCAAACCCAGCAATTTATTGAAAACAGTACAAAAGAAAAGAAAAAGGGGAATCAGGAGCACACAGCCCGAAGCACCCCCAAACCAAAGTTAGCGTCATCTCCCAGAACATTCTGAATCCGGTAATGCCTAACAAAGGTATTAGCAGAAGCCCAAGTAACGGCCCTACAAATCCCAGAAAGGGACACACCACGAACCTCCGCCCAAGAAGCCGCCACCCCCGCGTAGAACGCCCCTGAACCCCAGCTGGAGGAGAGGAGCCCGAAAGGGAATAGGCCAACATGATGACTTGCTTCAGCCAACGACCAATGGAGGAAGTGGAAGTCCTGCAACCCCTGGAGGCCACCCCAAAGGAAACAAACAGGGAGTCAAACCGCCGAGTGGAACGAGTACGGTCCACATAGACCCGTAACGCACGGCAAACATCCAGCAAAGACCAGGGAAGGTCATCCTCATCCACCTGAACCGAACACAGAGCAGGCAAGACCATCTCCTGGGACCGATGGAATTGGGACAAAACTTTCGGAACAAAGGAGGAATCCAAATGAAGAACAACGCCATCATCAGAAAAAGAAAGAAAAGGCTCCCGAGCCATCAAAGCCCCCAACTCCCCAAGGCGTCTAGCCGAAGTAATAGCCACCAAAAAAACAACCTTGAAAGTGACAAACTTCAAATCAACGTCCTCCAAAGGCTCAAAAGGCGCAGCCACCAAAGCTCTCAAAACCAAAGGGAGGTCCCAAAGAGGAAAAGAAGGCCGAACCACAGGACGCGAAATGGAAAAAATGCGCAACAAACGAGAAACCAGGTCATCCATATCAGGCAGATTCCCCCAAGGGGAACGGAAAGCCTGAATAGCCGCCCACTGGGCCCGCAAAGTGGAGACAGACAAACCTTTCTCAAACCCATCCCAGAGAAACTGAAGAACATCAGGCAAAGGACAAACCAAAGGAGACAACACCAGACCGAGACACCAACGCTCGAAGTTACCCCAGTGATGACCGTAGGACCATAGAGTAGACGGCTTCCGGGACTGCTGAATCGCCAAAGCTAAATGCTCGGGGATACCCCGATTCCTCCACCCCTGCCTTTCAACCTCCAAACAGACAGACGAAGCCGCCGGAGGGATAACATCGGAGTGGACCGCAAGGGAGATGGAGGGAAGGGGAAGAACCAAGGACCCTGAACCGCCAACAATTTCAGAGTGGGAAACCACGACCGGCGGGGCCAGAAGGGCACCACCACCACCACCTCCCGATCCTCCATCACCAGCCAAGACAGAAACCGAGAGATCAGAGCAAGGGGAGGAAAGGCCTACAGCAGGCGAGAAGGCCAAGGGAGGGTGAGAGCATCCACCCCCCAAGACCCCTCCTGAGGGACCCGGGAGTAAAAGCGGGGAAGCAGAGCATTGAGCCGGGAAGCAAAGAGGTCAAGACAAGGATGACCAAACCTTACGCACACCAGACGAAAAGCCACCGGAGTCAATGCCAACTCCAGGGAGGCGGGAAAGAAGGGACTGAGGACATCCGCCACCCCATTGTCCACCCCCCGGATATGAACAGCCGCCAGAGACAAGAGATGGCCCTCCGCCCAGCAAAACAATGGGGACACCACCGCGTTCAGGGACTGGGACCGGATACCCCCCTGGTGATTTAAGTAGGCCACTGTCACAGAGTTGTCCGACCGAACCAGCACATGGCGGTGCAGCAGCAGATTCCGAAACCCCAAGACTGCTCGGGACACAGCAGACAACTCCCGCCAATTCGAGGACCGCCGACTCTCCAGCAGCGACCAACGACCCTGAAGATAGTCCGTCCCCAAAGTTGCCCCCCACCCCAACGCATTGGCGTCCGTCGTGACGACAACCGGAGGAGGGGACTGCAGAGGCAGGCCCCTGGCAAGATTGTCCGACAACGTCCACCAGCGCAGAGCAGGAAGGATCGATAGAGACACCCGTACCAAGAGAGACAAATCCCGAGACAAAGGATCCCACCGAGCCAACAGGAAGGACCAAAGAGGCCAAAGATGGAAACGCGCCCAAGGCACAGTGAACACCGTAGCTGCCATCAGACCCAGAAGGCGTAACCAAAGACGGACCGGAAAAGAATGACCCACCAGAAAACGCCGAGCCAGGGAGCACAAGGTCACTGCACGAGTCACCGGCAGGAAGACCCGATTTAGATCAGTGCGGAAACGAGCCCCTATGAACGTCAAGTCCTGGGAAGGCACCAGCTGGCACTTGAGGAGATTCAACAGGAACCCATGGGCCCCCAAGGCTGAACACACCAACTCCTGATCCCTCAACAACTGAACCCTGGAGGGAGCATGAAGGAGCCAATCGTCCAGATAAGGGTAAACCATCACCCCCTGAAGATGAAAGGAAGCCACCAAGGGCGCCACCACCTTGGTAAACACCTTGGGGGCCGACCGCAGGCCAAAAGGGAGGACCTGGAATTGATAATGGCTGCCCCAAAGACAAAACCTCAGGAAACGACGAGAGAGGGGGTGAACTGGAACGTGATAATAAGCGTCCTGAAGGTCCAGAATGCACATGAAATGACCCTGGAGAACCAGGGGAATCACCCGCTGAAGAGTCTCCATTTTGAACGGGATATGCACCACAAACTTGTTCAGGGCCTTCAGATCCAGGACAAGACAAAACCCCCCTGTCACCTTGAGAACCAGAAAAATTACGGAATAAAATCCCTGACCCCTCTCCCCGGGAGGAACCTCCTGCACCGCCCCCTTGTCCAGCAGAGCCTTGACCCCCAGACACAGTTCCGACCTCTTGGACGGACAAGACGGCCAGGGAGTCGGACGGACCCCAGAGTCCGGAGGAGGAGCTGAAAACTCTATGAGGTACCCCAACCGCACAATGTCCAGCACCCACAAGTCTGAACAGGAGGACATCCAGGCTGGAAGAAAGAACCGAAGACGACCTCCTACCAAGGATCCGGCGTCGGCCGCCAGATAGTCAGGAATGAGGCTTCGCAGGAGGGGACTTCGCCTTCTTGTCCCGACTCTTCCCATACTGAAAACGGCCCCTGCCATGGGTAAACTGCCTGCGAGAGGGCGGACGGAAGAAGGCTTTGGGCTTTGAAGAAGCCGGCACCGAGGAAGGCTGCTTGAAAGAAGAAGAATGCTTCTTCTCCTTAAACAGACGATGCAATTTGCCCTCCAATTCCTCACCAAACAATATGGAACCCTGAAAGGGCAACCTCAGCGCAGAAGACTTCTGGGCCGAATCCGTTTTCCAGTCCTTCAGGACCAAGTTACGACGAGCAGCCACACAAGCACCCCCAGAGAGGGCCGAGGCACGCACCACGTCGAAGGAAACATCAGACAGGAATTCCACCTGTCTCTCAATATGAGCCAGAAGCCCCTAACAGTCAGTGGCATCATCCATAGACCCATACAGGGACTTCAAATCCGAAAGCAGAGACTGAGCCACATAAGTCCCATAAATGCCAGCCCTGAGCGCCAGATGGGAACCAGAATAAACCTTCCGCAGGGAAGCGTCCACCTCTTTGTCCACAGGATCCTGCACCACCACATCCTCAGCCAAAGAAGTGCGTCCCACGAGACTGGCCACAAAAGAATCAATAGGAACGGAGTCCGGCAAATCCTTGGCCATATCCTGAAGAGGATAGAGTTTCGCCATGAAACGAGGAAGCATAATGCGATCCGGATCCTTCCATTCCCGGTCAAGCACCTCCCTGATACACGGATGAACCGGCATATCCACAGCAGCAGCGCACTGGAACTGGCAAAGCAAGGAACTCCCAGAAGTGCTCGGGGCATCATCAGCAGGAAACCCCATATTCGCCTTCACATGCTTCAACAAGTCCGGCAACATGTCCTTGTCGACATATTTGCCTTTCAGTACATCACTCCCCAACCACTCATCCTCAGAAGCAGAAGAAGAAGACGGCGTGGCCCGACCAGAGGATTTGGACCGAGGAGCCCCACCCATCTCCAACAAGGTCTCCTTAATGTGGCGCTTAATCTGGGCATCGCCACCCCGCTTACGCCGCCTGTCACGAACATGAGAGCGTGAAGAAGAAGTCGAGGAAGAGGAGGAGGAAACATCAACATGCCTACTCTTCTTGGCATGCTTCCCCATGGCGAACAGGGAACGGACCGCAGCGGGAAGCACAGCAAGTCAGCAAGAAGACTGGCGTAAGAGGGCCACTGCCGAACCAGCCCACCAGAAGGACACCGTGCTGGAACCCCCAGGACACCAACAGCAGGCGACCCATCAGCAACAGGAGGCCGGACAGAAGTGAACTGACCCAAAGCAGGCACCACTAAACATCCCACCACATCGCCAAAATGTCTCAACAGCGGACTCAGCCACAGAAAACAGCACACACCCTACAGCTAGAAGCGTGCTGAATTAAATAGACAAAAAAACGCTATGCGGTACTTACACAAGGGCCGGCAAACACATCAGAGCACTGCCGCCAGCCGCCATAGCAAAAACACATGACTTCCTGCCCCAAACCAAGGAAGTCAGGCAAGTCCCGGAAGGAAGCCACACGGGGGCCGCCGCACTCCACGGAGACAAACGCAGGAACCACTGCGCTCCGACGTGCCCGGCAACACGGGAGGTGCAGCCAAACCGAAGCCAAACAGCGGGAAGATCGTCCGACATCCACGGGAACCGCCGGAGGCGTCAGCAGGACCCCCCCCAAGCCCGGCAGAGGGGGAGACCAGGAATCCAGCAGCAACCTGAAGCCCGGCAACAGGTAAGCCCCCAGGAGCCTCCAGGCTCCTGGTCCACTTCATACTGTCGGAAGACAGAAAAAAGAACAGGAGGAATGCTGGGTAGAGTACGATTATGTACTCCCAGTAGGGGGTGGGGTGTACCAGCATTCCTTCTTTTCTTTTTTCTGTCGTGAGATAGATTATCTCACTTGTTCAGTGGTGGAGAGGTGTGGTGTAGCGGCCAGGGCAGCTGACTTTGGAGCACAAGGTTCACGGTTCGATCCCCGGCTCCGGCGGCAGCTCAGCTCAGCACCATGTGACTCTGGGCAATAGCTCACTTAATTTCCACGACGGCCCCCAGTGCCTTGAGACCCGTAAGGGTGAGTAGTTCGCGCTTTACAAATACGGATTTAGATTTTTTTAGATTTTTAGTATGAAGGGGACGAGGAAAGGAGGGACCTGGGGGTAATGGCGGTTTCAAGAAGGAGGTTTCATTAGCGGACCACACAGTAAGGTGTGTTCTCCAAATAAGTCATAAACATTGTTCAGTCGGGACAAATTTATTCCGACCTAGTATGGCCATGCGTGATAGGTGAATCAAACCAAAAGGGGAAGAGAGAGGTGAGGTTCTACTGTGGACTCGACCTCCTTTCTTTTATAAATAACCAAAAAGAGTCAAAGAAAAATTAGCTATCTTTCTAGGGAACTTTATAGTATTCAAGAAAAACGATATGTTTTCTTAAAATAACCCTCACCCACCAAAATGTCCCTTGGTGGCATGCTTCATCATTGGGTTCTTCCCGCCCCGCTGCAGGACGGGGCGTGCCACGACCGACGGAGACGTGGGAGCACTTTGTAGGGTGGGGACTTTAAAGTGATTAGTGATAGGAGTGGGAGGGTCATACTTGTAAATTTAAAAATTACCTGGCTAAGTGGAGATAAGTTTTATTAACTCCTGTAGCTGATATTATTAAAAAGGGGGGATCGGAGTAACACACTGTGATGGGTGTGTGTCTCCTGGTCTACATGTTTCAAGCCTATCCCCTAAGGCTTTTCTTCAGGACCAGATTAAATGATCCCAAATTCCACTTCTAGAACAAAAACTTATTGGTCTTCTTAATTACTATTAAGGTGAGAGATTTTCATGCACATACAATACGGACCCACGGGCAGGCAAAGTTAGCTGGACGGGGGTGCAGCTTTGACGATTGTGTGACTGCCCCTCCCCTCCCGTGTAGAGCTCATGAGGTCTGAATCAGGCAAAATACATATCATACGCAGGAAATATACAGACTAGGTATTGTATGTGCATGAAAATCTCTCACCTTAATAGTAATTGTACAATTTTACAACTTCATTTATCTACAAAAACACAAAATAAATATGCATAAATACAGATAAGATGGCCAAAAAATCAATATGGATAAATACAGACAAAAAATAACATAAAACCGGGAACACTAGTTATGTTACAGACTCGTAAATGGAGCATAAGGGGCACCGGTGGAAGACAGAGCTTGACATTTGACCTCTGTTTTTGAATGCCCAGCTGATGTGTCATGATAGGAAGAAGGTTTAACAGGCCTGTTTACAGAAACGCAGCTCTCGAAAGGATACTGTTTAATAAGGTTTTGTCATGGGAGGGTGGAAGTGAACTTGGTGACCCTAAGCCAGCAAATTAAAAGCAAGAAAACATGAGTTACAAACCACAAAGCCATTTGCAAGCAATGGGAAGAATGCATTACCAGGTTAACTTTTTGAAACTCCCCAAGATGTCTTTTGCATACCTAGACTGCTTCGCTGTCTGGTAGGCTGCGACCTAAAAACCAGAAGCAGCAGTCCAAAAAACTTGGAGCTGACCGTGCAAAAAGAGGTATTTCCTTGCATATGCTATCTCAAAAAATGCCCTTTATAGTCGTAAGATCCAGCATGAAAAACGGATCTTTACCTAAAACTTTTTAAAATGGCCTCTCTTTTTACTTTCAAATGGCTCTCTCTTTCTTTTCCGTCCTCTGCATACCTCTTCTCTCTGAATGCAACTTTCTCTAAGTCACATGCATGTTCAGCCTTAATATCTAAGTATGTATTTCTGGATATTACTGTGGAATATCGAAGATTGAAATGCATGGATGAACTAATATCATAGACAGAATATCGAGGGACAAAATATCGAAACATAAGTGCATATATAGGCAGTATAGTATTACTATTCTTAAATCCACATCTATGCACCTTGAAGATATATAATTCGTCAAGGTACACATATGCAGGGCCGCTGGAATTAAGTGGCTGTGGAAAGCCAAATGATGTGGCAGGGTTGACTAAATTATGCAGCAAGAAAAGGCAAATTATGCAGCATAATACAGCACATTGTCTGACAGTGTTATTTCGTTATTTTGCCATTTTTACACTTGTTGACATTGTCTGGGTACTGGCTCCACCACATTAGTATCAGTTTAACACCTAAATATAGCAATAAGCATCAAAAAGGCCTACCAATGCACAACAACATGTGTTGCTGCATTTTTAGGAACTGTTGAATCATTTGAGCTAGAAACAACATTTTTTTGTTAAAATCTGAAGGTTATGAAATAGATAATGGATTATGTTGCAAATGCGGCAAGTCTATAATTATGGGGAAAATGCTGCAGTTGCACAATCGTACAATTCCAGTGGCCTTGCATATATGTGGATTTAGGTATAAAAAACCTATACTTACCTTTTGATTCTTTGTCCATCGATATTGTCTCCATAATATTTGCCATCAAGATTCCTACCTCGACATTTCGGGGGTACATTGTGTTTCTGCAAACTGCCCACACCTCATTTTAGAGATCACCATTTCCCCTTTTTGGAACGTAATAACCTTGCAACTTAACACTACCAAATCTTCTCTAGTTCTTCTACTGACTCCACCAAAAATCTGCATGTATTCACATATCTCCCTTTCCCCATTAATGCTCACACCTGACGTCTATGACTTTCATCTGCCACAAAGAAACTGAAGTGAATGCATGAAGGTAATCGCAAAAAATTGCGAATGCCAAAGCCTTTCATACATTCAGAAAGGCCATTTTGCATTCGCAAATGTGCGAATTTAGCGATTCGAACTGCTTGCGAAAGTAAAATACTTTGATACATGTGGCCCTATATGATGAGAATCAACACGTTTGCAAACTACCTGAATCATGGTATATATAAATAGTGTTATTATGGTGTGAGATACTCTGTATTAGAGGATTTACATAGTAATATGCATTTACCAGATTAGGAAAACTTGAGGGAAAACTAAAGGAGGTAGGGATGTACCTGAAATTGAAACTGGACACTTTGGAGCAGGAGCATGCCCCTCTAGTAACAAGCATGGATCATTGGCAGCAAAGAATCTAGTGTGAGGTAAAAATGATGAGAGCATAGATTAAAGCGGTCACTAATTAAGGGTTATAGCAGCATTTTTAAGAATGGAGCATAGGGATAAACTAGGTCCCTTGCTAGTGGCGCTAACTTGAGCACATATACCCACTCAACAAGTACAAGAAATTCATACCCATAAAGGGTAACGGGTGTTCACTGATACAGACATAGTATATAAAGTTTTAAAATCAATTGTACACTTCTTCCATGTAAAATGGTGGGGGTGAGTATACTGACTAACTCCCTTCGCTGACCTTGCTACCTAACCTTTCCCAACAAAAGCAAGAGGATGTTGCATGACCAATTACACTGCAGGAAGGTAAATGACTCCATAAGATAGCCAAGTTACGGAAAGCAATGGATACAGACGAAATTGTAATGAACTAGGCATAGGACTAACTCCAAAACAATTTTTTCATCAGCAGATTAGGGGGAACTTGAGAAGAAGCTATTTATTGAGCCTCTGTGACAAAAGCATGTATTATCATTAACCCTGGGCATAATACTTTGCTACGCTCACGGAGCATGCAAAGTTTGTGTTACTACGCACTACGCAAATTGCACGTAGCAGAGTAAAAAACTGTGCTAATCGACGTAGCGTAGCAGCAGTATATTAAACACATACAAATGCTTTGTTAAAGCAATTTTCTATGCTAAAAAGCATATAACAAATTCACAAAAGTGAACTTTGACAATGAAAATATCAAGCAATGAGAGAGGTGATGATTTTGGGGTCCCCCTAACCTAGGGGAGGACCAAGCAGATGCCTTGAACACAAAAAGCATATCATGTGAACGATTCAGTGGTGGTCCCTTCCTCCTAGGACCACCCCAAGCACAGTTATGGGCAAAAATACAATCCCAACCAAAGGCCCTGCAAAGCATTATGGGACGAGATTAGCAGTGGGCAGTGAATATTATAGTGTCCAATATCAAAATAATTCTACAAAGAGCTGCAGTTCAACTAGTCGTTACTAGATGTCCCTCACGAGTCAAATGCAAAAGCATTGAAATTATTAATACATCAAGCTGCAGTTCCACTAGTCGTTACTAGATGTCCCTCACGAGTCAAATGCAAAAGCATTGAAACCCTTTCATGAAGCTTTTGCATTTGACTCGTGAGGGACATCTAGTAACGACTAGTGGAACTGCAGCTCTTTGTAGAATTATTTTGATATTGGATACTATAATATTCACTGCCCACTGCTAATCTCGTCCCATAATGCTTTGCAGGGCCTTTGGTTGGGATTGTATTTTTGCCAATAACTGTGCTTGGGGTGGTCCTAAGAGGATGGGACCACCACCGAATCGTTCAAAAGATGTGCTTTTTGTTTTCAAGGCATCTGCTTGGTTCTCTCCCTAGGTTAGGGAGGATACCAAAATCATCACCTCTCTCACTGCTTGTTAATTTATTGATTTCACTTTTGTGAAATGCTATATGCATTTTTAGCATATAAAGGCAGAGATACTTATTTTATCTTAACTTGCACTGTGCAAGATGCCTTTGGCAATTATTGTACAGTGCAGTCAAGCACACAGCTACGCACTACGCAATTTGCATAGCTACGTGTAGTTCAAAATGTACTTCACGTAGCTATGTGAAGTGCTACTACGCAAACCACGCCCAGGGTTAATTATCATGTTCTGTAAAAAGAATAGAGACCGACTCATGTTGAATTCTATAGGCCAATATCTCTGTTATGGATTGACTATAAAATGTAAATGCATATTCTAGTCAACATCCTTAATTTAATAATTAGCAACCTGGATACTTAGTAGAAACACGGATGTATTCCCGGGTGAGACACAACTGCCCATGCTAATCTAGTTGTAATTTTAATTTTCTGGGCTGGAAATATGCTTAGCTGTCTATCAACGATAGCTCTGGATTCTGAAAATGCATTCTACAGAGTGAAATGGTCATTTATTTGATCTGTATTGTGGTAATTTAGGTTCAATGAAGCTGCAATACAATGGCTACAGACCATTTACCATTGTTCTCTTGGGATTGTAACCAGTAATGGGACCTCAAAGACTATTTGTTATTATTAGAGGCAACGGGCAGGGGTGCCCACTGTCAGCAGGCCAATATGCCACATATATAGAGGCATCCTTGAAAACGCTTATTGACCACATTGATATCACACCCATTTGGCTTCTCTATTGAAACAAAAATGTATTGCCCATGCAGACGATGTACTGATTATCACATCAAATGTTGTGCACTATTCGCAAAAGAAGAAATAGCAACGAAGTATGGAAATGTATCTTGATACAAGCGAAGTTCAAAAAAAGCTTATATAAAAATAAAAGATCCATTTATACACATATCATATACGGTGAATAACCTAAACTATCTGGGTATTAGACTCGCTTTCAGTTATCGGGCCCTCAAAGAGGTTATTTATAAAAACATTCTTAGATAGATTTCTTTGTTAATAATTAAGTAGGATAGGCAACCTATCGGTGGAGGGAAGAAGGTACCAAATGCAGTAGTGGCTTGCCTTTCACAACTGTGTGACTGTAGGGGATGGACCCCTTCTCTTCCCTGGGTTTATTAAAGTAGCCGATGAGGAGTTTCCTTCACCCCTGGCAATAGATGACCTGACTCTAATGAGACAGCTGAAACATGTAGACCCCTTTACATGGAGGGATCCTAATAACCCCAGCGATCGCTGATAGCAGCTTGTGTTGTTATACTTTATTTTATTTTTTAATTTTGTGGAGTTTTATATAGCGTGAACTCGACCTGAAGGTATCCGAGCGCTTTACATGAGCATCAGTTGCGTTACAGATGGACTTATTCATTTTATTAGGCACCGGGAGATTAAGTGATTTGCCCAGAATCACAGGATGTTGAGCGTCCCTGCTGAGACTCAACCCCAGTTCCCCAGCTTCAAGGTCAACCGCTCTAGCCGTTAGGCCACATCCTCTCCCCTTTATATCTGAATCCAGTCGAAGTAACCATTAATATATTATCAGGTTGGGTTACTGAAGACTGTTTTATCTGTATGTATTTCCTCTGGCGTTTGGAGACTGCGTCTCCTTCAAGATAAGTAAAAAAAAAAAACATTGTCCCCACCAGTGGTGGTTGTAGCTCACAAACTCACATGAGTTCGTGTGGGAATGCTCAATGATGAAGCATGTCACTTTATGTGGGTGAGGCACTTGCATTTCCCAGTGATGTATCTGTCCCAAGGTGGTGATTACAGCCCTATTCTTTTCCTTTGTGTGTATAAATTTGATAGGGAGGACAGAAGTATAGGACTTTAGAACCTCACTCCGCTTCTAGTTAAATAGGATTATGTTTTCACAACGGTATCTAGTGTAAAGACTTCAGGACAGGCAGGGATGATGTGACGGAATAAACTGATGTTAAGTAAATGAGAATCATCAAGTGCAAATTATAAATATTAAAATTAAGGTACTGTTTATAATCAATCACACCCAGAACACTGAGAAGAATGTGTGAATTCATTAGACATCTATGCTATTTTGCAATACTGGCACCGCAGAAATTTGAACTGTAAAATTGATGCATCCAAATCCAAAGGATAAAGCCTATTTCTGTTTTACTTTTTCGTTAAAATGGAAACGTAAAGCAAATATTGAATTAGTTTTTAGAGAACTGATCTGTGTTTTATTTTGTTTCAGCCACAGCACATTTCATTTTCAAGAGAATTTTGTAAATTAAAAAAAAATAGGATTACACTCTCTATGCCGCCAAAGCTGGTGTGGCTGTGGGACTGTAGATTAATGTTAAAATACAATTGCTTTGTTTTCTCCATTTGCGATAGCGAACCCAAATAGGCGAAACATAATTATACAAATGACAAAGCCGGGCAGTCGAAGTTCTTGATGTAATGGATGCTCAGAAAACATGTCCTGTGTAAAACTTGTAACACATATAATAGCGATAGGGACGCTGTTTGCAAGTCTGGCCTTGCGTTGGGATAGGAGAGCTGTATTTACTCCTGTGGCCTTACATGGACCCAGAAGGATTACATTTGCTCTCATTGCCTTAAGGGGTTGGGTGGTGGGAGGGGAGCAGGAGATATATTTACTCTCATTTTGACCCTACCGTTTGTTAGATGCGCCAATTCACATGTTGCACTTATTGGAATCTGTGACATAATAGTATTATGTCTTAAGTATTATTACTTACAGATATGCCGCTACCATAAGGGGCACTCACATTCCATTGTATTCCTTATTGAGACACTCCTGTGACACAAGTCAGTCACTTTTTTAATGTAATCATATTGTGCACCTAATCACATTTGTGCTCTCCTGTTTCAACACATTTTGCATTTTCAACATTCTCGAAACATCCAGGTCACAGGAGCTTAATCCAAACATGTATCTCAAGAGTTGGTTGGTATCCAAATTGAGGTAAGCACAATTGCTCTTGTTTTTAATGTTTGTTTTTATGGACAGACCACCCTTGGTACATTGGGTTTTTTGCTCAAACTTCTCATGCTATGTCACTGTTTTTAGCAATCATTACCACCAATTTGTAATCATTCAGTCTATGTGGCAGGATACACTGATGTTTATTGTTGTACTTGTGAGAAAATGCCCTTTTTTTTGCTTGGTCACCCCCAATTGTTTGCTGAGTTTTATTGCTGATTTTACACTCTGCATACTGGGGCAGATCTGTTCAGTGCCCAGTGTATGTGCTCTGATCCCAAAGCATGTAGAAATTGGCTAATCTCTGACTGGTGTATTAAACTCTCATATAGGGTCTCCAGTTGGCTGAGGTATGCACCCTGTCCAAGTAGGGATCACAATCCTTGTCATGGTAAGTCACAACACAATCCTAAAGTATCCTGTGCTCACCCCCTGGTAGCTTGGCACAGAGCAGACAGGCTTAACTTAGAAGGCAATGTGTAAAGTATTTGTGCAAACTCATACAACAACACAGTAAATACACCACACAAAGACTCCACAACAGTTTAGAAAAATAGAGAATATTTATCTGAGTAATACAAGAACAATACTATCAAAATCCATGAAGTGCAAGTCGAGATAGTGAATGTTGAAAAACGAAATGCAATAAAGTGCTTAGAAGCAGGTAGCTCTAAAAAGGTTACTTCAAGTCGCGAGGGAACGTTGCAAATCCAAAGTTCAGGCTGACCGCGATGGAGTGCAGGCCGGCTACAGGGACCCACTTGGGCCCGCTGAATACAGTACCTTCGATCCTGGGGTGCAGTTTGCGCTGCAAGACTTTGCGTCTGTGCAGAGAGGCTGTGTGGTGAGGCTTTGCACTGCCTGGCCTCGGTTCTGAGAGTTGTCAGCTGTGTGGCGAGGCTTCGCGTGTGTCGCATCAGATTTGGCACCTCAGGCAAGGGACGTCCAGAAGGCAGAGTCCAGCCGCACCAGCAGAACTACAGAAATTCTTTTGTGTCCCTGAGACTTCAGAAACAGGAGGCAAGCTAACAAGCCCTTGGAGATCACTTTGGAGGGAAGGTAGAGCCCAGTTCTCCTTCCAACAGAGTCAGAGAGCAGCAGGCAGCGGGGCAACAAGCAGGAAAGCAGTCCAGTGGAGTCCTTTGAGCAGCACCGCAGATCTTCTGACAGAGATTCGGTGTAGGTCAAGAAGTGTCTGCTTTGGGAGAGTCAGAGACCAAGTAATTATACCGAAATGTGCCTTTGATGTGGGGAAACTTAAAGGAGAGAGCACACTTTGCAAGCCAGTCCTGTCTGCCAGGTTATCTATGGGGTTTACCAAGCATTTGTGTAGGGTCAGATCATTACTCCTTGATGTCCCGGTGTGAGACCCCTTTCCTCCCGTCTGTCCAGGCTGGCCATCGGAATACAGATTTATGCAGAGGGGTGTTCAGCCACCCCTGGCCTTCCTGGGTTTATTGCTGTTGGGGAGGAATCCAGATTTGTATTGGAGACAGGCTGGAGGTCACATAGAGCAACGTTAAGAGCAGAAAAATGTCCACTGTCTGAAAGTAGCATTTCTGCATCAGTAGTGTTAAATCCCACCTTAGCAGCAAAGCGCATTTATCACTACTATTGCACCCATACCAAACATGACAGAGCTACTCACCTGGGATCAGGAATTACCAGTTAGAAGCACTTAAGAGAATTCCCAATGCTAGTCTATGAGGGGAGTTGGCCTTACTGTATTCAAACATGAAATAGGCTGTTTTTCACTACCAGGACATGTAAAGCATAAGCACATGCCCTTCCCTTTACTTTGATAGCACTCTGACCTCTGGGTTGCCATGCCAAGGGCCGTCCTTAGGGGTGACTTATATGTATAAAAAAAGGGGGAGTTCAGGACTTGGCAAGTAGTTTTACCTGCCAAGTCATAGTGACAGTGAAATGCACATGCAGACCCGGTCATTGCAGGCCTGAGATATGGCTAGGGGGCTACTTAAGTGGGCAACTTCATCAGAGCAGCGGGCCCAGTAGTAGCATTTATTTTCAGGCCCTGGGCACCTGTAGCGCACTTTACTAGAGACTTATAAGCAAATTAAATATGCCCATTGGGTACAATTCAATGTTACCATGTTTTAGGGGTGGGGAGCACAAGCACGTTAGCACTGATTAGCAGCACTACAATTAGCAGAGTCTTAGAGCCAGCAAATATTGGTACAAAAAATGGAGGGAGGAAGGTGAAAAATTGGGGTAGACCCTCCCAACAAATAATTATTAAAAATCCAATTCAATAGTGAAGTTGGAGTTTTATTAAATGTTAGGAAACATAACTTGTAGAAAATTACCCTTTAATATGCCGGAGCTTTCAGCAGGCTAATATGGATTAGCTCTCCAGCTACTCCTAGCCAATGCTCAACTTTGAATGGGGGTGTGAATGAGAAGTGTGAATGAGGAGTTAAATTCCTCCCATGAGCACACAATAGGGTGACCGGAATGGTCAAGACTGATTTGCATATGGCTGAGTTTAAACTAAAATGGCATGGGGAGCAAAACAACCAATGGATTTAGGCTCAGATCTCTGTACTGGGGTGAATGTTTGACATTGATGAGCTTTCTGTCCATTAATTGTTCTTTTTGCATTTGTCAAACTGAGAGGGACAGGTATGCTCAGACGTGGGTCCCATGCTCTACATGCCACTGAAGTCAAGCTTGCCTGGCTGATGAGGGGTGAAACCCCGAAACCATCCCATGATGCTCATTTCTGGTCCAGGAAGGAGCTGGCCAGGCAGTTCGGCCTGGAATGTTCCAATGGGTAGCAGGGTCAAGACTGATTTGCATATGGCTGGGTTTAAACTATAATGGCATGGGGAGCAAATAAACAATGGTACTGGGGTGAATGTTTAACATTGATCAGCATTCTGTCTATCAACTGTTCTTATTATATACACCCTCAGAGCAAGGTTTAGTGTGGCCAAAGACTTTTGTAATCCTAAAAGTACGCTGACACATGACATTTGGGTCTCTTTTCAGTAAAGCAAACAAAAACTACTGCAAAGTTAGATAGGTCTGGGCCTGGGACCCTTTACTCCACTGGTCAGAGAGGAACTAGGAGTGTCTTAGGGTGTTCCCCACTCACAGGCTGCTGAACCCGACAAAGCTGGGCCCTCACCCAGCCTTCTTCAAAACACTGCAGGACTTTTGAAAGGATATCAGGCAGGCTGCACCATCTAAACTTGGCATCTGTGACCTGTGGGAAGGACCTGAGGAGGTTGATCCCCATTCCACTTGAAATGGAACAAGAAGATGTCCAAGCATCATAAGGCTAATTCCCTGGGTGTTTCCAAAAACATAAAAACCCTGAAGAAGACATTCCTGTGACGTATTCCAGCTGACCAGAACCAAACATTCTGCAAGATTACACGGAGTAATGTGAGAAGAGTAATTCTTCATTTGGTGCCATTTTCTTAGAGCAAAAATGCCCTCACATGTCCAAACTAAATGCGAGGATGCATTTTGCACTAGGAAATATCCCTAAATGCAACATAACACAAATAGGGTGCACAAGCAGCTGCTCTCACACACTAAGGGCCTCATTACGATGTCGGTCAGAGTTGTCTCCAACCGACAGCGCAGCGGAAACTTTCATTTTACAATGGGAGCCTGTGTGGTGGACCGAAACCGGCTGCAGCACAAGCTCCCATTGTAAAATGGAAGTTTTTGCACATCCCTGCACTGCAGGAATGTGAAGGTGGCACCATAGGTGCCTCCCAGGATCACAACCGTAGGGTCGCTTTCCGATAGCCTTTCCATATCGGAAAAGCCAACACGGAAAGGCTGTCGGAAACCAACATCATAATTCCAACGGTGGAAAAGCTGTCCATAAGGGATTATGGGCCGTTTTCGACTGGCCGACGGGCTCTATGAGCCCGTCGGGAGCTAGTCGGTTTGCCCGGCTGGTTTACACTCCAACCGCTGACATTGTAATTCGGCAGTCGAAATGTAAACCTTCCTTGTCGGTCGCAAAGCCTCCTACGGTCAGAGGCTTTCCGACCAACATCGAAATGAGGCCCTTAATGTGCTCCCACAGTAGGATGTTTGCCAAATGTTTCTCTCTCCTTGCCTTCTCACCTTCTCTCTTGTTACCTTTCTGATGTCCCATGCCTGCTGTGTCCTCTGTTGACATCATTGATGTCATTAGTGGTGTCTTGACTGATGGAAATGCCAATACTGTAGTCTCTGACAGAGATAATGGGTTCTCATTACCATCAGTCACCCTGCTTTAATTAAACGCCACATTTTTGCAAAACAGATGTGTGTAGGTAAGTATAACAAGGGCAATACAGTGAAAACTCTACATCTATATAGTTAATATATGGAGCATCGAATGAGTATAAGCTGTAACAGAATTTTACTCGAATTTCTGCATACCATAAAAATATATTTAATTTTCCAGATTAATTAAAAAATCAAACAGATAAATGAGTTTCTCTGCATGATGTATGAGACGTAATTTAATATCGGACAAAACAATGAGACAGGCGAGAATGTCAGAAAAAAGTAACTGTATCACAGCTAAGGACCCTTCCCTTTTAATATAGGTGTAGTTGGCATTGTTCCAATTGCAGATAATTAAATTCACCACAGTGTTAAAGGAATTCTTTAATGTTGTCAGCCAATTGGAAAATGGATTACTGCAATGTTTCGCTCTGTAGGTTTTAGTGATAGATAATTAACGAGAGAGCAAATAAGGAGTGGATACTACTAATCCTACAAATTTTTAACTATAGTTTTCCTGTAAGAGGAAGGTGAATTGACACTACACAGTCATGCATATAATATTGCCTGTGTGCCTCTTTCCCAAGGCCAGCATAAAAGTGATGCTGTGAAACCCACTCTACTTTTCAGGCCTCTGTTAAGGATCTTTTGTTCATAAACAAAATGTACAGCGAAATAGTGTAGGGATGAAGTGAAAATGAGTGCAACGTTGGCTTTAATTAGTTAGGTCATGGGATGTGAGCAACTGAATTTAGTTTTTATGCTTTGCGCTATTTTTCATCCATGCCTAGATAAAACTGATGTTAAAAGTGGAAAAAAAGTAATGGACTCTACTTAAACACTTCCATTACAAAGGTAAAGGAAGTAAGTGAAAGTCTCCTCAATTTACTCTGTGTTTTCTGTTATCAAGCTTTTGAAGTGCCCAGTATTTTAAAGTTTGGATTTAGTGATGGCCTTAGTTCACACTTACAATATCTCCTTCTAGAAAATCAATCTAAAAAATGTTGGGAACATAATATATGAGATAAAGTACCCCTGCCAGACATTATATAGATATTGCAAGACACCAAGGTGTTCCATACCCATACAAATGGAACAAGGTCAAAGGCAGGGTTCCTTTATAAGGTTATGGGACTCCAGTGTGACTTGCAATATCCTTATCATGTAGGCAGTACATTATTTCTTATACTACACGGTAGAAAAACTAAATATGTTGCCATAAATATCTCCTTTCTCCTTGTCACTATAGAGCTGGAAAAACAGAGCAGAAGAAAGAAAAGCCATATATGGTTTTCGTTCTTTAAACAACTGCTTTAAATATGCTCCTTGTCCGCATCTGTCTTTCACCTTGGCTGCTGGCACTAGCAGGCATTGTAACGTCAGAACTAATTACTAAATTAGGGATACGAATGTAGATTAACCTCATTTCTCCTACCATCCACCAAAATGAATAAAAAATTTATTCTGAACAAACAATACCTTCTAAGCTTCAGCAGCCTGCTTTCTATCCAATATTCATCGTGGGCTAACCTTGGGGGATACATGGTACATTTGGAAGGGAAAGAAATAGGTTCCCTGGGCTTTATGAATGCAGAACTCTCCTCCTGTACAAGGTTTATGGTTTTGGTTGAATACCATCCCTGGATACCATTTTCACTGACAAGATAATGGCAATATGAATACAGGAGTGCACATGTATGTTAAACACGGCCCGCTGGGTAAGGAAGGAATGAAGGGGAACTGGGGAAGCTGCCCCCACACAATGTAAGACACGTTTAATCCTCACTCACATTTGAAAAACAAGTAATAACTAGGTTACTGTCCACCACCTGGCTGAAAATCAGCATGCTGATTGATCGTTGAGAGGACCAGAGGGGCCTATTGAAGATTTACTTATTTGTGTCATCTGAGGAAGAAGTAAGAGAATTCTGGTTCTTCTTGACTCTTCAAAGCAGAGAACCATTCCACAGCTAGGAGAGGAGGTTCCCTGTACCCCACAAGGAAAACAGGGAGGCCCAGGACTGATCCAAGAGAACAATTATTGAGCTTATCAAGCACTATATGGTTCAACTCTAGATCTCCAAAGCAGAATGTTGGCACATCTGTTTAGCTACTCGATCATCAGTCATGTTAGACTTTGCCCCTCTTAACTGAGTTTGTAATCAAACCTATTCTCTTTTTTGGATCTCTTCACCACTACCTTTTTTGTTAGGCTTTGCCCCTTACAAATACTACATACATATTATTATTAAAGGAACACTTTTCCCTCTGACCGTATTTTTTTTAAGATAGTTAATTAATAAAAGAGGCAAAATGTTCTTTAACAGGTTCAAAAATACTATTTGACTAAAACCAATGAGGCATGCTCATTTTGAAACAGTTTCATTTAATAGTGAATCTTGCCGTATCAAATGTTTCATCTTATCAAGGTACTTTACATAAGCATAACTCACACTATAACACAGAGCTCCGAATGCATTGTCCTTAAATTCCATCCTGCTCTCTAATCCATCTTGAGTACATTATTTTTCCCTTTAAGACTGTGTTCTTCCCTTGCCAATCTTACGTCAATGGATTCTCTTTCGGATCCTGTCAGAACACAGCTCATTCAGACAAGAATCACTACAATATTTGCTCCTAGCAGCTATAAAAAAAAGTCCCTCCATCCCAGTGAACAACTTTGGGCAAATGGTGTAGTTCTATTTTTTTATCCCACCTAGATTAATCTAATGCCCTCTATCTTGGCCTCCCAGATCAGTCCATTGCAAAGTTGAAATGTCTCTAGAACATGGCTGCAAGACTAGTAAACGCTATCAAGAATTGTGACTGTCGCACAGGCTAGAGAGAATCTCACTATGAAGCAAAGGATCCAACTCAAACTACTCTGCTTAACCCACAGAACCTACCACAAGTTAGGACTGGCCTCTGTCAAGGACCTACATCTCTTGCTTGTAAGTCCCAACTGAAGCAAATGTTGTGTGTGCTGGGCCCCAAGATCTAGAATGAATCTCTACAGAATCTGGCAGTAACTCCAGCTTTGTAGGTTTGAAGAATGCTGGGAAAACTACCTATTCTCAGAGTTCTAGCCGTTCCTATTGTTGATAGGGCCTGGTCACTCGTTGTTTATACCGATCTAGGCCACTCTTGTTCTTGATCTTGATCTTTTGTTTTTATTCCTATTCTTAGCGCCAAGATGTAATGGTGAATGCACATTTAATAGTAATAATAACAAAAATGCAATAATATTAAGAACAACAATAAGAATAACAAAAACAGCCACAACAACAATAATAATAAAATAATCAAATAATAACAAAAATAATAATAATAATGATAATTTTAAATATCTCTATTAATGTGGTTATTTCAAATCCCTTACAAGGATAGCTCAGACCTAACACTATTTTAAAAACTAAAGGAAGACTGTATGGTTTTTGATATGCTGTTTAAAGATTTGACAGTTGTTATGCTTCAATAATAGTGGAACCTTTTCACTTTTCAGTTGAGGGTCTGCCCCAGGTACATGTCAATAAGAGTACTTCACAGCTTGTAAATGAAAGACAGCCAGTTACCTGGCTATCCTGATACATTCTGCCTTATTTCACACTGTGACAACAAACTCCTCTTGACTTGAGGTGGCACTATACACTCTCAGTTCTTTTCCTTCCTTTTAACATGACTCAGAGTCAAACTTGAGAGTTATTTCACATAAAGATTCCCTTTGTGAAGTGTACAAAGGGACCTTCACTTTCATCTTCCCTCTGTTAATAATTGCGGGTATGAAGAATACAAAACAGTGACGGGTGGAATGCTTGAATTAATTTCAGCCATTCGTAATTACTTTTTGAAAAATAGATTGGAATGCTGCCCTGAGCGATCGCTAGTGGCTGAGATTAACTCAAGCATTCCATGTACCAGCTCCTCTACTGCCTGAACAGGTCTCCGTTGCTGCCTCTGCCTTCACAACGATTGCTACCCTTCCTACCCTGATTGCACCGCCCCCCCTCCTGTCTGATTTTCATGCTGCCCCCGCTGTTGGTGCCAGTATAGCACTTTCCACCTGTGTTAGCTTGTTTACTTTGTACCACGTTAGCTTTTATTCCTCTATTAGCCTGCTTCTTTATGCTACAACAGCTGTTTAGTTCCTGTATTAGCTGTTCCATGATGCCACAATAGCTTATTACTGTATTAGCCTGTCTCTCTGTGCCAAGATAGCATTTCATTTCCTGTATTAGTTTAGTTGGATTCCTGTGTTTTTGCTCTGCCCGCTACGAGCCGGCCCGCCTTGCTGCTCTTTCCCTCTGTTTTCTCTAATCACGCCACCCGCAGCCCAGCGTCCCTCCCTCCCTCAGGACCTACTTAATGGAGGCTGCAGCATAACCCCACCTCCTGTCTGTTTTTCGTGCCACTCCTGCTGTTTGTGCCAGGTTAGCACTTTCCCTGTGTTAGCTTGCTTTCTTTTTGTCACGTTAGCTTTTATTCCTGTATTAGCCTGCTTCTTTATGGCACAATAGCTTTTTATTTCATTATGTCACATTTGCTTATTACTGTATCAGCCTGGCCTCTCTGTGCCAAGATAGCATTTAATTTCCTGTATTGGTTTAGTTGCATTCCTGTGTTGCTGCTCTGCCCAGTACGAGCCGGCACACCTCGCTGCTCGTTCCCTACGTTTTTGCTAATCCCGCTGGCCAGCGCCTCTCCCTCCCCCAGGAACTACCAAATGAAGGCCGCAGTGTGGCCACGCCGCTGGCATGCCAAAGGCAAGCCCATCTGCGCTGTTCCGCCCCTGGACCGACGCGTCCAGCGCCAGGAAGTCTGGCCCTCTGACCATGCACTGTTACTCCACTGCTGAGCTCCTGGGCCCCAGACGCTGCAACAACTGCTGCATCTCCTCTCCGCGATCTACAGAAGGGCCTTCCAGCTGCCACTGCTGCCGCTTCACCTGCAGCACAGAAATCCATGCCACTCCCACACAGCCAACCTCCGACACCCCGGAACAGCTCCAGTGCATGCTGCTCAATGCCCGATCCCTCTGCAAACGTGCCATGGAAATCTGGGACACAATCACCACCCTCAGCCCCAACGTGATCATCATCACCGAGACTTTGCTCTATCGGTCTTCAAACCCTGACATCCTGGCCCTATTCCTACAAGATGATACACAGGGACCACACCAACAAGCATGGAGGAGGCATTGTCATCATCCAAAAGTAACCCCTCTGATGCACCACTACCGATGACAACACTACACCAATCATGGAACACCTCAACTTCCAAATCTAAACCGACAGAAAGACAACGATCAGAGGTACCCTCACCTACAGACCCCTGCTCCGGCTTCTGCAACGACATCTCCGAATTCATCTACCCCCTAGCCATCAACTTCAAGCCCTGCAGCGTCCTCAGTGACCACAACTTCCACCTCAACAACCTGAAGGACACCAACTCCTCAGCCTCCTGGAAAATATGAGCAACATCAGCCTCATGCAGCTAGTTACCAGCCCCACACACAGTGCAGGACACAATGGAACCTATCCTTACAGCTAGCAACAGAGTCAAGTTCAACCATGTCACCGAGCTAACATGAACTGACCGCAGCATCATCCACTTCACCATTGCAGCTCCCCAGTCTCCACCACCAAGCCCCCCCCATCTCCTCGCACTGCAGATGGAACAAAATCACTGAAACCGAGTGGACAACCACTCTTAACACCCCAAGGCCCCACACTACTAGCAACCTGGAACTGGCTGTCCAGAATTTCTCCAACTGGACAGACATAGTTGATCTCATGAAACTGTCGAGCGTCATCAGATCCAGCAAGCATGCCAGCTGGTTCACCCCTGAACTCCGGTCCATCAAATGCGAATGCAAGTGACTGGAAAGACTATGGTGCTCTAACAGGAATCCTACAGACCTCACCACCTTCAAATCAGCCCTCAGCAAATACCACAAAGAATCCAAGACGCCCTAACAAACTGCATTTAAGCAGTCGCCAATCACACCAAAGAACTGTTCAGCATTGTCAGAGAGTTCTCCTGCCCTTCAGCCACCGAGAACACGATCCGTCCCTCCCAAGCTCTCAGTGACACCCTAGTGGACTACTTCTACAACAAGATATCAGACATCTTCTGCAACTTCGACCCACAGCCCCCTGACTTCGGCCACCTCCCGGCACCAAATGACGCCACCCACCACCACCTGCCATCATGACCTTGATTCACTCCAGAGCACTGACTGACCCCTGCCCCACTACATCTTCAACCAAGGACAGAAAGAAATCAGCAGTACACTCACCGACATCCTCAACGCATCCATCACCACAGCCACAGTCCTTGACGTATGGAAACGTGCAGAGGTTAAGCCCCTCCTGAAGAAACCCTCCACTGACCCCAGCAAACTCAGGAATTACCGCCCATCTCACTGCTCACTTTCCCCGCCAAGGTCTTAGAGAAAGCCATCTTCCGCCAGCTCAACGAATACCTGGAAAGAAACAACGTACTCGACACCTCTCAATCCGGCTTCCGTGCCAACCACAGCACTGGGCCGCCCTGATCGCCGCAACCGACAATATCAGAACCCTCCTCAAACAAGGTGAGACAGCAGCCCTGATCCTCCCCAACTTCTCAGCATCATTCAACACCGTTTACCACAACACCCTCATCAGAAGGCTCCATCACATTGGCATCTAGGGAGACACCCTCAAGTAGATAGCTACCTTCCTCACAGGACGCACCTAGAGAATCTGCCTGCCGCCCTTCACCTCTAAGCCCAAGAGCATCATCTACTGGGTCCCCTAAGGCTCCTCCCTCAACCCCACCTTGTTCAATGCCTACATGACTCCGCTGGCCAAGGTCGTACGTGCCCACAGACTCAACATTATCTCCTACGCAGACGACACTTAAATCAACTTTAAACCCGCCACTACCAGATCTAACTTCCGGAAAGCCATGACTAATGTCTCCAACTGGATGAGGTCCAATTAGCTGAAGCTGAACATGGTCAAGATGGAAGTGCTTATCTTTGGGAGAAACACATCACTGTGGGACGACACCTGGTGGGCCTCTGAACTCAGACCCTCACTGAACCCCACCGACTATGCCCTCAACCACGGCATCATCCTGGACAGCAAACTCACTATGAAGCGCCAGGTCAATGCAGTTTCCTCCTCCTGCTTCCACACCCTCTGCATGCTGCAAAAGATCTTCAGATGGGTCCCCGTCAACGCCAGGAAAACAGTCACACAAGCCCTCATCACGCCGAGTGGACTACGGAAATGCACTCTACACCTTAACCACCACCCAACTCCTCAAGCAACTCCAGAACTTACAGAATACTGCTGCTAAACTCATCCTCAGCCAACACAAATGGACAAGTATCACCCCCCACCTCAGAAGCCTCCACTGGCTCCCCCTCCAGAAGAGATGCAAGTTCAAGATGCTGACCCATGCATACAAAGCCCTCCACAACCTGGGACCTACCTACACCAACCACTGCTTGACTCCTCCAACCCGCCAGACAACTGCCTCCCTCGCCCATGTCCCCCAAAAACGTGAAGCCACAGCAGAGGTTGTTCCTTCTCCTACCTCACGGCTAAGTCCTGGATCGTCCTACCTTTCCACCTTCAAACCGCACCCTCTTTCGGCAACTTCAGAAAGGTACTCAAGACATGGCTTTTTGACTAAAGGCCTGCAAATCCTCAGCGCCTGGATACCTACAGAGGTGATTAGCTGTGCTTTATAAGTACTGTTTGATTGATTGATCCAAAACCTTGTTTGTTGCAGTTCACACCCTACAGGTAATGCTCAGACCTAGGACCCATGCTCACTCTGCAATAGGACTCAAGCTGCACCCTACTGATGATGCACAAATAGGCTGGAATCAGTTCTGGAGGGGTCTCATCTGGCAGTCTGGGATGGACTGCTCCCATGAGGATCAGGGTCAGTACTAAACTGCATAAGGCAGGTCTCTGTCTAGAGTGGGGGCCATATTAGCTCAACATGGCCGCTCAGGTGAACGCAGTCAACTCCTCCCGCTTCCTCAAAAAAATCTTCAGATTGATTCCCTTGAGCACCAGAGGTACCGTCACTCAAGCCCTAATCACCAACAGACTTGACTAAAGCAACGCACTCTATGCTAGAATCCACAACCACATTCTCCACTGTCTTCAGACAGAACGCTGCCGCAAGACCTGTCCTGGACTTCCTCTGGCATACCCACATCACACCTCACCTCAGAAATCCAAACTAGCTGCTGACACCCAAACGCTGCCAATTCAAACTCCTCACAAATGCATACAAGGCACTGCACAATATTGAACCAGCATACCTCAACTGCCACCTCCAGTTCCACCAGACACCTATGCTCTGCCTCTCTCTCTCTCTCTCACACACTGCACCTGCAGAAGCGGACCAGTAGGGATAGCCTTCTCATACCTTGCACCCCAGACGTGGAACGACCTCTCACTACACCTAAGGGCTTCCTCCTCACTTCCAGGATTCCGCAGAGACCTGGCTCTTCAACTAGACCTTGCAGACAACCTTAATACCTGCTCCAGCGCCTGGATACCCCTCGTGATTAGTCATACTGTGCGAAAAGCAAATCACTGCAATGCTGCCTTAAGCAATCACCAGTGGCTTAAATAATTCAAACATTTCAACAACCACCCTTGTTGTTATCAAGAAGGCCTGGCATAGCATCAGTAGTATGCAAACAACATCCAGCTTTAAATTAGGGCAACGAAAACAAACCATAACTTGGTTTGATGGATGAGTCTTGTATGAAAGACAGCTATCTTCAGTGTATTAGTAAACTAAATGAGGCTATATTTTCTATAACAAGGATAACTTTACAATGTATTCCTCTAACCTACATTCTTTGCTCTTTTATTTCTCAAGGGCAAGAACGTAAAGCATCTATAAGTATTGTTTGATGGTAAGATACCATCTTTTAGTGGCTTTGTGGTGCCTTTCCCAACAACAGAGTCTGAAATTCTACAAGCCTCTGATCTCATTTAATCATAGGAACCCTCATATTTGGGGTTGCCACCATTTTGAAGATGGAATATGCCAAATTCCCTCTGGCTTCCTTAGTACATATTTGTATAGGTTTCAGCTGTCAGAAAAAGTATCTGTTTAGCTAGTCTATACAATGAAAAAAGGCATTGTGTTTCTGAAACAAGACACCCTCTTCACTGGATTGCTAATAAGGATATGACCAAGTTTAAAATAATCTATATGAAATTAAATCTTTTGCTGGTATTGTTTCTTTACACATATCTTCTAAAGGTGCTAAGCATTTCAATTGCCCACTCTTTGAAAACTATGGTATTTTCAGTCCCCAAAGTGAGTTAGCAACTACTTACCATCCTCCCACTTTTTTGTGACAATCTAGATGTATTTTTATTTGATTTTGTTTTCAGAATATACATGGGTAATCAGGATCAACAGAAATCATCATTTAGTTTTCTTAACCCTAGGTGGCCCAATTCACCTAGAACTCATTACCATTATTTTACATCTTGGGGTATATAGGGTCCACGAAGCCTTGGTCTTTGAAGCCTTTGTGCCGGCAATAATGCAACAAATCACTATCACATTTAATGTCTCTTTTAGCCTGGACCAGAGCCAGTGATATAGTAGTATGGGGTGATATCAGCAGATAACGTATCTAGATTCCAGTGATGCAAACAATTATTGCCCTGTTATCTTTCTCCAGCCTCGAGAAACATTGTCATAAAATTAATTACCAAATAGGTTTCAACTTATTAGCAAAATGAGAATACAACAGGGTTAAGTCTTTTGGCTCTCTTGGCTGCAGGTACACCATAAGATTCTGATAAGAATGGCTGGCTGATTCCTGAATTACTGGATCAGTTCCTCATTAAATGTCTTCATTCTTGCAGAACTGATCCCAAAAGCTCCCTTCCTTCCTTATAAGCAAGGAGTTTCTAGGTCTCATGTGGGTCAACCAAACCTTTTAAGATTACTATGCATCATCTTGCCGTATTGATCAGAAAGTTCAGATTCTTTCGCTGTCATACGTGAGTAACATCCAGTTCATTGTTTGACTGGACCAGCAACATCCTGCACTGACTGGAAATCTTAGTGACTGCCTTATGTACATCCAGCTACAGATAAGCAGGATTTCCTAAAGTTACATTTAATTAAATCTATATGTAGTTGGAAAAACAGCCTAAAAACAGTGCACAAAGAGATGAGTCACTTTAGCCTGCTGCCATGGGAGTCCTTACCAGCTCTGTGATCTTGTATCAAAATCTTTCTCTTGATCATCAGATAAATGCAGTCTCAGCCTTTTGTTTGTACCAGCTCTGACTACTGAGGATGATCTTGCCCTTTACAGCGAAGGAGCTATCTAACAAGACAATAGACTGGTGTATTATCACTCACTTAGACTATTTTAAAATGCTTTATATTGGCCTTCCTGACTATGCATTTACTAAACTTTGGTGCAGAATTTAACAATTTGATTGGTTTTCCAGCTGAAGAAGTTTGAGCCTGTGTAAGATGCCCGTAGACCTTTGCGCTGGTTTCCTGTCTACCAAAGAGTGTTGTTTAAGAGTCCGCACTTGGTTCAGAGAGCTTATTACGGTCTTGCCTTTTCTGCAGAACATATTTCTCATAATGGAACACAGGCATGCTCTGGCTTTCTTGCTTCTAGGAAAGTTTTGAAAGTGATTTACTTTGTTTGGTACAAGCCTGTATGTGTTTTCCCTTTCTACTATTTGTTCTTTATCTCCTATTTGATACTAGTGTCAGAAAGCACACAGTGGCGCAGGTGCACTCTAGAAATAGTTCACTTAATATAACGATGTTGGTCACTGTTAGAAAAAGGGGTCTCTAGTTGGCAATGGTTTGCACCTTTTTCCAAATAGGGACCCTTCTTCCTAGTCAGAGCAAGGGGGATACACTTCTAAAATTACCCCTGCTCACCCCCTGGTAGCTTGGCCCGAGCAAACAGGCTTATCTCAGAGGCACTGTGTAATGCATTTGTGCACACATACAGTAATACAGTGAAAACACTACAAATGGACACCACACCAGTTTAGAAAAATAAGTAATCTTTATCTAAACCAAACAAGACCAAAACAACAAAAATCCACAATATAGTAATAAAAATATGACTTTCAAAAGGTAGAACAGTTCTGTTCAAAGCAAATTGCAGATGCGACACGTTTCACACAAAGTACCTTGGATGCTTCACACGCACAAACAAAAACTGTCGCAGGGAAGGTGATGTGTCGGTTCCTTATGCCCAGGGAAGGAGATGCATTGGTTCCATACTTCAGGGGAGGTGATGCGTCGGTGCCCTACAGCCACGCAGGGGCAGTGATGCGTCGGTTCCTTACTGAAGGGGAGGTGATGCGTTGGTTTCTTGCTGTGCGGGGAGGTGATGCGTCAGTTTCTTACTGTGGCCACGGCATTCTTGCAGGCGTGGCACCCAGATGTGATGCGTGAGAATTGGGGATGCGTCAGTTTCTCCAGCCGTGGTCCAACAATGCGTTGGTTCTTGCAGCTGCACAACTGGCCTGCGTCGGAATCGGTGCGATGATCTCTGGCTTCATAAATCGGTGAACTAGATGCGGCGTGCTGCGATTTCTTGAGTCGTGGGCAGGCGCTGCGTCAGTTTCTTCAGCAATGCGTCGGAAACAGGTGCGGTTGCGTCGCGCTTCTCCTAGTTGCATTGCTTGTCCAGCTCCCAACAGCAGGAACAACCTCCAGAGACCCAGAACAGCAGCAGGCACCTCTTGGCAGGTCAGAACTCCCAGCAAGGTAGTACAGGGGAGCTGGGGGTGAAGTCTTTGTATCCCTGAGACTTCAAAAACAGGAGGCAAGCTCTACTTCAAGCCCTTGGAGATCTTCCTCAAGCAGGGGACACAGCACACAGCAAAGTCCTTGTCCTTTCCTTGGCAGAAACAGCCACTGCAGGCCAACCCCAGATGGCACACAGCAAAGGGGCAGTACTTCTCCTCAGTTTCTCCAGCTCTTCTCCTTGGCAAAGGTTCCTCTTGAATCCCAGAAGTAATCTTTGAAGTCTTTTCTATCCCTGAGACTTCCAACAGGAGGCAAGCACTACTTCAAGTCCTTGGAGAAAGCTCTAACAACAGGATGATGAAAGCTCAGTCCAGTCCATTCCCTGCCCAAAACAGAAGCAACCACTGGAGGCCAACCCCAACAGCACACCGCACAGGGGCAGTACTCCTCCCCCAGCTTTCCAGGTTCTTCTTCCTGACAGGTTCCGTAGTTCAGCAGTAATCTAAAGTTCAGGGGTCTGGGCCCCATTATTATAGCACAAAATCCTTTGTTCTCTGGTGGCAGAGAAGCTCTTTGCCCAGCCAAAACCAGTTATGTCCTCTGTGGTGCAGCTGCACAGCAGGAGGTGGAGACAGCATTGTCCAAGGCAGACCAGGCCCATTAAGGTGTGAAATAAATCTCCTCCCCCTACTCTAAAGGCAGCCCGGTCTATTCAGCCCAGCCCTGACTCATCCAGTAAAGGCAGGACACACATCAACCCGCCCCCTCCCCTCCCCCTTGGCCATCTGAGAGAATGCACATCGCCAGCCCCTGTCATTCAAGAGCCAGACAGTCAATCCACAAACCAGCAGAGGCACACAGGATGGCTAAGCAAGAAAATACCCACTTTCTAAAAGTGGTATTTTCAAACACACAATATAAAAACCATCTTTACTAAAAGATGCATTTTTATATTCTGAGTTCAGGCATACTAAACTCTATCTTTCTATCTTGTCCCAATAGGAAGTTATATTTATAAGAGGTTATGAATAAACTTGCATTCTATCCTATGGGACGGATAGCCTTTCAATAGTGAAAAACAAAATTGGCAGTATTTCACTATCAGGGCATGCCATACACATCAGGGCATGTCCTACCTTTCACATACACTGCACCCTGACCACAGGAGTACCCTGGGCCTACCTTAGGGGTGACTCACATGTAAGAAAAGGGAAGGTTAGGGCCTGTCAAGTGGGTGCACTTGCCAGGTCGACATGGCAGTACCAGACTGTGCACAGACAAAGCAGTGGCAGGTCTGAGAACCTTTTGCAAGGCTGCTTGTGTGGGTGGCACAATCAGTGCTGCAGGCCCACTAGCAGCAGTTGACTTACAGGCACTGGGCACACACAGTGCACTGTACGAGGGACTTAGTAATGAGTCGAATAAGCCAATCATGGAAACAGCAATCCATAATAACAATTTACAGGGAGAGCATATGCACTTTGACACTGATCAGCAGTGGTAAAGTGCCCAGAGTCATAAAACCAACAAAAACAGGGTCCAAAACAGGAGGCCAAAAAGCAAAAAGTCTGGGGATAAACCCACTGGACAAGCCAGGTCGAACTATAACTTTGAAGTGTAGTCAGAAGATCCTCCAATTTAAATTGTCATTTTAGTGAATTTAAGTTCATGCTGCTTTCTGCGGGAATGATGTATTAGAGGTCTTAGATACCTCATTGATTGCATATTTAAACATTTACTTAAGTCTCACTTGTTGTCAATGCAACATTTCAGGACGACACAGAGACCAATTTGGTGGTATTAAGCAATATACATGTGCCGATAATTATTTATTTTTACCAAAGTAGGAGACATTGAGTTAAGAGTGGAAGTCCAATTTTAATGTTGGGTTCCATGTCAAATAAATTGGCAGCCTTTAGACTAGTATAATGCAAGATGATATCAAGATTATTCGGTAAATGATAGAAACAATCAACTCGGAGTCAGACCCACTGCATGTTCCATCAATGTTTTTTCCTTAATCAGAAGGTTAACGAGGTTATTTTTATCAGATTTACACTGCATCATAAAATATTCCAAAGGTTTCCAGGCGGGGGGGGGACGGGGAAGGGAGGTGGGCAACAATGTGGGCCATGGGAGATGGGAGTTTGTAACATAATGGAGTTCGCGATTGGCTGTTGAAATTAACAGCTTAGAGGAAGATGTAATTTTTGCAGCCCACACAGGAATATGAGAAAGTCTCCTTTGAGAGCAAGATGAAGAAGATTCCATATGGACGAACCTTGTTTTAAATCAAGATTCCAGCAAACCATTTGCATTTGTCTATGCATGTGGCTAGAAAATTTTGGGAGCCTTCTTTTTGCCTCTGGCTGGTAGTGATGTAAAAAAGTTATCTAATAGGTCAAGAATCCAGTAATGCTGAGTTTTGTGTGCAACTTACAGGGTCTTAAGCTTTACCTATTCCTACATTGAGTACCGGTATAGAAAGTGGAAGCCATGATACACTTAGAACATTACACTGGACGAGTGAAAAGGGGAAAATTGTGTGATTTTTCAAATGTAATCGGCTGGTAGGTCCATTTAGATGAAAGCACAGATATGGCAGGCATAATTGCTGTTGATTGGATCAAAGACATTTTGTTGGGTGTCCTCAACAGGTAAAGAATGCCCTGCAGAAGACTGAGGCAGTAGAAACCAGCTAGCTGTATCCATTTGGAATGGCACCGTTATACGTGGTCCTCGCTATACCTTCATTTTCGAAATGTGTTTACCAAGGGTACAATTCCAGTCCCAGAGTAAGTAATTGTTATTTTAGATCACGGTGATAGTCTTTTCGGCGCTCCCTATTGGCAGGGCTGGTGTCACGTGTTCATTGCATTTCCTGTTTCACTGTATACAGCATATGATACTGTACAGCTAATGAAACACACCTAAACTGTAGAACTACAAAATTCTTTGATACAGTGGCAGAGAGACTTAAATGCGCTTTGCAAGCGGACACCTAATAACAACATAGCTGGGCCGTTTATTTTACTATTGCTGCTTAACTTGACAAGGCTCCTGTTAGTCTACCTCTTGAAGCACAGGCACTTTAAACCTGATGCGCTGTAAAAGCCCCAATGTGAATTTTATTAAGTTGCATTTTATGATGGTTTTTAATTCTTTTTTATCTTGCTTTGTATCATGTAAATGAATTCGTCAATGATACATGCATGCAACGGTTTTTATTAATCATGCATAATAATAATAAACTAAACTAAAGCATATGATACTCCAGGTGTAAGATGCTCACCCCATTGGTCTTGTCCGGATAGGACCTGGCTACCTTTCTGGGTCATAACGGCGTAGACGCATTTAACAAACAAAGAACAAATAGCCTTGAGAGGGTAAATGGACTATTTTTTCAAAAAAAAGAATCAGTGTTGTTTGTTAAAAGAAACGTACATATATTTGTTAGATGTATATTTCTGTGGTTTTTAAGTTCACTGGGGACACTGAACACGTCTTTATTCATAACGAGGAGATTCAAATGTTTCTTGTAATTATCTCTTTTTTAAATCAACTTGAGAAAGACTATTACAATTATTATAGTGGTCTGGCACTTGAATATAGGGTGATAGCATTAGATGCAATAGGGTATTTAACCACGTATATCCTTCGTTGTTGTTTTGAATGATACCTATGAGTGCCATGGTTTAGTTGGGCTGCCGAAGTCTGAGGCAGTAGAAAACACTTTTGATGTCAACATCGATTTACCATCAAAGGAAAAGGCATATTCAAAGAATAAAAAAATACCAACACACTTATGCAGCAGGTGAGGCGCATGAAAGCAGGCTGGCGCAAAAGTAAGAATGCCTGGAGCCTCTTGACCTAATGACACAATGTCGGTTTTGGATGCACAAAGGCATTCCCTGTTTGAGGCATCCTGTTCTGGAAGGACTCCAGGCAGCCAGATACTTGATAATGCGTCCCGTGTCGTCTTTAATCCAAAGGTGGATCTGTGTTTTGTCAACATATATATGGAAGCAGACACCACGATAGGCGGAAGCAGAACAACGTTGAAACTGGTCACAGCAAATCAGCATTTCATATTTTCATATGAAATCCTGTATAATGAAAAAAACGTGAATCCTGTTGATGAGGAGTGAGCCTCAAAAATGCACTGACGACTGTTTTTTCCTCATCTTAGTGATTAATGTTGCAGTTTTGCCATTTAGTTTACAGGCTAATTTAAGATCCGGTTAATAAGAATATCACTTTTTTTCTGCATTGTGACGAAAGTAAGTGAGTACATATACAATCCTTCATAATAACCAATCGCAATAAAATTGCACTGACATAACAAATAGAAAATAAACAGACCTGTCTTTTTGAATCATGGGCAGCCTTGACTTTTTCGGCAGTCTCTTCCAGAATTTTGAGAATTTTTTTCTCCTTAGAAAATTCATCATTTAGGGATTTTCCAACACAGAATAGTAGAGCTACCAAGAGCTTTTGGTACCAGCTTTTAAAATGATCTTCATTTAGCGCATCTGTTAGCAGCCTGGGAAAAAAGGAAATATTTTTCTCATTTAAGGTCTCTTTTATTATTTCTTTTTTAAGTGCAATATAACACTAATAAACTGATATATTCCTCCTCTGCGCAAATCAAATTAAATCTAGATTTACGTGCACAAGTGGCAACTCCAGTGCCTCCTTGCACAGTGCTCATATTACGTTATAGAGCCGGGGCCTCCAACCTTTTTCAGCGAGGGCCAGGTTACAATATTTTTGTTACCAAGTTTGCCTCACAAGTGAGTGAAGCGAGCAAGTCCTCCCTTCCTCCAAAAATGTTTAGTAATTCTAACCTGAAAAAATTGTAAAATAATGGGGCCCAATTGAGCTTTTCCAGCCCAATGTGTCAGCAAATGAGCAATTGGTCAAAGGTTCTATTTAAGTGCCTTTCTGACTGAACACTCTTCAACTAAGGATAGGATGTATGACTTCTGTGGTATGTGCCTTCATTGAACACACAAAAGGTGATGGGAGGGGCTTGCAATAAGTCTAACCACTTGCAGTAGATCAGGGTAGCACTCCAACCCATCGTTCTTTTGCTCACCATGCTACCTCAGTTTACACCCAGTCAGTGCTTAATTTGTAAAAGAAAATAAGTGCCAGGGCTCTCCTCAGGAGGCCACTGCAACTTGTACCACACATTGCCCCTGCCAGGGCCGCCAATGATAATAACAACTCAAGTGCTAACATTTACACTCCTACAAGTGTGACAGTTTGGACAATTTCAGGCCCCCAAAGCTATAAGAATGGCTTGGGTGGTAGGTAATATGCAATTTAACGTATATTGAGTTAACCATTAACTATTGTTGTGCTCATCCCTAAATAAGCCAGATAGCGCCACATTGTGACAGACTGTCAGAGGCCCGGTGTTGACAATTGAGTGCCGATGCCGAGCACCGGAAACCACCGGCTCAAATTAAGAACTGGACACAGCCATATGCAAATCAGTCTTGAGCCTATTCCTCATGGGAACAGTTCAGCCTGAACTGCCAAGCCAGGTCCTCCCTGAACCAGAACACAAGCAACCTAGGACCAGTTTTGCCCTATTACTTATGGGCTCATCAGCCCTAAGTGGCATGGGTATGCCCAGACGTGGGTCCCATGCTCACTGTGCCCCTGGAACCAAGCTGTACCCCGGCTGATGAGCCCATAACTAGGGTGAAGACAAGGAGTGCTGCAGAGTACATATTCTGTTGCTGTGACAGAGCTACTCTTCGTCACCCGCTGGCTGGGCTGACTCACCAGTAAGTGCTCTTGTAACCTGATTTATCTTATTAAGCTAATCTCTGCCTCTGCTAGCATCAGATATACCTTCACTCTGCTCAGTACATTGTAAGTAATGTTAACCAGCTGTGACTACAGCGGCAATCACAGCATGTTAATTGCTGGTTAAATGTTGTAGTCATGGCCTCAAGTAAAGAACAAGTATGATTCTCCCTTATTTTTTATTTTCAGTAGATTGAGCTGTGCTGTGGGCCGAAGTGTGCTTTTAATGACTGAAAAACAGTGGACCACTGTTTTCGTAATCACATAATGTGGTTATGTAAACGTGTATAATCAAAAGCGTAGTCATGCACTGTTTTTCAGTCATAAATGGGAGCTCTCAAAACAGCTCGTACCAAAGCACGTAGACACAGGTTTGTTTTTAATTTCAAATAGGTCCTAGCTCCTGCTCAAGCCTGAGGCCTCCCCTCTGGCAGGCAGACCTTGGCGCTACTGATTCACCAGCTCCATGCCCTCCTTGCTCAGTGTACTTTGGCACAAGCAATTACGCCCCACTACTTTTATATTTTTCTGGTAACCAGGCTTTTTTAATACTTTATTTTGAAATTTTCAACTTTAACAAAGTGGCATATCAGAAGATCATGAGTGTAATTACAGTATCTCAAGATGATCTTACATAGAACCTGTCAGAGGCATTGATCTGGAGACAATCCATAGCCAGCACATCCCCCAGCATTTCTCATAGTACATCATATCCATCATTGATCCTGGTACAAAACAACATGCAGCAATTGTATAATGGTAACAATGGGCTATGGTGCGCAGCCTACTAGGTAATCTCGCAAAGGTGACCATGTGTCTCTTGGCGTGAGGCTCTTGGTATGACTTTGCTATTGGAAGAAATTGGGTTATTGGTTGAGTGGGATGGAAGCCCCACACAGGCAACATCCACAATCCTGGTCTAGGTGAACCACAAAAGTTAACAAATTAACCTGTGCTTAATCCTCTGGTAGTTTGGCACATACGCAGGCTGGCTTAGCTTAAAGGAAATGTGTAAAGCGTTTAAGCACCACACAACCAGTATTAAAGAAAATAAATGCACAAGAAAAATCCAAAACCAATTTAGAACAATAGAGCAAATGTAATATATGAAATGAGACCAAAATGACATAAATGCAATCAGTAGAGCCGGATATATTGAATTTCAAAGTTTTAGGTAAGTTTAGCACCTAAAAGCACAAAGCACCACTCATAGACATCTGGTCTTAATCAGCAGGGCAGTCCTCTGAAAAACAAGGCAGGCCTTAAGCCGCAGGGCAGTCCTCTGTTGAACAAGGCAAGTCTCAAGCAACAATGCAGTTCTCTGGAAAACACGGTAAGCCTCAAGCGGCAGGGCAGTCCTCTGTTATACAATGCAGTCCTTCTTCTGTAATATCCATAGGTCCAGGAGTTTACTGAAGAGTGGCTCAGGGGGTCGAATATGTATTACTCGTGCAGCATTTGAAGAGGGAGAATCTCCCAGGCTGATTATGGAAAGTTCTCCCCTTCCTGTGCCAAGGCTCCAAGAAGTCCAGAGTGACAAAAGGTTAGTGTCAGGTTCCTTTGTGTATGTGCTGGAGGCTGCCCTTTAAAATGTAAGTGGGGCAGGGAACGGCTCTGCCCCCGTCAATCTAGGCAGGATGGCACTCTCCTAGCTATACCCAGGTCCTATTGTTCACTGTCTGGGCCCAATACACAATCTTGAATGGGGGGAGCAATTAACAGGCCCAGGCAGCTGGAAACTCCTAGAAGGCCTTAGAGACTTTTGGGCAATCCAGGTGCATGAAGAAGGCTTTGTTGAGGTTGATATTCTGAAAATGGTAGAGTAACTTCAGAAGGATGACCATCTTCATTAGTGCACTAACCCTGCTCCTGTTAGGGGTAAATTAATCCACCTCTCCTGCATCCCAGCTATGTTGGACATGGATTTTCTATAATTTTCACTAATGAGTATGTAAATATCCCAGTGGTACTGAATGACTAAGTAGCAGACCAGGTCTATCTGCCACTTCAAAGGATGCTGTACCTCTGGGACCTTGGCGATTCTAGTTAGTAGCATCAGGACAAATTTAGACCAGTTGATGTTAAAGCCTGACCATTTCCCAAAGGTAATTATTTCCTCAACAACTGGGTCGAGGTTAAGTGAGGGGTATTTTACTATCAAAAGGATATTGTCTGAATACAAAGAAAGGATTATCCTGAGGGACCCAAATCAAATGCCTCTATCATGATGAAACTCATAATATACAAGCCGACAGCTCCTTGTCCCCTTTGTGTAAGTATTGGGGCTAAGAGTAGACTGGTTACTTTTTTCTGGCAGGAGCTGTGTACAAGAGGGATACCCATTTCAGCAAAGCCCTACATATTCCCACTGGGTCAAGCACTGTGAGCAAAAATGTCCATTCAATGGAATCATAGGCTTTTGATGCATCCAAAAACTCTGCCCCACCTCAGGTTGAGGCTCTGTTTGGTGGGTGATGGTAAAAAGTGTATGGAAATTTTCTGATGTTGATCTGCCAGAAATTAAGCCCGATTGGTCCGAATGGACCAGCGCGTGTAACATCGGGAGAATTCTGTTTGCAATGATTTTAACTAGTATTTTGTCAATATTTATAAAAGAAAGGGGCCTTTAGGATTTGCCGACATGTGGCACCTTAGCAGGTTGCAGCAGTACAATAACTTCATGCATGGTTGGAGGGAAGCTACCCGTTAGAAATGTGGGTCTCTAGTTGGCAATGGTCTCCACCTTTGTCCAAGTAGAAACCCTTCTTCCTAGTCAGGGTAAGGGGGATACACTTGTAAAATAACCCCTGCTCACCCCCTTGGTAGCTTGGTACAAGCTGACAGGCTTATCTCAGAGGCAGTGTGTAAAGCATTTGTGGACATACAGTAATACAGTGAAACACTACAAATGGATACCACACCACTTTAGAAACATAAGTAACTTTTATCTAAACCAGACAAGACCAAAATGACAAAAAAGCCACAATACAGTAATTAACATGTAATCCTTAGAAAAACAGTTCTGTCCATAGTAAACTATAGATGCAAAACTTTCAACACAAAGTTCCTTGGATACATCACAATCATAAACAAAAACAGCCGCAGGGAAGGTGATGCGTTGGTTCCTTACTCCAGGGAAGGTGATGCGTTGGTTCCTTACTCCAGGGGAGGTGATGTGTTGGTTCCTCCTGCCACGAAGGAGAGGTGATGCGTTGGTTCCTTACTGAAGAGGAGGCAATGCGTCGGTTATTTACTGTGACCCAGCGTTCTTGTAGACTTAGCCCCCTGGTGTGATGCGTGATCGGGGCTGCATTGGTTCTCCATGCGGCTGCAACGGCGCTGCATTCGTCTCTCCAGCCTTGGTCCCACAATGAGTTGGTTCTTGCAGCTGCACAGCAGGGCCTGCATTGGAATTAGTGCAGTGATCTCGGACTTCGGAGATCGGTGCATGGGATTCGGCGTGCGGTGAAGGAAGGAAGTTCAGGGGAGCTGGTGGTGAAGTCTTTGTGTCCCTGAGACTTCAGAACAGGAGGCAAGCTTTGCTTCAATCCCTTGGAGATCTTCTTCAAGCAGGATACACAGCACACAGGAAAGTCTTCATGCTCTCCTTGGCAGAAACACCCACTGCAGGCCAACCCCAGACAGCACACAGCAAAGGGGCAGTACTTCTACTTCAGCTTTCCCAACTCTTCTCCTTGGCAGAGGTTCCTCTTGAGTCCAGAAGTATTCTAAAGTTCTGGGGTCTGGGCCCCAATATTTATATTCCATTTCTCTTTGTTCTCTTGTGTCAGAGAAGCTCTATGCTCTGTCAAAAACAGTTATGTCCTTTCTGGTCCAGCTTCCCGGCAGGAGGTGGAGACAGCATTGTGTAAGGCAGACCAGGCCCATTCAGGTGAAAGGAAATCTCCTCCCCTACTCTAAATGCAGCACATGTCTATTCAGCCCAGCTCTGGCTCAACCAGGAAAGGCAGGACACACCTCAACCCCCGTGGCTGTCTACAGTGAATACACATCCCCAGCCCGTCACTCCAAAGCCAGACAGTCAATCCACAAACACGCAGAGGCACACAGGTTAGCTAAGCAAGAAAATTCCCCCTTTCTAAAAGTGGCATTTTCAAACACAGAATATAAAAATCGTCCTTACTAAAAGATGCATCCTTATATTCTGAGTTCAGGCATACTAAACTTCACCTGCCTATCTTGTCCCAATGGGAATGTATATTTATGAGATGTTATAAATAAACTCCCATTCTATCCTATGGGACAGATAGCCTTTCAATAGAGAAACATGAAATTCACTTTAGTTCACTATCAGGACATGTTACAGACATCAGGACATGTCCTACCTTTCATATATTCTGCACCCTTCCCACAGGGGTACCTTGGGCCTACCATAGGGGTGACTCACATGTAAGATAAGGGAAGGTTAGGGCGTGGCAAGTGGGTGCACTTGCCAGGTCGACATGGCAGTACCAGACTGCGCACAGACACTGCTGTGGCAGGTCTGAGAACCTTTTGCAAGGCTGCTTGTGTGGGTGGCACAACCAGTGCTGCAGGCCCACTAGCAGCATTTGACTTACAGGCCCTGGGCACACACAGTACACTGGACTGGGGACTAAGTAGTAAGTCGAACAAGCCAATCATGGAAACACCAATCCATATTCACAATTTACAGAGGGAGCACATGCACGCTGGCACTGATCAGCAGTGGCAAAGTGCCCAAAGCATCTAGACCAGCAAAAACGAAGTCCAGCACACAGCAAAAAAATAGGAGGCAGAGGCAAAATAACTGGGGAAAACCACGCCAAGGATGCCAGGTCTAACATGTGTCCTCTCCAGCTGATAAGTGGGGAGAACTACTCGCCCTACTGGGAGTTCTCTTCACTAAGGCGGAAAAATCTGGACAGACCATCAGCATTGGCGTGTTCTGCACCAGGGCGGTGTTCCACAATAAAGTCCATGCTCTGTAGGGAAATGGACCACCTCAACAGTTTTGGGTTCTCAACCCTCATCTCCATCAACCATCTGAGGGGCCTGTGGTTGGTCTAAACCCAGAAGTGAGTCCCAAACAAGTAGGGCCTCAGCTTCTTCAGTGCCCAGACCACAGCAAAAGCCTCACGCTCAGTCGCACTCCACCTGTGTTCCAGGGGAAGTACCCTCCTATTAATGAAGGCTACGGGTTGGTCTAGGCCCTCATCATTCAATTGTGACAGAACAGCCCCCACACCATGCTCTGAAGCTTCGACTGCACCACGAATTCTTTTGAAAAGTCAGGCGCCTTGAGGACGGACGGCGTGCACATGGCAGATTTCAGGGCTTCTAAAGCTTTCTGACAGGTGTCAGTCCAGTTCACCTTCCTAGGCTGCTTCCTGGAAGTCATCTCTTTCAAGGGGCCAACAATGGTGCCATACCCCTTGACAAATCTCCTGTAATATCCGGTGAGTCCTAAGAAGGCTTTCACCTCTGTCTGGGTCTTGGGGGGATCCCAAGTCAGAATGGTGTCAATCTTAGGCTGTAGGGGTGCCACCTGGCCACTTCCTACCTGGTGTCCTAAGTACACCACTGATCCTTGTCCCATCTGGCAACTGCTGGCCTTGATTGTGAGGCCTGGCCTCTGCAGGGCTTTCAACACTTCCCAGAGGTGGTGCAGATGTTCCTCCCAAGTGGCACTGAACACTGCGATGTCATCAAGGTAGGGGGCACTTAAATCCTCTAGCCCAGCCAGCACCTGGTTGACCAACCTCTGAAAGGTGGAAGGGGCATTTTTCAACCCAAAGGTCATTTCCCAGAACTGGTAGTGCACCTCTGGGGTTGAAAATGCAGACATCTACTTGGCTCCATCAGTTAAGGAAATCTGCCAGTACCCAGACGTTAAGTCAAACGTACTAAGGTACTTGGCAGCTCCCAGCTCTGGGGATGGGGTGTGCATCAGTCCTCATGACTGAATTGAGCCCTCAGTAGTCCACACAGAACCGGAGTTCTGGCATGGCACCGTGTGCGGCAACCTTTGGGACCAAGACCACTGGGCTGGCCCAACGGCTGTTTGATGGCTCAATCACGCCTAAAGCCAAAATATTGGAGACTTCCTCCTTGATGCTAGCTTTGACCCTGTCAGTCAACCTGTACATTTTGTGTTTTACAGGAGGACTGTCCCCAGTGTCCACATCATGGACACACCACTGAGCGACACCTGGGGTTAGGGATAACAGAGCGGCAAACTACCACAACAGCTGGCGGCAGTCCCTCTGCTGTTCAGGGATCAAGGCAAGGGGAGAGATTTACACCTTCCACTGACCCATCATGTTCCTTAGCAGACAGGAGGTCAGGGAGAGGCTGAGTCTCCTCCTTCATTCCATCATCTGTCACTAGGAGCATGCCCACTTCGGACCTCTCCAAGTGGGGCTTGAGGCGGTTCACGTGTAGGACTCGCAAAGGGTTCCTGGGAGACTGCAAGTCCACCAGATAGGGGATTTTACTCTTGAGCTCCACCACCTCAAAGGGCCCAGTCCACTTGTCCTGGAGCGCACAAGGCTCCTCTGGGGCCATGAACCACACTTTTTGGCCAGGCTGAAACTCTATCAGAGTGGCATTCTGACCGTACCACCACTTCATCTGTTCCTAGCCGGCTTCCAGATTCACCTGAGCGAGTTGTCTGAAGCGCTTAGTCTGGTTCCTGAAGGCCAGCATGTAGCTATATACATCCTGGGGAGGTTTACTGGGAGCTTTCTCCCAGCCTCCTGTGACCAGACTCAGAGGCCCTCTTACAGGATGCCCATACAGGAGTTCAAAGGGACTGAACCCTAAGGACTTCTGCGGTACCTCCTGGTAAGCAAACAGCAGGCATGGTAAGAGGATGCCCCACTAATGCCTCATGGGATGTGCAAGACCCATAATCATGCCTTTTAGGGTCCGGTTGAAACTCTCAATCAATCAATCAATCAGGGATTTGTGAAGCGCGCTACTCACCCATGAGGGCCTCAGGGCGCTGGAGGGGGATAGGGGGGAGACCGTGCAGCTCAGTCTCACCCAAGGAGCCAGGTCTTGAGGCTCTTCCTGAAGGTTTGCAGAGTTGGGGAACATCTGATGCTGAGCGGGAGTTCATTCCAGGTCTTTGCCGCAGTGTAGGAGTAGGTCCTCCACCCGTTCTGGATCTGCAGATGCGAGGGGTTTCGGCAAGGGCGAGGTCGGCGGAGCAGAGGCTTCTCTTGGGTGCGTAGAAGGAAACTCTTTCATTGAGGTATTGGGGTCCAGTGTTGTGGAGGGATTTGTAGGCATGAGTGAGTAGGTTTGAAGGTCACTCTCTTCTCGATGGGGAGCCAGTGGAGGTCTGGGTGATGTGGTCTTGTCGTGGGATGCCGAGGACGAGTCTGGCAGCGGTGTTCTGGATGGTCTGGAGTTTTCAGGGCAGGGATTTGTTGATTGCGGCGTAGAGGGCATTTCCGTAGTCAAATCTGCTGGTTATGAGTGCGTAGGTGACCATCTTTCGGGATTCGGGGGGATTTCCATTTGAAGGTTTTGCGGAGGGTGTTGAAGCACGTGGAGGAGACGGCGTTGATCTGTTGGGTCATGGTGAGGGAGGAGTCGAGTATGATGCTGAGGTTGCGGGCATGGTCCGTGGGTGTAGCAGGGTTGCCGAGGGCAGTGGGCCACCAGGTGTTGTCCCATGCAGAGGGGGTAGATCTGAGGACTTCTGTCTTCTCCGAGTTGAGCTTCAGGCAGCTGCTGATCATCCAGGATGCAATGTCTTTCATTCGTTCCTGGCAGCTGAGTCTGGTGGTGTTGGGTTCCTTAGTGAGGGAGAGGATGAGCTGGGTGTCGTCAGCGTAAGATACTATGCTAAGTCCATGCTGTCTGATGATGGCGGCGAAGGAGGCCATGTAGATGTTGAAAAGCGTGGGGCTGAGCTATGATCCTTGGGGTACTCCGCAGATGATCTCTGTGGGTTTGGAGAGGAAGGGCGGGAGTCTGATTCTTTGGGTTCGGCTGGTGAGGAATGAGTGGATCCTGTCAAGGGCGGTTCCCTCTATGCCTGCGTCGTGAAGTCTGGCGGTAAGAGTGCAGTGGGAGATGGTGTTGAAGGCTGCAGAGAGGTCTAGTAGGATGAGAGCCGCCGTGTGGCCCTGGTCGAGGAGAGTGCAGACGTCGTCTGTGGCAGCTAGGAGGGCAGTCTCGGTGCTGTGGTTGCTGCGGAATCCAGATTGAGTGGAGTCGAGGATGAAGTGAGCTGGATGTTGACGATCTGCTCTGTGACTTTGGCTGCGAAAGGGAGGAGCGAGATGGGTCTGTAGTTTTTGCGGTCCGTCAGGGCTGCGGAGGGCTTCTTGAGGAGGGGCTTGAATTCTGCGCATTTCCTGTCATTGGGGAAAGTGCGGGTATTAAAGGTGGAGTTGATGGTGCGTCGTAGTTCGGGTGCTATGGCAACGGCAGCAGCTCTGTGGAAGATGTGCGGCAGGCAGGGGTCCGTGGGGGCTCCTGAGTGTATGCTCTTCATGGTTGTGGCGGTGTCTTCTGTAGTGACCGGGGTCCAGGCGGAGATGGTAGGCTGCTGGCGTTGCTGGAGGTAGGTGTGGGGTCGGTGTCTTGTTTCTGTTCGTTGAAGTTGTCGTAGAGGGACTTGGTATTGAGATGGAAGTAGGAGCCGAGTTTGTTGCAGAGGTCCTGGGAAGGCATGACGTCTGAGGCGCCAATGGGGGTTTGGTGAATTCTTGTATGATGTTAAAGAGCTCCTTCGAGTTGCTGGTTTTGGCGAGGATCTTGTCCTGGATGAAGTTCCTTTTAGTGGATCTGATGCGTTGGTGGTATTCTGTCATGGCATTCTTGTAGCTGGTCCGTGCTTCCGGGGTTTTGCTGTTTCTCCATACTTTCTCGAGACGTCTGCAGGTGCGTCTGGATTCTCGGAGGTGAGCTGTGTGGGGTGCTGTCTGTCGTAGAAGACAAGAAGCTTGTCTGCTCAGTCGGTGATCCATCTGTGGAGTTATTTGGCTGCAGAGTTGGCGTCGGTCGTGGCGGAAGGGGGAGTGTGGTTGAGGGTGGAGTTGAGGTTCTATTCAGTGACGTTGCTCCAATTCCTGCGTGGGGGCATGGTGTAGGTTTGTGTGCGGTGGGTTTTGAGAAGGAGCAGTGTATGCAGTGGTGGTCCGTCCAGAGGGGTTGCATGGTGTGGCTGAAGTGGATGTTTTTCCTCCAGCGAAGATGGGGTCGAGGGTGTGTCCTGCCTTGTGGGTGGGGACGAGCTGTTTCAGTCTGATGTTGGCAAGGTTATCCAGGAGGGTGGTGGAGTTGGGGGTCGCTGAGGTTGTTGAGGTGGAAATTCAGGTCTCCGAGCAATATGTTTTCCATGGAGGTGATGGCGTGGGGGGCAATGAGGTCTGTGATGGTTGCGGCGAACGCGGTGCGTGGTCCGGGAGGGCCTGTAGGCAAGGGTGCCGCATAGGGTCGGTCTGGGGTTGGTCTGGATCTGGAAATGGAGGTGTTCTGTGGGGAACGAGGAGTCATTCGTGCAGGATGTGGTGAGTCGGAGGGAGTTCTTGTGTACGATGGCAAGTCCTCCTCCCGGGTGGTTGAGGCGGTCCTTCCTCTGGATCTTCTAGCCGTCAGGGATAGCGTTAGCAATGTCGGGGGCGGAGGTGGCGTTGGTCCAGGTTTCTGTGAGGAAGGCGACGTCTGGCGTCAGGGTGTCGAGGAGGTCCCAGATTTCTACTGCGTGTCTGTGCAGGGAGCGTACGTTGAGGAGGATGGAGCTCAGGGGTTTGGGTGTGATGGTTCCTGGTGGGTGGGCGGTAGCCGTGGGGGTCCGGGGGTGGGTGAAGGTGCGGTGGCAGTGTCGGCAGGAGAACTGGCCATGGGTGGTTTTCAGCGTTGACAGCTGGCAGTTGTTGTTTCCTCCGGGGTTGAGTGCGTGGAGGGTTGCTGAGTTGTAGCAGTGGGTTGTCGGAGGACCAGGGTTCCTGGCCCTGGTCGCAGTCGGGTCGCGGACGGGTGCAGACGGGCTTGCCTTTGGCACGGCGCACCAGCGGCACGCCAGCGCAGAGGCCGCCATTAAGTAGGGGAGGGAGCGCAGCTGGGAGGCAGGAACCGGCAAGGAGGAGGGGCCACGGGGGCAGCAGCTGCAGGAAAACAGCAAACATGAGAGAGAAAAAGGGCACAATACAAGACAAATAGCCACAAAAAGCCCAAATAGACAAAAAGGCAAAAGCACAAAGCACAAATAGACAAAGAGGTACAGTAGGCAGAAGTGCACAAGCGGGGCAGAAAAGCAAGGGACAGACAGACAAAGGCCGACAGACAAGGCTGGCGGAGCGAACCAGCAGAATAGCAAGGCTCTCCCACTGGACCACCAGGGATGAGGCGCAGGCAGGAGCCTGCGGTGGAGGAGGGCCTCGAACACCTACCTGTGACCAGAGAGGTGCTGGGGGCAGCAGCGCAACGACAGAGCTGTGCGAGGGGGGAGCAGAGTTCCTTGACCAGGAGGTCAGAGGTCTTGCTCAACCTGTCACACAGTGGCCGCCATTAAGTAGGGGACGGGGGAGAGAGCGCAGCTGGGAGGCGGGAACCAGCAGGGGGGAGGGGCCGCAGGGGCAGCAGCCGCAGGAAAATGGCAAACAGGAGAGAGAAAAAGGGCACAATACAAGACAAATAGACACAAAAAGACCAAATAGACAAAAAGGCAAAAGTGCAAAGCGCAAATAGACAAAGAGGCACAGAAGGCAGAAGTGCACAAACGGGGCAGAAAAGCAGGAGACAGACCGATAAAGGCAGACAGATAAAAGGCAGACAGACAAGGCTGGCAGCACGAACCAGCAGAAGAGCAAGGCTCTCCCACTGGACCACCAGGGACGAGGCGCAGCCAGGAGCCTGCGGGTGGAGGAGGGCCTCGAACACCTACTTGTGACCAGAGAGGTGCTGGAGGCAGCAGAGCAACGATGAAGCTGAGAGAGCGGAGAGCAGAGTTCCTTGACCAGGAGGTCAGAGGTCTTGCTCAACCTGTCACACGTGCCCACCATTAATTAGGGAACGGGGAGGGAGCGCAGCTGGGAGGCGGGAGCGGGAACCAGCGGGGGGAGGTTGCCGTGGAGGCAGCAGCGGCGGGAAAACGGCAAATAGGAGAGAGAAAAAGGGCACAATACAAGACAAATAGACACAAAAACCCAAATAGACAAAAAGGCAAAAGCACAAATAGACAAAGAGACACCGAAGGCAAAAGTGCACAAATGGGGAAGAAAAGCAGGGGACAGACAGACAAAGGCAGACAGACAAAAGGCAGACAGACAAGGCTGGCAGAGAGGACCAGCAGAAGAGCAAGGTTCTCCCACTGGAGCACCAGGGATGAGGCGCAGGCAGGAGCCTGCGGGTAGAGGAGGGCCTTGAACACCTACCTGCTACCAGAGAGGTGCTGGGGGCAGTGGCACAATGACGGAGCTGCGCAAGGGGAGAGCAGAGTTCCTTGACCAGGAGGTCAGAGGTCTTGCTCCAACCAGCCCATTACCTTGGGGGCGGTAAGGAGTGGTGAACATATAGGTAACACCACACTCCTGCCACAGACACTTCTTATACTTGGATATGAAGTTTGTATCTCTGTCAGATACCACCTCTCTGGGGAACCCCACACGAGAAAAATCCTCATCAATGCCCGGCCCACCACAGGGGCTGTCGTAGTCCAGAAAGGGATAGACTCGGGGTACCGGGTGGCATGGTCCACCAAGACCAGGATGAACCTGTTGCCCATGGCTGTCTTGGGGTCCAGCGACCCCACAATGTCAATACCCACCCTCTCAAAGGGGGTGCTGACTACAGAAAAAGGTTGGAGAGGAGCCTTGCACTTCCTCTCACTCTTACCACTTGCCTGGCAAGTCTGGCAAATCCTACAATGCGTGTCAGAGTCATTGCTCACTGGGGCCAGTAAAAGTAGGTGACAAGTCTTTCAAAGGTTTTGTCCTGCCCCAAATGCCCTGCCAAAGGCACATCATGAGCCAGACCCAGTAGGAAGGCTCTGAATCGCTGGGGTACCACTAGCACATGGGCTGACCCAGGCTCAGCAATCTTAGGCTCACTATAAAGGAGACCTTTCTCCCAGTAAATACAATGTGATCCAGACTGATCACCTGCTGCCTGACTTGCAGCCTGTTGCCGGAAACGAACCAGAGAAGGGCATTCCTGCTGGTCAGCTCAGGCAGGTCCCCCAGTTTGGCTACTTGTTCCCCTTTAGGCTCCAGGGCATCCCCCTCAAGGTTCGCCTCCTATTGGACTGTGGGAACTTCGGGGCCGGTATCCCGTGCCCCCTGCCTCTTCTCTTTCTGGCAGGCTCCTGGGCCACTCTTTCAGGCTCTAGGTCCTCTTGATTGCCCTTACCGGCTGCCATCGACCAAGTGGTCACACACGCCCACTCAGGCAGACCACCATCTCCAGATGAGACCTTTGTACCACCTTCTCCCAAGGGGAATTCTTCAGGTCATTATCAAGCAGGCAGTCAACAGGCATGGCTGGTCTCACAACTACTTTCAAGGTACCTGAGACCCCCCCACTCAAAGGGAACTTGTGCCACTCTGCAGAGGCACTCTGATCTGTCAGCTGCAACTATTGACACTAGCCGACAACTGACAGCGGTCACACTGGCTCCAATGTCACTCAGAGCCTCCACCCTCTGGCCATTTATGGTCACGCACTGCCCGTATTTCTTCGTGTTTGTGGGCAGGTGGGTCCTTGGAACCATCTCACTGTCCCCTAGCGAGACAAGGGTCAATTCTGCTGCCTCCCACCGTTCCTGGAGACCCAACTCCTCCCCAAAGGCTACGCTAGTCAACCCATGGGGCGGAGCACCAGTGGGTGAAGTGGTGGTTTTGGGACACTTAGGATCCCCAGTGGAGTGTCCCACCTGATCACAAGAAAAACATTTGCAGGGGCCCTTCTCTGCAGGCTTCCCTGAAGAGACCCATGGCTTCTTACCACTGGGGGCTGGGAACCTTTCCCTTGGGAATTATTTTGGGGCCCTTTTTCAAACTCCTTTTGTTTACCCTTGTCCCCCCACTCTTCTGCTGGGGACCCTGCCTATCCTTGGCTGAGTCTCCCACATGCCCCTTGTGGACCCGGGTGCTGACCCAGCGGTCCTCCTCAACAGCAATCTTCCTGTGGTCAGTTAGCTTGCTGTCAATCAAGTGCTGGCATAGCTGTTAAAAACTATTAGTAGACAAGTGCTCCCATGCCATCAAATCATAAAGGCCCTGAAAATCATTTACCTGGCTACCCTTCACGCAACCATCCAGTGCTCTGCAAATCTAGGCAACATACTCAACCCAAGAGTGTGATTCAAGTTTCCTACAGGCCCTGAACTTCTGCCTATATAGCTTTGGGGTCAAGCCATATCTCCTGATTAAGGCTTCCTTCATAGGAGCATAAACCCTCTTATCCTCCTCTGGTAAGGCTAGCAAGGTATCCCTCCCTTCTGCCATGAAGCGGCTCCACAACCCCGCTCCCCAGTCTCTCTCAAGGACTCTGTGGGAACTCATTGTTACCTACTAACCTAGACAGGCTTATCTCAGAGGCAGTGTGTAAAGCATTTGTGCACACTTACAGTAATACAGTGAAAACACTACAAATGGACACCACACCAGTTTTGAAAAATAAGTAATCTTTATCTAAACCAGACAAGGTCAAAACAACAAAAATCCACAATACAGTAATTAAAATGTAATCCTTAGAAGGCAAAAACAGTTCTGTCCATAGCAAACTATAGATGCGACACTTTCAACAGAAAGTACCTTGGATGTGTCATGATCATAAACAAAAGCAGCCGCAGGGGAGTTGATGCGTCTGTTCCTTACTGAAGAGGAGGTGATGTGTCAGCTCCTTACTGAAGGGGAGGTGATGCGTCAGTTTCTTACTGTGGCCCCAGCATTCTTGTAGACTTGGCACCCCGGTGCGATGAATGGGGATCGGGGATGCATTGGTTCTCAATGCGGCGCCAACGGCACTGCATTGGTCTCTCCAGCCACGGTCCCACGATGCGTTGGTTCTTGCAGCCGCACAGTAGGGCCTGCATTGGAATCTGTGTGGTGATCTTGGACTTCGGAGATAGGTGCATGGTATTCCGAGTGCTGTGATTTCTCCAGCCGCGGGCAGGCTCTGCATAGGTTTCTTCAATGGCACAGCGGTGATGCATTGGAAATGGGTGCGGATGCGCTGCGCTTATCTTAGTTGCATCTCTTTTCCAGCTCCCAACAGCAGGAACAACCTCCAGAGGCCCAACACAGCAACAGGCACTTCTAGCCAGATCAGAACTCCCCGCAAGGAAGTTCAGGGGAGTTGGTGGTGAAGTCTTTTTGACCCTGAGACTTCAGAACAGGAGGCACGCTCTACTTCAAGCCATTGAAAATCTTTTTCAAGCAGGATACTCAGCACACAGCAAAGTCTTTATCCTCTCCTTGGCAGAAACAGCGCCTGCAGGACAACCCCAGACAGCACACAGCAAAGGGGCAGTTCTTCTTCAGCTTTTACAGATCTTCCCCTTGGCAGAGGTCCCTCTTGATTCCAGAAGTATTCTAAAGTAATGGGGTCCGGGCCCCAATATTTATGTTCCATTTCTCTTAGTTCTCTTGTGGCAGAGACGCTCCGTGCTCAGTCAAAACCAGTTGTGTCCTCTCTGGTCCAGCTTCCCGGCAGGAGGTAGAGACAGCATTGTGTAAGGCAGACCAGGCCCATTCAGGTGAAAGGAAATCTCCTCGCCCTACACTAAAGGCAGCCCAGGTCTATTCAGCCCAGCCCTGACTCATCCAGGAAAAGCAGGACACACCTCAAACCCCCGCCCCCCCCAGTGGTAGTCTACAGTGAATGCACATCCCCAGCTCCTGTCACTCCAAAGCCAGACAGTCAATCCACAAACCAGCAGAGGCCCACAGGATGGCTAAGGAAGAAAGCATCCCCTTTCTAAAAGTGATATTTTTAAACACAGAATGTAAAAATAATCCTTACTAAAAGATGCAGCCTTATATTCTGAGTTCAGGCATACCAAACTTCACTTTCCTATTTTTTCCCAATGGGAAGTTATATTTATAAGATGTTATAAATAAACTCCCATTCTATCTTATAGGACAGATAGCCTTTCAATAGTGAAAAACGAAATTCACTGTAGTTCACTATCAGGACATGCTACACACATCAGGACATGTCCTACCTTTCACATACACTTCACCCTGCCCACAAGGGTACCTTGGGCCTACCATAGGGGTGACTCACATCCAAGAAAAGGGAAGGTTAGGGCCTGGCAACTGGGTGCACTTGCCAGGTCGACATAGCAGTACCAGACTGCGCACAAACACTGCAGTGGCAGGTCTGAGAACCTTTTGCAAGGCTTCTTGTGTGGGTGGCCGAACCAGTGCTGCAGGCCCACTAGCAGCATTTGACTTACAGGCCCTGGGCACACACAGTGCACTGGACTAGGGACTTAGTAATAAGTCACAGAAGCCAATCATGGAAACACCAACCCATATATATATATATTTACAATTTACAGAGGGAGCACTTGCCCTTTTGCACTGATCAGCAGTGGCAAAGTGCCCAAAGCATCTAGACCAGCAAAAACAAAGTCCAGTATACAGCAAAAACAAAGGAGGCATAGGCAAAAACACAGGGGAAAACCATGCCAAGGATGCCAGGTCTAACACAAACCCAATTTGAAGAACTCATTATACACTTGCGGCTGGAAGTGAGCTATTTCTTCCTCGTATTCTCTATAGAACTCCACTAGGAGTCTGTCCCTGTCCCACAGTGACCCATTCCTTAGTAGCTTGATCACTACTTTGATCTTTTGTAATGTAATGGGGGTACAGAGATGTTCTTGTTGGCTCAACTCTAGCCATGCCAAAGTTGCCCTATCGAGGTATGCATTCTCACCTGCACAGTGACTAGGGATTGAGTTAGATACGGGTAGGTGTAGAAGTCAACAAATATGTGGAAACTTTCTATTTGACTGTGTACCATTGCACCATTTTGAGTCTCAATCTGGATCGCAGCTGTAGCTGCCGAGGGAGGATGGATCAGTCCAGCCAGGTTATGTCCTGGGTGCTCCCTTTCTCAATATCTCTGTGCTGTAGCATACTTTCCAAGAAACTTATCTTCTCGGTCAGTTGTCTAATTAAATTCATGCCATTTGAAGTTGAGCTCCCACAGCGCTGCCACACCGCAATCCACCAAGTACACCTGTTCCAGTCTATGTATCTCACTTTTGATTTTAGTAAGGTCTCCCCTACGTAAGTTGAGGTTGCCAAGGCATTTTGACATGCATTCACCTCAGATAACCTTGAATGCCTCCCAGAGGGTGGCATATGTCACCACCAAGTCCTTGTCCTCTACAAAATATGTACTGAATGGTGATTCCAACAATTCTTCCAGGCCCATCCTTCATGGTCAGTATGGGGTTTCACATTTCGGGATGTTGAGTCAAAAGAACAGGTGAGTGATCTGACAGAATCCTCTGAAGATATATCACGCACTCCACCCAGCCCATAACGTCTCTAGTAACCAACCATCAAACCAACCTATATGAAGAGGTGTGACTGCAGATTGGAACGAATACACAGGGCAGAGGATAGTATTGCAAAACATATCTACTAGATCAAACTGTTGGATGCTTGTCGTTAGTTCCAGTTGGGTCTGTTTGTGTTGTTGGGGGTCAATGTGTTTGCTATTCATTTCTGGAGATATGGGGACATTAAAATCACCTACCCACACTATGGAGCTTGGGTTAGTTGCTATTAGTTTGGATTTAATTTCTGAGTAGAAGGAGGGGTCATCAATGTTGGGGCCATATATTTTCAACAATATGAGGTGTGTGAAGCCTTAGGATTCCCAGCACTAGCACAATTCAACCTTGCATGTCTGTCTCAGAATGAATTTCCCAGCAACAAGCAAGTCATTGTGTGCACCAGGATTTGCAGCAGCATGTTTAGGTGCAGTTAGCTGGCACTGTGTAGTGTATAGGATGATTTTGACGGATGTTAAACTACGGCTGCAGAGCTAAATTTGTAGGTGGCAATATTGTTTAGCAGCCCCCCCTTAGTAGCAATGCTGATGTGCCTCCTGCATAGTCATCCCCTTAATGTACAGGTAACAAGGTTAAGGCCAGATGTACGATCCTTACATTTTGCAACTCGCAAATTGCGTCGATTTGTGACCGGCAATTTGCGACTCGCAAAATGCAATTCACGACAGTGTCTCAGACACTGTTAGCGATTCCTAATGGGGTCGCAAATTGCCTGCCTCATTAATATTCATGAGGCAGGTGCTATTTGCGACCCCATTAGGAATGGCCAGCACGCACAGGGATGGTGGCCTGCTGGGGTCAGCAGACCACCATGTCTGTGACTGCTTTTTTAATAAACCAGTTTTCTTCTTTTTTAAATGCAGCCCGTTTTCCTTAAAGGAAAACGGGATGCATTTAAGAAAGAAAAAAAATGAAACTGAAATGTTTCATTTAAGGGAAGGCAGTGGTCCCTGGGACCACTGCCTGCTCTTAGAAAATATTTTCGCACACACTCACAAAGGGAAAGAGGTTCCCTGGGGACCACTTCCCGTTTGCGTGTGGCTTACCACCTACTTGAAGTAGGAGGTAAAGTGCAAGTGTTTTGCAGCCGCAAATGCGGTCGCAAAATTATGGTACATTACATTGTGACTCGCTATTAGGAAGGGACGCCCCTTCCTAATAGCAAGAGTCGCAAACACTATTTAGCGAGTCACTGACTCGCAAAATAGCGTTTGTACATGCCAGGACCCTTTTTTGCGGTTGCAAACGGGCTGATTTCCCGTTTACGACTGCAAAAAATGATTGTACATCTGGCCCTTAGAGTCTAGTAAAAGCTCAGTTTATTCATGTAATTATAGTAGAGAATCTTGTATAACATGTAAGTCACAAGTAACAATTATGAGAAACAGTTCAGTCGGTTTTGCACTTGCTGCAAACATCTGCATGCTATCTATTGCATTTGAATCTGTATATCTGAATCCTTTCAGGGTCTTAATCTTCAGATGTTGATATAATGGATGTGAATGCATTGGGCCTTACTAATATTAAATGATAACAAAACATAACAAAACATCAAATATCAAATTAAAGTTCTTCTCTGACATTCCCTAAAAATCCACAGTTTTTGCCTAATAAAGTCCACATTTCTAAACATAATGTGACAGAACATTATCTTAAGCACATGCAAGGTATTTCTTGACATTTTGCGCATGCAAGGATGATTGAAAGCAGAAAGCTGCAGCCTGGAGAGAGGACAGCTAGGTCGCCTCTGGCCATTATGTGAATCTGTTTTTTCATTTCTGGCATGCTAAGTGTGAGGTGAATAACCTGCTACCACGTTATCTGGCTACTGAAGGAATTTGGGCTGTACAAGTAATAGGTCCACAATTTCAACTTATTGGTAACCAGGCACCTCATTGTAGCACTTGACTCTCTCAGGCTAGCAAACCAGAGCAGTTCAAGGCTAACTCTGGGGAGGTGGTGTGGGCTATTAATCATAATTCACTGGCAGCCAATAATATTACTCAATAAATGATTGATCAGTCAGTGCTTTTTTATTAGAAAAGGAAAAAGTAAATTTCTTACGCACACTACTAAATAATAAGCATTAATTTCCAAATATATTCCTCAGACAGATAAAAAAATACTCTCATTCACAGCTTCACCCCTGACTATGGTGACATTACTCAAAATTGCTTTTCAAGCTTTTCTTATTAAAATATCCACCTGACTATAGTGACATTACAGTCCGTTCCTTACAAGTGTAATATCACAATTATCTCTGGTATTGTGAGACTAGAGTCCTCACTTGATGGCAGCATTAAAATCTTATATTGACTATTCTGATATTGCTACCCTCGACCATCCTGACGTCACAATCCTCTTTATGAGCACAGTGACATTATAACACCTTCTCAAATGACAGTCACATCAACAGGTCACATGTGAGATTGGGTGCAGCATGGTAAAGATTCATCTGTAAAATATGCAATCATATTATAGATATCATACATGTGTAAGCATCCTTCTACAATCAAAAACAGAAAATATGTTTTACAGTTTTCTTACCAAAAAAGCTGATGTGCCACCCGAATACTTTGAAGAGAGCGAGTCAGCAAGAGTTTCACTAGTGGGCTTTCGAGATGCCATTCAAACTTGAATGCCTATGTAAAATTTAAAAAACATAAGACGTCAATACATGTTAGTTTTAAAAGGTACAGCCAAAACAATGCCATCTTTAGCAACTTCCAATATGTTTATCTTTTCATGTAGAACAATTGATTGCGATTATAAACCTTACCTTTTACTACATCAAGACAGGGACAGATTGTACTGCTCTGTGTTTGTATTTTGTGTTTTTTAGATTTTGATACAGACAGTTTTATCAGTCTAGCAAGATATATTGTCACCATTACACACTCTGTGCCACATAAAACACACACCACACATCCAACACCATACCGATACACATTCAGACAGTGTAGTCAATCAGCGTTTTGCAGGCATTGTCTGATTTGTGTATGCCCACTACAACTATAGGTCAGATGGGCTGTCCACTGCAATACAAATCAGCCCACAGCATTTTGGGAATGTTTTCAAAGAAACAAAGCTCTTGAAGCCAGGTGTTCATTTCAACAAACCATCAGCCTTTGTTGGATAATGTATACCCCTAGCTGCTTTACCAGTAGTCAGCTACATGGTGGGGAGTGTGGTGTCGCTCCAGTCCATGTCCATGCCAACCTTTAGTGGGCCAAGTTGCCATTTGAGTTGGCGTTTTTTGGGGGATTGGTCGAAAATCAGGACTTTTGTTTTCCCAGCATTTGTGTGGCGGGCGTTGCATTTATTGTACCCGTGTAAAATATCCAGGGCCCTCCTCATCCCAATGTGGGTCTGGTCCATCAAGACCAAGTCGTACGCATACTGTAATATTGGTATATTTTTTTTTCGTTCTAGCGTCCTGCCTTTCAGTAATTCTTCCCCAAGATCCGCTGCGTATAAGTTGAATAAAGTCGGGGCGAGTACGCATCCCTGCTTGAAAGCTCTGTTGATGAGGATCCGTCCGGTGGTGTGTGATTGTGTTAGCTTGAATCTCACCCATGTGTTCGTGTATAATGCTGCTATTGCTCCGAGCAGTTGTTTCGTGATGCCCCATCCTGACAGTTTTCTCCATAGGACGTTGCGGTCAATGCCGTCAAAGGCCGCACTATAATCAACAAAACAGGCATATCAGGGGGAGTATTTGCTTCATGTGCCTTTGAGCCTAGATAGGTGAGGGCGTTGAAGTTGTCTAGAGTCAATGCATTGGGTCTAAACCCTGTCTGGTAAGGCGGAATCATTTTTTTATCTGTTATCCATTGTTCTAGTTCTTTTAAAATGTTGCCATCTATGTCTAGTAGGTCGATTATCCTGTAGTTTTCCGGTCGAGTCAGGTCTCCCTTTTTATGAATTGGGTAGAGGATCGAGCCCTTCAATGCTTCCGGGATGGCTGATGTATCAAGGCATTCATTAAACAGATTGAGCATCACTGGAGCCCAGAAAATTCTGACATCTTTAAAAATAATCCCTGGTATGCCATTCGGTCCTGAGGCTCTGTCACTCCAGCTGTTTTTAGTATCTTTAGTATCTCTACCCTGGTTACTGTTATAATAATATCCTCCAGATCTTCCAAGGAATTCTTCAGCTGGTTGATGTGGAAGCTCATGGATTTGTCTGAGTCTACATGTAGGTTCTCCACTTGCTGCTCCCACTTGATTGCTGATACGACATTCTCCTTGCTACATGACGTAGTTGCTAAGCTGGTACGTATTTCCACTGTTCTTTAGATTTGCTGGGCGGTAGCAAGGAGTATATGTATTTCTACTGTTCCTGAGTGCACTCCGTGACCTGTGGACAAAACAGAAGGAGGATTGCCTTGCCCCAATTGGACAGCCAAGAGTCAGTTGGCCAAACTCCTGTCTGAACTACAGGGACACAACAAGGTCCAGAGGCCTCACAGAAATTGCTCAGATGACCTGCTGCACTGGAACTGCCTGAGCACTGCTGGAGTGAGTTCCTGATCCCCAAGTGGTGCCTTACCAGGTCCTGTACACTTGGCAGGCAACAGTTGAGCAACTCTGGCGTTAAAGGTGAAATGCTGAAGTTTTAGTCTTTTCATGGCTGTGAAAGGGCCCATTTGCACTGAGACTCTGCTGCCCGTGACAACCGCCAATGTGAAGCTCAAGTGAACATGACTCTTTGCGATGACCAGCAGCGCGAGAGCTTAATTTCACTCTACAGCAACGACAGCTCGGGTAACTGTGAAAGCGTAGCTCCAGCAACGACCATCCATGACCCCCGAACAGCTCTTCGGGCTGCAGTGACAACAGCCCATGCCACCTAGCCTGCTCTTTATGCTCCAGCGATGACCATCTGCGATGCTCTTCCTGCTTCTCGCATCTTCCTTCATGAATGTTCCTCTTCGTGCGGGACTTTGAGAAGGTAATTTTTCAGCAGGACCAACCTGGTTCCCTGACTGCAGGCCACCTTCCATTGTGGTCAGCTTGAACTTGTGGCTTCACAGGGGTCAAGCACAACCAGATGACAGTGGGTGGGGCTTTGTGCTTTAAGTGTTATATCTACTTACACTATAGCTACTTAAAACTTCAAAACTGAATTTCTCCGGTTCTACTGATTGAATTTTGTTGCTCTGGTATCATTTTATTTATTTCATTTATTAAAATGTACTCTATTTGTCTAATTTGATATAAGATTTATCTTGTGTCGTGTTTTCACTTTATTACTGTTTGTATGTTGCATAAATACTGTACACATTGCCTCCAAATTAAGCCTGGCTGGGGCGTGACCAAGATGGCAGAGCGGTAGCACATGCCTTTTCATCGCTCTGCCCCCGTTTCTGGCGCGGGACACCTCAACGCCTTATATCCCCAGTGGAGAGGACCCGGGGGGGGGCGGGTCCCCATAGAGGCCCAGACGATGGGGGCCCAGTTAGACAGCGCAGAACCAGCCACACTTCAAGGCCGGGGCCTCACTTGACAACTGCGACCGGAGGTGAGCAGAGAGCAACAAGATGGTAGTTGCCAACACAAGCCTGATGCAAACAGCTCGGTCCTGACCCCACCGCTTACAGGCTGTGCTTCCACCCACAAATTGCTCGCCTGCCGGATTACCTAGCCATGCTGGTCGTAGGGCGAAGATGATCTGTGCAGCGCCCGCACCAGGACCGCGCCTGAGGTTGGTCCGGCCGCACTGCGGGTGCGGCCCTATCGATTGTCCTTCGAAGATCCCGAGTCGCTGCCCGGTAGGCGAACCCTCATCTGCCAGCACTGAATCCCCCCAGTAAGGAATACCAGAGAGTCCCTGCTGTACCACAGACGACAGACCCCCTCTTGGCGATGCGGAGCAGCCATGGATCTGGGTGGCGACCATGGCAGGTCAGCAGGACCGGAGAGGAGCCGGGTTCCACAACATGGCAGTTGCCGCCACCAGTCTGATGCGATCAGCTTGACACTAACTTCTCCATCGCTATAAGCCGTGCACCTGCAATTTTACTACTTGCCTCATCTTCGGGTCACACTGAACAAGGGCAGATGTTAGTTCACGCAAAGCCCGCCACCCAAACTTGGGCTATGTTTGGGGGGGGGGGCTGTACCATTTGAGCGCTCTCCCAGGCGGCCCTCTGGAGATCGCTGTGTGCTGCTCGGTCCTGGCTTTCCCATTCCTGAGCCGTGGTCCCCCACTAAAGAGCCTCTTGGCGAATAGCACTAGTTACAACGCGTACAAATACAACGCGTACCATTACAACGCGGGTATTAGTATGTGTTGTAAATTACAACGAGATAGCATTACAACGCAAACTTTTACAACGACTATACCTTTACCACGCATGCCATTACAACGCAAAAGCATGCGTGGTAAAGGTATAGTCGTGGTAAAAGTTTCTAAGGTAAGTGACAGTCCTCTCTCTACATTTACACTACCCAGCACGACCCCCCCGACACTACCCTAAACCCTAAAACACTACCCTACACTACACATACACCACAACACTACCCCAAACCCTAAAACACTACCCCAGCACGACCCCTACACTACACAAACACCACAACACTACCCTAAACCCTAAAACACTACCCCCAGCATGACCCCCTACACTACACAAACACCACAACACTACCCTAAACCCTAAAACACTACCCTACACTAACACCAAAACACTACCCTAAACCCTAAAACACTACCCGCAGCACGACCCACCCGACCCCCAGTCCGGTCCCTACACTCACACTACCCTGCACGACCCCCCGACACTACCCTAAACCCTAAAACACTACCCTACACTACACAAACACCACAACACTACCCTAAACCCTAAAACACTACCCCCAGCACGACCCCACGACCCCCCTAAACCCTAAAAAAGTAACCCCCACCCCATGCCCAATCCTCCTTACCTCTCTCCTCGTGGTTCCGCTCTCCTCCTGGTTCCTGCTTCACGTTGTCTCTGAGGGGCGGTGCACGTAGTTATGAGGAAACGGAACAGCCTCTGTTTCCTTACAACGACGTGGATCGTCTACATTTTTTTAGAACGCATGGTCATTTACTATACATACCTTTACAACTAAATTCGTTGTAAAGGCATGCGTGGTAAATGACCATGCGTTCTAAAAAAATGCGTAGCTTTTTACTTCGCGATGTACAACGCATGCGTAGTAATGCATGCGTTGTAATGGTATCGCGAAGTAAAAAACTCGATGTCATGGCTGTTTACCCCTCTTGGCAGCTCGACTTTCTGGATCCGCTTGCAGTGGCCTGGTAGGGGTCAGCGCGATGCCCGAGGCCCACTAAGAGACTACCATAGAGGTGAGCCAAGCGTGTCCAGCCTGTGCTCCTTGCATCTGTGCTGTCTGGGGTCGTCTCTCCCCGATGGCCCTCCCCACTGACATTGGCTGCCGCCTACCCACCTGTTTTTGAAGTTAAATATCACGATCAGCGCAGCCTTCTGACTCTCTGCAGGACCCTGATAAGAGAAAGCCAAGTCATGTCATAGATGCAACCACTTCACAACGCCCGCAGCGACTGGGGGCGAGCCCCGAAGGGCCATCGCTATCAGTGCAGCCAGTTTGCTTTCAGGAATCCTCTCCATAAGATGGGCCCATCGACTGCCGCCACTTCAAGACGCGGGGACCGTTCAGTTAGTCTGTTCAGTCAGTCTAGCTGGTTCTTTGTCTGATACAGTGGCCATCCTAACCAAATGATCTTTAAGATTCTTGCCTCTCTTAAAGGAAAACAATGGTTGTTATGAGGTGCCAGCACTTTCTAAAGTTTCCTAATACAGCTCGCAACAAAATTGTATGCAGGCGAAAAAGTGGTAACACAATAATCTTTTCAATGTCTAGTATCTGTTCAGTGGTGTCAGCAAAATATTGCAAGGAAAGTACCAAGGGCGTTTCAAGGAGCATCTTGGGTACCCTTGGGATATCAATTTATCCAACAAAATGTCAGCCTCCCTAAATAAGCCCCTTCTCTGTTAGCCATTACATTGAATTCTTAAAAATGTACTAAAAGGAAGTGAATCCTGTAATGTTGTGGGTGGAAACTTGAGTATTCTAACAGAGTGTTTCATTCGATGGGTTCAGGGGGCATTTAAGGGAGGTTAATGAGACAACCTGGGCTGTTTCTAATACATATGTTCAGCATTGCAGACTAAAGGAGATGGAGTCTGAGGAAAAGAGTTTTGGAATTGGGGTTCCAAGTTTAGTCCTGTTGTAAATATTAATCATCAAGGTTCATTCAACATTAAGTGCAGCAGCTAATCATTGTACTCTGAAATATTTTGGTGGCTACATTTTAAAATGAAAAAAATTGCTTTGTTATTCCTCATACATTCTGGCTGGGACAAGGACACAGGAAGTAGAAGTAATGTCTAGGATTACTTACTGGTAAGCTTCATTACTCTTAGTTCAGGCATCCTTGCGACAGTCACTATAACCGACCCACCCTTCCCATTCTCTGGACTTCATTTTGTTTAGTATGACAGGAGGATCCTTGGTAAACCAAGCAATATATGGTGCCCAGGGGACCACTGTTCCTGGCTTGGATTACAGCATTTCCTGTCTGGAGGCGTAAACAACTTCACATGTAATGGCTGGTACAGGGACGCCAGGAGAAAGTGTAATATTACCAGTAGGTATTCCAAGATATTTCTGCCTAAAAAACTGTCAGACATAAGCATTTGTGTGAGGTATATGGCGCTAGGTCGACCCTGCATCAATTTATGTTTCATTTGAACGTGCATACAAAATCTAAGGGGCCTAATTTGAATTCATTTTGGAGCAAATTAATTCCACTATTATGTACTCTAACATTCCTTTGGGAATTAGTCCCAAAACACCGCAAAAAGAAGTATTGATGGAATATTCTAATAAAATTAGGAAAAATAGAAAGTACTGCATCCTCTTTTCACTTTCACTAATAGGGAGATGGACGTTTTGGGGGCGATTCCCCAAGGCTTGCAAGAGTACTCCTCTAGTATTACTTCCCTTACTCCAAATTGCTTTTCTGAATCTGCTCATAAAAGTCTAACGATGTGTCATTTGTTATATATCATATCTCCTTCTGAACGTCTGACTTTCCATAAAATAGCAGAAGTATGAAACATATAGTTGATTGCTGTTCCCTGCTGATATAGCAAGTTGAAACCTTTGAATTTACAGAAACACAGACCAACCAGATAATAGAAAAGCATAGCGGTTGTTTGGTGTGGCACATGTAGGATATGAATATTGTTACGTCACATGAGTGGTTCATCTATTTTTTTGTTGGTAGAAAAATACCAGTTACAAGTGACAAGGTGCTACATTTTAAATTTGCAAAAATATATATGCCACATACATGGAAAATATCAAAAATAACATAGTATCCCGCCTTTGTTTTTCCCTCCTTACAGTACAACTTGTGTATTTTTTCCACACCTCTCACTTCTTTCAAAAGAATAGTTCCAATTATTTTTTAATAGATAAACACGTATTTCAACTCAACTCCTGTGTGGTGTGTTCATTGTCATCGATTCTGCTTTTTTAGGTCGAGCATATAGCGGCAGCGCGCATGCGCTGCTCGCTTTGCGAGGCATGCAGTATTCAGTATGGTGTGGAAGCTCCGTGGAAGCTCCGCCCACTCTCTGCCCATCTTTTTTATTGGCTTAGGTCGTAAATGCTGCCTTCCGATTGGTTTTAGGCTTGTTAGTCCCTCCTCATGACGGCCATGTCGTCATTTGTATCCTTCCATGGCTACTGGCACCTTTACTTTGAGCACTATTTTTTGTCCCTGCCTCCCCCCCGCCCCCCTCCCGCAGCCCATGACTTCTCGGCCCCCCCGCTCTCCCCTGCACTCCCATTCGTGCCTTCTCGCCCATCCGCACTTCCGTTTCCAATGCAATAGGTCTTGCGTAAATGCGAGTCCTATTGCATTGCAAATGCTTGTTTTACATAACTCTTTGATCCCGCTCAATCACTTTCGGGTGCACGGGCCTCTGTTCACATTGCACGGGCGGCTACATCTGCATCGGTGTAGGAATTTATACAGGCAAGTGGTTTTACTCCATCTTCACCGCACACAACATAATATATTCATTGAAAAGCAGCTTGTTATTTAATGTATTTTTCCAGCCACCGAAATATTATGTTTTAATTTCACCACCAAAAATATGCGTTTATTTCTGCAGCGCTGGCTTCCGTGATAACAATAGGAGCAGCGGTTTGCACAACTTGCTTACATGTCGCTTCTCTGTTTTACTTGTAGCTATTTTATATTCATTAGTGCTGTTCAGGTCCCCTCGCAATTTGTTAACTCGATCGTAGCATTCAATAACTCTTTGATCCCGTTCAATCACTTCCGGGTGCACGGGCCTCTGTTCACATTGCACGGCGGCTGCATCTGCATCAGTGTACGAATTTATACAGGCAAGTGCTTTTACTCCATCTTGACCACACATAATATATTCATTTAAAAGCAGCTTGTTATTTAATGTATTTTTTCAGCCACCGAAATAATATTATGTTTTAATTTCACCACCAAAAATATGCGTTTATTTCTGCAGCGCTGGCTTCCGTGATAACAATAGGAGCAGCGGCTCACACAACTTGCTTACATGTCGCTTCTCTGTTTTACTTGTAGCTATTTTATATTCATTAGTGCTGTTCAGGTCCCCTCGCAATTTCTTAACTTGACCTTAGCCTTCAACTACTGTTATTTTGCAACTTTCTAAAATATTTTGTAAAACATGATAGGTGTTTACCATTGCATCAATTAAAGAAGTGAGACGCGAGTGATCTATATTTTTACATAACTCTTTGATCCCGTGTAATCACTTCCGGGTGCACGGGCCTCTGTTCACATTGCATGGGCGGCTACATCTGTATCGGTGTAGGAATTTATACAGGCAAATGCTTTTACTTTTACATCTGAGAAGACTCATAGTATTTGCATGGATTGGGAACAAGTAAGCAGGGCTGTTAGTGCTACAAATTTGGAAAATGGGGTAGTTCTGGTGGGGGGCGGAGGCGGTAGAACGGAAGGGGGAGTTTGAGAGATACGGTCAGTACCAGTAAGCCTATAGGAACGCTAGAACATATGCATTCATTTAGTAAACACTGTCCCAAAAGAAAGTGAAAACAAGGATGAATTTGTGAGCAACGCTGTCCCGTCTTACTGAATTGCCACATTCTACGATACCTACAAGTGATAAGGCACCTACTGCAGAGATCTACAAGTAACTAGTAGCAACTCGTGGGCTAAAATAGGTACGATAAGTCAGCTGGTTAACGAGCTTCCTGCACAGATCTGCATGTAATCTGCTGGTCTCAGATGTGTTTTCCATAAAATAACCTAGGGGTTAATGCGCCTTCTGCAGAGCACTGCCAGTAACCTGCAAGTCTCATTCTCTTTTTTGCAGTAAGATAGCTCAGTGGGTTGTTGTTGCAGAGATCCTTGTATAACCTGCAAGGCTTTAGTTCCAACCCTGCTAAAATAAATCAGTGGAATAGGCAGCCACAGCTGTATGTAGCCTACTAGGCTGAAGTTTGATTTCTTTCAAGCTTTATCTCAATCTTTCACTTTTGTAAGGTTGATAAAATGTGTGCCATTGAGTTGGATAGTAATAAATACATATCTATTAACTTGTAAAATAATTAAGTTAGAATTTTGTCCTTCATTAATGTTTATTATTAATTTGATTACCCACATATATAACATACCTTGCATACATACGTCAGTAGTAAATATGTGTTCAAATATAAAGCTTGAGATAGTATATGCTTTCATATCTCAGTTTCGTATTGCATTTGTGACGGCGCTATCAGCCAGCACTGTTTTTTTCGTGCCTAAATCAGGTTGCAATCTGCGATGCAGTGGTTATGCTTTGTTACAAAATGTAGCCATGTTGTTTTTCTGGCTACATAAAATATTGTCTTTCCCACCTAATTATAACCAAACTCGCTCGCAAGTCTTCCTTCTCTGGTGGTAATAATGCGGGGCTTTTTATTTCATCAGAAACAGTATTCACAGGAGTCATTGACAAGTTCAAAAGTATTTAATGTGTTGTCGGATTACCGTCATATTTGAATAAATACATGTGAGCTAAACTCAGTGGCGGCTGGTGGAATTTGAAACTGGTGAGGCGTATGCAGAACAAATCAACGTATGCGAGTGAACGCAGCGAGCGTGCCCGACGGCAATAAGGGGGGTTCTCCCCCCGTGAAGAAATTTTTAAAAAATTGGCATCTTTTTGGTGCGATTTTCAGCACTATTTCTGTGATAAATGGACTAAAAATTCAGTTCTTCTAGGCATTCATAAAAGAAAACTCATACATTATTTCAGAGAATTTCTGGGTTGCCAAGCAAGTCTGACTTCTGAAGGGGGCTAGGGTACTAACTGCAAGGGGGACTAATGTAAGCATCATTTGAATGTAGAATGTATCTTTATTTTGCCTTAGCTCTGTATATGGTGCAATCAGTGGTGGCTGGTGACATTTGAAAGTGGTGGGCGTAAACTTTGTCGGATTGCACCTTGGCGAGCGAGCGCAGCAAGCGAGCCCGAACATCTTAAGGGGGAAAATTTTGAAAAAAGAGTGGGTAAGTGGTGCATTTTCAAGCAAATTTGAGAAGCAAGAAGGTTAACAAAGCAATTGTGAAAGTGCAGTTATTACATTAATAAAGGGATGTCATATAACAACAATATGTAGATAGAAATGTTTCTGAAGCTAGTCCCTGCCAGTGCCACGCACCTCTGAGCAATATACACTAATGGCGGGTGTGCATGTGAAGTTCACTCACTAAGCCCTCACATACACTCTGTGACCCATACACTGTCAGCCAGGGGACACACCACAAAGACATGGTGTGAGCTTCCACAGTGAGCTCAGGACACGGCCTACTAACCTGCACTAATGGATTTTTTTCCTTGAAGATCAGAAGGCAGCTTTTTTGAGGAAAGTTTTCAGGTCACATATCCAAAGAAAGGCAAGCCTCACCCCCTACTCTGAGAAAAGATTTGGCCTTGAATGTCAAAACACCTACCAAACTCACCTATCACACCTACAGCATGGACAAGATGACAGTCCAGCAAAGCCATCTAATGCACCTCTACACACCGCCAAATGCGCTTTGCTGTGTGTTTTTGCAAGGTCACTGATAGACTGGGTACATATACGGTAAACGTCTTTTGATAGAAAACATGACTTTTCGCTAGAAAGCGCAGATATTAAAATGAAAAAGAGCCAGCGCTACGAACTTCTAGAGAGGGAGCTGTGCAGCGCGCCAGCCTTTTGGGTACCACTGGGAGGAGAGCAGTATGAGAACTTTTCAATGTCAACAACAGCTTAAGACACCCTTTCATTCCCCGAGGGTAGCACCTGCGACTGACTACAAACACCGCCATTTGAGGTGGCAATTGGGTCCCGCTTAAAATAAACAAACACTGCCAATATTTGACCCTTTTATATTATATGCTCTGAGATTGAATGTTCTCATTTTCATCCCCAAATCACCCAAATGATAGCTGATTAACGTTTTAGTAATGCGCTAATGATCACAGCACAGTGGAAGCAGACATTCATAAAAATACGAGATGCATACTGGCGATTGCAATTGAATTCTACTTGAGCCTTCAACTGAAGCACACATCAAGTTTAAAAATCCAAGTTAATAAAAATGTGTTTTACCTTGTTCTTCTAAAATCCCATTTGACATCTTTTTGTCACCAGAAGTAACAACAGCCTTCCGTTGTTTTCGCAACCTAAACGAAAGCCAGGAACGTGACACACCGAGCTCTCACGTGTACCCCATGGAAGAGCCGTTCACGGTCTCTGCCACTCCATGGGACAGGCTCTCACTCCGATGCAGCGGAGTCACCTTGCACTCTCACTCGCTCCCGCGGAACAGCCTTTCCCTCCAGCTCTATGGGATAGTCTTTCACACTCTCCTCTACCCCGTAGATGAGCCCCCGACTTCATGGGACAGCCTTTCACTCTCACTCGGTGCTACTGAGCTGCCGTGTACTCTTTTTCACAGAAGAGAGTGAGAGAAGCAGCAAAGTTGCAATCTCCCAAGTACTATATTTTCACAAAAGGCAACTGCTGTTATCTGTTTTCCAACTGGATATACAGACTATTGGACTGGTAAACTCAAGACCGGGAATTCCCGGAGAAGTTTGCCTTAATACATAACCACTCTAGGTGTTGGGATATCCGCAGATATTGGAGAAGACGCCTCACTCACTAATAGTGACCTGCTTCATCATAGGCGTCTTTCCACACCCAGGTAAGATGGTACTACCTGGGCGGACTCAACCAAAGATGTTATGGGAGTTCTTATATAAAATTGACTGGTTATGCAGGGAACCAGATGGGTGATATTAAAAATACCTACAGGTATGCCCACACTTATTCTTGGGGTACCTGGGGTATAGGATAAAATCGTAAACTCATTGGGGTTCTTTGAATTCAATTTGTTCAAATATACCCTCCTTAAAGTGCCAACATGTTTCGGCCCGCAACGTGAGCCCTTACGGGTCTGGGGCCTTCTTCAGGGCTAGAATGTCTACTCCTAGGTGTCCCTGCTCGATGTTACGCAATTTAATAATGCAGAAAAGTGAGGCCTATTGCACTCACCTATATTTCATATTGGTCCAGTAGTTTTTCTACTAGATGGTACTACCTTGTACCATGGGGGTTGGTGGACTATGGTGCGGTCTTGTAGTCACACATTCGTCAAAGATCGGTCACCGCATGTATACCTGTATCGCTCACACCGCCCGCCGCCGTGTACTCTTCCTCGCATCTTATGGAACAGCCTTTCTTTCTCCCACTCAATGAGGAGGCCTTTTACACTCACACCGATGCTAAATTGTCACCCTTTTACTCCCAGTGACAACTTAGCTGCCAGTTCACTCCACTGAAAAGCTGTCACTTTTTCGCATTGACCCCAATACTATGAAAAAGCCTTTTTCACTCTTACGCCGACGCGTTCTTTTTAAACTAATACACATCTCTATTAATTTTGCATATAAAAAGATAACTTGTTCATGTATTACTATGGTAGACTTCAGCAATGCTTTTGACACTCTCTCCAGTTACAAGACACAATTTAACTCTCACTTCGATACCTTTGACTCTCACTTCGAAACCGGGGTACAGCCATTCACTCATTTCTCCATTAACGCAACGCCTTTAACTCTCGCTTCCACACTATGGAACAGCCGTACCCCTCTCTATAACGACATGTAATTGGTATTTAGGTTTACTTCCATAATATGGTACACCAATTTCACTCTCCCTCCGAAAGTATGCCTCAGCCTTTCATCCTCACTAAGAAGCCATGGTGGTGCAAACAGTTCGAAGTAAGAGTGCTGCCTTCAAATTCAAACTTCTCATATCATTCTATAATTCCTTCTTGTAAAGCTCTTAAACGATCGCACGCATGATGTCCACAGTATACAAAGTTTACATTGTACCCTTGCTCTGTCTAAGCAGTTCAATCACACTTGCTAGTAGTCCCGGCTCGCGCTCCAATACTCGCGGGGGAGGGGGTCGCGCGCGGGGGAGATTAAAATAAAGCATTAAGCAATTTACCGGGTCCGCGCCGTCTCTGCTCCTCCTGGGCCGGTCCGACTCCCACGTTGGCGTGGCAAGTACCGCCTGTGTCTCAGCCAATACAGACGCTGCTCCAGCAGCAGCGCCAGGATTGGCTTGAGCAGTAGTGCGCATGCCCTGTTTGGGGCTTAACATTTGTTGCGACCAGCCCGCACATGCGCACTAGGCTGCTCATTAGAAGAGCGGCATGGAACAACCCTCGCTCTTCTTATGAGCAGCGCCTAGTGCGCATGTTCGGGCTGGTCGCAGAACATTTTAAGCCCTAAACAGAACATGCGCACTCTTGGTGTGCGCTCCGCCGACCACCGACCTGAGGCTGATACATGTTATCGCATCAGACACTTGCAGCTGAACTCCTGTGCTGCCCCGCCCCCTTCTGAGCCGACTGCCTCCGGCGGCCTGGGATAGATGATTGCATTGCAAATGTGAGTGAGTCAGAGAGAGTGACGGCAACGCTCAACTCGAGTGCGGTGCCGCCATCAAATTAATTAGTGGGGCAACGCCCAAGCGCCCTAATGGACGCACCGCCTAAGCTATGTTGCAGTAATGTGCGAGAATGTGCTGCATCGCCAAATACTTCTAAGGTCCTAAAGGCGAGACCGATTGCATTGCAAACGCTTGTTTCTTCCAGGAATCGTTTCTCTAGAAAATTCCTTGTTTGTCGGGGACATCAAAATACAATCACAGAAGTGCAAAGAAAGCATCCCCTGGGGAGCAGCGAGGCTTTTATTCAGGATCTTTGCTGCGGTTCGCTCCCACAATTGTTGTGCTTTCTTTTCTTGTATTAGCTTCAATCTATCTCTTACATCCACAGGAATAAAACGTTTTAATGATCTGCCGCTTTTTCCGTACCTGAACCAGCTGGGGAAGACATTCTAACAAGGCTTCGTCTGACAGGCTGCCAATTTCCTGGACGGCAGTCTCGCGGACATCTTGATCTGAAAAACTAGTATAAAGAGAAGCAATTAGATCGTTTGGAAAGTGTTCATTCTGATGATACAGCGCAATTCAGCGGGGATTATAACATTTCCAATACTTATACATAGACTACTAACTCAACAAAAGCAATGCTGACGAGTTTCAAAACAAGCAATTCTAGGAAACGAATGCATTATTAATGAAATATGAAACTGTTGGAAAAAGTGCCAATGTATTCATTTGTTTTTTGTTTCTCAGCTTTTGCTGATACTCATTGGATATTCTAAGATATGGCAAAAAGGAAAGTTCCTCCCCATCTCCCAAAGTCAAGGCTGCCTAACAGGACAGTTTATTTGATCTTTGATTTGTCCATTTGTAACAGATGATATATTTTGCACGTCACCAAGGAACTTCAAAATGTAATTTCACAGTTATCACTCACTGATGATGACTGATTATATCAGTCACATGACAGAACCTTCTGCCCCACTACCTTAACAAGAATATAAAGATAGCACATAGATCCCTGATTTGCCTACACTTCTGAAAGTTGGAGAAATCATTTGAAGTGCTCGGTCCCATTGAAACATCTAAACAGGCACTGGCAAAGCCAATAGTTCTGGTCTTGGCTAGCATGCACAATGAATAATTTAAAAATAAATATTGCAAGCGCATATCACAAAAAGGAAAAAAGGAAAAAAATTTCAGTAATAAAAAAAGTGACCATTGAATATAATTTGAATGTAAAATTGCAGGTGCTTCTTAACGCTCAGGTGCACTTATTACAAGTACAGACACCCATTTTAGTTTTCACGGGAAAATGCAGTTCTTATTGGTGCAAAAAACAACTACTATCGGTTTACACTGTAACCCGAAGACATGGTTTAAACAGAACAGGATAAGGAATTCGAACATAACTTTGGCAATGTAAAGTATTGACCGTTAAACAAAGTGACCCTCTTCTTGGGTTGATATGAACATGTGATTAAGCAAAATGCAGTCAGTCAGTGCAGGAGAGCCAATTGATGAGGTGGGCTGACCATTTGCCCATGCTGTATACTGTGGTGGGTGGATGCAAATTGTGAATGTCGGTAGAGCAGACAAATGAATGAAGAGGGCTGACCGAAACTCCCTCTTTCTATGTCCACAATATATTTTTGATTTATAATTTTATTTATTACATGAGAGAGACAAGAAAAATATGTCCATGGGCCAGAGCTAAAAACATTCTGCTGTTTCTTGGACAGCAGTCCCATAGACATGTTCATCTAACAATATTGTAAAAAAGGTTGCAGCTGAATGGAACACTGGAAGCTGAAAGACACCAACATTTTTGAAAAAGCAAATACATTTCAAAGAGATGCAGACTTAAGTCAAACAGTGGACACCCTAAACAATCTTAAAGAAAAACTCTTTGAGTAAGTGAAACAGATTGTTTCAAAGTGGGATGGGATAGCTAATCCATGTAATACTGGAACAGATTAGGGGGCGCTTCTGTGCCAGGAGCAACGGCCAAAGCTCTAATGTGAACTCCGAGGCACAACTGCACAGAAATCTTAATATCCAGCAACATTCCAGAAACTTTGACTGCTCTCTAATACCCAGGGAATCCCTGAACATTCTGGGCACTGCTGGAGTATGAAATTTGAACATCAACTTGAGCAATCCTGGAGGCTCACCAACCTGGGTCTGTGCAGCCTGGGTGGAGAGAGTCCTTGGTTGGAGTCTGGCAGGCCTCCTGCTGGAATCGTCCCTGTACACCCGGCCTTTTGAGCCTGCATCCTGAGCTAGAGTGTTGACTGAGGTATACAAGATCAGGGTGCCCAGAATGGCCTGAAGTGCTTGCTAGAGGCATGGGGTGGAGGCAGGCTGAACGCTGGTGCTTACTCCAGTGGTCTGCTCTGGGAGGGTGGGAAATGCACTGTGGAGAAGACAACGGTCCCTTGGTGAGGTGAGCCAGGCCTATTTGTAGTAGCACAGGCCTTAATAGGATAGTGTCTCTCAATTATGAATACTTAAAAGTGTGAATGTTTGTGTTGGAAAAAAGTTCTCGCTGAATGGTCATCCCAAACGTTTTGCCTTCCTCCTCCTCTTTTTGCCGAGTTATTTTTGTTGACATTAGGACTCAGAGCACTATACCACTGCTAACCAGTTCTAAAGTGCATGTGCTCTCTTTCCTAAACATCGTAACATACCTGTATACACAATTGACATATTTAGTTTATTTATAAGTCCCTTGTAAAGTGATATACCATATACCTAGGGCATGTAATCTAAATGCTTCCAGTGGGCGTGCAGCACTGGGTGTGCCACCCACACAAGTAGCCTTTCAAACCTCTCAGGCCTGACATTGCTGGGCCTGTGTGTGCAGTGTACTGCTACTTTGACTTGGAACTTAAAACCACTTGCCAAGCCGTATACGCCCCTTTTATTACACATAAGTCACCCCCAAGGTAGGCCTTAGGTAGCCCTAAGGGCAGGGTGCTGTGTAAATAACAGTAGGACATGTACGTTTAAGTTCTACATGTCCTGGTAGTAACAAACAACTAAATTAATTTTTCACTACTGTGAGGCCTACTCCTTTCATATGCTAGCATTGGGAATTACTTAAAACACTTTAAAGTTGTAATTACTGATTAGAAAGGAGTGACTGCATCATGTTTCATATCTTTGGAATGGTAATGATAAATCTTCTTTACTGGTAAAGTTGGATTTAACATTACTGTTTTAGAAATTCCACTGTTAGAAAGTGGACATTTCTCTGCTCTTACTGCTCTGTGTGCCTGTCTCCAAAACACATCTGGGATAGGTGACAGCTACACTTTGTGCATTCCCTCTAGACAGCCACAAACACAGGAAGGGTGGGTGTGACAGAGAACCCATCTTCATTCGTCTACATTCTGATAGCTCTTCCTGGGCAGGAAGAGGAAGGGAGAGCTGACATTTACACTGAATAGGCAGTGCCCTGTGTCGCATACAAAGGGCTGATTACCCCCTACGGATAGTCTGGAGACAGGGCTGGTAAGGACCTGTGCACTTCAAGGGCCTGCTTTGAAATCACCTCCACTTCAAAGGCACATTTGGGTATAAATACTGGGGCTCTGACCCTACCAAGAGAGTACACTATGGGACCTGTGTAAAGAATGCTGTTCTACAATAATTGCCGCTTTGGCTGACTGCTGCCCTGAAGGAATTGCTTTCTGCTTTGCTGAATTGCCCTGCTGCCTACTGATCTCTGCTCTTCTGAGGACAAAGACTGGACCCATTTCACTTGAACCCAGAGTGACTCCAAGGGCTTGCTGGCTTGCCCCCTGTTTCTGAAGTCTCAGGGTCATCAAAACTTTCTACAACCCTGCTGCTGAGGTGCCAATCCAGCCCTGGACCTTAGAAGTGGGTCCTGCAGCTGTTTTGCTTCAAAATCTACGCAGTGCCGACTTTATGCTGTTAGGAAATGACGCTGTGCCCTTCGATGCCGAGCCAATCTGAAGACATCCCTGAGTGGCTCGATGACGACGCAGGACCGGACTGCGAGGTTCGACGACTATGCAGCCCCTGCATCATAAAGGGGTTTGATGCAGAAGCATTCTCCAACTGTGACGATCGGAACTGACGCATTGCCTACATCTTCGAGATCGACGACAAAGCATCGCCTCCCCTGCTCCTCGCATCGAGTCAGCAACATTGACACTTGCTCCATCCAAGGTACTTTGTCGGCAGGACCTGTATGAGTCCTGTAGCCCAGCCTGTCATTCATCATGGTCGGCCTGAACGTTGGATTTGTACTGGTCTAGCGCGACCTCAAGTAATCCCTTAGCGCTATTGACTTCTTAGCACTATTTTTGGTTTATTCTTTAAAAATTCATAACTCTGGTTCTACCTATTGGATTTTTGTCATTTTTGTCTTGATGTTCGCATAAACTTATTCTCTATTTTTCCAAACCTGTGTGGAGTATTTTTATGGTGTTTCCATTATGTTACTGTGTGTGTGTGTGTGTATTGCACAAATACTTTACACATTGCCTCATTAGATAAGTCTGACTGCTCTGTGCCAAGGTATCAGAGCTGAGGGTGAAAACAGGTTATCTTTTAGTTTGTATCTAGTTTACCCTGCCTAGGATTGTGGTCCCTACTTAGGGTGCATACCTCTTTCAACTAGAGACCCAATTTCTAACACTGATGATCAGCGGTTAGGATAAGACTTGTATTTGTGCAATATCATGTAGTAATTCAGTGTTCACTACTATATACATAAGACTATTACACGTTTTAAATTGTCTTTTTTCTCTCAATTGATCATTTTTCTAAATTTGACTCCTACTTCACCTTCATCAATTTGGGACTCTTTTTGGTGTTGCACTTGTGATACCTTGTTAGGCTGTCCATGGATCTCAACTGCCTAGTATACTACACTGGGAGTTAGCTGAATGAGTTCTGCAAGGAGACAAGGCAGGAAAGCTTCAAAAGTAGACCTACAGATAGTCCTATGAGGAAGTCAGGAGGCTGCAAGTAACAACAGAGGAGGAGAACCCTGAGCTGATGGGAGGATCCACCTGCAATGGGGCAGGGTGCAGTGTATCTACCAGGGGCCTATCACATATGGAGTTGGATATCAACGTCATTGAGAGCTACAGCATGACATAGCTGAGGAAGGTGTGCAGAGATAGAGGACTGAAAATCCTTGAGAGTGTTTCCCATTTTGAGTATCAGACTGCTCCTAAACTCTGGTAGGAGGTCCGCAGAATGCAATCTGCATCACAGGAAGAGCGTGAGGAGGACTACTTCACTACTCTAGAGAATGCAGCACCCTGGTTATACCTGACTTCAGCATCAGGGCCCCAAGAGGGCAGAGGCCCTGATAAGGAGGGAAAGGAGCAGAAAAATTACTTGGCAAAGGCTACAGTGGAGTGAGGGGATCTCACAGAGAGGGAGTCCCCTGCTGGATCATATGCACGAAGCAGTGTCTCATCCCAAACCCGGTCTCCTGATAAATTAAAAGAACTGACAGGCTGAGAGGGACCTGAGGCTGCAGAGGAGAGAAAATCTGAGAAAAAGATCTTGCTGACTCATGAACTGAGTCTCAAGGAGCTGGACTTGAAGGCTAAACAGCTGACAGAGTCTACCAGAAATGGAGGCAGCAAGGCTATTGTGTCCAGTGTTGAAGAAAATGTCCACATACTCAGAGACTTGGTGCCTGACTTCAAGGAGGGGGATGACATAGACAGGTGCTTTAAAAGACACGAGGTAGCTCTGGAGGTGCACAGGATCCCTGGAGAGGATTGGGGAGCTGACATATGGAGTCATATTCCTGGTGATGGGAGGGACGCCGTACTGGTCCTAGAGAAGGGGAACAGGCTGAGGTATCCCACCACGAAGGAGACTTGTTAAAAAATAAGGATTCATCCCGGAAGAGTGCAGGTTGAGATGCAGGGGGAGTCTTAAACAGTCTCACCAGTCCTGACAGTATTTTGCGGGGTATTTTAGCGAGGCACTGGGTGGCTGGGTGAAGGGTAGCATGGTATAAACCTTAGAGGGGCTGTACAATTTGATTTCCAGAGACCACATAATCAGTCACTGTTTTTCAGAGCTACGCCAACACCTGGTAGATTGTAATTTCTCTGACTCCAGGGAACTCGCAAAGGAGGCAAACATTTGGGTGCGTACCAGAGTGTCTGAGAAGGCATTGGGTAGTGATCCTAAGGGGGCTGGCTCAGGTACCCCTCTATAGAGTGAGAGGGAGCTTTGCAGCGACCCAGATAGGTCCCAGTATAGTGGGGGGAAGAAAGGGTCCCATGTCCCTTCTAAGAGTAGGAGGAGAGCTGGGGGTGGGCAGAGGCCCAGGGTGCCCAAATATCAGCCCCAGAGCTTGGAATGTTCCCAGAGGGAGCACAGGCAGGAAAACCTGGTCTGTACTAAGAGACCATCCACTGATGGGAGCCCCACAGTGTCAGGAAACACAGGGGAGGGCGGCAGCCACATGCGCAATACCAGTTTTGTTTTCTGAGGGTACCACTCCACAGTAGAGGGCAGAGAGGCCCAGAGGTAGGGGTAGAAGGTGGAAACAGTCCACAGTGGGAGGACCAGTGGGTCTCGGGGTACTCGGCTCTCAGAGCTGCCAACCCAAGACTGACCCTGGTGAGGTCACTTCTGGCCTGAGGGGGCTCCATGTACTGTTACAGGGCCAGAGAGCTGAAGACCTCGGTCATGCGGACTCTTGCACAACACATGCAGAATATGTTTCCCTTGTGGGATGGAGGTAGAGTTGCTACCCTGGAAGTCCTGGCTAGCCAGGCACATGTTCCACCTAAGGGTACAGATCCTAAATTGAAGGACCAGTGTTAGACCTGGTACCATTGGCGTCAGTCTCCCTTCCATTTTTTCACTATGCCTCCTCTGTTGTTGACCTGTTTTTGCTGGTTTAGATGCTTTGGGCACTTTGCCACTGCTAATCAGTGCCAAAGTGCAAGTGCTCCCTATGATAAATTGCTGTGTGGATTAGTGACTCCATGATTGGCTTAGTTGATTTACTGTCAGACCCTAGTACAGTGCACCGCGTGTGCCCAGGGCCTGTGAATCAAATGCTGCTGTTGGGCTTGCAGCACTGGTTGTGCCACCCACCGGAGCAGCTTGGAAAGCGGGTCTCAGGCCTGCCATTGCAGAGCCTGTGTGCAGTCTGGTACTGCCATGTCGACTTGGTAAGTACACTCACTTACCAGTCCCCAAACCTTCCCTTTTCTGCATGTTAGTCACCCCTAAGGTAGGCCTGCGGGCCAATTTCGTTTTTCACTATTGCAAGGCTACCGGTCCCCATAGGCCAGAATGGGCAGTTTGATTATAACATCTTATAATCCTAACTGACCCAGGGAACATGGTAGAAAAACTAATTTAGTATGCCTGAACTCAGAATGATAAAATACATCTTTTAGTTAAGTTGGTTTCAACATTCTGTGTTTGAAAATACCAATTTTAGAAAGTAGGTATTTTCTTGCCTAACCATCCAGCCTGCCTCTGCTAGCTTGTGTATTGTATGTCTGGGTTTGTGAGTGACAGGGGCTGGGGGACTCCAGGAGACAGGGTGAGTCAGCACTAGGCTGAATAGACCTATCTGCATGAGGAGTGGTGGGTGGAGTAGCACCTGGGCCTGAATAGGGCTGTGCCTGCCTTCCACAATGCTGGCTCCACCTCTTGTGGTGTGTCTGATGACCCTGGCCCACACTGACAAAGGAAGAAGTTGTGCACTGGCAGAATGCACCCAGAACCGGTTTGGACTAGGTACAGGACCCTCTGCCTTCAGAGGACAAAGGATTTGCTAGTTTAAATATTGGGGCCCAGACCCCAAGACTTTAGATCACTTCTGGGAATCAATACGAACCTTTGCTGAGGAGAAGAACCAGGAAGCTGAAGGAGGAGACTACCCCTATGCTGAGTGTTGTTAGGGTTGGCCTGCAGTGGTTACTTTATTGCCAAAGAAAGGAGAAAAGGACTGAGTGTGCTTTCATCATCTTGAAGATCTCCAAGGGCTTGAACATTGAGCTTGCCTCCTGCCTGAAGTCTCAGGGATACAAGACTTCACCCCCAGCTCCCCTCCTGAATTCCCTTGCTGGGAATTGAAGTGCCTACTGCTGTTGGGCCTTCTGAATGACAGTGTCGCTGGGAGCTGGAAGCGCGACGCAACGAAGAGGAAGCGTGTCGCCGCCACAGCAGTTGTCGTCGCATCGCGGAGTAAGCGTGCCGCCGCTGTCGCCATTGCATCACCGAAGCGCCTCGCATCACCGGAGAAGCGTGCCTCCGCCACAGAGGATGCCGGCGCATCACCGGAGAAGCGTGTCGCAGGGCCTGTCGCGGCTCAGAAGATCGCTGAGTCGCCGCACGGCCATCGGGCGTGCACGCATCCCATCTACGTTGTCGCACCGAAAGCAAGATGCCATTTTCTCGCATCGCACCGGATCATCGCATCGGAACCGGGCCGCAGTAAGAAACCGACACATCCTCCTTTCTGCGTGTAAGGAATCGAAGCATCACCTTCCCTGCGACCCTTTTGTTTGTTTTGCGTTACGCATCCAAAGGTACATTGAGAGTAAAGTGTTGCATTTATCATCTTTATTGAACTGAGCTATTTTCTACCATTTGACAGTCATATTTTTCGTATTGTATTGTGGATTTTTGTCGTTTGGGTCTTGTGTTAAGTCCATATAAAAATACTTATTTTTATACTACAACCTGTGTGGTGTCCATCTGCAGTGTTGTCACTGGGTTACTGTATGTGTTCACAAATGCTTTACACACTGCCTCTGAGATAAGCCTGCCTGCTCGTGCCAAGCTACCAAGGGGGTGAGCAGGGGTTATTTTAGTAGTGTATCCCCCTTACCCTGACTAGAAGCAAGGGTCCCTATTTGGACAAAGGTACCTACCTCTGCCAACTAGAGACCCCCAGTTCTAACAACCAGGTTAAGGATATCACCCTTGAATAGGTGGGAGGGAGAGTGGAAAACGTATGCAATTCACCTGGGGCTACTGCCCCCCACTCTGAGAAACTTCAGAGGTCAGAGAGCCCCGAATGGCCTGTGACCTGGCTCCTGACACTGACAGCTGTCACTTGCCGCTGTTTTTTACTGTCCGTGTGGACAGAGTTTTCCTTGGGTTGGGGACAGAAGTCAGATCCAAGGGGTGGAATGGGCCACACCACTCTATAGGCCTTGGTGGTAAGGTCTACCTACTGGGATGCAACTATATATGAAGGGGTTCCCCAGAGCAAACCAAATGTTGGAGCAGGACAGGGAAGATAAAGCAAATCGAGTACAAAAGCCCTGCCTCCAGACAGAGCTCTACAAATAGAGTTTACAAATTAATTTAACCAAAAAGACAGACTTAGTAATGAAAATATCTCAATATTTTTTATTTTTCTTTGCATGCATAGTCAGTAGGTAAAGAGTGTTATTTTAATCATCCAAATTTATGAAACATTCCTACCATCCCCGCCATAGAGAATAAATACCACGGCAGCCATTCAAGCTCCTCACATATCACTTATATCATAGAAATACACTCAAACACAAGCAAGATAAAACAGCTTATATATTAGGCCAAAACAAGAAACCCTTCTCATAACTGCTGAATGAGGCCACAAGAAATTACGGTCATAATATTATTTCTAAGCATCAATGTGCCACATAAGTACAATTCATACTTCACTAAGGCAACACTTTGTGATGTTCAATATATTGTGTGCTTTGTATACATTCAGAGAGAACATAGTATATACTTCAATCTTTTTTCAGTATCAAATTGGCTATAGCACTTGTGCACTACTGTGTTAAGGAGACCTTACACATGCTATGCCTTTCTGTCTCTCTAGATATATATTGTTTATTTGCCATCCTGTTCTCTTTCTCCCTGGCTGTTTTTACTTTCTTAAGTCATCAGTTTGTGCCCTGAAGAAGGTGGGTGGTCGCTGATCACCTTTCACCGAAATGCTCATCAGCACCAGCGATATAGCCAACTCACTTTTTTTTATCTTGCCAAAGGGTGCAATGCAATTCTTGGAGCGGGTATTTCCACTGATGATATAGCGAGTATTGTTGATACATTTTTCTGACAAGAATGCAGAGATACTAAAAAAATGAGTTCTTTAGGGTGCCTTATATTAGGTTGGGAGGAACAGACTATATATTGGGTTTCTATCCCTCACAAACCCAGCTATGCTAGCAGGGGTGTCTCTGGGTGCTGTAGAGGTTGAGGATCTATTGGAAGCTAATAAGGAGTATGTGCAGTTCTTGTAGCACCAAGGTGTATGTCATCCCTTGTGATTTCACTGTTTTTTATTACTGATTGGGTTGATTGCGTTGCATTGGTGAAATGTTTGTCACACTGACATTTGTTGGGTTGTCAGTGAGAGTTGTGTCTGAGACCAGAAGGGTAATTAGGGTAGCTGAACATTTTGCTGTAATGTGTAACCTGCCAGCCATGCAGACATAGTAAAACCTTGGGATGCTCCAAATATCAATAGATGTCCTTTGGCAGTATTTCAAGGAGACTGGCAGACAAATGTTCCTCTGAATCAGGGGCACAGCTGAGGCTCTAATCTAGAAGGTCAAGGCCTACATCATCCTGTGAAACCCAGAAAGGTGGTTGCCCACCAGGAGCGATACCGTATACATATTGCTATGCTGCAGGATGGTCACTTGCTGTTGTGGGTCACATTCATTCACTCAGAAATGGGGTTGCCATAGATACTCCACTTACCATAATACTCACTCCTGAGGTGTAGTCACTCTGATTCATAAAAGTGTATCCGCTTGAACAGGAGAGATAGTTTTATGCCCAAATGGTTGGCATGTGTGTGACTGTACATGGGAGTATTGAAGAGCACAGGTTCACACTGGTAACTATAGATGGCCTAAAAATGGATGAAGATGAGTTTCTACTACCTGGTTGTTAAATGTTGTGAATTTCATGATTCACAGCTTATCTGCATACAAGACATATACAATTACAGATTTGGTGTGTGAAAAGTACACCATAAAAGGGATGCCTCTATCGCGTGCTGCCAAGTTTCTGATGTAAATGCAAGAGGCACTGGGCCTAGAGAACATATGTAGGAGACCGCATGGGAACTGCCTTTGATTCTGCAGTTCAAAGGGTATCTAGATCAAATCCTGTTTTCGGTTAACTTGTCGTATGCAGCAGATGAAATCAATATGTTACTAAGAACACTCTCCGGCCAGTCCCCAGTGCTGGTTCAGATGTGCCTAAATGATAGGGACTAACTATAGAGATACTGGCGTTAATAATTACACCTTGCTTTACACAGTTTTCTGGTGCAAAATTAGCACTGTCTTTAAGTTCTGCTTTAAGACAAACATGGGCTCAGTCTCAGAGTATGATATAATCTCGGGTTTCTTCGTGGCAAGTGGGTTCTGAAAACAACCTGGGTTCTTAAGACTCTGCAACTGTGTTTGCTGGACTTGGAAATCAAAGTGAAGTGTTTAGAGACACAGTATGATAGAGATGGGGATGCTGGCACTCTAGCAAAGATTAAGAAGTGACTCAAGGAATTGCAGTGTTGCAGAAGACACAACCTGTTGGTATGTAGATTAACAGCTCACAAAGGAGAGCAGCCTAACAAAACATTGGCTAGCTTTCTGAATGTAACAAGGCACCATATGCATTGGTCAGTATCAATTCAGTTGTCCTGGTCACCAGAGACACAGTTATAAATTCTGACTTAACTTCCAATTACAAAAAGCTATACTCACCACAGAAAATGCCTTAACAGATGACATCTGGTTATTTCTAGATCAGATAGCGTTATCATGGCTTGACAGAGAGGTTAGCGAACAACTATGCCTCCACACTTCTAACTGCCAAGATAGAAAAAATGAGTGGTGATTGCTCAGGTTGTAAGGCCCAAGATCAGATGGCCTGGCCAATGAATTCTACAGAAAATCACAGTGGGCTAGACCTTGGGGAGACTTTAGTGAAGGGTTAGTTGCCAGAGGACACCAGACAAGCATTAATTACACTGCTTCTCAAATCCAGCAAGCCTAGTGATCAATGTAGGTCTTATAGACCATTTTTCCTGATCAACTTTGAATATAAAGTTCTTGCTAAACGGATTGCAAATCACTTATTTCCATTCCGCTGGTACTGCCTGATTAGGCCAGTTTTATCGCAGGTCAATCCAAGTTAGATAATCTTAGTTGTGTATTTGTTGTGTGCACAGGATTGACGCTAGCATGGACGCTTTAGACTCAGAAAAGGCCTTCGTCTAATGCCCTTTGCGGAAGGTGGTACTTGAGAGGGTGGAACTTGTAAGCTGTTTTTAGCATTGGTGCAGCTGCTCTTCACGATACCTGTGATGAGAGCAAGCATGAACTTAATATCTGAAACATTTTGACTGGTACACAGCATGAGGCAGTGATGTTCACTGTCATCTTTACCAGTTGCCTTAGTGGTGGAAACTCTGGCTTTTTTACTTTGACAAAAGCATGTTGCCAAAAGGTTCTATTTCAGAGGCAGACCTACACTGCTTTGTGTGCATGTCCATAGCAATCTGCTTGTAAGAATTCTGGCAACAAATTTCCCACAGATTATGGAGGATATACTTGCATTTAATAAACTCAAAGCTTTACAAATTACCTGGACGAAATCTAAAATCACTTTGGCTTCCTGTGGCATGATTATAGGATAGACTTCAAACCTGGCCTGCACTGCACTTGAGAGGACGGCCCTGCTGCCTAAAGCCTGCTTTGTACTTCAGAGAACTGCCCTGCTGCTAGAAGCATGCCCCATAGGACTGCCTTGCTGCTTGAAACCAGGACTATCAGAGTGACTCCAAGGGCTAGTAGGCTGTGCTCCTGTTCTAAGTTATGGGGATACAAAAAGCTCCAGTAAATTGAACCCTGCACCTGGACTCTGCCTGAAATGAGTTCTAACCTTCAAGTGGAGCCCACCCAGTTCTGGACACTTTTTTTTCAGTAAAAACGTTTCTTGAGAACTGAGAGGAGACAGGGACCTACTTGCTCGCTGCTCTGTCCAAGGTGCATCGCTGGTAGGCCTGACTTCGTGGAAGCTCCTGCGACGTTCTCCTCCACAGCAGAAAATCCTGTTAGGAGGGTCTTCGCAGAAGGGGTATCTGGCCTCATGGAGCCCTTGTCAGCTACAGTCTTTCTTCCAAAAAAAAGAGACTAAGTCCGAAAATAGAAATGTTCACCTCAACTTCGTCCAGCGGCTCCCCGATGACTATGCCTCCACCTTGGACACGGACGGTTGCCTTGCTCCACTGAACTTTACATTCTCAGACATTTTGTGACAATAATTGTTATTAGTCCGAAGGTACGCGTAGACCAGGCCAAAGCCATCTCATGTATCCAAACCGCGCTCAATCACAGTCCACTATAACCTTTGACTTTGCACCAGTCTTGCACAACTAGATGTCCATGGTTGGCGCTTTTGATCTTTTAGGTGATATGATATACCACAAAAATTTAAAAAATCATAATTCTGGTTGTACTGATTGGATTTTTGTTGTTCAAGCCAAATAATATATTACATTTTACTCCATTTTTCTAAATTGGTGTGGGTTTTTCTTGTGTTGTATTTTCACTTTATTACTGTTTAAGTGCTGCATACATACTTTACTTACATTTACACACATTCTAAATTAAACCTAACTGCTTTTGTGCCAAGCTACCAGAGGGCTAAGCACAAGTTAATTTAGTGAGATTTCACTAGTCTCACACCACCCTCAACCCAAAACCCCAATTCTAACAGTAATGCCCTCCACAGTACTAGCGACTTGCAGACCATAATTATTCACTAATCTCCAAAATTTAAGGCAATCTCTAACTGCACTAATTTTGTGCATTTCTTTACATTACTTGAAGGAGTAAACCTTTTTCTTTTTTGCAAAAGTAACATATCTTGACCTCAAATGTTTCAAGAAATCATGGACACAATGCAACCTATTGCCCAGGGGTGGCTCCTCCATGTGGGCGGAGGAGCATTGCCCCACTGCTTTCTCGCAGTGTGAGAAGCAGTAACATAAAATGGTATAAATACCATTTTATGTTACTGCTTCTCGCACTACGAAAAAGCAGAAGTGTTTGGTTGGGGGTGGGAGGGTGGGAGGTCCTGCAATAGGGCAGGGGAGGAGTGGCTAGCCCAATGTTGCGGGCCCTGACTGCTTGGTCGGCCCTTTGGGGCCGACCAAACCAGTCATGCGCACTCTGCCATTTTCTCCATGTAGGCTGCATGCAGCCTACATGGAGAAAACGGCCTCTCCATAGGCGCCTGGCTGGGCGCCGTCCCCACCAATCACAACGCTGCCATTGCAGCATTGTGATTGGCTTAGGGGAGGGGAGGGAGGCTGCCTGCTTCCTACAAGGAGCAGAGAAGCAGACGATGCGGGACCGGATCCGGCCGGTTAAGGTAAGTTTTTTTTTAATAAAATTAAAATTAAACCTCCCCCCGCGTGACCCCCTTACCGCGCGATCCCCTCCCCACGCGACCCCCCCACCCCACCACACGTGAGTCATGCCAGCCAAGACTGCTATTGCCACACATACTTCCTTAATGAACTCCCTAATTTGTTACAATCTTGCTCAAGCCGAGCTTCAATTTGACCACCCCAACAATTCAGATGCCATACAAAATTCATAACCTGTGACATTAGATTACCACACCATTTCAGATGGCTCAAGGGAAATTTATCAGCCCTCAATACAGTTTCCATTTGAAGCGGTTGATGTGATGGCATCTCCATTACATCGTGTTGTCATCCATAGGTATGTTTGGGACAGTATACATATGGCTAGACCAATGAATTTGGAATGCAAAATGATGGCCTTCCTCTCGCTTTAGGACTCCAAAATCCAAACACTTGCAGAAATATTTAGCAGAGAAACAGATATAATCAATGGGGTGCGGCACTTTACTGAATTTAATTGTCACGGATAGGGGGCTGCATGGCTTTCAGAAGTAAAATCCCAATCAGTATCACAAGCTGATGCTGAAATAATTGTTCTCAATTCTTCTTCATTTTATGACTAGTTGCAAGATAAACATGAGGGCCTTGTGGAATTTGTACGGCATTAAAAAAGATATTCAGACAGACAATCCAATGAGTCTAATGTAATTTTTCGTTTTGAAATTTTTGTAGACAGAAAAACAAATAACTGCAATAGGTCATACAGCCAAGGTACAAGAGGTTCCACTAATGGTATAAGTAAACATCTGAGGTCGATAAAATGAGTACCATTGAGTTGGGTAACAATAAACATCTGTTATTCAGCGCCAAGAGACCCCGTTGGGGTGAACGTGCGCTTTATGAATACACGTTATGTTACACATGCTGAAAAGGAATGCTAGAGTCCATTTTCTTTTCGCAGACCTCATGCTGCGGTGTCTACATGCAGCACAACCAAATAAGCAAGTACCAGCCGGAGAACGAAACAGAAAGGCAGAGGGGATGAAACAAGAGAAGGAAACAGAAGGAAGAAAAGGGGGTTGAGGACATTCAGATCAATCACTACAGTAATCATCTCTAGAGTGAGCACGCACATAAGGTTGCAAGTAAAATACAATGTGGCGTCTTTCAAGGAATAACGAGGAGATTCATCAAACTGTACAGATCATAAACAGATCCCTCTTAATCGTACACTGTCAACATGATGATATAACCAGCCACGGTAATTGTGCTGTAGCTAGCCGAAAAGGGGGCGATTGAATAAAGAGGGTAGTCTCAAACCCAGGCAGCAAAGCAACATCCTGAACCCCTCTCAGGGGAACTACATTTGCAGTTCTCTCTGCGAGGGAGGGTGCAGAATTCAAGGAGACCTCCATCATCCTTCTTTAGCAGATCTGTGTGCTGGTCTGCTATTACACAACCCTCAACATTTGAACATTTAACTAGCTCCCTATTCCATCACTCCCTTGCATGTTTGTCTTATGCCTTCCACTGCTGGGCTAGGAGTCTCTTGGCTAGTATTAGTGAAAAGTCAATAAACCTGATTTCATATTTCCACTTGCTATGGTGCATTATCCAAGCAAAAGCAACTCTGTAGGAATGTTCTACCTATACATTGTGACACGGTAAGTTGCAAGCCGAACATGTCCCCAGAATGACTGTATTTTTCTTCAAGATCAAAACATATGCAGAAGGTCTGCGTATAGAATGGCATTGCAGACAGCAGTTCAAGACACTGAAATATTCTGTTTTGCTGGGCAGGTGTCAGGTATGTGCAGTAAATAAAATTATACTGTATTAAAAGCATTTCTCAATATTGTTCTAGGATAAGCCAGTGTCTTGCTCCATGTCCGGCCTGATATCTCTTTGTTGATGTTAAGCTCCCATCTGAACTTTATCTCTTGAAAATCCAGTTTGGCCATCTGTGTAGGGGCTGCGTTTAGGCTGCCTATAATGTAGATATTCCAACTGGGCCTACGTTGAGGCATATGTTTGCTATAGCAAGGGGTCTGCCATCAAGAGTACCATAAAAAATGGCAAACTTAACATCTGGGTCAATCTCAACCTGATGTCCATGATATGGTATGCCACGTTTAACCAATATCAAAGTACCCTCTGCATAGGGACAGTATGCTGTGTAAAGGACTTACTTGAACCCTCCACCTCCTTTGAATCTTCTCACCCTCCACCCTGGTTAGATGCATCTCCTGCAGACACGCTAAATCAACACCATGCCTCTGGATGCAGGAATATATTTAATATTCTTTCATCATGTTCCCTGACCCCGTATGTTCGAGTGCAGGAACTTATATTTATGTGCGGCCAACTGGGGAAGTAATAGTAGCAACCATGTGGCATTCTACTTAACTCCATAAAGTCCACCATGACCCCAGACCCAGGAGCACAGAAAGTCATTTTTCATATACTCACTCCTAATAGCATGGTCTGAAAGCATTGTCCTCAAAACATAACTGCAATGCCCTTCCCTGGACCTAGCTCTAAAATGCCCGGGTCCCACCTAGAAAACTGTATAGCATTTTGACCGTAGGGAGAAACCAATACCACTTCAGGCAACACAATGTGAGGGAGCAATGCAAATAGAGGAGGCCATACCACCTCACATAGCACGCCTACTCTTATTTCGCTATAGAACACGAAATTATCATAATTGATGCTGAGCCTACATGTTCACAGTGGTGTCTCATGTAACTATACCCAGCTTCCTTGGTAAAAAAAAAAAAAAAAGTAAGCCCTTCTGGTGTAACGTCCTGTCACACCAACCCACCAAGAAACTATGACAGAGTAAAAGAGAAAGAAGGAAGATGGAGAAAGTCAAAATTAGTTCCTCTGTAGACACTGCTGTTCCCCTAGAAAGCTGGGCAGTCCAACCCCATCCACACTGCTGCTGCTGAGGATCCCGAGCCACCGCCCTCCAAGTTCGCAGATTCTGAGCCTCCTTGGTTTGCTGCCGCCTTCCCGGTCATCACCCTCTCTAAGGCCTCCTTCCTTTCATAATCTGCCTGTTCCATCAAGGGCTTCACAAGTGTCAGTCTTTGATTTCCACTGCCTCCTCATTCTACGCAGATGGGCCCTGGGAAGCTGAACGCTCTCCCAAGGACACCCATAGTCTTTCTCATCTATTACCTTTAGTTCAGCAAGGGATATCAACATGAATTTCAAGTTCAATATACACAGGGCCTGCTATAGCTCACATAATTTAGTGTGCTGCTGCTGTGTCATCTGCAGTCTGGGCAATCATGCTGTATATAGGGTGTTTTCTGAGCCAAATGCAGTTGGGCATTGAGTTAGCTATAGTTAAGTGGTCTGCTGGAGGAGTTGCCGGTAGTGGCAGCAGCAACAGGAGTCTGTGTAGATGCCCCATCATAAAAGTAACTGCTTGGAGCAATCTGCAATGCAAATCAGTCCTCAAGAAACACCTCTATTTGTTTTGCAACCCGATTATTTCATTGTGAGCGACCCTCAGAATCCTCAGCTCTATACGCAAGGAAATTGATTAGTTTGTTCATGTCAGACACCTGCTGGCAGAGGTCACAATCTGTTGGCTGTTCTTTGTTCTGTTTTCATAATGTTGTCCTTTTGCTTATGTTGATCAGCACGTAGAAGGGACAGGTCCATGGCAACAGTGTCAATTTTAAATTCAAGAGCCTTAAGAGTGACCTTAATAGCAGTGACAATAGCATCCTGCTCATCTTGCAGTGAAGTACCTTCTGACAGAGGTGGCTCCTCCGCTAAGGCGGAGGGGCGTCGCCCCACTGCCTTCAGCACATCAAAAAAAGGAAAAATAAAATGATAAAAACGCAATGCTATTATCATTTTAATTTTCTTTGCTGAGGCAGTTTTGTGGGGCAGGGCTAGGCTGGGCAGCGCAGGGGGGAGGAGTGGTGGCACCCTCCTAAGTGTGCACATTACATGTTCTCCACCCAGGCTGCATTACAGTCTGAGGGAGAACATGCCCAGGCGCTCATTCCCCATCTGAGTTCCAGACCACGGCGTCATTCTTTATTTATTTTTTAAACCCCCCCCCCCCTCTCCACCCTCTCTCCACCCCACTACTGCTTCATGGGAGCACCCGTGCCTGCCTTCTGATGCAGCACCCAGCACTGGATTGAGCACCTCTGGCCCTCAGCAGCCAGTGCCACAGAATCCTGCAGGCTGGCCCACCCTGAAGCAATTTTGGCATACTCATTTTGTCCTGGGGCATAGTTACCATTAGACCTACATGGCAGCTGGTCAGTCACTGATCAGTTCTCAAGTCATGGCAGTGCTGTGGGGCAACGGGTAGGCACAGAAACGTTTCTGTAACACCTCAGAAGGCTAGGCATCAGCATGCCCACATCAAGTACATCATACTGATGGATCCATCAGGGCATAGAATAGTAGGATGCACCGTACTTAGTGATTATGGTGCCCAGCAGGCTCCCCTTGCTATCTCAACAAAGGTGCATGAGAGTAATAAGTGCTAGCAGAACAGGCAGCATCCCATATTGCTGGTGCAGGGCAATGAACATAGGCAAACCCACACTACATGCACGGTGCCCCCAAACAATCCTATCCAGTCAATACAGGTGATTTGAAGCCTCAGGGATATAACAGGGTTCTAACAACCTTGCACCCGCACCTGTACTTTGCCATCATCGAGTCTATCCTGTCAACTGGTGTAACCCCAGTCCTGGATCCTTGGAAGTGGGCCTAAGGTGCTCGCCAGGTCCTGTGGATCCAGCAGAATTGATGCATCTCCTCTGCTGTGTGTCGATTTCCTGAGCAGAGCCGACACATCGTGGCCACTTCATGGTTTGAGCGCGTCGCAAAGTTCAGCATCGCCGCCGCAGTCCTCTGACCCAATGCATCACCCCGACTGCAGGTTGCAGCTCCATATCTCCCTTCAACAGCAGTCTGACGACTCCACCAGACCCTGCATCTCAGCCTCACAGCTACGTGTCGCATCCTCAATGCCAGACTTGGCATTGCAAGCCCTCTTTGACAGCACAGGGCCTCGCACTGCAGCCTCGTGCGTATCTCAGAACTGGCAGATCGTTTTGGCTACGTGACATCTTTGCACGGATCTTTGCAACGCTCTGCAACCCGGATTTGAAGGTACTTTGTTCAGCAAGCCTAAATGGGTCCCTGTAGCCAACCCAGCCTGAACTTGTGACTTTGTCCCAGTCTGGCCTGACCAGATATCCATAGTTGGGGCTTTGCGCTTTTTGGTGCTATTTTCACTGAAATATTTAAAACCCATGATTCTGGTTCTACTGATTGAATTTTTTCCATTTTAGTCTTGTTTTATTTATTAAAAATTACTCTGCTTTTCTAAACCTATTGTGGGGTCCTTTTGCAGTGTGATTTTCCTGTTTTGCTGTTTGAAGTGTTGCACAAGTACTTTACACATTGCCTCCGAGTTAAGCCTGATTGCTCTGTGCCAAGCTACCAAGGGGAGGGAGCACAGGTCAATTTGGGGTTTGCTCGTCCCTTACGCTGACAAGGATTGTGATGGCTGCTTGGACCTACACCCCAGTCAACCAGTAACCCAATTTCTTACACTAATCATTTTGTATCTAAAGATTGTTCTGTTAAATTTCGTATGACAAAATAATTTCACATCACAATAAGTGTATGCAAAAGGCATCATTTACTCTTAAGTGAGCAAAGCTAAATCTCAATACTATAAAAATAATGTAAGCAGTATTAGATATCTAAAGTAAACAACATAACATAGCTGAATAATATTCACAAAGTAAAGGAAGAAAACACAACACACAGAGTACAACAAAATAAAATCACATGCAGCACAAAACACAGAAACAAAAGACACATCACCACCATAACAAAATACAGTACAACAAATACAGAAAAACGTTCTTGTCCCACATCACCACGTGGCAGAATCTTGTTTTCATAATATGCTAGTTAAAGATATGTGTGACGAGCACTGCCTTAACTTGATTCCATGACCACAAAATAGAGCCAGTCAAAACTGTTTTGTGATCCAGCCCTTGTTCTGAATATCAGCATTGCAAAAGCTCTGCACAGACACAAGTCTGCTACAGAAAGAGCTCCTCATTAATGCTGTCAACACAGAGTTAATCATTTCTCCTCAATCACAGACCAAGGACTTGCCTGTATGTTTGAACCAGCTGGCGGATTTTTAAGCAAACAATTCTGTGTCTATTTATGAGGTCTAGGGCTCCAATCATTTTCCAGTAAGCCACCTAATTTTAAGTAATCTTCATCCCACCAGCAAAAGGCTTAAAGCATATCAAGGCACAGCAACTGGGCTTAAATCAGTCATTAGCATCCGTGCAACATAAAAATACCACTGCAGACCTTGTAACGTTCATTTTATTTCAGTCACATCTAATCTACTGCTTGAAAGTTGTACAACTTTAAATGAAAGCAGAACATTTAGGCTTCCCAGAAAATGAACCCCATCTATTCCCCATCGTTGAATTTCACAGAGTCCACTTCCTGTGCCACTCTGCCCGTGAGGGGCAGCTCTTACTAACCGAGATGACACAATAATGCTTGGCATTATAAAGACTGAAATCAAAACCAAAATTATCTGACATTTCTGTTATAATCTGAATGCAGAGATACTGTGTGCTGGTTTTGCAGTCTCTCAAGATGAAATTAGATCTGAAAATATAAGTTTGTAAAAATCAGACGAGTCGGACAGGTGTTTCTTTTTTATTTGGCAAAGACGAAAACTTAAAAAGAGTAATGAAATAAGATACGAGTACAAACAAACAGCAAAATATTCTATTAAAACACCTCGACAGGTTTACCACCAATCTAAAAATTATATATTTGTAATTTAATTAGTGATGTCTTCCCGGCCACTCAGACCAAATAAACAGATCATATCATGTTGAATGAATGAATGACTTTATTTGCATGATTAATTAAAACCGTTGCAATAATTTACCTAAAAAGTAGAATAAATAAGCAAAAGAGTCAAATTGTGCAATTTTACATTAACATAGTTTTACATGGGAAATCAATAAAATTAGGTTAAAATTTAAAGATAAGCGTCACAGGGGTATTTTTGTTCTGAGTCCCATGCTAGAGAGGCCAAAATGGCCGTTTATTGTGTGCAAAAATTGTCATTTGCTGGATTTCAAGAGCCATCTTATACAATTAAAAAGCAATGGTAGCAGCAACATTTAATTTGTAACTCGGACGGCTCATCTGCTACAGTTTTGATAAGAGGCTCGTCCACCCTAGGTCGTCTTTAAGTTTATGTGGTCATGCCATTGTGTTTTCGTTTATTGGTTGTTTATCTTTTATCTTTGTGTCCACTATGATGCGAAATTTTACCAGACCGCAAGTCAGCTGGACGTCCTCTCCAGAGAAGCTTGCTACCACTGCTTGTCTGCAGGACTGTATGTTTTTCCTGTTGAACAGTGGTCTAAGTAATTCTCGATGCTCCCTTAGTAGTTCAGTGCAAATAGTTAGGAGGTGCAATATGTCCTCCTTCCCTTCCCCGCAGAGTCGGCAGGTTGCTGGCATTGGAAGGCGAAGCCACGGCGGCAAGTGGAATGCAGATGGTAGTATACCTAGGTGAAATTTCAGGAACTTCTCTTAAATGGCCTTGGACGAAGCTGATGTGAATGTACGTTTGCGGCATAATTTTGGTGTAGCTCTGAATAGAGAACAAGATGTGTGCTCCCTCTGACAGGATGGCTTTATCCTGTATAAGAGACTGTCTTTTGACAGTTTAGTTGACTAGGTTTTTGAAGCTCACGTGGGTCCCTGATGTCTCCTAAAGGACACGTAGGCCTAGTTGATCGAGCGAGTCTTCCAGATAGCGTCTAGCTAGGCCTGCCTCCTTAGCTTGCTGTTCTTTCCATAAGTATGCATTTAGGGTTTCTGGGTCGCCCTTTCTAATTTTATACCAGCTTTTGATATATTCTCCTTTGCAGGCCAGTTCTTGTTTTTGGATCCCAAACTCTAATCTCAATTGTGCGGGGGACGTATATCTCGGCAAACCATAAATCATTCGTAGTGCTCTTGCTATAGTAGCGTCCAGTGTTTCTGCGTCTCTCCCTTTCAAGGCCTCACTTCCGTAGGTGATAGACGGTGTAAGTTTCACCTGTATCACCCGAGTCAGTGAGGAGAAACTTGAGCCAGAGATCTTATGTTTCAGATTTCTTAGTGCCACGGCTGTCGCTATCCCCCTCTCTTTTATGGCCTCCCGTTGGGCGGAAAAATTCCCTTTGCTGTCGATAAGGACTCCCAGGTATTTATACTCTTGTACAATTTCTAGCTGGTGTGTTGCCAGGTGCCAGGGATAGAATGACTTTGCTCGTGTATTCAAGCACGTGACCTTTGTTTTTTCTTGGTTAATGCTCAGTCCATTATCTTCTGAGTAGCAAGATGTTGCATCGAGCAAGCGTTGTAGGCCAATTGGGGTCTGGCTAATGAGCACAAGATCATCGGCGTAAAAAAGATTTGATAAGGTCAAGCCTCCCAGCTTCGGGGCATGTGAGTTGCATGCGTGCAGCCTGGCCGATAAATCTGCCATAAAAAAATTGAAGAGTATAGGTGCTAGCACGCAGCCCTGCTTCAGTCCTGAGGTCGTAGGGATCTGTTTTGTTAAGTAGTCTCCTGCGCCTAATTTTACTTGCACCCACGTATTGGAGTGTAAGAGGATTAACTGTCTTAAAAGTAGTGGTGGAATTTTCAGTTTTTGCAGCTTTTGCCATAGTATATATCTGTTAACCCCTTCCCTGCATGGGTAATTCCCCCAAGGGTGCGGGGGGGCAGGGGGGTGAGCGCGGCGCCGCGGTGCTCGTGACGAGACCAGCTCGTCATGAGTCACAGTGGAGCTGTGCTCATGACGAGCTGGTCTCGTCACAACCCCGCCCACTCATTAATTCTCCCGCACAGGCGGGGAATTAATCCCGCGTGGGCGGCGCGCAGCTGTTGTGACGAGACCAGCTCGTCATGAGCACAGCTCCACTGTGACTCATGACGAGCTGGTCTCGTCATGAGCATCGAAGGAGTTAATGTGGTCAAATGCTGAATCTGAAAATATAAGTTTGTAAAAAATCAGATGAGTCGAACAGGTGTTTCTTTTTTATTTGGCCAAGACGAAAACTTAAAAAGAGTAATGAAATAAGATACGATTACAAAAAAACTGCAAAATATTCTATTAAAACACCTCAACAGGTTTACTACCAATCTAAAAAATTATATATTTGTAATTTAATTAGTGAGGTCTTCCCGGCCACTCAGACCAAATAAACAGATCCTCCTATCATGTTAGTTTCGGTATGTCTGTAATGACAATTTTCTATATGTGCCAACCTCTGAAAATGCCCTCGCTATTGCAATATACTTAGTGCCACCTCGCATTTTGATGTTTTAACAGTTTAAATGTGGTACAACCAAAATATGATTACAGCACTAGTCCCTCTGCCCCAGGACCTCTGACATCCCAAGTACCAGCGTTAACAGCTGGCGCACAGGCGATAACCTAAAATTCTGAAATGATGGTAACATTCTATAAAGGCTGATTTCCAAAAGATAATTACTTTAGGGTAGAGCAACACTAGGTTTCCTAACAACTCTGCCAGTCCTATTTCAGCATTGTTTCTCCATTTCATCTTGAACAATTTACCTTCTTTGTTGGCAACACTTTTTTATGGGCTCATTTAAATAAGTAACATTAACCTTATCATCATACAATCTGCAAAGTCGTAGATACTTAAAAGAAACACAGTGGTGCTGTAAACTGAAACTTTCCTTGGAGAGAACCCAGAGAACCTCAGAAAAACGTCACCAAATTTTAATAATTACATTGTATGCTTCCAGTTCTTGAAACCCAGAGAGGTATTGGCAGCCGGTACATTAGAATACAACTAAAAGGGGGGTGGGGGGTTTAAAGTGTGGCGGAGGGGGACGTTTGTTCCAGGATACTTGATTTGTTGTAGAATATCAATAAGAAATTGTGTATGGAAAAATGTACAAGGGGTAAAAATGTACCATACATATGAGCAAAGAGTGGTTGAAATCAGGTTATCATTTGTAATTATCAAGTGTAATTAGTAGTTTTAAAAAAGTGAATTGACTTGGAAATGTTTTACAAAAAGTGGTAGTGCCAAGACACCATCTTCTATTGTCCCGGCTTACTACTTTCTCATCATTCTAGAAATTTTACAGATCCGGATTAATTCACAAAGTTCTAAAATACCTTTTTGGAATTGACAGCATGTAAAAAAGAATAAAACAGTAGGTAGAATTACCCACACATGATAAGGGCAGAGATTACAACATTTTAAGTTACCACTCTGTTTTAAAGAGAAGTGGATATAATTTAGGTTGTATACATTTTGGTTGCCAATTTTGTTCAACACCCACGGGTAACTCACTGGCGATACGCTGAGTTACTAGTATGGACTTGGGTAATGCATGAATTGCTCTTGGTTCTGTGGCACAGATTTTTTTTAATTACCATGCAACTGAGTGATTTGCCATGTTCTTCCATAATCAACAAGAATAACACTAAGGTCTCTATGTATCAATATTTTTGCCCACAGAGAGAGAATGGGTACAAACCTTTGATGCATCACTCCTAAAATCATTAGCATGAACACATATTTAGCAGTTGGAGTGAAGATACAGTCCCTTATTCAAAGACTGAATCTCACTTTACAGGCAAGTGGTGAAATATACAGATAAAATAACAGGAGAGATAAGGGACAGGCATGCTATGCCCTCTGCTAACCTTTTCACCTAGGTTACAAAAGGCTCAACAGTAGGATGTAGAACTTTGCCACACATACCTTTAGAATGCAGACGTTTATATTATACCAGGTATAAATGTACTTGTATATGTATTGATTTTACCAATTCTTTACAACAAATACATATACCATGTATTTTTTTTAAAAGGTGTAATGTATTTAAAAATTAATATACTAAGCACTGATTTAATTAATTTAATTATAAATATTTTACAACTATTTTAATGTGAAGAGAATTTTCAAATGATGCGAGTAAAATATCTACCACTAAATTATAAAATACAAGGTTCCTGATTCACTTTTTATTTTAAAATATGGGTACTGAAGGAAATGGCCCGATTCGGGTCACTCGGGTCACCAATGACCACCTCTTTGCCTTCTACGAAATGAAGAGTCGGTTAGACAGTAGAGAATACAAACCAATAACAGTTTATTGAAAGTTAGCTCAGAGCGGAGCCCTGTCTGCCCTGTCGCTAAGAGTGCTGCAAAGAGAGTCTGACTTCAGCAAGCATAACAATACATTATGTACATTTCAGAGTCAATGGGAACACGCCCACCATGGAATTTTCCAGAGGGACGCAGCTGGACAGTAAATTACAAAGGAGTAAGTTTCGGTTCTGAGGCCGGGCACACATTATCTATCTCTCAAGGTTACTCTGCCTGTGCCTGCCACTAGACAAGTGGGAGAAGGCTTACATCTCAGAAGAAAGGTATGCGCTAATAAGAGCAATGCATTCATTAATGAGGCAGAACTCATCTCCGAAGAAACAACCTAAAGAAGGCCGTTTCTCGGAAATAGAGAAGAGTTAGTTTCAATCTTGATACAAAATGGCGCAGTACACAAAATGGTGCCGCGAATGCTAACTTACGTAAAAGCAATAAAAAAGCATCATTTTTTTTCTAACAGACCCTCCTTTTAGCATGAGCTAAGCAATATATATGATAACAAAAGACATATCATTCAACAAAACATGGTAAATTAATTTAGGAGCATTCCATATCCTTAGCTTCAGGGAGAGAAACAGTAAGGATGGAAGAAGTCTCAAAAATACCCTCATCGATCTGCATCAGATCGTTCACCTCCTTCTGGATCATAATTGTTGCATTGGTATCATGGATTGATATTTTCTTGGGAGTGAAAATAAATAGATCACCCTTTCAAGGATCCAACCCCATCCACCAAAGAGGGACCAACTCCAATTTCCGCTCTCCATTCCTTTAACCTTTTTCAAAATATCTAAAAAATTGTTGGGTAATATTCTTTTCCATATTAGTGATCCCGACTACACACTGGTCTCCTACTACTGCGCACACACCACCGCTCTTAGCTAGGATGAAATCAACTGCATATCTGGTTTGCTCAGAATATGTTCGCATACTTTCCAATTGGGTGGTGGTGTCACGCAAAGCTGCTACTGTGTAATTAGCCAGTATCTGTAGTTTGCATCCAAAATATTCCCTAGCCCTTTCGCCCCTAGCCATAGCGGTACCACCATATGTAATAATGGAGGAAAGAATATACCCAAAGGTGATGCCATTGCTATAGTTATTGACTTCCAGGTCTGTCAACCCTTCGCAAAATTCCTTTGTCAGTGTTCTTTTCACCAATCTGACTTTAGGCTTCGCATGTTTGCAGGACACACCTAAAGGCAACACCATCCCAAGGGCTACATCATCTGTACCATTATGCAAGTTAGAATAAGTCCCTTTAGCCAGGAAGAAAAACCCGGGGTGTGCATAAATAGGCCTATCATAGTCTACAGCAGCATACCTAGAATTCCACCCAACAGTACGAGGTCAATATAATTGACGATTGGGCAACACGCAGGGTAATAACCAGCCTCTCGGGGAACTGTCAATTCTTTGTACTGCCAACCCACCAGTGTGACATTCTGCTTCTCCATATAAAAATTATCACAATAAGTGTTGTTGTTACATCCTGGATAGCCTGTGCCTCGAGGCTTTCGATGATACAGACATGGGCCTGGATAATCGAATCCAAATACTCCTTGTACCTCTAAAAACCAGGGGGGCCGAGTGTAAGTGTAATTAACAAGTGATAATGGATATGCAGTCCATAAGCTAGTAACAGACTCAGTAGGATAGCAAGCAGTACCTTCTCCAGATAACTTTTTATGTATGTCTAGGAACACATTACTCGGGGCTGCCCTTTTTGTATAGACTTGAGAAACAACCTGGTGTTTAGTACATAACGATGCATTCTGATTACATTCCAAAACCCAGGACACCCCGCCCAGAACCAACAGCAGTAATAACACAAGAACAGCACATAACGCTTTTTGCTTGGTAGGCCAAAATTCACGTATATGAACAAGAGGAATTACTGGCTGCTCCTCGTCGGCAACCGTTCTGCCAAAAGGCTGCATAGCAAATGATAAGACAAGGGGGGAAATGGCCAGCAGAAGAAAGTTACAAGTTCCCAGTGGCCGTCAGAGCCTCACTGGTACAGGCTCCTACTGTCCATTAAACATTGGTGCTCTTGAGCACCGGCGGTGGAGCTTGCTCTGTCCTAAGCTCTTGATGTATCCCTCACCGATCAGGATAATGTACCCCACAGGGGAGGGGGGGCGCTAGAGGGCGCGCAAGCAAGATGGCCTCACTTGCGTGAGGCTCTTGCAGCTCAGGGACCATAACCATCACTATCCTCCTCATATGACGTTCCAGAGATTCCAAAAAGTACCACAGTACGATCGGAGCATTGCCGCCAGCTTTTGAGGTAGACGACACCAGCGGGTCTGCCCTGATCGCCGAGAAAATCTCCCCCGAGATCAGCGCTGCCGATCTCCCAAGATGGCGGCCGCGTGCTTCGGGTAACGGCCGCCGACTCAGGGGAGGTGCCTGGGATCTCCGTATAACACGGTGAGCCACCGGAGCGCCATACATCACCGGTGGAGTACAGACCAAGAGACCTGCAGTGCCCCAACCTACGAGACCAGGCAAGATACATAGGGAGGGGTGCCGCAGCAAGGTCATCCAATACGCCACGAGTGCCTTTCTAACGCTGACACCTGACCCGGCTGCCGCCTCAACCGGAGGCCCACGGTTGTTACCACTGAGGCCGGAGGCCGGCGACCAGCATCACCACCTGACGCCACCATCGTAACTGCTGCGGGCGCAGCGCAACTTCCCGGTGAGTGGGGGCTGCTAAGAAATACACCGCAGCATCAAGGGACCGAGGCACCCCCTGCCTCCCCCCTCCCGCCTCCCCCCGAGGTCATCGCAGCAACTTTGCACCACGAGCGCTCCTGCCCTGCACGACCCGACTGCGCTGAGCGATTGGGGGCTGCATGCGAGGTCTGAGCTACACTACAACTTGCGGCGCACCAGCCCCCCCAAAGACCTTGCTAGCACCACGAACGCTCCCACAGCGCCTCTATAAACCCCTGCACTGTTTGCCAGGATTGCCGCGTCATACCCGCCATGGCCACAGCACTTATCGCATCAGGCTCCTGGGAATCACCCTCACACACGACGGTGCTGCCCTGAACAGACGCGGAAATCAGTGCAAAGAAGACTGCTGAAACGTTCAATCACCACCATACCTCATTTAACTGCAGTCTTTCTTGGCATCAGGGCCCGCCACCCTTGCAGCTGTGACTAGTACATCCCCCGCTGCACCCTGTAAAGCGACAGTGCATGGAAGGACTCTGATCAGTGGGAACACCACAACTCAGCACAACGGACCCCCCCTTGTGGGTCAAAGTAGACACTGACGGCTGGACCCACACACGAAACGGAGCCTGCAACAGATTGGCAATTAACCACCCAAGTCCACATACTCTCCAAATAGGTGACGCACATGGAACACCCAGCTGCCTTGTGCTGGGCTGACCCTGCAGTGCCATTTATAACTCTGCCCAGAGAACACTCTTGCCCTCGCCACCGCCGAGATCCACGCGCCGGCTCACCCACCGTGCAACCTCTTCCCCCCACATCGCTTCGCGATTCACAAAGACAAAAAACAAAACAAAACACAAAAAAAGCAGGGAAACTAGACGCGCAGAGTACACCATGGGGAAGACGGATGGTAAGCAAACCAAAATTCCTTTTGAGGCCCGCAAGTCCTCCAGGACGCAGATCGAGGCGGACAAGGACACTGCAGATGCCGCCCCTACCACAGGAGTGTCCACATCAACTGAAGATCTGAAGGAACTACTCCTCACCACGAAATCCAGTCTCACCTCAATAGAAGCCAAAATGGATTCCATGTGCACGCGACTAGACAATGTCACACACAAAATTGACCAGCACAAAGAGCGTATCAAAGAAACGGAGCAGCGCCTTTCGGAGCTAGAAGACACTTCTACTGATAACACTGAGAAGATGCTAAACATGGAGAAAGTCCTAAAAGTGATAGCTGCAAAAAATGAGGACTTAGAATCTAGATCACGGAGAAACAACCTGAGAATTCTTGGCGTACCGGAATCTACGAACACGGGGAAAATGGAGGAGTGCGTTGAACGCCTACTCACTACGCTCTTTGGCAGGGAAGCATTCTCCGCAGTGCTAATAGTGGAAAGGGCGCACGATCCCTGGCCACCCGACTTCCACCCGGCACTCCCCCGAGGCCGATAATCGCTAGGGTATTAAACTACCGTGACCGAGATACCGCCCTACAACTAGCGAGAGAGAAACAGAAACTGTTGTTTGAAGGCACGGAAATAGCCATATACCCGGACTTTACCATGGCGGTCCAGGAAGCCCGCAGGAAGTTTCTCCCTGTCAAGAAAAAGCTCCAACTGGCGAACATTGCATACGCCATGCTATTCCCGGTGCGTCTGAAAGTCACATTCCAGGACAAGCAGCATTTTTTTACTAACCCCCAACATGTCAATGACTTTCTGAAATCCATATCTAAGAGAACCTCTGGACAAACATCTCCCCCCAGTCTGACTACTGCTGCTGCCGCCCTATCGGATATAAAATAACAGAATCATCAAAATAACTTTGCTAATCACCTATAGATGCCGCCTGTCACAGATGCCGTGGGACACACACCCTCTATGCTGAATCCATACTGCCAAAGATACACTGCCCCCGCTGTGGACACTATGTGGGGTGGTCGCTCGTCAACTGTCCCACAGTGAAACGACCGAATACCCGGCATTGTGAGACACTATACTTGCCCCTGAGCACCCTCGCACCATCGAGGAGGCTCTGTGTCACCCTTTAGCCTCTACCCCTAGGAAATCCCTAAACTGACTTGGTTCTCCGCTGTTACAGGTGTTGTTATACGCTCCCCTGTTGGGAGCCTTGCTATGGGGCTGAATGGGCGGGGAGGGAGGGACACGCGTCACAGCAGGTTTGGGCTGCTGATGTGGGTGGGGGAGGGAGGGGTAGTTATTCTCATGCCACTAGACGACAACACGATTACAAACCACTACACATATGCAGTCCGTTCACACAACACGACTATGACCGCTCAGGCCATCACATACGCCCGAAATGAACCGCCATAACCCCCCTAGTTATAACATCCTAACATGGAATGTGCGCGGTCTAGACAACCCCCGCAAGCGCAGGCATATCCTAGCGTACCTCGACAGACACAACATACAATGTGCTATGCTACAAGAGACGCACCTAGACCCCTCTGCCCCACCTACGTTCGCAACCCGGTGGGCGTCATATCGCTGCTTCTCCTCGTACTCCACGTATGCCAGAGGCACCACCATACTGATCAAACATAGTCTCCCATACACCGCCATCGGTTCGTACACAGACCCACTAGGACGGTACTGCATCTTATGGGGACGTATGACCTCCCAATCCATAACATTCGTATGCTGCTATGGCCCTAATATCGACGATCCCGAATTCTTCCATGTCCTGTGGGGGAAAATCCTAGACATTGGATCCACGCATGTGGTTTGGGGAGGGGATTTCAATGTCACATTGGACCCACCCATGGACCAATCACACCCGCAACCGCACCACTATTCAAACGCCCAGCGACATCTAAAGGATATCGTCATGGATCATGGGCTGATCGACGCCTGGCGCAGCCTTCACCCCAACGGCAGAGAGGGCACTTGTCATTCCACAGCGCACTCCTCATGGTCACGCATTGATGGATGGATCCTAAGTAGGGGTTTGAAATCGTGGCTTACCCAAGCAACACACCTGCCGCGCACCTACTCAGATCATTCACCCGTGCTACTAACTCCGACTCCCCCCTACGAAGACTCACCATATAGGTCCTGGCACTTACCCACACATGCACTCTTGGATCCCATCTTTAAATCCGAGCTGGAGCAAGAAATAGAGGACTTCTTCCCACGTAACATACACTCCGTGACGCACTACTCCACTGTATGGGAGGCTTTTAAAGTCACCATCCGCAGAGTATGCATCACCAAGGGAGGTGGGATATTAAAAGACATTCGAAATTCACTATGCACCCTATAAAAAGACCTAAAACACTTAAACTATCAAATGCAGAGAACACCTACCCAAGAATTGCAAGCGCAGACGAGGGACAAGATCACGGAATACCAAGAGACAGCGGACAGAGAATGTAAATTCAGGGGAAAGCACCACCAGGCCCAACAATACGGGGAGGGGGAAAGACCGGGGAAGTCGCTCGCGGCAATAACCCGCCCACCCAGATTCTCGAATACCATACTAGAAGTAACTGACGGAGAGGGCACCCTGCACAGAGACACTTCTGGCATCTTAGCCACATTTTGCAACTTCCACAGCACATTATACAAATCCCACAGAACGCACCCTGTAGACTTTACCCCCTTCTTTGCAGACACCGCAATTGGCTGGCTAGGCGATACCCAAAGGGAATTTCTCCTCGCAGACTTTGAAGATGACGAGATCAGGGCTGTGATCATGCAGCTACAATCTGGCCGAGCCCCCGGCCCGGACGGACTCACTGCTGAGTTCTACAAAATGTTCAGCTCCACCCTCATCCCCCTCCTTCGGCAGGTTTATGAAGAGGCCAGGGAAACAGAGACCCTCCCTCAGACAATGCGCGAAGCGCTCATCATTTCTCTTCTAAAACCCGGCAATCCAGCCGACTGGTGCGACTCGTATAGGCCGATATCCCTTATAAACGTCAATGCTAAAATCTTAGCCAAAATAATAGCGAATCGCATTAGCCCCCTTATAACTGCCCTGGTACTGCCAGACCAGTCAGGCTTCGTTCCTGGCAGAGGGACGTCGCATAACCTCAGAACTCTATTTGCCATCTTACAGGACATTGACCCAGACATGAATGCGGTGGCCGACTTCTTAGATGCCACCAAAGTGTTTGACTCCCTTGAGTGGGACTATCTGGCTTTTGTACTCAGGAGGATGGGATTTCCCATACCTTTTTTGACTTGGATTCAATTGCTCTATACTAACCTACAAGCTAGCATACTGATTAATGGCACCCACTCTCCCGCTTTCAACATAGCTAGAGGCACGAGGCTGGGGTGCCCCCTGTCGCCCCTCCTCTTCGCTCTCGCGATAGAGCCCCTAGCAGCGAAAATACGTCAGCACTATCGGGAACATGCCCTCAATCATGAGCGACAAATTCTAATCTCACTGTACGCCGATGATCTCACCCTTTATCTCCACAACCCGGAAGACAGCCTCAACCCGATATTACGCGTACTCATACTCTTTGGGAGACTATCTGGGGTGAACATAAACTGGAGCAAATCCCAAATTTTCCCCCTCACTGCTGCAACGACAAAGTTTGTACCAGACTATCCCCTCGCCTGGTGCAATGACACAGTCACATACTTGGGGATCGTGGTGACAAGAGCTAGGGTTGAACTAATGAAAGCTAACTACGGATGGGTGCTGGTCCTCCTGACTGACAAAATCACTAGGTGGATCGCCATGCCAATCTCGATGGCAGGGAGGGAGTCGTTGATAAAAATGGTAATACTCCCTAAGTTGCTGTACCTATTTATCAACATTCCGTACGCTCCCAGTAGATATTTTTTTAAAGCCCTGAAGTCCCAACTTATCCGTCTCACTTGGGGAGGGAAGCAGCCCAGATTAAAATGGGACACCCTCACTCACCCATTCAGCGCCGGAGGGTTTGAAATTCCAGATATGGAATTGTATTTTAGCTGTGCGCAAGCCCATTATGCTGCGTACTGGATAGACCCACCGCCCTACATGCCTCACCTGGCAGTGGAGAATGGGTACATGACCCCAACCCCCTACTCGGCTTATCTGAGCTCGCCCTCCACCCACAAACGCAACGCCCTGACCACAGTAGACTGCACGAACAGCGCCTGGAGGGATCTAGCCCGCCGCCTAAAACTTGACATAATGTATTCCCCTCTGTTGCCTATCCAAGGTAGATTAGATCTCCCAGTTACACAGGAGGGAGGATGTCGGCAAATGCTCTGGAAATTTTCGTTCCTGACCTTCGAAGATCTATACAAGAGTGGGAAATTCTGCACGCGAGAGGAGTTCTTTGGAGAGCACCCACCCACTTCCCTAGAGCTCTTCCTGTATATTAGACTCCAGCAGGATATCAAAACCCTCACCCCAGACTTTCCACATGAAGCCCCCACCATGGCCCCGTTGCATACTCTGCTCCAAAAGGCCACCCCCACACATGTAGTATCCATGCTATACAGGACCACCCAAGCTATTTGTCCACGACACTCCGACCGCGCGAATACACTGGGAGGAAGAGTTAGGTCTCCCCCTAAATGACGAGCAATGGACATACTGTTGCCAACAGACTGGGAAAATATCCGCTAGCAGCAGACTGCGCATTATCCATTATAAATACCTGCACCGCCTCTACTGCGCGCCTGCAAAACTTCTGCGCTTCCGCTTACGAGACAATGACCACTGCGACAGATGTGGGAGTGAGGGCACGAACTTTAGACACCTCGCTTGGGACTGCGCTCCCGTCCAGCGATACTGGACGGAAGTACTAGGGACACTCAACCAGATGACTGGATTACACATACCTGACGATCCACTCATCACGGTATTAGGATATACCAAAGACCTCCCTATCCCATTTAGGAAATATATATCTTTAGCGCTATTGTTGGCCAAACGTAGGGTAGCCTGCAGATGGGGAGAGGGAGGGCACCCAAATTTAAAGTATGGTTAATTGACCTCATATTTTGTCAAGACCAACTGAATACATATGCAGAATTACTGCCAGGGGAAGCTGAGGCTGCCGAGCCGACTAATGACCGAATGCAAGATCCCGAGGGGTCGCATCAGGGCCTGCTGAACCTTTAGCGTGTCCGGAACGCAGGCCTGAAAGTACTTGACAAGGTTGGGAATGTCACTTTTCTGTTTTTAAGACACTGCTTTGTGATACTGATAATATTGTGATTCAGAACTTTGTACAAGACTGTAGCACCTAATTCGTGTGGGAAATTATGTATGTTCCCTTGTGTATTTTTTTTTGTTTTTTGTATCATCAAAACCTAATAAAACAGATTTAAAAAAAAAAAATGTACCCCCAAGGGAGTACGTTCAATATATCCTGTCCAATGTCAAAACAGTGCACCAATCTCACTAACTCCGTTGGTGCTACAGCAAAGTACACCCTAACTTGCAGTGTCGATCCCTGTCTAATCTGACTTCTCCTTTGGTGCACTGTTTCTCATCCGAGGACGCAAATTGTACCTGGTGCAAAACTTCTGCGCTTCCGCTTACGAGACAATGACCGCTGCGACAGATGTGGGAGTGAGGGCGTGAACTTTAGACACCTCGCTTGGGACTGCGCTCCCGTCCAGCGATACTGGACGGAAGTACTAGGGACGCTCGACCAGATGACCGGATTACACATACCTGACGATCCACTCATCACGGTATTAGGATAAACCAAAGACCTCGCTTCCCATTTAGGAAATATATATCTTTAGCGCTATTGTTGGCCAAACGTAGGGTATCCTGCAGATGGGGAGAGGGAGGGCACCCAAATTTAAAGAATGGTTAAATGACCTCATATTTTGTCAAGACCAACTGAATACATATGCAGAATTACTGCCGCCATCTTCCCACCCATGAGACATTTGGAACCCTCTGAAACAATATCTCCTAGCGCAATCAGAAACAGGGGAAGCTGAGGCTGCCGAGCCGACTAATGACCAAACGCAAGATCCCGAGGGGGGCGCATCAGGGCCTGCTGAACCTTTAGCGTGTCCGGAACGCAGGCCTGAAAGTACTTGACAAGGTTGGGAATGTCACTTTTCTGTTTTTAAGACACTGCTTTGTGATACTGCTAATATTGTGATTCAGAACTTTGTACAAGACTGTAGCACCTATGTCGTGTGGAAAATTATGTATGTTCCCTTGTGTTTTTTTTTTTTTTTTTTTGTATTATCAAAACCTAATAAAACAGATTTAAAAAAAAAAAAGGTACCCCCAAGGGAGTACGTTCAATATATCCTGTCCAATGTCAAAACAGTGCACCAATCTCACATCACTCTAAACTAACTCCGTTGGTGCTACAGCAAAGTACACCTTAACTTGCAGTGTCGATCCCTGTCTAATCTGACTGCTCCTTTGGTGCACTGTTCCTCATCCGAGGACGCAAATTGTACCTGGTGACTCCAGGCACAGAGGGATCAGTGAAAAGGGGCTCCTGAATAGCTCTTATCTCTGGCGGGACAGCTTCATTCAGGATGTCATCATTCTCCTTGTCACTTTGCGTCCATATAAGAACAGCGTCGCTGAATGGAACGAAACGAGGAATCTGTTCACACTCCTGGTCAGGTATCCCCTCCTTCACCCACTGATCATAGGGTAACGGTAGGGGCACCCTCTTGCAATGCACGCCATGCGCCCAATTCTTCCAGCCAGCGACCTTGACAGCCGTGCGGGTAGCCAAAAGGACCTGGTCAGGCCCCTTCCAACGGGGCTCCAAACTCTTCTTCCGCTGAAAATTCCTTATGAGGACATAGTCCCCAGGCTGAATGTCATGTCCGGGCCCCTCTGGTGTAGCTGGCAGGGACTCACGGACCTGTTGGTGAATAGAACACAAATTTTCAGTTAACTGACAAAGGTAATCGATCAACAATGGGTACTCAATATCAGTAAACCGCCGAGGACGTGGGACGCCCCAGACATTTGCCGGGCGTCCAAACACGACCTCGTATGGTGACAATCCTGTTCTAGAATGTGCTGTTGTTCTTGTCGACAAAAGAGCTAATGGTAGAGCATCTGGCCACTGTAACCCTGTGGTCTCCTGAATCTTTGCCAATTTCAGTTTGAGAGTACCATTGTACTTCTCAACCAAACCTGCTGACTGCGGGTGGTTTGCAGCATGAAACTTCTGTTTTATGTGCAGACCCTCACAAATTAACTGAATAACCTTGGCATTGAAATTACTTCCGTTATCACTCCAAATCAAATGGGGCAAGCTGAAACGAGGACAGAACTCCTTCAGGAGTACCTTTGCAGTCGTAATGGCTGTATTATCTTTTGTGGGATAAGCTTCAACCCATTTACTAAATGCACAGACAACCACCAGGACATACTTCAAATTGTTGTATCGTTCCAATTCGATATAGTCCATTTGCAGGACTTCGAAAGGGAAGGTGGGTGGTGCGAAATTACCAGGGGGTGTAGGAGTACCTTCCCAGGATTATGCATCATGCACACCATACAGTACTTCACTAAACGTGCAGCCGTCTTAGAAATGTTGTCATTCTGCCATACAGGGTCTAACAACTTGCAAATACCCTTAACACTAATATGCGCTGGGCCATGGGCCATGGTGACTACAGGAAGAACATATGCATCTGGTAATATCCATCTCTGCTTCCCTGACTTATCAATCCAACATCCCTCATCATTCAATTGTGCTGTACTTTCTTGCCACACTGCTAACTCTTCTGTTGTGGCCTCGATTTGAATCTCCTTCACATTCTCAAGTGTGTCTTCGAACATAGTAACCTCAGGCACCCACCTAGCAGGACCTGCCACAAACATTCTTTCCATTTTGGTCCGGGCTGTTTCCTTAGCTGTCTGATCTGCAAAAGCATTTCCCCTACCTACATCATCAGTGACCATCTGATGTGCACTACACTTTACTATGGCCAATTTCTTAGGGAGTGTCAAGGCAGACATAAGCCTCAATATGAGGTGCCTGTGCTGAATTTTGGTGCCATGGGAAGTAAGAAACCCTCTCTCAGCCCAGAGTCGCCCAAAATTATGAGCGACTCCAAAGGCGTACTGACTGTCAGTATAAATATTGACAACCAGTCCCTCACTTAATTCACAAGCTCTTATCAGAGCGACAAACTCAGCAGCCTGGGCCGATTGATAGGGAACTCGTGATGTCTCAACTACTGTACGCAGTGTAGTAATAGCATACGCAGCAGTTGTAGTGCCATCTGGAAATTTAAAACAAGAGCCATTTACATATAGTTCCCCTTGTGGGTCAGTTAAGGGAACATCAGTCAAGCCTACCCATCCTTTCGTCTCTTCTTCCGTTCAAGAGATACAGTCATATTTATCAATCTCATCGTGCTCAGAAGGGAGGGGCAGTAACGTGGCAGGATTCAGAGTGGCACATCTTTTGATTGTGATGTGTTTGGCAAACAAAGTTAATTTATATCCAGTCAGACGTGCACTGGTGAGGTGCTGTGTCTTAGTCCTGTTCAAAAGTGTATCCACAGCTTGGGGAACCATGACTGTGAGTTCAGTATCAAGTAAGAGTCCAGCCGACTGTCTGATAGCTATGGCCACAGCCGCGACCGCTCTCAGACAGCTCGGGAGGGCTTGTGGGACTGGGTCAAGAACGGCAGAGAAATAAGCACACAGCCATTGCTTAGCTCCAAATTTTTGTGTTAAAACAGAAAGCGCACAACCAGCCATCTCATGAACATACAATACAAACGGTTTAGTATAGTTGGGGGTGCCAAGTACTGGAGCCGAACAAAGCTCAGTTTTCAATTGCTCAAAAGACTGCTGACATTCAGGCATCCAGGGCAAAGGCTCATGCACATCCTTTAGCGTTAGGGCAAGCAGGGGTTTTATTAGTAGCGAGTAGCTAGGTATCCACTGCCAACAGTAGGAAGTGATACCTATAAAAGCGCACACATCTTTCTGAGTTTGTGGAACGGGCATTTTAATAATAGTACTGATGCGCCCGGGGTCAATCTCCTACCCTCCTTCGACAGTAGGTGACTTAAATGGGTAACCTCCTGTCGAAAATATTGAAATTTAGAAAGGGACACCTTATGTCCATGTTGAGCCAAATGCAACGACAATTTAACTGTTCTGACTTTGCAACCTTGTTCCGTGTCAGAAGCGATGAGCAAATCATCAACATACTGTACCAATACATTACCTGATGGAAGTGATAGAGAATCCAGCTCACTTTTTAAAGCTTGACTATAAATACTTGGACTTTCTGTATAGCCCTGGGGAGCTCGACAGAATCTAAAGCTCCTACCAGCTAGGGTAAAACCAAACAAGTACCTGCTATCTGGATGAATAGGAATACTAAAGAAAGCATTTTTCAGATCAATGACAGAGAAACATTTTGCAGTAGAGGGGATCATGGTCAAAAGAGTGGTAATTTCAGGAACCACTGTAAACTGTGGGACCACTATTTTATTAACCTCGCGCAAATCAATCACGAAACGATAAACATTTTCATGGTCATCAGAAGAACCTGAGGCCGTCTTTTTAAGAATCGGAAGAATAGGGCTATTACAAATGTTAGCAGTTGTCTCCTCAACCACTCCCTTTTTAATCAAATCCTGTATAATTTGCAATAAGGCTCGCTCACCTGCCTGCGGTACTTTATACTGAGGGATACGAGGCAAAATAGCACCATCCTTAACCTGTATCGAAACTGGTGGTATCTGCAACAATCCCACATCTGTGTCACCCGTCGCCCACAGAGTGGGTGGCACATCTTTAAATTCAACAGGAAGGGGCGCATCTTTGGACAAACACTGTTTAGCACGTGCTACATCTGGACCCATTGTCATATAGACACCCGCCGGAGAACAATAGATAGTGGCATGCAATTTCTTCAACAAATCCAAACTCATCAAATTCTCACCACAATTAGATGTCAACAAGAATGGCGAATCCACAGTGAAAGGACCTATAGTCAACTCAAGAGGTTTTGAAATGGGGCTTACAAACAGTACACCAGAGAAACCAACCGACACATTATTTTGGCCAGACAAAGCTGCCCCAGGGACTACATTTCGAGAAACAGAACTTTTCGTCGCACCCGTGTCCACCAAAAATTCCTTAGTCGAACCTTGTAGTTCTGCTGTTACAAAAGGACCACGTTGGTCTTCAGGTATCGGAACTGGTCCCCCACTCTGTCCCTGGCTGTCCTAGCTTTAGGACATCCCTGTCATTACCTCCACATCATAATCGTCATGATAGTACTGTCCTTCACGAGGGTCATAAAAATAATTATCAGAACGACCCTGTGAAGCCACAGCACTCTGAGCCCTGTTTGCCCCACTGGTTCCACGACCCCTTCCAAGAGAACCCCGTCCCCTCGGGACTGCTACCTTCTGCAGAAGCACGAGGCACTCACTACGCCAATGTCCCTCCTCTTTACAGTATGCTCACTGATTCGGACCTAAAGGTGTAGTTATTGGCTGTCTACTAGCTGTTGGGCAGGACCACCACGTCCTCTCCCATTCCCCCTAAAAGCCTGCTGTAACAACACCTTCGTCTTTAAGTCCTTATGCCTCTTCTCTGCCCTCTCTTTTTCCTCATTATCCCTATGCTCATAATATTGTGCCATATTCAAAATAACAGAGGGAGAAGAGGTGGACCAGGTACTCTCAGAAGCATGCAATTGAGTCGCAATTTCAGGAAGCAAGTTAGAAACTAATCTATTGACAAACAACCGAACACCTCCCTCTATAGACAAATCCTGCCCATTGTAGTCCAAAAGCACAAGTTACTAACTTGTGTAACGATATATCTGTAAGAGACAGTAGTTAGTGACAGATTCCTTACCTTAGAATATCCCCAGGCGTCAGGCTGGATCCGGAAAGTTTTTTGCGTAGCAGTACCCTTGCGCGTCGGTAGGCGGCGTCGTGCGGCTCCGCGTCCGTCGTCGGCGTCGTGATCGCCGGGATGACGTCGCGGGCAGTACTTAGGCGCCGCCCCTGCGCGCTGACGTCAGTTCTGTACACGACTTTCCGCGCCAGGAACGCAGAGCCATGCAAGAAGCTGACATAGGTGTCTGAAAAATACTAGGGCCCTGAAAGGGATGTCCTTAACCCTAGAAATCAGTTCGCAGAACGGGGAGGATGGGTGGGCGGTAGGAATCTGTCACTAACTACTGTCTCTTACAGATATATCGTTACACAAGTTAGTAACTTGTGCATCTGAAAGAGACACGTTAGTGACAGATTCCTTACCTTAGAATAGATACCCCAGCAATACCAACCCCGGTGGTGGGTCTGCGAACAAAGATCAGACAAGGAAGTCCTGGAGGACAGAACGGCCAAAGAAGCCGTCCCTCCGGACCTGACTGTCAAGGCAGTAATGCTTTGTAAACGTGTGCAGCGAGGCCCACGTAGCTGCCTGACAGATAACCGGCAGCGGAACACCGCGGCCCAAGGCCGTGGTAGCAGCCGTTGCCCTGGTGGAATGGGCACGCAGCCCAACAGGAGGCTCCTTTTAGCCAAAGAATAGCAGGTCTTGATGCACAAGGTAACCCAGCGGGAGATGGTCCTCTTGTGCACCGCCCGACCTTTTTGGCGCCCACGTAGCCAACAAAGAGCTGGTCATCCACCCGGAAGTGTTTTGTGCGGTCAATATAGAAAGAGAGCGCACGTTTTGGGTCCAGACGGTGGAGCCTCTCTTCCTCTCTGGAAGGATGCGGAGGCGGAAAGAAGGTGGGCAAAGTGATGGTCTGCCCAATGTGGAAAGCAGTAACCACCTTTGGCAAGAAGGACGGACGCGTCCGAAGAACAACCTTGTCTGGATGAACAGACAGAAAGGGAGGTTTGCAAGATAGAGCCTGGAGCTCACTCACCCGCCGAGCGGAGGTGATGGCCACCAGAAAGGCTGTCTTCAGAGTCAGAAGACGAAGAGGACAGTTATGCAGAGGCTCAAAGGGAGCGCACATTAAAAAGGTAAGAACCAAGTTTAAGTCCCACTGAGGCATCACAAACGGAACAGGAGGGAAGAGGTGAGTAATGCCTTTTAAGAACCTGTTAACAACAGGGGACTTGAAAAGGGAGGGCTGATCAGGGAGCCTGAGGAAGGCCGAGATAGCACAAAGATAACCCTTGATGGTACCCAGGGCAGAACCCTGTTGGGCCAGAGAGAGAAGGAACAGAAGGACCTCAGAAAGAGGGGCAGAAAGGGGATTCACAGCCTTTGCTGTGCACCATGCCACAAATTTGTTCCACCTCCAGGCGTATACCACCTTAGTGGAGGGACGCCTGGCTGCCAGAATCACATCACAAACTTCGGGAGGCAAGTCGAAAGGAATCAACTGCCGCCGCTCAATCTCCACGCAAGCAGGTGTAGACTGGACAGGTTCGGGTGGAGGACCGTCCTCTGCTGCTGCGACAGAAGATCCTCCCGAAGAGGCAGACGGATCGGGGGATCTACGCTCATATTGAGTAGCTCGGGATACCAAACTCTTCGAGCCCAGTCCGGAGCCACAAGAATGACTTGGGCCCGGTCGTGCCGAATCTTCTTCAACACTCTGGGTAGAAGTGGTATAGGCGGAAAGGCGTACAATAGACCGCAACTCCACTCGTGACGAAAAGCGTCGCCGAGCGAGTGCCGCCTTGGAAATTCCAACGCGCAGAACTGATGACATTGCGCGTTCTCTTCGGTGGCGAATAGATCTAACCAAGGCTCTCCCCACTGTAGAAAGAGTCCTTGCGCCACTTCCGAGTGAAGACGCCATTCGTGATCCATCATGCACCTGCGGCTGAGTTCGTCCGCCCTGGCGTTCAGGGAACCTGCCAGGTGTTGAACCACCAGGAACATGCCCTGGTGTTCCAGCCATGTCCAGAGGCGCAGAGCCTCCTGACAAAGGGTCCACGACCCCACCCCGCCTTGTTTGTTGCAGTACCACATGGCGGTGGTGTTGTCTGTGAACACCTGCACTACCTTCCCTTTGACAGAGGGAAGGAATGCCTTGAGTGCAAGTCGGATCGCCCGGAGCTCCAGAAGGTTGATATGGAGCCGGGACTCCGCCGGAGACCAGAGGCCTCTGATCTCCGCCTCTCCCATGTGACCGCCCCATCCCAGAAGGGACGCGTCCGTCACAACTGTGTGCTCTGGCTGGGGAAGGGAGAGGGATCTGCCCATGACCCATTGCCGGTTCGAGAGCCACCACTGCAACTGTTTTGCAGTCCCCTCCGAGATCTGGACGTGATCGGACAGGTCGCCCTGGTGCTGCGCCCACTGGAACTTCAGGTCCCACTGCAGAGCCCGCATATGCCATCTGGCATGAGTGACCAGCAGGATGCAGGAGGCCATGAGGCCCAGCAGCCTCAGGGTCATCCGTACCGAAACCCAGGATAAAGGCTGAAAGATCGGAATCATAGCCTGAATATCCCGGTCTCGCCGTTCGGGAGGATAGGCCCGAAACTGCGTCGTGTCCAGAACTGCTCCGATGAAAAGGAGCTGTGGAGAAGGAATCAGATGCGACTTCGGCACATTGATGGAGAACCCCAGCGAGTGCAGGAGTTCGGCCGTAGTCTGGAGGTGGGAGATGACTGCCTGGGACGAGCCCGCCTTCAGCAGCCAGTCGTCGAGGTAGGGGAAGACTGAAACCCCTGCCCAGCGCAGATGAGCTGCGACCACCGCCATCACTTTCGTGAACACCCGAGGGGCACTGGTAAGGCCAAAGGGGAGCACGGTGAACTGAAAATGCTCGAGGCCTACCGTGAACCGAAGGTAACGCCGGTGGGCCGGCAGGACGGGGATGTGGAAATAGGCGTCCTGCAAGTCCAACGCTACCAACCAGTCTCCGGGGTCGAGGGCAGTCAAGACCTGAGCTAGGGTGAGCATCTTGAACTTCTCCTTCCGGAGGAAGCGATTGACGTTCCGGAGGTCCAAGATAGGACGCATGTCCTCCTTGTCCTTTTTGGGCACCAGAAAGTAGTGGGAGTAGCAACCACGCCCTACTTCTGGGGTCGGAACATGCTCGATGGCCCTCTTGGCCAAGAGGGCCGTGACTTCCTTCTGTAGAAGCACCAAGTGATCCCCTGACATGCGGTGGAATTGAGGTGGCATGGCTGGGGGGTGGTCTCGAAGGGGAGGGAGTAGCCCCTTCGGACAATGTCCAAGACCCACTTGTCCGAGGTGATGGGACGCCAGTGGTGAAGGTGATGGCGGACCCTGCCCTCGACTGGCGTGCTGTGCACCTGAAAGGAGGGACTAGGAGGGCTTGGAGGCCGCGGACGGGTTGGAGGTGGTGGCCTGACCCGCACGCTGGTTGCCCGAACCGCCACGGCGGTATCCACGTCCCTCGGCCACGCGAGGCGTTTGCTGCGCGGGCCGTTGGCCGGGCTGTGGACATGACTGGGCGCCCCTTCCGTGGCCACGAAAGGGGCGAAAAGCAGACGTTTGCGGAGGGCGCACAACAGCAAGGCCCAGGGACTTAGCAGTAGCCCGTGAGTCCTTGAAACGCTCCAGCGCATGGTCTGCCTTCGAACCAAAAAGACCGACTCCATCAAAGGGCATGTCCATGAGAGTATTCTGGACATCCCCTGAAAAACCAGTGGTTCTCAGCCAGGCGTGGCGACGCAGCGCCACCGTCGTTGCAAGCGATCTGCCCAGCGAGTCGGCGGTATCAAGGCCACAGCGGATGGTATATTTAGCCGCATCACGCCCTTCCGCAATAGCGCGGGTAAGCAGTGTCTGGACCTCCTCAGAACACTGCGGCAAAACATCAGCCACCGAATCCCACAGGGAGTGGGTGTATCGGCCCAAGAGGCAAGCGGTATTAACAGACCGCAAGCCAGCACTGGAGGAAGAGAAAGCCTTCTTCCCAAAGTGATCCAGGCGCTTGGATTCCCTATCCGGAGGGGCGGTAGGGAAGGCTGTTTGGGAGGCAGAGGCTTGGACAACCAAGCTCTCAGGGGTGGGGTGTTGGGACAGAAACAGGGGGTCGCCCGGAGCCGGGCGATGGCGTCGGGCCACGTTCCTATCCACAGGAGCCCCTGTGGTGGGTTTGGACCAGGCACCCAAAAGAACGTCAGTGAGTGCATCGTTGAACGGCAGCACAGGCTCCGAAGAGGAGGCCGCCGGCTGAAGCACTTCAGTCAGGAGGTTAGTCCTGACGGCCACTTTAGGCAACTGGAGATTCAAGGCTCCAGCAGCTCTACGCAACACCGTTGCAAAATTAGCCCCCTCCTCCGTTGCCACGGGAGGAGACAGCATGCCAGAGTCGGGGGAGTTATCCAGCCCACTGGCATCCCCAAGTTCCTCAACCCAGTCCGGGTCAAACTCGCACTGTTGTGTGAGAGGGTCGTCAGACCCCTCCCAGCTCTCCTGGTCCTCCTCAGGTTGAAAAGATGGAGGAGGAGGGACATAAGGGACCCAAGGTCTCATCGGCGCCGGAACCGGCGTCGGGCGACGCCGGTCCGGCTCCATGTCCGGACCCGGGGAGAACCGGGGAACGACGCCGCCCGGAGCCCCGGACGGCGTCGGAAACGGCACCGGGGACATCGGCGGAGGCGGAGGCGTGGTTAGGTCAACCGGCGTCGATGGGGGTTGCGGCACCACCGGAACCGGGGTCGAGGCCGGGGCCGGAGCCGAGGCCGGGACGAAGGCTGGTGGGACAGGCGACGCCGGGACCGGAGTCGACGGCGATGCCGGAGCAACCCCATCAGGGCCCGCGGGGCCCGAAGGCGCACCGGAGGGACCTTGAGGCCCGAAGAGGCGGGCCATGGCCGACAGGAATTTCTGTATTTCGGCCGGAGTCGCCCCCGAACCCGGGTAGGACGGGTAATGCGGGGGCAACTCGACAGGCACGTCCGGGGCCACGGGGGCGGGGACGGTGCCGACAGGGACCTCAGCCGAGTCGCGCGACCGGCGAGGCGAAGTCTTAGAGCGATGACGCCGCTTAGACTTCTTGTGCTTCGACTTACCGGAGGAGCGCGAAGACTTGGATTCCGACGAACGGCGGGGACTCCGCGTCCGGCCCCTCGACCTCTCCCGGGACTGGGGCTTGGTGCGGCGCGGAGCCGACTGCCGGACTTCAAGGAGCTTTCGAGACCGCTCTCGCAAAGCCTTCGGATGAAGTTTCCGGCAGTCAGGGCACGACTTCGTGTCGTGGTCTCGGCCGAGACAGAAGAGACACTCGAGGTGGGGGTCCGTGATGGACATCATACGACCACATTCCTCGCAGGGCTTAAAGCCGGGCATCCCTACCAATGTTCCCTCTAATTTTTCTTTCTCATGTGCGGCAATAGAATGTTGGTGTGCACTCTTTTATTGCCTGTGTGCGCAACTGAGTGATAAGATGTGCAACAAGGCAAGTGGATCCGCTACCACTTATAGGTAAATAACAAGCATTGGCACTGTCAATAAGCCTTGCTTTTAATTTAAAGTGACTTCTTGGTCACTGATTGGTTTAAGCACTGAATAAGTCATCACACATGCACCCTGTCAATCATCCTTGCACTTGTGCATCCATAAATCACTTATTCATTCTTGCATTCACCAACTTACACAACCACAATACAGCACATACACAAGTTGAGCCACATTTGCAAGATAAATTGAAAGAAAAAGTAGTAGAAAAAATACAACATGCTATCGGCTAAAAATGGCAGACATATGTGTGCAATAATAAAGTTAAACAAAGTAGCTCATTTCTTGCCCTCTGTTTGTGCCTTCTCCGCTCATTTCTTGCCCTCTGTCTGTGCCTTCTCTGCTCGTTTCTTGCCCTCTTTTTGCCTTTTCTGCCCATTTCGTGCCCTCTGTTTCTGACTTCACTGCTAGTATCTTGTCCTCTTTTTGCCTTTTCTGCTCGTTTCTTGCCCTCGGTTTGTGCCTTCTCTGCTCATTTCTTGCCCTCTTTTTGCCTTTTCTGCTCAATTCTTGACCTCTGTTTGTGCCTTCTCTGCTTGTTTCTTGCCCTCTTTTTGTCTTTTCTGCTCGTTTCTTGCCCTCTTTTTGCCTTTTCTGTTCACTTCTTGCCCTCTGTTTCTGCCTTCTCTGCTCATTTCTCACCCTCTGTTTGCCTTTTCTGCTTACTTCTTGCTCTCTGTTTTGCTTTTTTCTGCTCGTCTCTTGCCCTCTTCCTGCCGTTTTCCTCCCTCTGCCCAGCGCCCCTCCTTCCCCCAGGACACCTTCCCTGGCGGAGTTCAGAAACAAACTCTAAACTTGGCTTTTTGACAGAGGCCTTGCATCCCAGCACCCAGATATCCTTAGGGGTGACAGCGCTGCACACTAAAAATGCTGAGTGATTGATTGATTCAAATAAAGATACTTTACAAAAGGTTATGATTGTTTGAAAAATGTTGATTTGCAACATTTCTAATGGAGGTGAGTGGGAGAACTTGGTGAACTGGTTTGTGGGCAAAGGCCTATTGTTTGGGAAGTCCACTGCCAGTCCTTGCTTTCTGGCTCACGTTCCGAAGTACTTGACGTTGTTTTTATAATCAGATAAGTAATATTACGAAATCATTCCCCAAATGCCCCTAAATGCCTGATGACCTTTTAAGTACTTAGTGCCTGGGCAAGTATTTTCAGTGGCCACTTAGAGTGTACTCTCTGCTAAGCCTAAAATGTTTGCCCTATTTGTTCATCTTTTGCTTTGTCATGTGTATACAGTTGGCAATAACCTGTTTCACTAATAAAAGATATGAAAAGGGCACTCACTTGTTCCTAATCTGTCTGGGGCCCCAAAAGCCCTAGAACTAGCCCTGCTGCTGTGTGTGTAATCGCTGCCTAAGTGTCAACGGCACATACTGCAGAGCTCCTGGCAGTTTCGAGAAGTGGAATGAAAAACTAACATATTGAGCAGTTTGAGGCAGGAGACACAAATGTGAATGGCAGCATGCAGTAGGGAGCATTTTAGGAGTCACTGCATATGTAACTGACTAACAATAACAGCTGAAGGTGCTGTACTGGATGGAAGCATCTTACAAACAGTAAAAGCACATGTGAAGCCAGTGACGCCACACAGTGCAAAAAAAGAGAAGTACTGGAGAAATCAGGAGGTGGCCTGGTCGGAGGCAGTGATGTAAGGTGCAGCATGCTGGTGAAGAGCATTTAACAAGTCACTGCAGAGGTGAATGGCCAGCAAAAATAGCAGAGGCTGCTGAACAGAGACCAACCAGCATACAGACTGATAAGGCCTCAGACAAGCCTGTGTGACGCCACAGCCAGACACAGAAGGAGAAAACAAAAGGTGGAGGCAGCTCTGCCAAGTACCACGCATCAGGCGTTAGACTAACGCATTTCAGTGTGGTGATCCGCATCACCGCACTGAAATGCAAAGTCATGCATTATAGCACCTCAGCTGTAAAGCTGAGAGCGCTGCTATAATTATAAAGCACCATACAAGCTGCAGTGGCAGCGCGCAGTGTGCGCTGCTGCCGGCAAACTAAGGGTGCTCTTTGGCTGAGCTATAGCTTAGTTCAGCTGTACAGAGTGGTGTGCTACAATGTTACAAAGTTACAAATACACCAACGTGCCGCGATATCCCTGACGTCAGAGGAGGACGGGTCAGAGCCCAATTGCTACCTAGTGTCTTGACTGACAAGTGACTTTAGGCGGGCCTGTGTCCAGCTTCCTGAGGCGGGAGCGGGTGGGCCGCCACGCAGATCAAAGTTGGCTGATGGAGCAATCGTGATACCGTCCCCATGGCTACCTGCCGCAAACAATAATGGCTTACTTTTAGTAGCTTGCACACCTGCGGTATCCGGCAGCTGCTACTGGACCCGGCCCCACCAGCGCCGTCATGGATACATGTGTGTAATCAGGGCTGAGCAGAAGAATCATTGCCACAGGACTGAGCCAGTCATTCCACGGTACTCAGCATAATCATTGCTTACGGCCAGCGGGGCCGCCAATTGCCGTTGTCCGTGTTCCCAGTCAGGTCAGTGTTTATTTTATATTGATATATCCTCATGACCTGTGTTCCGCTGCGCCTTGGGTGTCTCTCTGTGGAGCCTTGGGAGAGCGGGTATCTGAAGCGGTTTATGGCCTGTTTTATTTCTTGGTCAAGGGCCCCCCTCCCTGTTTCTTGACAGCGCCAGGTCTCTCTTCCTCACATGCAGAGGGAAAAAAGTCAGAAACCGCACATGAAGGTGGATTCTTCACTTAGTTAATCCAGAAACCCTCAGTCTGCCCGGCCGGCCAGATCAGCTATCACAGCACAGCAAACCATCTCCCATAGGGAACGAATATTTATTAGAGCGTCTTGTAAAATAGCGTAGGCTGTGTCCGGTTTATTCTTGGTGCCCAATTAAATGGCACCGTTTACTTTCGATTTATTAGGGCATCTTCTTAAAATACAAAGAATTTCGAGCAATTATTCTAATGGAAACGGACAGTGCAAACATAGGTGAACTGCTCACCCAGTTGTACGTGTAAAGTGTGGATCATGTCAATCACAGTGCCTTCCCATAAAGTACAGCTGCCTGCTTAGTTGTGACCTAAATGCATGTCTCCCACTCTCAGCTTTCGAATGCAGCTGTGCTTACTGCTCATGTCGCTGTGTGTGAGTCTGCGAGTCACGCAGCTTTCAGTGTGCCTTATCTTTTGTCTGCAATTTTGGCTAGAGTCTGATAAAGCGAAGTCGTTTATATTTCTTACGTTTTGCAGCAGTTAACTTAGTTTCTTGTTGCTCAAATGGGTGATCTTTCTGATATTTATGTGTTCCCCTTGTCTTCATTGCTTGATTTTGCTCACGATAAACTGAATGCCATTAGTTTAGGAAACAATAACACCTGTTATATAGAGAAGTAAGAAGCGCCAAAAGTGCAGTGAAAAATGCTATATAAAAATCAACGTATTATTATGGGATCTCTAGTAAAGCACATTTTACTAGTTTCCTTTTCAGTGTTGTAGGATGCTATATTTTTTATTGGACCTAAAAAATAAGTATGGTGTCGCATCTTAAATACATGGGCTTTCACACCGCTCTACTTCCTATGCCAGACCAGTAAAATGAATCACATACAAAAACGAACATGCAGGCATTATTTTCAGATCAGTCGGGCGACAAAAAAAACTTATCTGACACAGCATGTAATGCTATCGCTATCTGTTACATGAGAGAGATTTAGCAATACAAATTTTTTGGATCGATATATTTATTGGTATAGTGGATAAATATATTTTGTTTTAGTTTCTGAATGTAATCGATTTCGGTTAAGGGCACCGCTGTCCTGATTAACGGCAGTCTAATTATATTTTACACCTCCTTTTACTTCACTTTAAAAGCTTGAAAGATTTCTCATATACTTTCAGCAAAAAATATTCTCAATTTTCTTTATAATGAAATTCTCAGTGTCACTCATAGTCATTGAAATGCACTCATAATTACTCTAAAATTACGAAGATGTCACACATGGCAATCTGAAACCTTGGCAGCTATGTGGAGGAGCCAGAGGTCCGTGGACTTTGCAAACGGGACTCGGGCTGCAGAGAAAGCTCTGGGAATACTCTCCTGCTGTTTAATGACAGCGTTGCAGGCATTTAAACGTCCCCCATTAGCATTTCTAAAGACGAAAAACACGTCTTTAGAAATGCATTTGGAAGCGCAGCAGCATCACCATGAGCCGCACTTCAGAGGCTCCAGTGAAGTATTTACTGAATGCGTGGAATCCTTTGTAGTGCGCGCTGATTGTAGGTGTCTGCGCGGAGGGAAACTTAGGTGTGCGCGCCCGCTCAGGCACGCAGGTTAGAGGGAACCATGATCCCTACGACACCTTAGGAGTCGTGAAGACTCGTTGAAGAAAACAGTGAAAAATTTCACAAAAAAGATAGTCAAAAAGTGACTAGGGCACTGCTCTTCCCGGATCTGCGCTTACTGGCGCGGAAAAAGAAGAACTGACGTCAGCGCGCAGGGGCGGCGCCTAAGTACTGCCCGCGACGTCATCCCGGCGATCACGACGCCGACGACGGACGCGGAGCCGCACGACGCCGCCTACCGACGCGCAAGGGTACTGCTACGCAAAAAACTTTCCGGATCCAGCCTGACGCCTGGGGATATTCTAAGGTAAGGAATCTGTCACTAACGTGTCTCTTTCAGATACGTACCTTCAAATCGAGTAAAGAAATCAGACACACTCATCTTTTTTCTGCCGACAAGCTGACAATTCATCCCAGTCCACCTTTCTCGGTGGAATAAGAGAATGCATGTACGTAATTATGCGACCTGGCAACGCAAGTATCTCTGCCCGAGGCTTATCACCTGGCTTTCTTTCCTGGTCCCATGCCTTAATTTGATCCCAAGTACCACCCAACTCCGGAACATGATCTTGAGTATGGACCTGTTTCCAGTTATCAACCGGAACAAGAAGACCGAAAAACATTTCAATGTCAGCAAGAGTCATTACCGTAGAAGAAGAAGCAGCTTCAGTCAACTCTTTATAATAAGCAGTAGGATTCTTTCTGGGGTCAGGCAAATGAGTTTTAAGGGATAAAACCTCGCTTCTTTTCCATGGAGTTTAAACCCATTGTTCTTGAAACTGAGCTGCTACTGCCGCTCGAGTCACATTACCTCTCCCATCCGTTAACTCTGGTAACTCTGGGTGATATATAGGAGGAACCTCTCTCATCGGAAACTGGGATACCGACTTGGCGCTTTTCTCATGCAGTCTTCCCCTATAAGCTATGATTGTCGTAACATTAGCAAAGACTTGTTCTTGCCCCAATTCACTAATATATACTCGGACTCTAATGTCATATAAAATTTGAGGCCCCTCCGCTTCAAAGTGCTGTTGCCAAATACCAATCAAAGTAGCTGACATGTGTTTAAGGGCATGCTGCTGTATAAAAGGCTCAAACTCTCTCATAGTTGCCCAAACATCCTCTACACTATAAATAGGATTACGGGCCCACTGCGCAGCCTGATTAGATATTACCGGTTTCTCTTCATCTCCAACATCAGACCTCACTAACGGTCCCATGCGTTCCCTAAACTTCATCCAATTCCTATCCTCAAATCCATGCACCGGCATCCCACTACTCACTAAGGCCGGAGGATGAAAAACCAGAGTGGGAGAGGCAACAGTAGTAACAGGTACTATCGTCGCTGGTGGCTGTGTCGCGGCGGAAAGAGTTGGCGAAAGGGATGCTGAAACAATAGGTGCAGCCGGGGCACTAACAGTCACAGTTGCCACAGACGGCAAAGAAACAGAAGAAGGAGGAGGAGGAGCCGAAGCCCCAGCCATTGACGTAACAACAGTGGATACAGGGACAGAGACAGTAGACGCAACTGTAACGGGTGGCTGTGAGGGCACCGGAACAGTAGGAAATATTCTGTGCGGGGCATATGGCGGCGGGGGTCGGGCATCCAACAATTCTTCCACAAAAGTGTCATCTTCCTCTTGAGCCACATATGATTTGTCAATATGTAATCAAAACCTTCTATCTTCACATTCAATACCCTTCTCCTGCTTTTCCCCATCATATACTACAGCCTTCTGAGTCAACGTCTGCATTCTTCCTTTCCGGGCCTCTTTTTCTGCCTTCAACCGCTTCTGTCTAGCTGCTTTCTGCCATGTTCTGAGGGAATCAAACAGACTGCCTACTTCGCTTCTTAAACAACTGTTCCTGCAAATACTCAATCTTTTGTTCATCAAAAGTGCCCGTCAACGGCCACTGCAACTCGGCATTGTCCCTCGTATATTTGTGCCACAATGTACTAAACATAATAGGGCCAAGACCATGCTTCACATACATATCAAAATTCGGAGTGCCTTCTGAAGGCGCCTGCTGACTTTCTTCCAATCGAGCATCAGTAGAACAACAACAACAACACAAAACGAACAATTTACTAAAACTGGGCATTCTCAAAAGAAAACAAGTTCGCTATTTATGCCGAGCAAAACAATTGCAATTCCTTTTGTCCCAAAGACGGTCCTTAGACCGTACCAAATACAAACCAAAATGGTACCATATCCACAAAGAACCAAAACAAACCCACCTGATATATGCAGGTCAAACAAATCTATTCTCCACTGCCGACTCTTCAGACCAAACGGTCAGATCCATGGGTTTCTCCGTGTAGGACTCCAGTCGGGATGACCACTGGGTGAGGAAACGACCGGCCAGACAGAAGGGGTATCTGCGAGTATCAGAAACTCTTCATGCAGGGATCCCTGATCCATCCGTCCAACCTGACAATGGCCTCGACCTCCCCCCCGTCAGCAGAAGGGGAAGGGCCACTCACCCGAAGGAGTGCCTGTTCGGGCGCCAACTTAAGGAAATGGCCCGATTCGGGTCACCAATGACCACCTCTTTGCCTTCTACGAAATGAAGAGTCGGTCAGACAGTAGAGAATACAAACCAATAACAGTTTATTCAAAGTTTGCTCAGAGCGGAGCCCTGTCTGCCCAGTCGCTAAGAGTGCTGCAGAGAGAGACTGACTTCAGCAAGCATAACGATACATTATGTACATTTCAGATTCAATGGGAACACGCCCACCATGGAATTTTCCAGAGGGATGCAGCTGGACAGTAAATTACAAAGGCGTAAGTTTCGGTTCTGAGGCCGGGCACACATTATCTATCTCTCAAGGTAACTCTGCCTGTGTCCGCCACTAGACAAGTGGGAGAAGGCTTACATCTCAGAAGAAAGGTATGCCTAATAAGAGCAATGCATTCATTAGTGTGGCAGAACTCCGCTCCGAAGAAACATAACCTAAAGAAGGCCGTTTCTTGTAAATAGAGAAGAATTAGTTTCAATCGTGATACAAAATGGCGCCCGTACACAAAATGGCGCTGCGAATGCTAACTTACGTAAAAGCAATACAAAAGCATAATTTTTATTCTAACAGTACACCTATAACATACTGTAAAATAGGCCTTCCAGATTTAGGGCATGGTTAAGAGTCTGGCGGTCCAAGGACTGCTAGACTCGTGGTAGCGTGGCAGTGTGGATCCAGCCACCGCGGCACCCACTGTCAGTGGTGCAGCAGGAGGGGTGCGGGGGGACGGTCCTCCCTGGGCAGCACGAGATTTGGGGGTGGCAGCCTCTTCCCACTCTTACCTACCAGCACCCAGACCCCGCCTCTACAATGCAGCTGTTGCGGGGCAGCAACTGGCGAAATCTCGCCAGCACCCTCCCTGCTCTTCAATGTGGCTGTGGGTGGCAAACTGCAGGGACCGCCACAGGCAGCCAAAGGGCTAGCTATGCCACTGACCACTGTCCGACCTCCCCACTACGAGTTGAGTGGTCAGACCGCCGCTGCCAGGGAACTGCCGTTCCCTGGCGGTGATGCGGCGTGGTAGAGGCAGCAATATTCTTGGCAGGACCGCCTCGGTCCTGCCAAGCATATAGCGAGTTTCCTCTCCACTGGCAGTGTCATGGAGGTTCCTACTCCATGAACATCGTGGCAGAGAGGAAACAAAGGGGGCGCTACAGAGCCCCTTGTGCCTCTTCCAAATGGAGATGCATGCAGGGGGGCACATTATGCGACCCCCCTTAGTGCATGCATGCACTCCAGTTCCTGCACGGCATGGACTTTCGATTCCATGCAGTGGAGGAACATTGTTGTGTGGTCACACTGTGGTGCCTGTTTTCTAAGGCAGCACAATGGAACCCACACGCTGCCTGCCCGCTAGACCACTTTAAACTTGTAATCTGGTGGGCAGGCGGCAGTGATCTGCGGCAGAGCAGGAGCGTGGCAGTGGAGTACCGCCCACTTCTGCGCCGCCGAAAGTCGATAATAAGAGGTGGCTTCTCCTGAATATTACAGAACTGAACAAGAGTGTTAGAAATTCCGTAGATATTTAAGCTAGCTTACTTTAAAGAAAAAAAATAAGGAATATAAGTGGAAATGTTTTAAACAAAAATACCACAGAATAAAGAATAAGTTGGTTGCAAAAAAGAACATGTAAAAAAACCTTGAAAATCAATTGAATTACTTCCTCTAACATTAACAGTTTCTTGTTCTTTTGACATCTGCTAAAAAAAGGCACTATAACTTCTACCAGGTAAAATAATTACCAGAAATAATAATTAAAAATGGTAACTAATTACTCTTTTCTTTCCATATAAATTAAAGCTAAAAATAAATATTTTTTTCTCCAACAGCACTAAATATTTATATTTTATAGCCTTTACAAAAAATGACAATTCAAGAGAAGAAAAAGTTTAGTAATGGAGTCAGACATTATTTTAAAACTTTTTACTTCTTTCCCATTCGAAAAGCAATCCAAATGAATCCTTAAAGCACCACTGAACAAAAGAACAGAGTAAATAAAAAGGTAAATGAAAACATTTCTGCATGATATGCAAAGTTCAAAATAATCAATACCTCGATAACAAATAAGCAAATTAACAAATACATTTCTCAGCAGCATTAATGACTTTTTAAATTATCTAAACAAGCTCAACAGAAGCAGTTAATGTGAATGAATGCATACAAAATAAACATAATGAATAAACAAATAGTTTGTATTTATTTATTTTCAAATACAGAACATAGAAAACATGCAGCAAGCAAATTATATACTATCCAAAAGAGGTAACAAATTACTTAAACATGGGTGCTCTATTTATTGCAAGGATCCCAGATCACATTGAGATGTGTGGAATACTGCTCAGCTCATTGTAGGGGCAGAGCTGTTACTCTTGGTGATGTAGTTTATAAAACAAAAGAGAATAATCACTCTACCCCTGCAGGAGATAAAAGTACGCGGAAATGTCACGAACCGCAAAACTCTAGGTGCAACCTCCAATAAGCCAAGTTTCTCAGTATTACAGAAGGTAGCAGAAAACATCCACATGCATGTTGCTAGCGAAATGCCCACAATCCAAAATCTTAGAAGAACGGCCAAAAGGTGAGTCATATAAAACTTTCAGTGAATTTAATATGCCCCCCTTACCAATGAACCATTTCAACTTTACAGACAGCAAAGACCCTCAGAAAAAAATACTAATTTTTGTTCTTCAGTACAGCACAGACACTTTAGAGAATAGTGAAATCTGGATGATGGATTCAATGTTCAAGGCAACGCCCCATTCTTTTCCACAGATTTACACTATTCACACTATTGTTAATAACAAAAGATACCATTTGCCAATACTGGATACAAGACAAGCATTGTTCTACGTATTCTGAATTAGAGTCAATAACGAAAACGAAAACCATGAACAATGTCCAAGGAAAATTATATTAGACTTTAAAGAATAAATTATTGATGCTATTAAAAAAAATATGTCCTGATACCCAAATACAAGGACGATTATTTTTATTTTTACTATGCACATTGCTTAAAAATTCAGAAAACATCCTTCACAGAAAACTATATGTCTAATAGCAAACTAAAATTCACATTACAATAACTGCATTTTACTGTTTGTACCTCCTTAACTTGTAGAGGACGTCTATGCATCCTTTATACAATCACACTATTTTTCCCACAATGAAGAAAAACTGGCTCCACTGAAAGTATTTTGAAAAACACTGGTTCCTCAGTCATACAAACATATCTGGTCGCAGAAGAAAGCCCCTTTTTCACATTGAATTGTGGAATTGTTACTCCACCTGCCTAAAGGGGATGCAAAGCTGTAGTGCAGTTGGAATCAATTAACCTAACCTTTATAATTTCTTGGAAACTGAGAAAAAAACACAGTTTTCAATAAATGAGAAAAGTACAATCTTTAACAGGGATTCTGTATGGTAAACTCCCCCACCATCCTTCTTTTTATACAATCATATTTTTTATACCTCATTTTCAATAGTACAGTCAATACTATTATTTTGGAGGTAAAACCCACAAAGCTCCTTTTTTAATTATATTAAACATTTTCCTTGTTACTCCTAACTTTTAGGGGTAAACCCCTAATCCCTATTTTTTTTAAACGTTGCCTCTTTTATTTACCCTTTGCTGCTAGGCCTTTCCCTCCCCCCCCGTGCTAAGCCTTTTTTTGGCTATTTGAGGTAGTTCACGCTTAGGCCCCTGTAGCTTTTTGACCACATAAGGTATCCACGCCAAATTTGCGTCCTTTTTTTCCAACATCATGGGGATTCTAAAGGTACCAAGGGTTTGTGGATTCCCCTGGAGGGGACCCAGAAATTAGCCAAAAAGGGAAAAAAGGGCTACAGTTGAAAGCGTCTGGTTTTTTCCCTGCAAATGATATCAAAAAAGGGGTTGTGGTGCTGAAATCACCATCTTTCCAGCTTTCAGGGACAAGCAGACTTTTGTCAGAAAACCATACATTTTTAGACAGTTTTGGCATTTTTCTGGGACATAGCCTATTTTTGCTATTTTTTGTGCTTTCAACCTCCTTCCAGTTAATGGTAGAAATGGGTATGAAAGCAAGAATGGATCTTGGAAAGCTATACATTTTAGAAAAGAAGACACAATTCTGAATTCAGCAAGGGGTCATTTGTGTAGATTCTTCAAGTTTCTTTATAGAAACTAACAGTTAAATATAGGAAAAAGTGAAAATTAGTTGGAAAAAAACTGCCATTTGTGTCAACGTTTTCACCTTTAACTTCTTCTAATTATGACAGCTGTTTGAAAGCAATATACCGTTACATCCGCTGGACCTTTCTGGTTGTGGGGATATATAGGACTTGTAGGTTCACCAAGAACCCGACGAACCCAGAGCCAATAACTGAGCAGCGTCTTGCAATGGTTTTTTATTATGTACCGGGTATATAGCAATTATTTTGGGAAAATGTATACATGGAAAAATAGGTATGAAAGACACCTATGTATTTCTGAAATGGGAACAAAATATAGAGTTTAGAAACAGTAGATATTTGCACATTTCCGAAATTGGGAGTACCCATACTAGCATGAGAATTATAGATCATTTTTCAAAATTACTTCTTTTTTACACATTGTCTTTTATTTGGAAGGCAGAAATGCATCGAAAGTCAATAGGTAATAACAAGTGCTTTACAGTTCTGTGTTACCCTAAGTCTCCCGATAAAAATGGTACCTCACTTGTGTGGGTAGGCCTAGTTCCTACGACAGGAAACGGCTCAAAACGCAACGTGGACACTCCACATTTTCACAATGAAAAATGACAATTTTTTTGCAAAGTGCCTAGCTGTAGTTTTTTAACCTTAGCTCTGCCGGCACCTAGGGAAACCTAGCAAACCTATACATTTTTGAAAACTAGACACCCAGGTGAATCCAGGATGGGTTGACTTGACTGGCTCTCACCAGGTTCTGTTACCCAGAATCCCTTGCAAACCTAAAAAATTGTCAAAAAAAACACATTTTCCTCACATTTCTGTGGTGGAAAGTTCTGGAATCTGCGTGGATCCACAAAATTCCACCCACCTCGCGTTCCCCAAAGTCTTCTGAGAAAAATGGTACCTCACTTGTGTGGGTATGCCTAGTGCCCGCAACAGGAAACGGCCCAAAACGCAACGTGGACACACCATATTTTCACAATGAAAAATGAAATTTTTTTTGCAAAGTGCCTAGCTGTAGTTTTTGAACCCTAGCTCTGCCGGCACCTAGGGAAACCTAGCAAACCTATACATTTTTGAAAACTAGACACCCAGGGGAATCCAGGATGGGGTGACTTGACTGACTCTCACCAGGTTCTGTTACCCAGAATCCCTTGCAAACCTAAAAATGTGTCCAAAAAAACAAATTTTCCTCACATTTTTGTGGTGGAAAGTTCCGGAATTTGCGTGGATCCACACAATTCCACCCACCCCGCGTTCCCCAAAGTCTTCGGAGAAAAATTTAACCTCACTTGTGTGGGTAGGCCTAGTGCCCGCGACAGGAAACGGCCCAAAACGCAACATGGACACACCACATTTTCATAGTGAAAAATGACCCTTTTTTTGCAAAGTGCCTAGCTGTAGATTTTGAACCCTAGCTCTGCCGGCACCTAGGGAAACCTAGCAAACCTATACATTTTTGAAAACTAGACACCCAGGGGAATTCAGGATGGGGTGACTTGACTGGCTCTCACCAGGTTCTGTTACCCAAAATCCCTTGCAAACCTCAAAATCTGTCAAAAAAAACACATTTTCCTCACATTTCTGTGGTGGAAGTTCTGGAATCTGCGTGGATCCACAAAATTCCACCCACCCCGCGTTCCCCAAAGTCTTCCAAGAAAAATGGTACCTCACTTGTGTGGGTAGGCCTAGTGCCCGCGACAGGAAACGGCCCAAAATGCAACGTGGACACACCACATTTTCACAGTGAAAAATGACCCTTTTTTTGCAAAGTGCCTAGCTGTAGATTTTGAACCCTAGCTCTGCCGGCACCTAGGGAAACCTAGCAAACCTATACATTTTTGAAAACAAGACACCCGGGGAATTCCAGGGAATTATTGTTTGCGTGGATCCCCCAACGTTTTCTTACCCAGAATCCCCTGCAAACCTCAAATTTAGCTGAAAAAAATCGCTTTTTCCACACATTTTTGTGTGGGAAAGTTGTGGCATCACCGGGCTGACACAAATTTCCTATTACCCAGCGTTTCCCCAGGTCTCCCGATAAAAATGGTGCCTCACTCGTGTTGGAGGCCCAAGTACCCGCGACAGGCAAGGGCCCAAAACATATTGAGGCGACATCAAAATTGCCTATCACAAAACGACCTGGTTTTGCAAGGGGGGTCACCTGGGTTTTTGGCCCTGTGCCCGGCGGCCAGCTAGGGAAACCTACCAAACCCACACATTAATGAAAACTAGACACCCGGGGGATTCCAGGGAGGTATGACTTGCGTGGATCCCCCAACGTTTTCTTACCTAGAATCCCCTGCAAACCTCAATTTTAGCTGAAAAAAATCACTTTTTCCACACATTTTTGTGTGGGAAAGTTGTGGCACCACCGGGCTGACACAAATTTCCTACCACCCAGCGTTCCACCAGGTCTCCCGATAAAAATGGGGCCTGACTCGCGTGGGAGGCCCAAGTACCCACGACAGGCAAGGCCCCAAAACGTATAGAAAACGACCTGGTTTTGCAAGGGGGTCACCTGGGTTTTTGGACCCGTGCTCGGCGGCCAGCTAGGGAAACCTACCAAACCCACACATTTCTGAAAACTAGACACCCGGGGAATTCCAAAGAGGTATGGCTTGCGAGGATCCCCCGCCGTTTTCTTACCCAGAATCCCCTGCAAACCTGAAATTTAGCTGAAAAAAATCACTCTTTCCACACATTTTTGTGTGGGAAAGTTGTGGCATCACCGGGCTGACACAAATTTCCTACCACCCAGCGTTCCCCCAGGTCTCCCGATAAAAATGGTGCATCACTCATGTGTGAGGCCCAAGTACCCGCGAAAGGCAAGGGCCCAAAACGTATTGAGGCGACATCAAAATTGCCTATCAGAAAATGTTTTGGGCCCTTGCCTGTCGCGGGTACTTGGGCCTCCCACACGAGTGAGGCACCATTTTTATCGGAAGACCTGGGGGAATGCTGGGTGGTAGGAAATGTGTGTCAGCCCGGTGATGCCACAACTTTCCCACACAAAAATGTGTGGGAAAAGTGATTTTTTTCAGCTAAATTTGAGGTTTGCAGGGAATTCTGGGTAAGAAAACGATGGGGGATCCACACAAGCCATACCTCCCTGGAACCCCCCGGGTGCCTAGTTTTCAGGAATGTGTGGGTTTGGTAGGTTTCCCTAGATGGCCGCCGAGCCCGGGGCCAAAAACTCATGGGACCCCCCTTGCAAAACCAGGTTGTTTTGTGATAGGTAAGTTTGATGTCGCCTCAATATGTTTTGGGCCCTTGCCTGTCGCGGGTACTTGACTCACACACACAAGTGAGTTGCCATTTTTCTCAGAAGACTTTGGGGAATGCGGGCTTGGTGGAATTTTGTGGATCCACACAGATTTCAGAACTTTCCACCACAGAAATGTGAGGAAAATGTGGGGTTTTTGACAAAGTTTGAGGTTTGCAAGGGATTCTGGGTAACAGAACCTGGTGAGAGCCAGATAAGTCACCCCATCCTGGATTCCCCTGGGTGTCTAGTTTTCAAAAATGTATAGGTTTGCTAGGTTTCCCTAGGTGCCGGCAGAGGTAGGGTTCAAAATCAACAGCTAGGCACTTTGCAAAAAAAGGGTCAGTTTTCACTATGAAAATGTGGTATGTCCACGTTGCGTTTTGGGCCGTTTCCTTTCGCGGGCACAAGGCCTACGCACACAAGTGAGGTACCATTTTTCTCGGAAGACTTTGGGTAATGCCGGGTGGGTGGAATTTTGTGGATCCACGCAGATCCCAGAACTTTCCATCACAGAATTGTGAGGAAAAAGTGTTTTTTTAACTAAGTTTGAGGTTTGCAAGGGATTCTGGGTAACAGAACCTGGTGAGAGGCACACAAGTCACCCCATCCTGGATTCCCCTTGGTGTCTAGTTTAATAAAATGTACAGGTTTGCTAGGTTTCCCTATGTGCCGGCAGCGCTAGGGCCCAAAATCCACAGGTAGGCACATTGCTAAAAAGAAGTCTGTGCCTAGTGGGCTTTCTGCCGCCCTGGGGGGAAATTGGGGGGAGAGGGTTGCCCTGATATGCCCCCAAGGGGGGCAGAGAGTCTGTGGCTATTTTTTTGGCGGTGGGGGCATTGGTATGCCCATTCTGGGCAGCCCCCAGCCCCACGCATTAAAAAAAGCCAGAGTATTCGCTTGCGCCTATTGGGCTTTCAGCCCCCCCCGGGGGCAGATCAGGGGCCACTGCCCCCATCCGCACCCCGGGGGGGCATAAAGACTGTGGCATTTTTTTAGGGAGATGTGGGCATTGGCATGCCCATTCTGGGCTGACCTCACCCCTGAATTAAAAAAAAAATCCTGAGGCCTAGTGGGCTTTCTGCCCCACCGGGGGGGCAGATAAGGGGCTATTGCCCCAATATGCCTCCAGGGAGGGGCAGAAAGACTTTGGTAATTGTTTTTGGGGCAGCCCCCACCCCTACATTATTAAAAAAAAAAAAAAATCCCTGGTTTCTAGTGGGCTTTCTGCCCCCCCGGGGGGCAGATTGGGGGCTACTGTGATATTTCTCTGGAGGAGGGGAGGTGGGGGCATTGTCATGCCCTTTTTGGGCAGCCCCCACCCCAACGTCAATAAAAAAAAATCCCTGGCGTCTAGTGGGCTTTCTGCCCCCCGGGGGGGCAGATTGGGGGCTACTGCCCCCGTCTGACTCCTGGGGGGGCAGAAAGACTGACATTTCTCTGAGGGGGGTGGGGGCATTGGCATGCCCTTTTTGGGCAGCCCCCACCCCAACGTCAATAAAAAAAAATCCCTAGTTTTTAGTGGGCTTTCTGCCCCCCCGGGGGGCAGATTGGAGGCTACTGCCCCATCTGCCCCCTGGGGGGGCAGCAAGACTGACATTTCTGTAGGGGGGGTGGGGGCATTGCCAAGCCCTTTTTGGGCAGCCCCCACCCCAATGTCAATTAAAAAAAAATCCCTGGTGTCTAGTGGGCTTTCTGCCCCCCCGGGGGGCAGATTGGAGGCTACTGCCCCATCTGCCCCCTGGGGGGGCAGCAAGACTGACATTTCTGTGGGGGGGGAGGGGGTGAGGGCATTGCCATGCCCTTTTTGGGCAGCCTCCACCCCAACGTCAATAAAAAAAAAAATCCCTGGTGTCTAGTGGGCTTTCTGCCCCCCCGGAGGGGCAGATTGGGGGCTAATGCAGAAAGACTGACATTTCTCCGGGGGGGGGCATTGGCATGCCCTTTTTGGGCAGCCCCAACCCCAACGTCAATAAAAAAAAATCCCTGGTGTCTAGTGGGCTTGGGGCAGAAAGACTGTTGTGCCCAAAAGAAAATGGGGGGAGCAAAGGCCCTTGCCCAAGGGGCCGCTCCCCCCTCCCTGGTGCTAGTGGGTGGATCCCTGCATGGGGATCACACTCCTGGGGTGATCCCCAAGCAGGGATCCACTAGGGAAGGGTACCATTGGAAAGGGGAGATTCTCCCCTTTCCAACGATACCTCTCCCATCTTTTTCGGTGCTCGGGGGGCTGAGATAGCCCCAGAAGCACCGAAACTGAAAAACTGAAACTAAGTTTCAGTTTCAATTTCGTTGTAATGACGATGGCGCGCCATGCGTACGATCGTCATTACAAGGAAATACAAAAATATGCCTGGGGAGGTTGGGGAAGCTCTTCCCCGTCTCCCCAGGCAAAAAAAAAAAATTGGGAAATCCCTCTGCTGTCTGCAGCAGAGGGATTTCCTGATCATGTGCTCATGACGGAATAGTTCCGTCATGAGCACACTAGAACTTGTGCTCATAACGGAACCATTCCATCATGAGCATGGAAGGGGTTAACAATTTACCCCATACCCAACCCATTCTTAGCAATATTTAGCAAAACTTACTAAATCATCTATAAACATCGCCATGGTTGTCATCTAGTGCTGTTTGGTGTATTATATTAGCTCTTCTATAAAGAGAGTACTGGAAACATGTTACTGTTGTGGCTTCATCAGTGAATGGCCTTGTCAAGCCACATAGCTAAACCTTTAGTCTGAGGTTATTAATGTTATTGGGACTGTACAGTGGCATGGCAAGTATGCCATAGGCCCTAATGCAAACAAAGAAACTGGCCCTCCCTTTCCCTAGTTTTATAGTATGAAGAGTAACTGGTATGCAGTGGGCCCCACATACCACCAAACTTAACTGCCACTGCACCTGCTGCACTATTGATAAATATACCTCTAACAGTATATGACCATCATTGACTTTTTTAATTCTAGGGCCCAATTACGGGTTTTGGCAGTGAGGTAGTGGGCGGTATGCCACCGCCGAGCCCCAACTTACCGCCACCCCGATTACAACTTAAAAGTTGTCTGGCGGGCGGGTGGCATGGCGGTCCTGCAGCAGTGCCTTTGAAAAAGGTACCGTAATGGGACCACACAACAAGGTTCCTGCATGGCATAGACTTGAAAGTTTATGCCTTGCCGTGCAGGAACTGGTGCGCATGCACACAGGAGGGCACGTGCTATGCCCCCTATATGCATCCACATGCAGAAGAGGCACACAAGGGGCTAGGTAGGGCCCCCTTTGTTTCCTCTCCACCATGGTGTGCATGGAGGAGGAACCGCCATGACACCACCGGTGGAAAGGAAACTCATAATATGCTTGGTAGGACTGCGGCCGTCTGCCCACGCCCATTGGGGCCTCTGATCGCAGCGAGACCACCAGGGAACGGTGGTTCCTTTACGGCGGCAATCCCAGGGGTGTCAGACTGCCCAACTCATAATGGGGCAGTCGGACCACAGGTGTGGCGGTGGCTAGACCACCACCGCTGCGTCCCTGTGAGTCTGGCGGTCATCGGATGGCCAGACTTGTAATCAGGCCTTTAGTGTCTAGGAATTATTTTTGAGGCACAGTTATTAAATGTTTCTGCGGTTGATTTGTAGTTTAATAAGTGATTAGATACCATAGAGTGAGTGAGATAAGGGTTTCAATACCAAACTCACCAGAGCACTATGTTTTGCCGCCAGGGAGAAGATTTTTTCCATTGTAGAAGCAGATACATTTGTATCCTCTTTTGCAACATAAATATAACCCAACTGTTCCAGAACCTCTTCTTTGGTGGTGAATTTGCCTATTAAAGGAGTCAACTTAATGTTTAAGCATTCAATCTTTAATTGCCTATCGGCAACATATAGCCTGATTATTTTCAAAGACCCACTGCTGGAGAGTAAAGGATTACCAAACTTTAGGAGCTCATCAACAAGAAAGATTTTTTTTAGTACTTCACTCCGGTAGTTGACTAATGTAGTCTTCACCAATGACATAACTAACCCTTACCTCTTGATCCTTCCGGACTTATCTACTGTCTTCAACACTGTAGACCACCAACATTGATGTATACCTTGCTAACAAGCATGGGCTTCTCAGACAGAGTAATTCAAAGATTTGCTTCCAACCTCACTAACAACCAACATTTTGCAGAGAATGAATCCACAATGTCCCACAAATCTCAGTCTCCTGTTGTGTACCATAGATGCCATCATCTTCAATCTTGACGTGGAACCTCTTGGATCCCATAAAAGTGTCAACGAAAGGCAACTCCACCTCACAACCTCCCCAACCTATAATATTCAGTAATTCAAAACATGACTTGAGCTCATCCAGATCTGGAAGTTTTTCTAAAACTCAACCCAACAAAAATGGAGTTCCTTCTGTTTAATTTAATAACAGCTCCAAACAACCATATATTCAAGTTTCTTTACCCAGTATGAACCCAGAAGGATTCACCTCTCAGCTGGCAAACAATACAATACCTTTCATATTATCCTAGGCAAAAAGAAATCCAAGATAGCTTGGAAACGGTTCCACTTTTAAAAAAGTTAAAACCCTTCATACCAGAAACCAGCTTCAGATCAGCTGTGCAAACACTGATACTCTTACACCTTGTTGGAAGCAATGCGGACTAGCCTATCAAACACAACTGGTGGAAATGACCATCTTTTGCATGGGATTCCTCCAATGTTTGCTCTATCCTTTTGCTAAATTCTGGGTGCACTTTACCCCTGCTAAACAGGAGTAAAGTGCCTGTGCCCCCACTTTAAACAAGGTGAAATTGGCTAACTCATAACTGACTTATTTAAGTTGGCTATATATCCCTAGTGCATAGTATATAAAATGCACTCAGGGTATGGACTATAGCACTTATTGTGCCATCCACAGATTGGACCTGGAAAACATGGCTTCAGGCCTACCATCTGTAGCCTGACTGCAACAGCTTAGAAACTGCTGTCAAACCTATTGAAATTACCCTGTTTGATAACAGGGACTGCTGAAGACATGGGTATGTGCCCTCAGACTTTTTTTCTCCATTGACCAGTGAGAGTGCAGGAGGTTTCCGCACCAACTTGCTAGAACCAACTATAAATCTGTCACCCCACAGAACCCTTCCCAGAACATTTTCTAGACCTGCAGAAGATCACACAAGGCTGTGGACTGCTCTGCTTCGCTAGATGTGAAGGACCAACATCCTTTGCAACTAATAACCTGATTTCTTACAAAGACCATAACACCCTAAGGACATACATTTCAGAGCTTAAATAAATTCAACCACATCACTTTTAATGACTTCCTCATAGGTGGCCTGCACCATTTTCAAGACCAACTGTGTAACCTACATGGCTGTAAGAAAATGGGTCCTTAGTTGGGGAGAATGTGAACCAGTCCTATGTAATATGCCCATAATATTGGCAGGTCCGAAACACAAGTTCAATAAATAAACCTGGGTTCAATTCCTAGCACGGAGCAACCAGGCTTAATTTTAGAATAGATGTTAAGTATTTAACAGTACCAAAACAATTATACAGTCAAAAGGCAACACTGTACAAATCCAACAACTAATTTCTTAAAATAAAGACAATTTTAATTAGAAAACTGATACACAGATTAGTAAAATCCAATAAAGGGAATGGTAGATATGTATTTTAAAAAGTTTGTAGGATAAAAATCACTAATTAAAAGTAATGAACCATTCAGAAGCCACTGTTCACATTTAACCAGATCCTTGGTATGATTTCAGGCTGAATGTGACGGAGCCGATGTTGGATACTTCAGGCAGGTCATACAGTTAAATGTTTTCACCTTCTGACTTAGTGTACTTTTTGGCAGCTGAACTCCCTAAGTGGTGCAAGGTGGAAAAATGTGCTCTCACTGTCAGATATCTGTTGGTGGGAAAAACTCAGCTAATTATCCAAGTCTAGTTTTTAAAAGTTATTTTTCCTCCATATTTATCAAAACTCCAGCTTCACCATTGAACTGGATTTTTAGTAAGTATTAAAAAGGAAGGCTGAATAATTTCTGTAGACTATCCTAAACCAGAGATGGCTAAAAGAGTATTTTAATTTTACTTTAATTTTAAAGATCAGCTATATCCCTGTACAGTGAAAATAGCTTTGAGGGGCTAGCCACGGTAGGAGCATGCCATCATTACATTCTTGCATACATCACTTTTAAATACTGGGCATCCAACTTTGTGGTCTATAAGACAAACTAAGGGGTGACATATTTAATATTTTATAGTAGTGGTCTTTCCTGTCAGAAATGTTTATTTTGACAGGATCACATGCAGGTTTAGAAGCTGCAGCAGTAATGCTGCACATGTGGGTCTGAAGCCATGTTTCTCCTTGCCACCCTAGTAAATGCCACAATATGTGCTGCAGCCCATAGGTGACATAACTTTCAATGCCACTTGAAAGTTTAATTTTCCTGCAGAAGGAGAAAAGCATGAATTTTGCAGGACACCATTTAAAGCTGAACCCCTGATAGAAGGATTCCTGATGATAGGACCTCTGACAGAATAACTTCAAGACCAGTGACACTGGCATCCCCACATCCTCTGAAGGTTGGGCATTAGTGGGGTGATACTGCTGGGAGATTATGTTAGAGAACAGATTCCCTGGAACCTCTCAGGACTGGAACTGTGGATGGGTAACCCTCAGAGGGGACAATATGAATTCTGCTGATATACAGGTGCCCTGTCAGTGGCCAAAGGAGGCAGTGGGCACTGGAGAGTGCAGAAAGGTGAGGTTGCATGTTTGAGGGCGTGGATTGCTGCTGGAGGACAGCCCTGGCATCAGAAGCAGAACAGTGGACAAATGCAGCAGGGCAGACACTGAGCTCTCCTGCAATTGAGGGAGAACAATACAGAAATCCCATTTCCAGTGATGCCCAACGTTTTAGAGGCCAAGAGGCCACAAATAATTTTGAGCTTCTTCTGCTCCTGCTGTCTGCTACCCCCAGGAGCAATAATTGCCTAAAAGTGTTGAAATCAGCCCAAGGGGACAAGCTAAACTCTTACTTGTTCAAGTAATTTGTTCTAAGTTGAGAAGGGAGCAAACGTGTACCACCTCATTCCCCAGTGCATTTTTAGTGGAAAATGCAGACAGTTTTAAAAAGGCTACACCCTCTGACAAAGTGCAGGCTGAGCCAACTTACCATACTATGGAATCTGACAGATTGTCACCCACAAACATCTTACACAGTACCTGAGGATGGTACATTCAGGGTAAAAATCAGTCCAGTAAGACTGCAGGATGATATGTTGCATTAAGGTGTTCTGAAACTCTTTTCACCATGAATAAAAGGACACAAGAAATCACCACTATGGGGTGTCATTCTCAAAGGCAAATTTGTACACTAAATCTACATGTGTAAAGTTACTCTTACACTTTTGAGTAGCATTACTACTTTTGTCAATTCACCATTTACGAGTGTGAAGCTCTAGAACGTGCAGACTACATGTCCCCGCCCGAGAGATGCAGGATAGGGTCAGTAAAAACACTGTAAATGTACTACTAATAGTGACTTGGGAATAGGCAACGTATTTGATGTTACACACACTTAGTGGAGACCTCAATAACTGGGGTAAAGATCTTCCTATGGTAAAATATAGGGAAAATAATAAAGTTAATTATAGTCAGAAAAAGAAACTACAAAATTGTTCATGTTAAAATTGAATGCTTAATATCTTTACAAATGTATTTTAAATGTCATTTTTAGGTCGAGCCTAGGCAGCACATGCACTGTCTTTCGACATGCTGTATTCCATCTGTGGGCTTACCGCCAGCCTCCAGCTTCTGACTGGCTTTTGTCAGTGTCCTTTAAATAACGTTGCTTCTAATTGGATAATGGTTCCTGCTTGTCCTGCTTGTCCCATGTTTTTTCTCAATTGTTGACTCCCATGGATCGCCCCCAGGACCTGTCCTCTTCTACTTGTTGCTATTGTATGTCCTGTCTTTGGAACATTTTTTTTTACATTGACACTGAGCACTTCCCACTTAGTGCGGCACCTAATTCATGGCTGCCGCGCTTCAGTGTAATCAAGCACAGCTCTCAAGTGTTTGTTGTGGCACACGCGCACTTCGCACAATGTTCTTTTCATTTGCACATGATTATTCTTTTTGAAGCACTTCAAAACCATTCACCCTATTCACGGCCACTGCGCTTATATGATGGCATTTGTTCAGCTTCGTCGCCAGTCACTGCTCCCAGTTGCCCCTCCCTAGTGAAAACATCTCTTTTATGTCCTTGTTTAACATTACAGGCCCTTCAATAGCTGGAGGGCGGGGAGATGGAAGGGAAAGTATAGTAGATACCGTGGGAGAAAAGCATAACCCTGATACATAACGTCTTATCTGTAACCTATGGAGATGCTGTTTTGCTTTTTAACCCGTTGCGTGCGTCTGTCGGCCAACGGCCGTCGCGAGCACTACCTCTGTAGTGCTGCGAACGTCCGTTGGCCGACGCGGCCCCGCCCACTCCGCTAAACCGCCGCACCGCGGCGGAATTGCCGCCGCGGTTAAGTGGTTAATACATTTTCAAAAAGAATTTATTTGAAATAGCAAAAAGCTCAAATCAAACAATATTATAACAGTTTTTAGTTTGGCGGTTTATTGTCAATTTAGTGCTTAATTTACTTGTTCTTTTCATGTTGCACCTTTTATTCTACTAAAGGCTTTGGTGTGAACTCACTCATGTGTTTACAAATATCACGCTGGGCGGAGATGTTTTCTTTCATTGTTTACATAATGCATCAGTTCGCTGCGCTGTGCATGCAGACCCTCCCCCTTTCTCACCTGCTAGTGTGTTCATTTTTTTTTGGCAGTTTTTTATACAGCACATACTCGACACAAAGTGCTTTACATAAGCACCAGTTGCTTTACACACAGGACACATTCATATGTGGTAGGCACGGGAAGAATAATTGATTTCCCCAGAATCAAAGGATGTTGAGCCGACGCCGAGACTCGTCCTGCCTCTTGCTCACTTCCTCCTCTAAATGCAGAGAAGCCTCGAGAGTTGCACTGCAAGCCTGCCAGGATTCCAAGCAGGTGAGTGCTGGAAATTGTTTAGGGTGTGGGGTGAGCCACTGCTGTCATCAGGGGTGACAAAGCTTCTGTGAAGCATGGGCACGGGTGCAAAGTGCACAGGTAGAGAGTGTTGCAAACTTCTCATAATGGCATGAATTGGTGGTTAAGATTTATGGGGTGGGCGTGAACAAGCACTTCCCACTTCTATGAAATGTAATCAAATACGAATAGATTTCTCATGTCGATGCCGCCGTGAGCAACTCTGCGTTACTTTGTGGGAGCTACTTGGGGAGTTATTATACATGAAATGAATAACGTTGAGATTCAAACCGGCTTCCCCAATTCATTCCAAAGTCCTCAGCTCATACTATTATGCCACACCATCTCTCACAAACAATCAGCTTTCTTATGAGTTGTTGTGTCCGTTGCCCTCATTTATTTACCCTCCTTCCATGCATCCACTCTTAACCCCTCCCTCCTGAGCACCCAAACTGTCTACTCAATACAGCGCAAGTGAAAGTAAACAAACGGGGAGTGGCTTTCGTTCACTACAGGAAGTGACGGAGGGGCATTTGTTACACATGCAAGTTTTTGAGGGGTTGTTTTTGGGAAATAGAATAAAAAAAGAATTATTCACTCAACGCTCAACCCCCTTTCTGCTCAGCTCCTGCATAACGAAATTCAAGTCGGGCAACTGGAGGTGGCCTTCTTTTACAGATGTGCTGATTACTATTTTACCCTTTATAACAACAACAAAAAATCCGCGGGTTTTTTGTTGTTGTTATAATTGGTGAGGGGATTTATCCGCGCAGGTCTATAAATTTTCCCTTCTGGTATTGTATTACTATTTTACCCTCCCACATTAACTAATAAAACATGTATCTATGTGTGAGGAGACCTCAGCAAATAAAAGATAGGAATGGTGGAAACATTGATCTCTGCACATAGGTTTGTGAATAACATTTTGTTATCCATTAGTGTTACTATTCTAGTACTACGAAGCATACTAAAAAATGCAGTTTGTGAATAGGCCCCTATATATTTAAAAGACTTTATGAAAAAATAATATGATAATCTAGTGCACATTACGTGAACAGATGTAAAACTATAAATATGAAAAAGGTTTGCTACAATATGATGGTATTCAATAAATTATTGGAACACATGCTAAAATCAGTCTCAGATCCCTCCTTTCTAGCCCGCTAAACTTCTTTTTTTTTATGAACTGAATTTCATTGTTTTTAAAGCATAATATAACACATAACATGTTCCCAGGCACATCAGCACAATAGCATAAGGATGTATTACGTACATCTCCGTATCCTCCCCGCAGATGTCCATCATGATCATGATAGTCCACTGTATTCCAACCATTTACCCAATACCTTCGCATGTTTTTTGGGACATCCACAGGCTTCATACATAGCCCTCTCTTGCATCGCATACCAGTCCTTCGTCTATTTCCATGATGCTAGTAGGGGAGGGGAAGGCAGTCACCACCCTTTGGCAATAACTCTCTTTGCCAGTGCCACTCCAATACCCACCAGGGTATTGTCTTCCCCCGCATCACACACTCCTGCCAAGATTCCCAATAGAATGGGCAATGGTGAGGCGTCAATGGGCCAACCTGTTACCCTGGACAGGACCTCAATGATCCTGCCCCAGTATCCTGCAATCACCAGACAGTCCTACACCATATGATAATTGTGGGCCAGGGTTTCAGGGAAACGCCAGCGACTTCAAAATGCCACCACACCAAAGACTGTCAGTTGTTTGGTATAATAATAATAATTCAGCAATATGAGCCGAAGCCTGGAAGATATGACCTGTGCTCCGGGTGTCATGCGAGCGTCTCTCCAGTCCGAGTCCCCCAGTGGCGGCTCGCATAGGGCGTGCTGCGGGGCGGTGAGGCGGGGTGAGGAGGTAGTAAACTCGGACATACGACGGAACAGAGGAACGTAATAATTACTTTCCTCCGTTCCGTCGTATGTTCGAGTTTACTATCCCCCACCCTGCCCCTCCCCCGCCCTACCACCCCGCAGCACGTCCTATGCGAGCCGCCACTGGGCCCCACCCACTCTTTCCACCAGGCCATGAGGTGCGCAAACAGACCAGAGGAGTACACTGTAAGCGATCTGTAAATCAGTGAGATCCCTTGAGAGCCTGGATTAGCATATGAAATCTGCTGCACATTCACTAAATTCTATCACACATTATAAATCACATTAATACTGATGTATGAGTATCAGTATGAGATGTGCTATCAACATAATAAAGGAAATGATGAATGTTGCAGATATGCACCTAATATGAAATGAAAAATGTATACTTGATTCCAAGAATATATAAGATACAAAGGGGGGATATGAGCTGAAAAAGTAAAGCACATGATATCCCCAGAATAATAGGGCAACACATCTAATAAATGTATACGAGTATCATGTGCCTCATGTGGCATGGTACAAAATACAAACAAAAAAAATATCAAAAAAATATTAAAAGGTAAAAAAGATGACTTAAGACGGTAATACAGTAAAGCAGCAACAGGTACCGCTCATCTTTCCCTTACTTGTATTAAGTCAATTTCATTCTGAAACGGAGAGAATCTATAGATAAACATGATGATGTTTCATAAGTCTCATTTGCATGAGGAAAATTTGAGATGTTGTAACTAATTGCAGTGATACTAGTACTCACCTACTGTAAATGCTGGTGATACCAGGATGGGATTGAAGCAGTCCGAGTCACAGTCAGCTTCCCCGTTTCTTTCTGCACCATCTCTCTTTGAATATGCTTGTTTTTACACAGCTGCATAGATTATTGTAGCTCTCAACCTCGTATTTTTCACAGTATGTGCGGCAAAAAGAAAATCTATCAAATTCGTATCTTTATTTATTTTGACATGCTTTTTCACAGCATTCAGATCAGGATAAGCACCTCTGACCTAACCTCCCTACAGTATAGGTATTCACAGTCATTTGAAAGTCACTAAAAGTGCATGCTTCTTGGAAATAGTGACAAACATCTCTTGCCTATGCACCAGGCTGAATTTTCAAATCACTTCCAATTGGCACAAGTGAGAGACCAACAGTGTGCAAGGCACAACACAAGCATGGAACATGCACGAGCCCTCAGCTAATAAACGAGTTGTATGATGTTGCAACGCATGCCATTACCCCGCATGCCGTTACAACGCATACCTTTTACCCTGACTTGCTGTCGGGGGCGCGCTGGAAGTTGGAATAGTATAATTTACTATTCCAAATCCAGTGTGTGCAACAGTAGCAAACGTGTTGGAGTTAAATCCAACACCTTCTACCTCCTGCAACAAGCATTTCGCGTTGTAACAACATGCGGGGTAATGGCATGCGTTGTAACTCATCCGTTGTAAAGGCTGTTTCCCAGAAACTTGTTTATTACTAAATGAGCCAGGTTTATGTGGTCCTGGTGTTAGCAGACCTTAAAGCGCCATTCATCCACAGGAGGATGCAAATGAGCATCTCAGTGCATCCATTCATGTAGTCAGTTGGACAGGAGAGGGACATTCTAAAACAGGATTCAGGCTAGAAAATTAGCTGACAATCTTCTGTGGAATAAAGTGGAAAAAAATTCTGGATCTGCAAGATGCAGGACTGACCCGGACGTCTCCTTAAATCAAGCACATCTCTCTGTGGCCCCTTTTCTACAAGCAAATCGCCACGGCATAACAGGTTAAAAAAACACATTTCAGTGCATGCTCCCCTATCATCACACTGAAAGGCAAGTAGAGATCCTCAGTGCCTGCTTTGTGCTTCCTTGATTAAAAAAATGTATATATAATAATCACAGAAATTCGTTGGGTCTTCCCTATGTTGTGGGGATTACCGTCCGCTGGGGATGTTGTGCTGAAAATACATGTGAGCGAGGCTATGTTTCAGTAATGTTAAATAATGTGCTGCATCGCTAAATCGCTAAATACTTATAAGTTCCCAAAGGCATTTTAAAGTGCATCAAGAATCATGAATCCATCACCGATTTACATGTGGGGGCATGCTCACCCTCATGGGGGATCCGTGGATTCCCAAAGTGGAAAACAAAAAATGCTATGCGGAGTGTGGGAGGGACATAGGTCCCTCCCACACTCCGCTAACACAACCATGGGGTCAGGGTACCTCTACCCTGCCCCCTTTAATAATTTTGTAGATACATTTTAAGAGCCGGGGACCATTCCCCAAAACTTAAAATGGTGACTGCAACCTCCCGGTCAGGTTGTAGTCAGCCAATCACGGCGTTGCTGGTGGTACGTGACTTTACAGATCCACCACGGGGGATCTGCAGAGGGTTTGTGTCCCTAGATATCTATATTTCTTTTTCCATTAATATCACAAAAACACTGAATGGATTTACACCAAATCACAAAAAAAGCATGCTTTACGGACCAAGATCTAATTTTCTGTCAAATTCTGGTTAATTCATTTCAGTGAATATCTAAGTTTTTTAAAATCTATTTTCTGACTATAACACCCCTCCTGTAACCTTTGTTTTTTTCAGTGAATATATATATATATATATATGTGTGTGTGTGTGTATTTACTGAATAAAATAAAGGTTACAGGGACGTTATAAATAGGAAATAGAATTTAAAAAAAAACTTTGAAATTCACAGAAAAAAACAAAGGTTACAGGGACATTATAGTTAGGCTCCGATTTCACTCGTACAAAACAAGTGAAATTCAGCAGTTATAGTTACCCAAGCTAACTATAACTTACGCACCCGCAATGCACTGCTTATGACCTCACATATAACATCACTTATGACATGGCCAGTGACATCACTGATTACATCTCAAATTACATCACTGATGACTACCTTCCAGTGATTGTGAATGTTTTCTAAATGTTTCTGTGTGTTAAAGATATATAGTAAGATGCTACAAATGGTAAATTAGTAAACTTTGTGCACTACTAAAGAGCGATACCATTTGTAACACATATTATGTGAGTGGCTATGTGACTGTGTGTATACATGTGTGAGTAGGTGTCTGAGTGACTCTATGGGTGTCTGAGTGGTTGTATGGGTGAGTGATTGGTTGTATGTATGGGTGAGTGAGTGGCTGTATTGGTGTGTGAGTGGCTGTATAGGTGAGTGAGTGACTGTGTGTGGATGTGTCAGTGGTGTATGGGTGAGTGAGTGGGTATGTGAGAGGCTGTATAGGTGAGTGATGGGGTTTGTGAGTAGCTTCATGGGAGAGTGAGTGAGTGAATCTGGTGACAGAGTGGAGTATATTTTATGTAATATGGCTGGTGTTAAATAGGCTCTGTGAAGGATATTATGTTGGATATACTAGAAGAGATGTTTTGAGAAACCTTACGCCGATATCTCAGTGCTCTGCTCCACTCCTTGGCAGACAGTGCACGTCCCATATCATGTTCCCAGGTGCATTGGAGCATTGCCAATGGGTTATGTACCTTATAGAAGAGGGCCTTTGGTAGCCAGGAAATCAGGCTTTGAAACAGATCACCCAGTATCCCAGCCCTGCAGCCTTCCAAAGATCAGCTCCCACGTGGCATACTGCAGTTGAAAAAAATGCATTGAGCAAAGGGATATCTCAGGGGCATACCCAGGAATAGCAGGCAACATTCGCAGTGCTCTACAGTGACTTCTGTGCACCACCCGAAGGGGGTCATTTGAGGACACCCACAGTGCTGTACCAGAAAGTGATAGTTCCTGAATCTAAGTTTGCGTGTCAGCCTCCATCTCTTCTCCCAACTCGCTAGTTTGCGCTCAGCGAGCCATCATGCCGACCACTGGAGCTGGGCCACCAAATAATAGTGCTCAGCCATCGGTCCTAATCCACTTTCACCGGTCCTAATCCACTGCATTCAGGTGAAAGCTGCAGTGTGGAGAGGGCTACCCTGAATCTCCCCTTGTTCCAGACCAGTTCACCTAGCATCGCGTTCAAGACAAGAAAGGTGCTGTGGGAAACATGGAGTGGGAGGTTTATGAAGAAATAAAGGAGACTGGGCAACATCACCATTTTCGCGAGCACCAACTGTCCCTGTACTATGAGGAGAAGGGTGCACCAGAAATCAAACTGAGGCTGCAGGTAGGATATTGCTTTTGTGAGATTGTCATCTACCATACCCCGCGCTGATGGTAGATCTTGGTGCCCAGATACCTGAAGGTGCGTGGCTCCCATTGACAACCTGCGCAGAACAGTCGGGATACAATGGGAATAAACAGGTCTTAGCCCAATTGATGCACAGTCCAGAGGCAGCTTTGAAGTGGTCTAGGATGTGTATTACATCGCCAATATCGGCGTGCACATCTCAGATGTACAGAAGGAGGTTGTATGCATGAAGGGAAACAGCATGAAGCTGGCTGCCAACCAGTATGCCCCAGATCTGTCCCGACTGCCGTAGCCTCCGCACAAGTGGCTCCATTGCTAGAGTGAAGAGCAAGGGCAAAAGTGGGCAGCCCGACTTGTGCCCACACATATCGGGAACAGCTGAGAGATCCATTGCCCTAGCTTGACTCTTTCCATCAGCTCCTTGTAAAGCAGTTTAATCAAACGCAGTAAACTGCCTCTTACACCCATCTCCCACAACATCCCGGACCAGACACACCGATTATGGATGGCGCAATGGGGTCTCCTGCAGCAGCCTGTGCAATCTCCAGATATTGAGCATAGTAGACCTGCCCAGTAGGACACCATTCTGATATTGATGTGTCAATGTGGGCATGTGCTCCAGCAGCTGTGCTGCCAGTACCTTGATAAGGTTTTATAATCACTGCCCATCATGAATAGCGGTCTGTATGAGGTAACCTCTGCCGGATCGCGCCCGGGGCTCGGGAGCAAGACCAAAAGCGCTTCCTGGAGGAAATGCCCTTCCGCCAGGGCAGTAAACTAGGGCTTCGAAAACATGGAGACAAGGAGGGTCTCAGGTTTTGTAGAGTTCGATTGGCCAGCAAGGCCTGGGGTTTTTCAGGTAGGGGAAGCGCATATGGCACCCCGTATCTCCTGCTCAGTCACTGGGTCTTCTAGGGCCCTCCCTCTGTCCTGCAGGTATCCTCAGCAGCGTGACCAAGGACAGAAATGCGTGAACTGCAGGTCCACACTGGACATGGGCCTGCCGTAGAGGGCCCAGTAATGTCCATAGAATGAAACATTGATTTCCTCCTGAGCGGTGGTGATCGAATTGGGCGAGGAACGGATAAAGGTAATCGGGTCGCTGTCCAACATGCATCTTAGCAGCCATGCCAATAGCCATCCTGATTTATCTCTCTCTGCATGCATCTTAGCTTTGTATGCCTTGTAGCCTAGAAAATGCAGTGACTCAAGCAGCTATGCATGGCGATCCCGTGCATTCAAGAGCACAGTGCACCCCAGTCGTCCGACAACGCTGACTTCTAAAGGGCCACCAGCGAATCTTTCAACTGTATGAGTTACCGACTGAGGTTGCCATGCGCCCCAATGGCTACGTAAATGCAATGAACGTGGATCACTGTTTTAGAGCCTCCCACTCCACCAGGCATGTGGAGGTTGTATTACTATTATCGGTTAAATAATTAGCGAGAGTCTTGCGGACCTTTCTCGGAATATCAATACATAGTGCCACCTTAACTTCTGTGCTTTGGAAAGGAACTGGGGGTCATATCCAAATTAATGCCCACCCTGGGCAAAGCCCGAATAAGTTGTGCCAATGCTTTTACTCCTCCAATGCTTCTGCAGTAGCTGAGCTCCCCCCTCAAGCAATATATGTTCCGTGTAAAGAGGCTAAATGGACTCCCAGTCACCTGATATTTTGGTGGACAGCATGGCATATCCTGGTAGTGCCCATGCTTCGGACTTTCCAGGTCAGAAACAACACTCTACACATGTTGATTCTCGTAGAAAGGGGAGAGGCACAGGCTGGAAGGATAGATCTCTGATCCCTTGTAACTGTGGGCCAGAGGGCCCAGACATAATACTGTGCAGTTGTGACTGGAGGCTCAAATCTAACAACAACATAACTTCCTCAACTCCCCACTCCAGGGCAGAAGAGCAACATCTGGCTGCCTAAACAGTTAATGTAACATGGAAAGCCTTTGGGTGCTGTGTAATGATGTCTCATGTTCCCAATATGTAGGGCGTGAGCATGGCCTCAGTGGGCCATCAAGGACCTTCGGTATCCAAGTGTGGCATTGTCCAGATGGGGCACACCTATTGTGAAGAAATTTCCCCCCTCTGCCCGGACTGCAGGGGGGATGCCCGGGAAAGAAAGGGCCCCCGCTCCGGGAAAAACAGCACATTGATGGAAAAGCAAAAAAGCAGCCTACTGTATGCCGGAGTCATTTTATCACAGTGGTTGCAGCTAGAGTATATCATCAGCTGTCTGGGACATGATCACAGGAAGGGGTTGGAGGATGCGATGTGTTGAGTGACCACTGACTCACCATCTGATGAGGCATCTACTTACCCCCCAGAGGGACCAACATTATCCGAATACCGGAAGTGAGCCACTGTGGCAAGTACAGATATCCACTTGTGCTATACTTGTGCTGGAGTGGGAGCCCCATAGACACCGGCATCACCTCGATGCACCTTGTCTCAATGCCACTGGCATCTCAATCGTGGTTGGACTAGGGAGGATCTCTGCGGATTTGCTTCACTATCCTCAGGCGTGGCATGTCACCGTTGCTCAACCCAGTCCCATGCATCACTTGGCTCCATGAAGAAGTACTATTTTCCATGCACTAGTACTTTTAGCTGAGCTGGAAACATGAGTGAGTACTTAAAATCGGCCTCTCTCAGCTTTCGCTTCACTCCAAGGAAGGTTGCTCTCTTGAGCTTAACCATGAGAGCATAGTCCGGGAACAAGAGGATGTTAGCGTTTTCGAAGATGATGCTGTCGAGGTGCCTAGCAACTTGCAGGACTGTGTTCCTGTCCTTAAAGTTCAGTGTCCTGGCCACCACTGGCCGTGGCAGGGTTCCTGGTTGAGGATGTTTTGTCGGGACTCTGAGTGCACACACAACAGCGAAGTAAGAGGGCAGACCCTCAGTCGCAACTTGTGCTGTCAGCTAAGATTCCACAAAGCCTGTGGAGTCTGCTCCCTCACAAAACCAATCAGTCTTACACTGTTTCACTGGGAGCGACCCCCAGGTCCTCCAGTTTATCCTCCAGTTGCTGGACCCCATCAGTGAGGTTCCCGATATGCTGGGCGTGGCCTGATCCAAGGGACAGAGCTCCATGATGGTCACCTCTGCATTCTTTACCCTCTCATGTGAGTCCCTGTTCCAGTTCCACCACGGCAACCCCTCCCCCAGGTCTATTCTAGTAGATGAAATGGCACTGAGGATGTGTAAGACCTGGCATCCTTCGTGTGGTTTCTCCCTAACGTTTTGCCTTCTGACTAGGCCTGGGCGGTAAATTCCGTTCCGCTCGCAGAATTTGGGTAATTTCGCGTTCCGCGGAGAACGCGAAATTGCAAAACATTTTGCGATCCGCGGCTTCGCTGAGTTTTTTGCTTGTTCGCACTTTCAAAATGCGTGTTTGCGAGATATTTCTCCCCGAGCACGCAAACAGCGTTCGCGAACAGGAAAAAAGCATCGCGAACGGGCCGAACAAGCAATTCCGCGTGTTTGCGGAACTTTTGCGTGCTCGCGGAGATTTTTTACCGTTTCGCGGAGCTTTGCGTAGCGCGACTACGCAAATTCCGCCCACCCCTACTTCTGACCTCCTGTTTTTGCTGACTTCATCTTTGCTGGCCTTATGACTCTGCGCACTTTACCACTGATAACCAGGGGTAAAGTGCTTGTACTCTTTCCCTAAAACATAGAGAAATTGGCTTAGACCCAATTGACCTATTTAATTTACTTGTAAGTCCCCATTAAATTTGCCCAACATGTGTCCAGGTCCTGTAAATGAAATACTACTAGTGGAGCTGCAGCACTGCTTGTGCTAACCACTTAAGTAGCCCATTTAACATGTCTTAGGCCTGCTATTGCAGAGCCTGAGTGCGCAGATTAAACTGCCATTTCAACCTGGCAAAGTAAAGCTCTCACTGGGCCCATCCCTTCCTTTTAATACATTTTAGCCCACTGGTTTTCCAACCACCTTTAAGCTTCATATTCTCTAGACTCTCACAACTGACCTTCTGTGCTTGATCACAAGTTTGAATGACATTCAATTGAACTTTAATTTGGGTGGCATGCTGCTAGCCTCATAATGTTAGATCTTTTCATTGCCTGGAGTTTTAAGCACTTCATGGAGTGGCCTTGCTCTGGTTCTCTTCCTTGCTCTCTGGTTGGCGCCAGAAAATAGTACCTTCTTTTTTATCTGAACTCTGTAATTTCTTGTGAAGCTCCACTGGGCTCCCATTTTTTCTCCATCCTATTTAATATCTATATGCAACAATTTGGGGTTGTCAATAGATCTAATTGTTAGTAAGCAGAAGAGGATTAATAATTTTGGCAGGACAGAACAAGTTCCATGAGAAACATCTGCTCAGCCCCTGTTAGCTAATTCTCAAGCAGCATGAGTTTCCCCGGAGAAATGTGTGATAGGTTCAAGCTATAAAAGAAGCACAATCAAATTCTAAAATCAGTAAAGAAATATCAAGACAAAACTAATAACAATATGACGCAATATTAAAAATAGAGTTTGGCAAACTAGAGATATGATTTATTTTATTTCAACATTTTCAGTCGCCTAACGTCCACAGAAATATTACTATTACCAAAAAGAACAACCAGCGGTCAGTCTTACACTGAAGACATAACAAGTAAAAGTTACCTGTAAACTGCTCTGCCTCTCAGAGGCTGACACAGCAGAGCCAGAGTCCGCTATCCTTTAGGCTTTTTATACAAAATCACTTTCAATATTGCTGATGCTCTTTTGGGCTACTTCACTCAAAGCTCCAAGTGTGGGAGAGACTTCTCTGCTCCTGCTTCCACCTATAAGCCAGACATCAAATTTCTGCGAAGATGCTGGAAAAGTAAAACATGGTCTCTCCTGCAGTTCCTAGACTTCGAGGGAAGACTCCTGGGCTCCAGATCTCTCCTTAGCCAGGTGGACACAGGGGCCTGTGGAATCCACTCCTAGCTGGGTAGCCGGTTCTATTACACGGGATAAGGCCCTTTATCCTTTGTGTCTCATTGACGAAGTATGGGAAGCCAAAAAACTGACCCATTCTGGGGTTCAAGTGGAGTGCACGATACACCTCATACTTCTAGACACTATATATATGCAATTTAAATTCAACCACTGTCAAGAGACTAAAACTAAGGCAGAATATGGTGGCCAGGTTGGTTTTAATTTCTGCATGTTGACTATTTGTCTTCTACCAACTATTTCCTCCAGTGGAACAATGGATCATCTTTAAGGTTGTGTTTATTTATCATGGACCTAAATGTAATTATCATGGGGCTAAATGCATTTCTGTCAGATTGACTCAATGCACTCCTTCTTTCTCTCTTTGTTGTGGTTCTCTCTCGCTTTTTGTGATCCTTGGTTTTAGGAGCTCCAGAAATGATGGTCAGTCATTTTCTGTTATCACGACTGTTAGAAATTCGGTCTCTAGTTGGCAGAGGTATGCAGCCTGTCTAAGTAGGGACCACAATCCTAATCAGGGTAAGTCAGATACACACCCTAAATTAATCTGTGCTCACTCTCTGGTAGCTTGAAACAGAGCAGTCAGACTTAAGACGCAATGTGCAAAGTATTTGGGCAACACTTAAAACAGTAAAAACAACATGCAAAAATACTCCACACCAGGTTAGAAGAATAGAGCTTAACTTAATGAACAAAACAAAACTAAAATGACAAAAATCCAATGTGTAGAACCAGAGTTATGATTTTTTTTAAAGTCTATCTGCCAGTTTATTGCTTAGAAACATAAAGCACCAGCCGAGGCTCTCTGGTCGCGCTTGACCCAGTCAAATCTGAAAGTTCAGACGGACCGCGATAGAGCATGGGTTTGATACATGGACCAATCTTGTCCTGCTGAAAAAGTACATTGGATGGAGGGAATTAGTCTGCATCGAGGCCCGATGCAAAGAGAAGAGTGCGATGCTTCGGCGTCATCCCTTCGGATGCAGGTGATGTTTCGGTTCGATCCGCACAGTCGGAGATGCATCATCATCAAACCCCTCTCAATTAAGGCAATGTGTCATCATCGAGCCGCGCAGCTGGTGAAGTCCTCATCTTCGGCAGCAGAGCGTTGGTGTTAGGGTGAGATGCATTGGTTCCGGATCACTGACATAATATAGATTACAAAAATATCCCCATACACAAATATCGACACAAATATCGATGTCAAAAATATAGACATCCTATCTTTATAATGTAAAGTACAAAAATATCAAAAAAATAATATCGGGGGCGTGGCTACGCGGCTCGCCAGCATGGCCGCTTGCTAGAGTGTGTCCGTGACTCCCTCTCTACACCATCCATCCGCTGCACAACTCCGTTCTTCCAGGGCCAGATTCCCGAACCTGAGGTGCACCGGCACGCAGTGATCCTGGTCCGGTGTCAATCGGACATCTGGGACCGAAGTTACGGGCGCTGAAGCCTGAGGCAATCTCCGACGTGGGAGCCGGGGACTCGCGTGAAGCCCGGACCGAGGTGGAGGGCGTGCTTGCCGGCGTGACCCCTCTCCCCCTCCCCAGAGGGCCGAAACACTCAGAGTTTGGAGTCAACTGGGCCTGGCAAACGCTCGGAGCTCCGCGACCCCGGTGACATCGCCCCTTTTCCGCTGTGCAGACGCCGGACACCTGGAATTGAGAGGGTGCGCAGCTCCAACGCCAAACCGATAAGGAGAATCCCTGCGTTGAGAAAGCAGATCGCTGCGAGACCCCACAGAGGGGTTGAAAGCTGCGCATTGAGAGGCAGCCGGTCTTAAAGTATTGCGCCTGACTTGCTGTTGGGTGTGGGGGTGCTCTTTCCCCCCCTCCTGCTGGTTCGCCCGCACCACTGCTGTTGGCTGCCCACCATTTACTGCAGCGCCGGAATCTGCGGTCCCACACTCTGAGCCAGCTCTACCTGACGTTCACTGTGCTGTAAAGGCCTGCAGGTGCCCCACAGTGGAGTGGCCCCTAATGCGCACGCAGAGTGTACGAAGAGTCAAAGGGCCTGGTGCAATTGAAGATCGTGCTGTCCCACACCTGATCATCGTCTCGGCCCCCAGGCTGCTCTGAACTGACAGGTCTACCCTCGAAGAGCTCAACTTGCCGTACACATTAGCCAATCTCCGGAAATCTGATGGGGAGTGTCCATTACTTCTCCCCCCCCCCTTCTCCATCGGCTGTACTCCGCACAGGTCCGGCCGGAATCCAGGGGTAACACCGTCGTTCGCGTACTCGGATCTAAGTACTGTGCGGACCTCACCATGTCTGGCGCGAAGGGCGTAAAGTCAACCCAGCAGAGCAAGCTGGACTGTTACACTTGCCCGAAAGCAGATTTACCTGAGCGTAAGGCGGCGGTGGACAAACAGCAAGGAAGGGCGGAACAAGACTCCTTAGACCTCACACTGAAAGAAGTTATGGAGGCCATAAATGGGGTGCGCACCTCCATGGAGCAACGGATGGATACCCTTTCTTCAGAAATGATGGTTATCAGGGCTGACCTTACCAAACACAGGGAAAAAGTTAAACAACTGGAACTCAGAACAACCAGCCTTGTGGAAGATACTTCGCACTTGCAGACTGAAATTCGGGAACTCCAGGCATTCCGTAAGTTCACAGAAGACAAGCTGGATGACTATGAGGGGCGTACGAGACGCAACAACGTGCGCATCCTTGGCGTACCGGAGAAATTGGAAGGACCCGCCAAGGACCTGTTTGTGGAAACCCTAATTACTATGCACCTGCAACCAAAGGGATTGTCCAACCTGTTCGTGATTGAAAGAGCGCACAGGGTGCCCGAAGGTCGCCCAAGGCCTGGGCCCCCCCCCCCCGCCCGATACTGGCTAGATTGCTAAACTACAGGGACAGGGACACGATCCTTCAAGCCGCCAGAGTCGCCCCTCCAATCAAGCTGGACAACTCAGAAATCACATTCTTTCCAGACTTTACTCAAGCCGTGCAAAGACAACGCCGCTCATTTCTGGATGTCAAACGAAGACTACGCGACAAGGGCCTAAAGTATGCTATGCTTTTCCCGGCTCGTCTCCGAGTTGAGGCCGAGGGAAAGACTTGATTCTTTGATCTGCCGGAGGCTGCATCCGACTGGCTGGACGGGTTGAGGACCTCGACAGAGGGGAGTTCCAGTGGCCATTGAGGTGGACAGCCTTATATCTTCAGTAAGACTCTAAGTGGTTCCTAACCTCTTGCGCACCCCAAAATCTGATAGACATTGGCAGGTTATTGGCGCATGTAAAATTAGTCTATAGTACCGCACACTAGCGTATCTTGAAGTAAAATGCATACTGTAACTTTGACCCACATGGGCCCGGAACACTTGTAATTCGAATTGGTGTGGAGGTGAGAAAACGGAGCGCTTAAGCCTCCCCCAGTATCTTCTTTTAGTAAGTAGTTGGGCGACAGGCACTCTGCATTTGATAATTATGGGCAGTTCTGAGCCTAGGGTGCAGGGGAGCAGGGTGTGGGGTTGTTGGGAGGGGATGATTTCAATTGTTTGTAGTTGTTTGGTTGGTTTCGACAGTACAGTCAGTAATTATCGTAAAAGATGCTACACCCTATTTTGCCGTCAATGTGTGTACAGTGGAACAAAGATATTAAAATTCTAAGTTGGAATGTCAACGGGCTTGGGGACAACATTAAGAGATGTATCGTTTGCAATATATCAAAAGAATGGCGCCTGATGTTGTGCTGCTCCAAGAAACTCATCTGGTTGGTAACACATGCAGGGCAATGCATAGGTGGGGCTATTCGATGGTCGCCCACGCGGGCTTCACGTCCAACTCAAGAGGTGTGGGCATTATGCAAAAAAGATCATTTCCCCTGTCACCCACGTCCACGTCGACTGACAACCGGGGTAGGTATGTCGGGATCACGGGCAAATGGGAGGGGCAAACCATCACGTTCATGTCCATATACGCGCCGCCATGTCTGCAGTCCACAACGTTTGCGGATCTAAGCGCCATTCTGCTAGCATTGCTGGATGGGCGGCTGGTGCTTGGTGGAGACTTTAACTCGGTACTCTCTGGCTCACTGGATATACACCCCCCTCGTACACTGCCTCAGTCTTCACACTCTTTCTCCGGCTTCCTAGAGGCCATGGGACTAGTGGATGGGTGGAGAACATATAACCCGAACAAAATCCAACACACCTTTCACTCCGGGGCGCATAATAGCCTCTCCCACCTGGATTACATTACAGTTCCCGCCCTACAGGTCACGAATATTCACGAGATTAGACACCTAGCCAGGGGCATTTCTGACCACTCCCCACTATGGGTTCACATAGTTCTGGATCAAACACAAGTGGGTAAAGTTGCCCCCATCAACCCGTGGTACCTAAGAAACCCGAAAATACGCAAAGACCTGGTCAATTCCATAGACAACTACTTTTCAGACAATGAGGATTCTGTGGACTCTTCACAAACTCTGTGGGAGGCCTTTAAAACTGTTCTCCGAGGACAGGCCCTCTCCTCGATAGCGGGATTTAAAAAAGACAAACTCAAAAACATCTCTGACGCAGAACAAGAGGTGTATCGTCTAGAACAAGACAGGGGTCCAGATATCACACCCGACGCTCTTCACACACTCCGTCTCCGCCAGGACGAGTACAGGGCATTATTGACTGACCGAGCCAAGACACTAGGGCAAGACAGGATGGGTCGGATCTATGACTGGGGGGACAAGGCTGGTAAACTGATCGCTTGGCTCGACAAAAAGGAGTATGCTAGCAGACTCATCCCGGAGCTTAAGGGCGCTGACATGTCCCCCGTCACGGACTCCCAAGACATTGTTAATCATTTTGCAGATCACTTCCGCACTGTATATACTTTGGTGGCGCCATACACCGAAGACGAATCCTCAGACCTCCTAAGGGACATCTCCCTCCCCACACTTTCGGATGAAGACCGAGCATTCATGGATAGCAATCTCTCCACTGACGAAATAGCGCTAGCGATACGAGCACTACGTCCTGGCAAGGCCCTGGGAGCAAACAGCATCCCTATAGAACTCTACAAGCTCCGACCAGATAAACTGGCCCCGTATTTAAAAGATATGTACGAGGAGAGCCTCGAAATAGGGTTACTGCCTGTGGATCAGAGAATCGCAACAATTGTCACAATTCATAAAGAAGGAAAAGCCAAGACAGACTGCGCCTCCTACCGCCCTATATCACTGTTAAATGCAGAACCCAAAATCCTTGCTAAATTACTCGCTAATAGGTTGATCAAGGTCATGGGGGACCTAGTACACCCTGATCAGTCAAGATTTATGCCACATAGGAATACTGCGTTAAATCTGCGCAGGGTCCACGGGGTTCTGGGTAGGGCGCCTACCATACGAGAACAGGCGATCATAGTTTCTCTAGATGCCACCATGGCTTTTGATACGGTTGAGTGGCCTTACCTATTCGCCATACTCACAAAGTTGGGATTTGGGCCGGGATTTATCCGATGGGTGCGTTTGCTATATTGCGAGCCTATGGCTCAAGTAGTCGTCAATAACAAAAAATCAGAGGCCTTTACTCTCAGCCGAAGGACCCGACAAGGATGCCCCCTTTCCCCATTACTGTTCGCACTGGCCCTGGAACCCCTTGCAGCTTGGATCCGGAGAAACCCAGTTATACGTGGAATGCGATGGTCTCCGGACTGGGAGGACCGTATTTCCCTTTATGCTGACGATGTCCTGCTATATCTCACTTCACCTAAGAGATCTCTTATCGCTGTTTTCGACATCCTGGCCATTTTTGGCAGATATTCCGGGTTTGGTATCAATTGGCAGAAATCCCTCCTCTATGTCCTCTGCGGAGGCCCTCCTCCGCTACCCCTAAATTGCCAGATACAAATTGTCACAGAAGGTTTCAAATATCTGGGAATATTTGTCTCTCTCGATCCTTCCTTCCGATATGCCCGCAACCTCGTCCCCCCACTGCAAAGGCTTAGACGAGACATCGCGAACTGGAAGTTGCTCCCGCTTTCCCTTTTGGGCAAGGCAGCCCTTTTTAAAATGATGTCCTTACCCAGTTTCTTATATGTATTATAAAATTCGGCTGACCCTGTCCCGAACTCGTACTTCAAAGAAATAGAAGGGCTCCAACGGGAACTTCTATGGGATGGGAAACCACGTATCGCTTTACACAAACTCACGCTCAACTGGTACGATGGGGGGATCGGATTGCCGGATATTAAAAAATACTACTGGGATGCGCACCTTGCAGCCATAAATCATGGCACCTACGGCCGCTTTGATGACCCGGGATTCAGGATGGATAGATGGCTTCTCCCCAGTGGTGCCTATGGCCGAGCACTCTATTCCAAACCAGGCAGATATCCACTTACAGGTCCCACCGGGCACGCAGTTGAGATCTGGCACTTAGCTAATAAATCACTTTGTTGGTACCAGAAACTTACACTTGCTACGCCCCTATGGGACTCTCAGAAATTGGGAGATCTGTGGAACTCTAAAGGCTTCGACAAATGGGACCTAATAGGTATATCACACATCAAAGATCTCTGGGACGCAGGAGACGTGAAACCCTTTGACACTCTCCAGCGCCAATATGAGTTGGCAGATTCAGAGCAATTCCGATATCTGCAAGTCCGACACGCGCTGCGATCGGCCTTGGCCCGAGACTCCTCCCTTCCCGACTCATCCCCACTAGAGGACAGGATACTCGACGGACACTTGCCTGAGAAAGCCATTTCCCTCATATATAAAAAGCTCATAAACAATATGGAAGATCCTCTTTGCCTGCTGGTGGAAAAATGGGTAAGGGATGGCATCGAACTAGATGACGAGGATTGGCAGTTGGCAGTCTCCTCCCAGAAAAACTGTTGCAATCCCAGCACGTCTCCGATTAGTACAACTGAAGATCCTACACAGAGTCTACGTTACGGGTCCCCAATTGCTACACATGGGAGGGCCAACTGATGGGACTTGCAGGCGGGGATGTAACCAACTGAGCACATTCATGCACATCATTTGGCATTGTGAACCTATCCAAGGCTATTGGCAGAAGATACACGAGGTGATGGGGGAGGCTCTGGGAGTTGTCCTTCACCCGGAGGCTCGTAGATGCCTCCTAAATATCTGGGAGCCCACTGACCTCACCACTCACACTACACAGTGGGTCACACTTGGCCTCATGGTCGCCAAGAGGAACATAGCTCAGCTCTGGGGAGCCTCGCATGCACCCAAAATCACAGACTGGAAGAAAGATCTCGACTGGTGTATGTTTAGGGAGAGGACGGTTTACACTGCCCATGGCTGCCCCCGGAAATGGTCTAAGATTTGGGACCCCTGGAATGTCTATCGTGGTATTATCTGTGTCCCACCCCGTAATATTGATTGTGAAGTTTCCCCGTCTCCGTGATATCCAATGAACTATCCTATTGTATCTCTATTGGTAATTGTCTCCACATGTTTGCTGTACTGTACGTATATGTCGATTTTTTGTTAATAAAAAGATTTATAAAAAAAATAATAATAATAATATCGATGTAAAAATATCGATGTACAAAATATCATTTTTTTATAGATAAAAATAATGTTAAATACATTAATTAATAAAATTAACTTTAAAATCATTATTTAGATGTAATATACATTTTAACAAATATAATAAATGTATTTAATTAAAAAATTAAACATACATATATAAAATGTAATATATATGTATATTCACTTTAAAACAATTAATAAACTTATAATTTTAATTTATTTTAAAATGTTATAAATATATAAAAATTTACAAATAAATATATAAATATATATATATATACACACACCTCAAACATAAAATCTAATAAAAAAAACATTATATTATAAATTAAAACAGTACAATATTTAATAATTTTTAAACTTACATTACTATTCCCACTCCAAACAGTGCAACAGAAGGGAAAGTGTTGGATAGCGGAGGGGTAAAAATTACTATTCCCACTCCAGTGAGTGCAACAGTAGGGAAAGTGTTGGATAGCGGAGAAGTAAAAATTACTATTCCCACTCCAGTGAGTGCAACAGTAGGGAAAGTGTTGGATAGCGGAGGGGTAAAAATTACTATTCCCACTCCAGTGAGTGCAACAGTAGTGAAAGTGTTGGATAGCGGAGAGGTAAAAATTACTATTCCCACTCCAATTACTGCAACAGTAGGGAAAGTGTTGGATAGCGGAAGGGTAAAAATTACTATTCCCACTCCAGTGAGTGCAACAGTAGGGAAGGTTTTGGATAGCGGAGGGGTAAAAATTACTATTCCCACTCCAGTGACTGCAACAGTAGGGAAAGTGTTGGATAGCGGAGGGGTACAAATTACTATTCCCACTCCAGTGAGTGCAACAGTAGGGATAGTGTTGGATAGCGGAGGGGTAAAAATGAATATTCCCACCGAAGTCAATTCAAAATTAAAAACAAACAAAATATCAACTTCAATACAAAAGATGTTAAAAAACAAAAAAAGAAAACATATATAAAAATATTTATAATTACAAATGATAGAAACATATTGTAATGTTAAAAAAAAAAAATTACCTACAAACAATACTTTATAAAAATGTAAAAAAAATTACAAACAAATAACTATATTTAATAGAAATTAATTATAAACAAAAACTGTTACATAAATTGAATATTTTTTATTTCCTACCCTATAACACCACACAATTCACAACACACTTCTAATTTTCTAAAAAAAATGTACCTCCATAGTTAACATAATTAATTATCAAATAAACAAATATTGTTAATTAAAAAACAAATTAAAAAAGATAAAAATTAATTTACTCACCAAACGTTACCCCTATAAAACCAAAATCCACGCTCAAAATGAAAACAATCATAAATATTTATCAATTAATGAATGAATATTAATGAGCAACTAACTATTAATTAATGAAACCTAAAATACATTCCACCCTCTACCCCAATAAACACCACAACACACACCTAAAAAACATTACACAATTTCCATAACTAATTTTACATTATTAAATTACTATCAATTAACACCAACTTATTAATTAATTTAAAAGAATTTACTTCCCAACCTTTACCACTATAAACCCCACAACTCACATCTCAAATTAATTACACAATTGCCATATTTATTTTTTAATTAATTAATTACATTAACAATTAATTATAAATACATTTCTTCCCACCCTATTCCCCTATAAACCCACAACCCACTCCTACAAAAATGACACAATTAACATAATTACCAATTAATAATAATTAACAACCAATTAATGAATATTTATTGATAAATTAATTTCCACAATTAAAATTATGAAATATAAATTAAATAAATATTAATAAGTTAAAAATATTAATTCATGTATTATAATTAAATTACTTCCTACCCTATTCCCCTAAAAACCCAGAACCCGCTCCTAAAGAAAATAACACAATTAACATAATTACCAATTAAATAATACAAATTAACAACCAATTAATAATTAACTAATAATAACTGTATTCCCACAATTAACACTATTAAATCTAAATTAAATACTAATAAATAAAAAATATTAATTAATTTATTATAATTAAATTACTTCCCACCCTATTCCCCTATAAACCCACAACCCGCTACAGAACTCAAAAACGCAAAATGTAATTAACATAAAATTAATAACTACTAAAAATTTAACACATATATTTAAAAAAATTAAATACTGATACAAAAAAATAAATCACAAACTTTTAAAATACATACTAAAATAAATAACACTAACTGAAAAATCGATATTTTAAACAACTATATTTTTGCAAACGATATTACTAACTTCGATATTTTCAAAAACGATATTTCTTACCTTAAAGTCGATATTCTTGACCACTATATTCTTGCTGTCGATATTTCTGTATCACGATATTTCCAACTCGATATTTGTGTATGTCGATATTTAAAACTCGATATTCTGTCTATACACCATTGGTTCCACCCAGCGCAACGGTGGAGATGCGTGGATTTTGTTGCCAAATTTCAGTAAACCCATCTCTAAGTGACCAGGATTGGATTGGCTCCACTTGGCAGGGTAAACTCACAGTTACCAGAGTCCCAATAGTTGCAGTAAAGTTGATGGAAGTCTTTGATATCCCTGAGACTTCAAAACACCAAGTCAGGAACCCCCTCAGATCCTCGTCCACCTAAAGTGGTACATGATGTGATGCACAAGATAGCTCCGGTAATTATGACATTATTTAACAATATCATCAAGGAGGGCTGCTTTTCTGTTGAGTGGAAAAAAAGCCTCGGTTCCGCCACTATTGAAAAAAGCCTTCCTTTGAGCCTATGTCGGACAAAAACTAACGACCTATATCTCGGTTAGCTTTTTAAGTTATTGAGAAACGTCTCAACAAAACCTTGTCAGAATATCTGGAGAAATATAATATTCTGAATGAGACACAGTTTGACTTCAGGTCAGGCCACAGTACTCTGTCTGCCGTCTCAGAAGAGATTAGACTTATTATGGACCATGGTGGCAGTGGTGGTTCTTTTGGACCTTTCTACAGCCTTCGATACAGTGAGCCATACGGTCCTTTTGGAGTGGCTGGCCGAAATAGGTATTTCCGTCTCTGCTTTTGACCTCCTTTCTTCATTTCTAGGAGACCATGAGAAAATGGTAGCTCTTGGGGAGTTTTATTCGAAATCTTTCACTCTTCTGTGTGGAGTACCTCATGGGTCATCCCTCAGTCCTACACTATTTACTATCTATGTGACCCCCTCTAGCCAATCTCATTCATTCTTTTGATTTTGCAACTATAGCATATGCTGATGAGACTCAGACCGTGGTGTTGATCTTTAGCAATGTGGAGGAGGTTGCAGATCAGTACAATAGACGCATGAAGGCCGTTGTCAGCTAGATGAGTGGTAACTGTTTAAAGCTGAACTCACAAAAAACAGAAGTTCTTTTTTTTGGGAAAGATGTTGCCTTCTGGAACCGATCATGGTGGTCTCAGTCTCTTGGCCCCATTCATTGCCGGTTTCTAAAGTAAGAAACTTAGGGGTGGTTTTCAATGCTGAGTTGTCATTTCTGAATAAGATCAACATATTGACATCATTGTGTTTTTTCACTATAAGAATTTAAAGAAAGGTGTTACCCTAGTAATATCTATGCTTGATTATTGCAATGCCCTTTATTTGGGCATTAAACAGAGACCATTAAATAAGCTACAGTTGTTTCACAATACGCCAGTCGCTAACTCAAGAAAATTCCATAGTTCAAGTCCCTAACTGGTGGAGCTTCACTGGCTCCCTGTCAGGAAAAGGATTGTTTTTAAGGCCTTATGCCTGGCACACAAAGCATTGAATGGATTTGGACCAGAGTATCTCAAAAGCAAATTTAGATGGTACTCACCAAAAAAAATCACAATGATCCGCTACTTCAAGATCAGTGATTATTCCTAGAATTAAGAAAGCAGCATAAGGAGGTCGCAGTTTTGTTCATTCCACTTGTAATCTTTGGAATAGTCTGCCCACGCATCTCAAAAGTCAGGTTAACTTTCTTTTCTTCTGAAAGCAGTTGAAAACATGGTTGTTTTCAGTTTCTAAATAGCCATCATTGTTTTATTGTCAATAGATTAGGCTGGACGTAGAATTTAGGATTATACTAGAGCCAAGATGGCCGAAGGCATTCGCGGACCTTAGAAAATGTTAAATAAAATTGAATCAAATCAAAACAGGAGGCAAGCCAGCAAGCCCTTGGAGTCACTCAGGTTCTGAAGCTGTAGAGATGCATGTCCAGTTCTTCTAACTTCCAGGCAGTGGCGGCTCCTCCGCTAAGGCGGAGTAGCGTCACCCCACTGCCTCGAAGCAGCATAAGAAAGGAAAAAATAAAATTAGTATATCTAATGTTATTATAATTTTAATTTGACCTCCTGCAGTGGCTGCTTGCATGAGGGGGCGGGGCAGACCACACAAAACAGTCATGCGCACTTTCCCTGTTCTCCATGCAGGCAGCATTACAGGCTGCATTGAGAACATGCCCACCCTTACAGACCCTGACTAAGTGCCATATCACGGCGCCCAGACCAATCACAACGCTGCATTGCAGCGTTGTGATTGGCTACGGAGAGCGTCGGGCCCTGGTGCTTCCTAATTCCTGTTTCTCACAAGAAGCCAGGAAGAGGATGCAGGAAAGGGGGCAGCGGTCGGCCAGCCTGCAGGCCGGGAGGTAAGTGAATTTTTTTTTTAATTGATCCCCGCCCCATCTCCCCCACCCACCCCACTGCTGCTTCCAGGCAACAGCCGCGACTGCTGGAGGGCAACAGGCAGCAGGGCAGGCACAGCAAAATAGAAGTCCAGCAACGTTCAGAAGAGTGACAGTCCTTTCAGCAGCACAGCAGTCCTTCTTCAAGACAGAATGTCTTCAGATCCAGAAGTGTACTGAGTTGGTGGTGTCAGGGGTCCATTACTTATACCCAGTTGTGTCTTTGAAGAAGGGCAGATGTCCAAGAGAAGCCTTTGAATTGCACAAGGTCCCTGCCCTTCTTGCCCTGAAACTAGACTCACTACAATGGGGTATGCAGCTCTTTGTCTGGGGACAGGCACATCCCTATTCAGGTGCAAGTGTCAGCTCCTCCCTCCCATCCTACCCAGGATGGCCTATCAGCCTGATGATTGCCCATCAGGACGTGAATGGTTCATCAGGCACACCTAAGCTATGCACTAAGCCCAGCTGTCACCCACCCAAGGCGCGTATTCAGAGACAGGTAGAGTCACAGAATAGTTAAAATAAGAAAATGCCAGCTTTTTAAAAGTATCGTAGAATGGGGGTGAGCCTTTGGAATCAGCTGGAGTGGGCCACTATAAAATCAAAAAATGTGCAATGCTCCCTAGCTGAAATTATTCAATCAACACTTTTTCATAAGATTAAGTAATATAATTTTCTTAATCTTTTTATGATTTTTCTTCTCACTTTATATTTTTCAAACACATTTCAAAAACACATCTTCATATGAATCGGACCACATGTTTATGTGAGGCACATTTCAGCAGCAAAGTGGCATTTTCAGACTTGCAACTTATAATCGAACTTTAGTATAAGTTATGAGTTTAAATTATGAGTGCAGAGACATCAACCATGAAATACCTATCTTTTCCCAATTGGAAATTATACTTATAAAATTAAATTAAATAATCCAAATGTCAACCTATGTGAGAGATAGGACTTGCAGTAGTGAAAATTTAATTTAAGAGTTTCACCACCTGGGCATGTAAAACTTAAAAGTACTTGTACAGCTTTTTAAAAACACTGCTCGCTGCCCTTGGGGCTGTCCAGGGTCCACCTTAGGGGTGACTTATATGTATTAGAAAGGAAGGTTTGGGCTTGGCAAGAGGATTAACTTGCCAGGTCGAAATGGCAGTTTAAAACTGCACACATAGGCTCTGCAATGGCAGGCCTGAGCCATGTGTAAAGGGCTACTTGAGTGGGTGGCACAATCAGTGCTGCAGTCGCACTAGTAGCATTTAATTTAAAGGCCTTGGGCACATGCAGTGCACTTTTATAAATAAATTAAATATGCCACTTGTGGATATACCAATGTGATCATGTTTTAGGGAAAGAGCACATGCACTTTAGCACTGGTTAGCATTTGTAAAGTGCCCAAAATACTAAGGCCAGTAAAAATGAAGTTAGCAAAACTGGAGGCCAGAAGGCAAATAAGTCAGGGAAAACAATGCCAAGGATGCTAGGTGTAACAGTGACCTAGTTATGGAAAACATTATTCCAAGCCTTGTGTCAAATGATTAATCCTGAAATGTTCTGTAGGAGACTGAAATCCCACTTTTTCATTATTCATTACAGTAATTGACTTTTTCTACCCAGTCTTAGTGCCAAAATGGCTCTGAGCAAATTCCTCTCTCACCCCATCTCATTCATTCACTTATGGACTGTAAGACACAGAGGTAAGAGACTGAGAGGGTTTGTAGGAATGAAGGGAAATAGGAGGTATGGAATTCGAACTAATAGAGAGGATAGATGTAGGTGAGGGAAGCATATTGAGATAAAGGCCCGAATCAGCCCAGCATGCTGTTATACTGCCAAACAGCTATATGAATGCTGTCCCCCGGTTAAAGAGATGTGTAGGCATAGTATAATAGCAGGGAACACACATCATAACTGTTGTCACTGCCATTTTACGCTGGAGTCAACCCTTAAAAAAAGAACCATAGGTCAGAAGGTTAGCCTCTGTCTGATCAACTGCAGATCTCTGAGGAGACATAAACAGGAAATTCATGATCTTCTGGTTGATGATCAGATAGATGTGCTATTTCTTACAGAAACGTGGCTAAATGTGGACTCCACTCCTGAAATTCTTGAGGCAGTCCCTAACGGTTTTGGAATAGTCAGAATTGATCGGCCCACGAATAGGGGAGGAGGGATTGCTATAATTTATAAGCTAGCTATCCAATGTACTCTTGAGTCAGTAGACATTGTGGATAGCGAAGCTGGGTTTTTTCGATTATGGTTTCCCGAATTATGTTATTAAAGGGTTCTTAATTTACAGACCCCCGGCCCTTTCCTGCAGTTTACATCTAGCATCATGGAACAACTGATGCAGCCTGCTTTGCGTTATGAGAAATTCCTGGTGTTAGGGGATTTGAATCTTCATTTGGATGAGATGGCAAATACTGGGGTACAAGAATTCCGCCAGGAAATGGCAGCTCTTCAATTGACTCTTAAATCGGTGTACCCCACCCATCAACTGGGCCACCTACTGGACCCAATCTTTGCTAATTGGGAGGCCTTAGATATTGGGCTCCCGGTTCCGGTCCTCTGGTCGGATCATTTTTTGATATCTTTTTCTGCCTGGATGCCTCATTCTCACTCTCAGGAGATACTGGGCAGCAGGAAGAAGTTGAGGAAGTGGGCTAGGTTTTCTCAAGAGAAGTTTTATTTGGCCCTCCAAAAGGGTGGGCCACCTGGAGGCTTAAACATTGACTTAGCCTGTGAAGCCCTGGATAAACGTATCATGGAGGCATTAGACAGTAACGCTCCATGGTCCTTGAGAGCACCTGGGAGACGATGTAAAGCTGCACCCTGGTTTGGCAGTGAGCTTAGAATAGCTAAATCTGCCTGTAAACACCTGGAGAAAGTTTGGAGGAGAGATTTCTCGGTTCTTAGGAGAGGGGAATATAGAGCCAACCTGAAGATTTATCACTCTCTTATAAGGAAGACTCGGGCTGCTTATTACAGTGAGAGGATTGAAATAGCAGAGAACTCCTCTAGGGAACTTTATACGATTTTTAAGGAGATCTCGTCTCTCGCTAGAACCTCAGCCTCGACCAACAACTCTTTGGACTCTTGCAATAGGGTGGCCGATTTCTTTGCGGAGAAAGTAGAGAAGATCTACTCGACCTTCCCTGGTGCAGCACGTAATGGGTGCCAGGAGGATGAGGGGATGACTGACTTAGGGGAGGCAGAATGTCTTCGTAAATTTGTGGTCCCCCCTTGTGACTCGCTCACTGGTGTAGCCTCTAGCATTAAGTCTGGATCTCCCAGAGACCCCACGCCCCCTAAGGTGCTAAAGGGGAGTCTTGAAATTTTGGAGCCTTATATTAGGCACCTTCTCGAGCTCTCCTTTACCACAGGAACGGTCCCTACTAGATGGAAAGAGGCGAACGTCCTTCCATTAAAAAAGAAGATTGATGTTAGTTCAAGCCAATTGGAGAACCTACGTCCGATTTCTCTGCTGCCTTATTTTGCTAAGGTTGCAGAGAAGGTAGTTAATACACAACTGACAGCTCACATTAGCAAACATAGCCTGCTTCACCCCTCGCAATCGGGGTTCCGGACATCATATTCCACCGAATCGGCGCTGCTGCTCTCCACCGAAATTATCCGCAAATTTGTGGATGCGGGACAAACAGTGGCGTTAGTCCTACTTGACCTCAGCGCCGCATTTGATACGGTGGCTCACCCTACCTTACTTCAACGCTTGAGGAAAGGAGGTTTGGTGGACCGAGCCATTGAATGGCTTGAGTCTTTCCTGCACGAGCGCAGTTTCCAGGTGTCGCAGGAACCTCACTACTCTAAAAGTATTAAGCTGAACCAAGGGGTCCCTCAGGGCTCTATTTTAAGCCCCACCCTCTTTAACCTCTACATTGCCCCTCTGGCAGAGATTATTGAAAAATTTGGGGTTAGTGTTGTGTCCTACGCTGACGACACACAATTGGTGGTGTCCCTAACACAGGAGCCTGAGAAGGCTGCCATCAATTTCTCGACTTGCCTTCAAGAACTGGCAGCTTGGATGGCGGACAACTGCCTTAAACTTAATGGCAGCAAAACTGAGGTTCTTGTGTTGGGTAGAGCCCCCACTGTTTGGTCGTCAGCGTGGTGGCCACAGACACTGGGTCCTACCCCGCCCCATGTGATCAGGTGAAGAATCTTGGGGTATGGCTGGACTCCAAGCTCTCTTTCAATAATCATATAAGGCGTGTGGCGGGGAAATGTTTTGGGGTTATGAGAGGTCTCTGGAAGACCTTAGATGTACTGCCAGTTGCAGCAAGGAAAACTATGGTCCATGCCCTGGTGACGTCACGCTTGGATTATGGGAATGTCCTGTATTTGGGAGCCAGTTCCAAGTGTGTGCAAAGACTCCAGCGTATTCAGAATGCTGCGGCTCGTCTTGTTTTAATGTTACCGAGGAGAGCCTCCTCCAATAAGGCCCTGGTTTCCCTTCACTGGCTCCCGGTAAGGGAACGCATCCTGTTTAAGGCTATGTGTGTGAGCCATCGTATCTTACAGAGAAAGGGTCCCACCTACCTGCATGACTTCCTTACCCCATACTCTCCTTCCCGTCATTTGAGATCTAGCGGGACAGGGCAGGTCTGTATTCCTAGCATTAGAAGAGCGAGGATGGGTGGCCGCTCTTTCCGTTTTCTAGCTGCTAAACACTGGAATAAACTCCCCCGGGGCTCCGTGTGGAGTCTGTGGAGACACTTTTTCGGAAAAGACTCAAGACCTGGCTTTTTCCTCCTCTGAGCTCTCTGGTTTAAATCTCGTGCCTTCTCTTTGCCAGCGTTTCTGAATTTGTGCCGCAGCGCGGGGACACACTGGTTAGTGTAACCATGCGCTTTATAAGTTTGTTATTATTATTATTATTAAGGATAAGAGCTATCGGAGAAGGAGCGGAGATAGCAAGTCTTAGAGTTCATAGAATGATAAAGGTAAAAGGGGAGATTAGTTGGAAAATGTGAGAAACATGGAGGAGATAAGTTACATAAGTGGAAGAATGGGTAGGAATGCTTAAAATGAGAAGAAAGCTTAAAGACTCAATAAAAAGGGGCAACACCATTCTCGCATGATAGTCCCAGCCAGCTTCCTGAAAGTCTTGTAGCAGTCACTCGGAGACCTGGGGTTTGTGTTGATTATTTAGTTTTCTATGTATTGTGAAGTAGCCACAACCTAGTAGGCCAATGTTACTTGGAGCAGCCAAACCACAGTTTAAGTAACTATGCTCTAGGCAGGCACAGAGGTACTGACTTTTTTTTAAAAGGATTTGAATATGTGCATACCAGGTAATGTGCAAGACCAGTCTCAGTGCTACTCCTGTTAAACATGTTGATGGAAGCACTTCATACAATCATACGTGGGGCCGAGTGAAAGCATTGGGGAGATTGGAAAAAAGAAAAGTACAGATTTAGAGGGGGCTAATACAGGGATGCTGGCAATATAAGGATAGAGAGAAAGACAGGTGTGAGAAAGGGGAAGAAAAGCGTAACTCAGAGGCAGTGGCGTCACTAGGGGGGTGCAGGGGGTGCGGACCGCACCGGGTGACACCATCACATGGGGTGACACCTTTCCCAAATGAGACTATTTACTAAATAGTCTCATTTGGGAAAGGTGTCACCCCATGTGATGGTGTCATGGGGTAAGTCGTGAGGGGGTGACACCATGAGTTACCGAGTTACCGCACTGGGTGACACCAACCCTAGTGACGCCGCTGCTCAGAGGAGTGAGTGGGGAGTAAAGGGAGAAGGTGAAAGAAAGTGATAGAGAAGTAGGCGAAGTGGTTAATAGTGTTAGAAGATTCCAATGTTAGAGAGCACCTGTGTTTCACAGGGTATTGAATGATAACTTTGATGGGGCTCTGCTCCTATATTTGCTGTTTGGCCCGCAACTCATTATGGCTTCTCTGAGAACAGGTAAATGTGTATTGCAACACCATGCCCCTTAAGAAATATTGGTGCTGTGTCGTACTCCGTATACCATCTGATTTTGAGGGTCAATTTCTACACATAATCACATTGTTGGTCACTACCTTGTGTTTTCTGGAGCACTGGCATACTTTGCCTTGGCCAAAACGTTAGTTCACTATTGTTGCAAACAACTGCAGGTTAGCAAGCATGACAGTATTTGCTGAGAGTAATATGGAAAACCTAGAATTTATTCAACTACAGACAGTGAAGCGTGTATTCCTTAAATAAATATTGCTACTCCCTGTGTGTGTTCTTTATGGAGTGAGACTATTATTTAGAAACTGGACTTTCTAAAATAAATAAGTTCTAAACTAATATATATATATAGATATATATATATATATATATACACACACATATATATATTAGTTTATAACTGGCTTATTTATTTAGTGAGACTATTATTTAGAAACTGGACTTTGTAAAATAAATAAGCCAGTTATAAACTAATCTATATATGTATGTATGTATGTATATATATATATATATATATATATATATATATATATATATATATATATATATATATATATATCATATATATATATATATTCACTGAAAAAACCATAGGTTTTAGGGACAGTTATAGTTAGTTGGACATTTCACTCGTACAAAACCCGCGAAATTCCCCCGTTATAGTTAGTTCAGGTAACTATAACTCGCGCCCCCGCAATGCACTGCTGATGACGTCACATATTACATCACTCATGACATGGTCAGTGACATCACTGAAGAATGTGCTAGTATTTGTATGAGTAAGTGAGTTGGTGTGTGTATAACTGTATAGGTGAGTAAATGGGTGTGTGCTTAATTTTTTGCATGACTGACTAGGTGTGTGAGTACCTCTATGGATGAGTGGCGGTGTGTGAGTGTTTATATAGGTGTAGGAGTGCATATAATAGTCCTGTACTGAGTGACTATAAGTATGAGTGACTGTACGGGTGAGTGAGTAGATGTGTGTGTGTGTAGACCTAAGAATCAGTGAGTGTGTATATAGTAATTGGTGTTGCAGTGTCTATGGTTTTGACAATGGCAGTCTGTAATTTACAGTGGATGTATCAAAAGTTATATTAGGGTGTGAGAAGATGCATCAAATTATCACATGGATGATGTCATCAGTGATGTCATCAGTGATGTCATTTGAGATGTCATCAGTGATGTCATGAGTGATGTCACTGACCAGGTCATGAGTGATGTAATATGTGACGTCATCAGCAGTGCATTGCGGGGGCGTGAGTTATAGTTACCTGAACTAACTATAACGGGGGAATTTCACGGGTTTTGTACGAGTGAAATGTCCAACTAACTATAACTGTCCCAAAAACCTACGGTTTTTTCAGTGAATTTCTAAGGTTTTTTAAATGCTAATTTCTATCTATAACGTGCCTGAAACCTATAGTTTTTTAAGTGAATTTCAAAGGTTTTTTAAATGCTAATTTCTAACTATAACTGCCCCGCCCCCTCCCTTCACCACTGTGCAAACGCGCCCCGTGGCGCGTTTTAAGTTGGGGGATTAAGTCTCCTTGAATCATGAGGGTCCCTGGGGTCCAACTAGCCCACCCTGTACCTCCAGTATGTGCCAGGGAGCTGCGTTGCAGAGAGGTGTTCAGAGGCCATGCCCCTTTTTACACCTCTGCAACGCAGCTCTGTGGCGCTTTCTGGACGTACCTGGTGGGCTAGTTGGCCCCCAGGGACCCTCAGGATTGAAGGGGATTTAATTCCCCATCTTAAAACGCGCCACGGGGCCTGTTTGCACACATGTCACCTGAAGCCCCGCCCCCTCCCTTCACCACTGTGCAAACGCGCCCCGTGGCGCGTTTTAAGTTGGGGGATTAAGTCCCCTTGAATCCTGAGGGTCCCTGGAGTCCAACTAGCCCACCATGTACCTCCAAAAAGCGCCACAGAGCTGCGTTGCAGAGAGGTGTAAAAAGGGACGTGGCCTCTGTACACCTCTCTGCAACGCAGCTCCCTGGTGCATACTGGAGGTTCCTGGTGGGCTAGTTGGCCCCCAGGGACCCCCAGTATTCAAGGGGAATTACTTCCCCTTCTTAAAATGCGCCAGGGGGCGCGTTTGCAGAGTGCTGCAGGGAGGGGGCGGGGCCTCCGGCACGATGCCGGTCTTTTTTTTTTTTCTTTCAATATTTTTTCTATGGGAGAGGGGCTGCGTGGCCCCCCTTCCCTCGGCCACTTTTGGCCCCGGGGACCCCATCCCCCGGGGCCTGAGGATGTTATTTTTTTTTTTTAAAGAAAAAAAGAAAAACAGGAAGGGGGTTGCGTGGCCCCCCTTCCCTGGGCCTCTATTGGCCCTGGGGACCCCATCCCCCGGGGCATGCCCTCTTTTAAAAAAATATATATATATTTGGAGGGGGGCTGCGTGGCCCCGCTCCTCAGGCCATTTAAGGTCCTGGGGACCCCATCCCCGGGGCCGGCCTTTCTGTCCTTATTTAAAAAAAAAAAAAAAATCAATTATGGGGAGGGGGCTGCGTGGCCCCATCCACCGGGGCCTGGCCACTCGTTGGGGACCGTGGGGAGATCCCCAATCCGCGCACGGTCCCGCCATTTCCCCACGTCCTGCGTCCTGCACCCCGGGACACTGCAGGAGCTGGCCCTGGGGGGTGGCGGTCCCCAGGGCCACCACAGGCTCCAGGAGGGGGGCCGCGCGGCCCCCCTCCCTTCAATTGCACAGCCCCGGGGAGGTGGTGGTCCCCGGGGCTTGGGGGTCCAAAACGGATCCCCACATTTCCTTTTCTAAGTGCCCCGGGGAGGTGGCGGTCCCCGGGGCGTGTGGGGTGGCTGGAGCCCCCCCACACAGGTTATTTAAATTTAAAAAAAGAAGCCCCGGGGGGTGGCGGTCCCCGGGGCTGCGGGAGGGCGGAGAGCCCTCCCGCACCATTTTTTATTTAAAGCCCCGGGGGGTGGCGGTCCCCGGGGCTTGGGGGGCCTTAGAGGCCCCCCTATAACATATAAATTAAACCCCGCATGCCCCCGGGACTTAGCCCACCCGGGGGCAAAATAGCCTCGAAGCGCGGGAGACCGCGCTTCGATTTTTTTTTTTTACAACGGGATCCGCGCACCCTAAGCGCATCCCGCCGATTTAAAAAAAAAAAATGCTTTTTTCTGCCCAGGGGGTCCTTGTGGGACCACCTGAGCAGACCTAGGGGGTCAGGGTGTTTCTACCCTGCCCCCTTGTTGCGTTTGGCGACGTGTTTCTGTGCCTCTAATCACGGCGGGATCCGCGCACCCTAAGCACATCCCGCCGATTTAAAAAAAAATAATGTTTTTTTCTGCCCAGGGGGTCCTTGTGGGACCCCCTGAGCAGACCTAGGGGGTCAGGGTGTTTCTACCCTGCCCCCTTTTTGCGCTTTGCGCACTTGTTTCTGTCCCTCGGTTCTACCGAGGGACAAAATGGCTGCCAACACTTCCTGATTTGGAGTGTTGACAGCCACTTGACAGCCAATTAGCATGCAGCTCGTGATCGGGAGGGTACGCGGACCCTACTCGGCCATAGATATATATGTGACTTTACTTTTGATTTTCTCAGAAACTACTGAACGGATTTACACCATTTAAGCAAAAGGCACGACACTGAACCAAGGGCTACCTCTTTGCCAAATTTGGTGTAATTCCGTTCAGCAGTTCGGGCTGTAGCTGCGACTAAAGGTTCCTATGGAAAAATGAATGGGAGAAACACGTTTTGGGACCCCCCTTTTTTCTCGGCCCTCGCTTGACGAATCACCCCGAGACTTTCAGGATAGGAGCGGAGCACCCCAACAAGTTGGAAACTTTCGCGAAGATTCGTCAACCGGCGCCAACGTTATTTCAAATAGAATGTTGCGGATTTCCTATGGAAAATAGGTCCTAACTATAACTATCTTCTGGCGACCGCCAGTAGAATGAATGAATGAATGAATGAATGAATGAATATATATATATATATATATATGAATATATATATATATATATATATATATATATATATATATATATATATATATATATATATATATATATATACACTTTGCAGTCTGCCAAATAAAGAAGGGGAAAAAAAAACGGTGATGGAAGAGGTGCGGATGGAGCGGCGTGTTCCGCTTTGGCAGACACAAGACATGTGAGGTATTGAACTTTGCGTGTGCAGCAAATCCACTGTGATATTTAAAATTGAGGATGAGCAATGGAGGCATTCATTAAAAACACTGTGAATAGACTCTCAAGACCACAATGCACTGGCCCAATGGGGCGGACTGATAAATTTGCTGCGAGTTCAGCGTCACTGTTTGCTTCCTGCTTGACAGTTACCAAAGCCAGTGATCAAGGGCTTGAGTACCCGCAACGCGTATGGCAATTATTTGGTGATTTGAATGCTGTAACAGCAAGGATTCATACTTTGCAGTCTGCCAAATAAAGAAGGAAAAAAAACGGTGATGGAAGAGGTGCGGATGGAGCGGCGTGTTCCGCTTTGGCAGACACAAGACGTGTGAGCAGGGCCGGACTGGGAACAGAAACCGGCCCTGGCAAACTGCTCAGCCGGCCCCCCCCTGGGGTGAGGGGGAGTGCAGCCGAGCAGTTTGCGAGGGCCGTTTCGGCCGATTTTGTTACAGGGGGCAGATATTGCCGACCCCCCGGTAACAAAACCGGCCTCCCAGGTGCCCAAAACCGGCCCCCACCCTAGCGGCCTACCGGGGAAACGCCCGATGCCCGCTATGGCCAGTCCGGCCCTGCGTGTGAGGTATTGAACTTTGCGTGTGCAGCAAATCCACTGTGATATTTAAAATTGAGGATGAGCAATGGAGGCATTCATTAAAAACACTGAGGCAGATTTACAAGCCCCTTGCGCCACTTTTGCGTCACTTTTAACATGGGAAAAGTGACGCAAAAGTGGCGCAAGGGGCTTGTAAATCTGCCCCACTGTGAATAGACTCTCAAGACCACAATGCACTGGCCCAATGGGGCGGACTGATAAATTCGCTGCGAGTGCAGCGTCACTGTTTGCTTCCTGCTTGCCAGTTACCAAAGCCAGTGATCAAGGGCTGGAGTGCCCGCAATGCGTATGGCAATTATTTGGTGATTTGAATGCTATAACAGCAAGGATTCATACTTTGCAGTCTGCCAAATAAAGAAGGAAACCGGTGATGGAAGAGGTGCGGATGGAGCGGCATGTTCCGCTTTGGCAGACACAAGACGTGTGAGGTATTGAACTTTGTGTGTGCAGCTGGGTCCCAGGCCATCCCCAGGCGCTCCTCCACGTCCTATTATAGCGCGCCTCCTCAACTATGCAGACAGAGACGCTATCTTGAGGGAAGCTCGGGCAAAGAGCCCCATAACCCACGATGGCAACACCCTCTCTTTCTACCCGGACTATACCCCATTCGTACAAGCGGCGCGTCGGGAATTTGTTCCCGCAAAAAAGCTTCTGTCTGCGGCCTCCATTCCTTTCGCCATGTTGTACCCCGCGAAGCTGAGAGACACTTACGACAGCCAACCACATTTCTTCACAGATGCCAAGTCGGCATTGAAATATGCCAAACACATATGCCCGCGCAAGCCGCCTCCGAAATCCTTGAGGAACTCATCCCATTCTACTAATCTAAGTGACATTGAGTGAGGTTTACTCCACTAGCCTATCATGTGTTTAGTCACTTGGATATATGCTTACATGCTAGCTCCGACGGTGTTGGTTGTTCTCGACAGTGTTAGATATCTGTACGTTATATGATCAAATGACAAGTTCCCAATTGTAGAGTGTCTGTACTTTATTCTGTGGCCTGGAACCCCAGTTTAGTTATGTATTGTTAGATATGTGCGGTTCATGACCTGGGCTTGGCCACCCTGTCACATGACAGGTGATCGCCGCCAAGCCGCGCCCCACAGGGAGATCTCCCATGGGTTTGTACCTGACTAGGTATCCGAGGGTATTTCGAGGGTGGGAGGGAGGTATCTGTTCTTCACCTGTTTGGGAGGTGGGAGTGGGAGGGGGGTGGGGGGTATATGGGGTTCATGTTTTAAGAGACAGCTACTATTATTGTCGGAGATGGTTGGCCAAAATGTTTGATACAGATCATGTGCGTTCACCGGACAGAATTGCTCTATTCCTTGAACAAGACTTTGGGAAACAGTTGATACGGGTCACTATACAAATTGGGTCAGTCTGCTCCTCCAACACTCATTATGACTGACGCGAAATTCCTCACGTGGAAGATACGTGGCCTAAATGATCATAAGAAAGCCAGGCTAGTGCATTCATATTTGCGTAGGCATCACATTGACATATGCTTTCTACAGGAAACACACCTTCGCAATCCTGAAGATTTAAGGCTATTCCGCAAGTCGTGGGATGAGGTACATTCCGCCACCTTTTCGAATTATGCTAGGGGAGTTTCAATTAACCCTGGGCATAATACTTTGCTACGCTCACGGAGCATGCAAAGTTTGTGCTACTACGCACTACGCAAATTGCACGTAGCAGAGTGAAAAACTATGCTAATTGACGTAGCGTAGCAGCAGTAAAATAAACACCTTCAAATGCTTTGATAAAGCAATTTTTGATGCTAAATAGCATATAACCAATTCACAAAAGTGAACTTTGACAATAAAATATCAAGCAATGAGCGAGGTGATGATTTTGGTGTCCCCCCTAACCTAGGGGGAGGACCAAGCAGATGCCTTGAACACAAAAAGCATATCATGTGTACAATTCAGTGGTGGTCCCTTCCTCCTAGGACCACCCCAAGCACAGTTATGGGCAAAAATACAATCCCAACGAAAGGCCCTGCAAAGCATTATGGGACGAGATTAGCAGTGGGCAATGAATATTATAGTGTCCAATATCAAAATAATTCTACAAAGAGCTGCAGTTCAACTAGTCGTTACTAGATGTCCCTCACGAGTCAAATGCAAAAGCATTGAAATTATTAATACATCAAGCTGCAGTTCCACTAGTCGTTACTAGATGTCCCTCACGAGTCAAATGCAAAAGCATTGAAACCCTTTCATGAAGCTTTTGCATTTGACTCGTGAGGGACATCTAGTAACGACTAGTGGAACTGCAGCTCTTTGTAGAATTATTTTGATATTGGATACTATAATATTCACTGCCCACTGCTAATCTCGTCCCATAATGCTTTGCAGGGCCTTTGGTTGGGATTGTATTTTTGCCAATAACTGTGCTCGGGGTGGTCCTAAGAGGATGGGACCACCACCGAATCATTCAAAAGATGTGCTTTTTGTTTTCAAGACATCTGCTTGGTTCTCTCCCTAGGTTAGGGAGGATCCCAAAATCATCACCTCTCTCACTGCTTGTTAATTTATCGTTTTCACTTTTGTGAAATAACTATATGCATTTTTAGCATATAAAGACAGAGATATTTATTTTATCTTAACTTGCACTGTGCAAGATGCTTTTGGCAATTATTGTACAGTGCAGTCAAGCACACAGCTACGCACTATGCAATTTGCATAGCTACGTGTAGTTCAAACTGTACTTCGCGTAGCTACGTGAAGTGCTACTACGCAAACTACGCCCAGGGTTAGTTTCAATACTCATTAGACGGGCCTGGGCTGGTGCACGCATTACACAATGGTAGATCCTGACGGGCGCTTTGTTATACTACGCGGTCAACTGCTATCCACCCACGTCACACTGGCTGCAATATATGGACCCAACGTGGACGACCCTCAATTCTTTCTAACAGTCTGGGCCAAGATAGTTTCGATGGGCTGTGACACGGTAATATGGGGAGGCGACTACAATGCAGTCTTGGACAATACAATGGATAGGGAAGGCACAGCCCACAACCCCCATCGAAATGCCACGACACTCCTGAACTCCATCATCTCGGAGAACAACCTCCGGGACGCCTGGCGCCATTTCCACCCACTTACACGAGAGGGCACATGCGTTGCTTCGTTTCATCAGTCATGGTCACGACTTGATTATTGGCTGGTGACTGCCAATGTGACTGCTTGGACGATAGACACACACCACCTTCCACGCACTCTCTCAGATCATGCCCCGGTGCTGTTTCTGTGGCGGGTTCCAGACACAAGACCGCGAGCATTCACGTGGAGACTCCCCCCACATGCCCTTCTAGATCAGGCCTTTAAGGCTGAAATAGCCCTAGAAATTGAACATTATTTTTCTACCAACGAGGGTACAGTGGAGTCCCCGTCCACATTATGGGAAGCTTTTAAAGTTGTCATACGGGGGGTTTGTATCTCCAAACAATCGGGGGTTCTTAAATCTATTCGCACAACACTAGCTAGACTGGAACGGGAGATTAAAGAACTAGAAGCCCAATTTTATTCCACGAATGACGTCACGCTACTAGCTCCTATCCGCACTTTAATTACAGAATTTGAACAAACGGCAGAGCAGGAGACTAGGTTCCTGAGCAAGGAGGCCAGGGCGCGTGGTTACGGCAAAGGAGACAGGGCTGGCAAAACCCTGGCGCATCTGTTGCGACAATCCACTGCACCCACATTTATAGCTGAACTACAGGATGATGACTCTGCTTCCATCCGGGGTCAAATGGCCACGCATGAGCATCTCACTAAATTCTACCACTCCCTCTATGAGGCTAGGCAACATGAGACCTCCCCTGATTTGGTCGCTTATTTAGACTCCCTAGAATTATTATGGCTGAGCCCAGAGCATAGGGAATATCTAGACCTCCCTTTTACGTTAGAGGACATTACCCAGGTGATTGGTGCCCTTCCCACGGGCAAGGCTCCGGGGCTGGATGGGCTTACAACACTCTTCTATAAAACATTCGCTGACACCCTCGCCCCTAGACTCCTGGATGTCTATCAGGAATCATTAGAAACTGGTGCGCTGCCCCAATCCATGAGGGAGGCTGTAATTATTACGCTGCTAAAACCGGACAAACCACCCACACTTTGCGACTCTTACAGACCCTTATCGCTAATAAACATAGATACTAAAATACTGGCAAAATTGATAGCGAACAGACTCCAGCCATTACTGCCCCTCATAGCCCAACCTGACCAATCCGGGTTCATTCCGGGCAGGTCAACGGCCCAAAACTTACGCACCTTCTTTTCTGTCATCCACCAAATCAACCCCAAGCTGCCGGCAGCTGCAGTTTTTTTGGACGCAACTAAGGCGTTCGACTCCCTTGAGTGGCCCTACCTCTTCACCATCCTGCCGCGCCTAGGGTTTAGTCCCAATTTTATCAAGTTGATCCTATTGCTATACACGAAGCCCACAGCCAGACTCCTAGCCAATGGTCTCATGTCAGAGGCCTTCCAGATCTCTAGAGGCACCCGGCAGGGCTGCCCCCTCTCTCCGTTGCTATTTGCCATCGCAATGGAACCTCTAGCAGCCCGAATCCGGCAACACCACTCTACTCACGGGTTGATCTTTACGGATCGTAATCTTACTATCTCAATGTATGCTGATGATATGACACTCTACGTCAGACATCCAGATGAGAATTTAAACCCACTGCTTAGAGAGCTACTACGATTTGGAGGTCTGTCCGGGGTCAATGTCAACTGGAAGAAATCATCCATTATGCCCCTGACGAATGCACCTATGCTCAGAACTCTTGAATTCCCTTTGTTGTGGGCGGAGGAGGAGGTCAAGTATCTGGCGGTGTGGCTCTGCAGAGATATACAAACTCTGTGGAACCTAAATTTCGGTAAACTGTATACCTGGCTGGTGGAGAAAACTAAATTCTGGTCGGCGCTTCCACTGTCTTTGGCGGGAAGAATAGCCATCCTTAAAATGATCGTTCTTCCTAAGCTCTTATACCTCTTTGTAAATATTCCGATTCCTCTGACACAAGCCTTTTTTAAAACATTACGATCGGCGGCCATTTCAATTGTATGGGCTGGTAAACAGCCAAGGATAAGCTGGGAATTGCTGACACGCCCACTAGATAGAGGGGGTCTAGGTGCCCCGGACTTCGAATTATATGCTCTGAGTGCTCAGGCCCAATTTCTTCACTACTGGATCTACCCTGTCCCATTTCAACCCCATGTGGCAACTGAAAGGGATGTAGCGGACCCTATCCCACTACATATGGCCGTATACTACCCTTACCGCCGCACGCCCAAAGAACTTTATGCGGTCGAAACGGTAAGATGGGCTTGGGAGGGTCTGCGGAAGCGCGTTCAGATCCCACTGTTGTATGCCCCTTCCGTACCAATAGCCAAACACCCACAATTCCCATTCTTACATGATCAAGGTACTATTGGCAGAGCAAGAGGTATGGGTATTAACACAATAGGGGATCTCTACCCAGATGGTGTTTTTTTAACGGGCCCCACTGAAAGGGAGGAGGAGACGACGCCTATATTGGAACAGTTCCTATTACATCAGCTCAAAACGACATGCCGGGCACTGCATTCTACATTCCCAGCCCCTCCAGCGTCACTTCAGTCCCTAGACAACTTGTTAACCACGCCATTGCCGCGTAAACTAGTCACTAGACTATACACCTCTACACAGCGGCACTCTCCTTGGTCAGACCCAGGGGCCCTGGCACTATGGCGCCTTGACCTGGGAGACCAACTGACTGATGAGCAATGGGCCCAGTGTTGCTCCCAGACAAAATATCTGTCCCCAAACTATAAACTGAGATTAATTCACTTCAAGTTCCTTCACAGATTGTATAGAACTCCCCTACAACTATTTAAAATAAAACTCAAAGACAACTCAAATTGCTGGAAGTGTAGGCGTGAAGGCGCTACCTTCCTCCATATTGCCTGGGACTGCCCTGTGGTTTCTGGTTACTGGGAGCAGGCCTCTGATATTATACGTGAAGTAACGGGCTATCCCATTGACCGCTCTCCGTTGGTGATGCTTTTAGGGTATGTAGCACAGACGCGCCCAGAAATCCGCCGCTTAACAGCCATGTTGCTGGTCCTTGCGAGACGTCGTCTTGCAATGCACTGGGGGGCCACCAGAGGTCCAAGGGTTAAGGATTGGTTGCGGGTCGTCGCCTACTGCCAGGAGCAGCTGTCACTTTATTGGGACCTCATGCCTATGGTTTCCAGACCCAGAGATATTTGGGAGCCCTTCATAAGTTGGCTTCGAACCAGAGATGTATCACCGGTCACTACGGTCCCCCGCACACTATTGCAGAACCCCCTCTCAATACGATGCCTAATTAACTGCGTACTTTACTTCATACAGTGCTACGGGAGAATATTGGGTGTGTTCCCCTGTACGGGCAGTGAATATATGGGTCTTTACGTATAAGATAAAAAGGTATTCCCTTTTTTTAGATTGTTTTGAATGCCCCACTGCTAATGCTATTACTTTTTGTTTCTCAATGTCATGCACTGTGAATGTACTTCGATGTAAGATTTACGTTATATGTGACAGATGTCGAGCAATGACCAAATGGCCATCACACTCCTGTAATTGTATAACCTGGTTAAAGCTGTCTCATGAAAAAGCATAAATAAAAAAAAGTTTAAAAAACTTTGCATGTGCAGCAAATCCATTGTGATATTTAAAATTGAGGATGAGCAATGGAGGCATTCATTAAAAACACTGTGAATAGACTCAAGACCACAATGCACTGGCCCAATGGGGCGGACTGATAAATTTGCTGCGAGTGCAGCGTCACTGTTTGCTTCCTGCTTGCCAGTTACCAAAGCCAGTGATCAAGGGCTGGAGTGCCCGCAACGCGTATGGCAATTATTTGGTGATTTGAATGCTGTAACAGCAAGGATTCATACTTTGCAGTCTGCCAAATAAAGAAGGAAAAGTACACGCCGTGTGTGGTGCCTTTAAGGGGGAGCACTTTCATTTGGATGGATGGATATATATATATATATATATATATATATATATAGATATATATATATATAGATATAGATATATATCTCATTTAGACTATACCCCAACTTTTCAAACATCACTGTTCCCTATTCACTGTACCTGGAAGCTCTATTGGTGTTATGACAGGACACACATCTGACATAACACAACATTACTTTGTCCGCAAAGTGATTCATCCAGCAGTAAAAATTAGTTTCATCTTCTGAGCTGATCAGTTGGAGATGTGTGTACTGTAATAATACTTCATGACTATATAAAAGGTGACTTACCTGCTGTTCGTAAGGTGTACTGACTCAATAACTTATATATTAACAGATGCCTGAAATTTTATATAAGATGGAAGCTCATCTGGAAACAGGATATCAAGGGATCTGACAAGTTTGTTTACATATAGTGGAGACTGGTGGACGTTTTTGAAAAACTGCATTCTAAGACACGTCCATGTAAAGACTAAGTTGACATCACAGGAGCCCAATGAACACAGGATATGCAAGGGATTAGAACAAGCCAAGCCAAGCAAAAACAACACTACAATAAACATAATTCATGTAATAATGTGAATGCTATAAAACCAAACTTGGAAAACACCAATTGAAGCTCATTTTTGTGCTACACATAGGACTTTTATACCTTACTTTCTGTACAGCCAGAATTTGAACAATATAGCATGGATCTGCTGTACTTGAGGCAAATGACAATTAATTCAGCTACTTCCTGATGAAGTGTGCATCTGTAGGGATACTAAAGTACATTGCCCTAGTGGTGCCTGAGTGCTATGAGGCTAAATTGTGATTAGATACCACATGGTATACCAGTTTAAGTAAAGGTATCCATCACAGACGCATACAAATGTATATTGTTTCCCTAATTTCTCAATACAATACCTTGAGGTTAAAAGGCCAAGTGCATCCAGAGGATTCGAAAATCTCCAATTCCTCAAAACTGCATGGATTGCTGACACGGTGTGAGGATCCCATCCCGGGGCACTGCCCAATACCAGTGGAAGGAAGCAGTTTTTAGAGTTACAGGCAGTGCGATAGAACCAAAGGAACCCTTTCTCGGCTTCTGGCAGTCTGTGAAATAATAATACAGTTGGTAGATATAAATCCAGTTCATAAAAATATAGATAATTATTAAGGACTTACTATTGACACCAGTTTCAGAGTTCTAGGCTGGTTCTTTTTTAAATAACTTTGATTATAACTAGAACACATGACAAACAGTATAGCATACATCATATATGCATATGCGCCTAGAGTAATATGTTATTTATTAATATTGTTGAGAGTAGGAAGGTACATCATGACCACATGAGGCTTCAACTCTTTCGAGTCACAGCCCCACCCCACACTCAACAATGTTATAGTGTGAGAAGTTGGGTTTTTGATTGTGCGGCTGAAAACCCTTCTCAAGCAACAACCACAATCCTTGTCAGGGTTAACCACAAAAGTCACTAAACTAACTTGTGCATAAACCTCTGATAGCTTGGCACAAAAGCAGTCAAGCTTAATTTAGAGGGACTGAGTAATGTATTTAGGCAGCACACAAACAGTGATAAAGTGGGAACACAACTAAAAAAATGAAAACCAATTTAGAGAAACTGAGTAATATTTAATAAATAATATGAGACCAAAATGACAAAAATACAATCAATAGAACTTGAGATATACAATTTTAAAGATTTATGTAAAAATAGCACCAAGAAGCAGAAAGCGCCAACTCTGAGGATCTTGTCACGATAGACCCTACAAAGTCACAAGTTCAGGCAGACCGCGATGCACTGCAGGCAGAATACAGGGACCAGGTTAGTTCCACTGAAAAAGTTACCATCTCAAAGTCCAGCGCGCAGAGTTCAAAACTTCAGGATTTCACAGCAGGGGTTTAAATAATGCCAGGCAAGGGCGCAGGACCTGGGGTTTCAGGAACTCACTCCATTAGAGCCAACAGGGCTCATGCAGGTCCAGTTGCAGATCCAGGAAGGGACAGTTACAGATCCAGGAAGGGACAGTTGCAGATCCAGGAAGGGACAGTTGCAGATTTAGCCAGGGCCAGTTGCTGGGCAGTCCTCTTTAGAACAAGGCAGGCCTCAGGCATCAAGCAGCAGGACAGTCCTGTTAATATTAATAAAATTGATGCCAATATTTATAACGATACATTTATTTGAAAGAATAAATAAATCTGTATTGTTGAATTCACCCGTCATGAACTCAACATCAATCCCGACTCAGAAATACATGGTAAGGCAGGCTCTGAGACCTAGGTCTGAGGTTACTGATTGACAGGTCACAGGTGGGGCGGCACGTAGCCGGTAGACAAACACGCAAACAGGAAACTCAGGTCAATCGCACAGATAAGTGCAGCGACACCACAATGGTCTGGGGAGATTGGCCCCAATAAAGCACACATGGCCGGAGGGGTGTGCACATACCCAAAAACACCATAAATTTAGATGCCACATGAAGTTAGGAATACACAGTTGATCAGTACACACAGTATACGCAGTATTCAGGTGCCCCTCATGCCAGACACATTACCCACTGGCCCTCATTGTGTCCACGCAAGGTCGAGGCCCACCTGCACTTTTTATCAGGGGCCTTATTTATGATAGCCAAAAAAGGATCGCCTGAAACCCTTTATGACAACCGAAGAAATGTATAAAATCCTGTTCAGATTGATTGTACTTTGAGACAGTCCTCAGAACCGCTTCATAACTGTGCTCCCGACCGAAGTGTTTAAATAAACCAACTGTTTCTGTTTTGCCAAACACCTCTTGTCTTTTGTTTTTTCAAGGTAAATTCATATTCGAGCAACAGCCCTCTGAAGAACAAGGTAGGCCTCAAGCAGTAAGGTAGTCCTTTGGCCGCAGCAGAGCAATTCTCCGGACACAAGGCAGGGACAGTTGCAGATCCAGGCAGGGACAGTTGCAGATCCAGGAAGGTCCAGTGGCAGGGCAGTCCTCTTTAAAACAAGGCAGGCCTCAAGCAGCAGGGTAGTCCTGTGTGAAACAAGGTAGGCCTCAAGCAGCAGGGCAGTCCTCTGGAGTACAAGGCAGTCCTTCTTTAGTCTTTTGCAGGCCTAGGATTGTACTGAAGGGTTGGTCTGAGAGGCCACTATTTATACCTAGTGCCAGCTTTCAAGTGGAATAAACATCTGTAGTTCCCCTACCAACAGATGGTTCTGGAATTTTCTTCCTCCCTGCCAAGACATATATATGTAGGTAAACACCCATTACAACGAATCTTTTACCACGACTACCATCACCCCGCATACCATCACAACGCAACTACCATTACTCCGCAATGCCATTACAACGCATGGCATTACATTTTATATGCTTTTACCACGCATGCTTTTACAACGAAATTTGTTGTAAATGCATGAATGGTAAAAGCATATGTTTTTTATATGCAAGTATAAGGGAAGTATAGGGATCTGGTTTTGGGGTGTAGGGGTATATGTTTTGGGGTTCAGGGGTAATTTTAGGGTTAAGGGTATGTTTGGTTTTTGGGGTGTTGGAGTATTTTTAGGGTTCAGGGTGGGTTTAGGTTTTGGGGTGCTGGGGTATTTTTAGGGTTCAAGGTGGCTTTAGGTTTTGGGGTGCTGGGGTATTTTTAGGGATCAGGGTGGGTTAGGGTTTTGGGGTGCAGGGGGGAATTTAAGGGTTTAGGGTGGGTTTGGGTTTTGGGGTGCACAGGGTAATTTTAGGGTACAGTGTGGGTTTAGGTTTTGGGGTGCAGGGGTATTTTTAGGGTTCAGGGTTTGTTTGGGTTTTGGGGTGCAGGGGTATTTTTAGGGGTCAGGGTGGTTTAGGGTTTTGGGGTGCAGGGGTATTTTTAGGGATCAGGGTGGGTTTGGGTTTTGGGGTGCACAGGGTAATTTTAGGGTACAGGGTGGTTTTGGGGTGCCAAGGGTAATTTAATATTTTAGTGTGTATGGGTATTGGGGTGGTAAGGGTAATTTAAAAAGTTTGGGGGAGTTTAGTCATTGGGATACAAATGGACATTTATGGGTTTTAGGGGGTATTTTTAAATAAATAAATATATATAGATATATATATATATGACAGCAACTCCTTTCGCTTTTCCAATTCACCACGGAAGACAGGAGCTCGGACCACAATTTCGTGCTGCAAGTATTTTTATTGTCTGCTCAACACAGCCATGACGCGTTTCGAGCCCGTAGGCCCTTGATCACATGACGCGATACACTGCCGGTACTGGGCTTTTAAGCCATTTTTTTTTTTTTTTTTTTTTTTTTTACTCTTACATTTTTTCTTTTTTAAAGTGACAAGTGCCAATAAAGATACATATGTATTAACGCAAAACAGAAAAGGAGTAGACATAGTAAACATAGTAAAATTACTACAACTGGGTAAACGTTTACACCTTCAATTACAAATTGTTATTTTATATTGTATATATATTGTTTAAAATTATGTTTCAATAAAAACAAACCATTCATTTTAAATATGATAAATAAATAAATACATAAATGTAATATCATATTAAAATCATTGTATAGATGACACAAAACTATAAAAAGCCAATGTATAAATTTGCCTCCTTTACTATAAGATTTATATATATAAAATATTTATAAAGATAAATAATATATATATATTTATAAATATATAAAAAAAATATACATATATATTTACATGTGATCAAGGCCGCAGGTCGGCGGCCGAAACGCCTAATGTGGACCATCTTTGGCATGAAATAAACTTCTGATGACATCTGCTGCTGTGGTTTGTGCCCGTGTGTTCCTTGCTGGGTGCCGACACTACGGGACTTTGGTGCTGATATATACATATATATATATATATATATATATATATATATATTTAGCTCAACCACTTTTACAGAGTTTATGCCTTCACCACGCATGCCTTTGCGTTGTAATGGCATGCGTGGTAAAGGCATATGCGGTGTGAAAGTTTATGGGGTGATTGTATCGCGTTGTAACATCACTTGCGTTGTAAAAAATACGGGGTGATGGTATGCGGGGTGATGACTTGCGGGAAAACAACATTCATATCTCTACATTAGTGCTGTTGCAATGAAAATATGCACCTACATAGTATTGCATGCTACTATTACCATATGTTGGACTTGACCATCTCTCAATAAAATTGAATTTCACGATACCTGGATGCCAAGAAATCTGTGTGCCGTTGTGTGGTGGTTCGGGGTGGGAAAATATATATATCACCAAGCAGTCCTTATGTTACCGCAAAGTCCTCAAGGCGATGGTGCACTTCTTGGTGGGAGAACCCATATCTTTGAACGCTTCTCGACTCCACAAAGGAAGAAAAAGTGTACTCCAGAGTTGGTGATATGCAGTGAAATGCATTAATCAGTCAGCAAACCTGATGAGTTTTGGCATTCGCCTTCATCATGGGTTGCAGATTTTGCAAATCAAATGTGCTTATACGTGACTATCAATTAATAAAACAAAACATAGGATTATCCAGGTATTCAAATAAATAAACGGTGGCCATGTTACCCTATGCAATATAATACAACAAAGTATATAGAAATGTTGTTTGCAGGCATCTCTTTTCAAACAATATAAACTGTATTCATGTTAGCCTTTGCAGTGTAATGTGCCACAGTGCCTAAAAAGCGGGCGCTCATTTTTTTTATGTTATGTTAGTTGGATTTACATAGCGCATGGTTAACCAGAAAGGGTTTCCCAGTGCTTTGCCACCCAAACAAATCCGGCTACACTTTAACATGTTAGTTCCTATTCCAAGAGGTTTAGAACAACCAGGTTTTCAACCTCTTCCAGAAAATCAGAAGAGAGCGACAAGCCCTCAGATCCGGAACGAGGGAGTTCCATAGCTTTGGGCCTAAGAAGTAGAAGGCTCAACCTCCTTGCCGAGAGCTCTTGATTCTGGGGACCAAAGCAAGGTCAAGTTTAATTGACCGCAGAGATCGACTGGCTGTATAGGAAGACACCAGAGATCTAAGATTGATCAGGCCTGAATTAGATACACATTTACACACATACCATAGTGCTTTGAATTGGACACGGCGGCCAATAGGAAGTCAATGAAGTTCTTGGAGTATATTATCAGTCGAAGAGCCCTTCGAGGGTTAGAGTAAAAGTCTAGCTGCTGTATTTTGCACCATCTGCAACCATCTAAGTACGCTCTTCTTGACCCCTAGATAGAGAATGTTTCCAAAATCCTATCTTGACTAACAAGTGCCTGAATGAGCGTTCTTTGGGCAGACCTGGAAAGACAGCCCAAGATTTTCTTAAGCCATCTTAAGATGCCAAAACAAGTAGCCGCCACCTTCGTAATTTGGTGACTCGTAGATAATTCATTATCCAGCCAAACTCCCAAGTTCATAATCACATGGGCAGGACTGGGAATGCTACCCATCACATCTGGTCATCGACGAGGGCCCCAGAAATGAAGAAGGTTACCCACCAGCAGCACTTCAGTTTTGTCCTCTTTTAACTTAAGAGAGTTGGCATTCATCCATGAGAGTACTTGTATAAGACAGCTGTTCAAGTCCTCTGCACTGTTATTTTCTTGGGAGTACAAGGACAAGGCATTCAGAGTATCATCAGCTTATGACAAGATAGTAAGACCAAACTTTTCCACAATGTCTGCCAATGGCCTTACATAGAGATTGCACAAGGTAGGGCTTAACATGGAGCCTTGAAGGACTCCAGATGACAGAAGGTGTGGCTTGGAGCAATGCTGATGAGAGTGGACCTGAAAAAGCCAGTCCTGCAGATAAGATGTCAACCAGGACCGAACTGTGCCCAGCACACACATGGCCTCTAGTCTTTGAAGCAATGTGATGTGATTCACTGTGCCAAAGGCTGCAATAAGGTCCAAAGGATCAGTGTAGCAGTGTTACCGTTGTCCAATTGGTGCCCAAGTTAGTTAGTCACAGCTAGGAGCGCTGACTCTGTACAATGTCCTACTCTGAAACCAGATTGAGAGTGGTGGTGCAGGCCATTGGACTCCATGAACAATAGAAGCTGTTTGTTCACATGCTTTTCTAGCACCTTGGAGAGAGTAGGTAATAGAGAAATCAGCCTAAAATTTGACCAGGTGTATGCGTCTAAATTGGGTTTCTTTAATAGGGGCTCAACCATTGCGTGTTTCCATAGCTTTGGGAAAGAGAGGTATTTAGGAGCTGGGTGAGTAGATCCAATGGTTGAAATTCCAATTTACAAAAAACCGAGGGAGGACAAGGATCGAGAGGTGAGCCTGACTTAATAGTAGACAGAAGAGAAAAGAGAGTTTGATGGGCCATAGGCTGGAAGGTACAAAGTATATAAGTATGAATACTCAAAGTAAACAATGGCAGCCTTCTTTATCGCTACATTAGAAAATACAAGCGTTCAAATGATCTAGCTCATGACCATGACAAATATATTAAAATTATAATATTGGTCTTACAAACTATACATCACACCCTAGTGGGCAAATAGATTGTATGTAATGCACTTCATTACCTAAAGGAACATATTACATGCTCATGTGTCAAGATTTCCGGACCATACATCACGCCCTTGAGGGTAAATAGATTGTTTGTTATACAATTCATTACCCAAGGGAACAGATCACATGCTCATGAGTCAAGGTATCATGATAACATCCTACATCAAATGCCCTGCCCACATGGGTAAATAAGTTACTTTTTTCCTTGTGAACGACATACATAATGCCCAAGTGGGCAAATAAGTCAGCATCTTGCTAGTTATCACTTATATTTAGGCCTGGGCGGTGAACTCTGCTTCGTTCGGCAAAGTTTTCCGCACTCCTCGGAGCACGCAGGGTTATTTTTCCTCACTCGCCAACGTTAAGTTGGCGAGCGCGAGCAAGGAAAATCCAACGCTAGACCACCTCCCAGCGAGATTTCTCAACGCAGGTGGTCACAGCCACTCATGCTGAGAAACCATTTGTTTGCGTTGAGGAAGCTGCTGCTAGAGTAGAAAATCTACCCGAGCAGCAGAAAGAAGCACCGCCCTCTTGCGCTGCACATGGTGCAGTTTGCGCTGATTTTCTAGGCGCTAAAAATCTGCAAGAACGGCGCGACCTAACGCACACCGCCATTTGCAGGACTCCACATAGTGCGGCAGAGTTTTTTGGTCACTTCCAGAAGGTCTGCATAGCGGAACACTGCGGACTCCGCCGAGGCCTACTCATATCATAATATTGTGCATAATCCCCATGTCCCAAAGTCTAAGCATTATGGATAGATTTCTCAGTGTAACAATCATCTCCATCATGTGCTTCCGGGCTACCGAACCCATCCATAGTCTTCCCATTGTACATTAATTGCTAATTGTTAGTGGTATAATTCCAATTCATGACATCATTGATAACGACTACAATATCTGAAATGGCAACATTGATAACAAAACTGTGCAAGGTGGGGGCACGAGCAATAGTTACTTTAGAGCATGAGTTATAGTTAGTAGAGATAACTATAACTGGTGTTTTCAGTGTTTCTTTGATTTTAAAACATTATGTTGTCACTCAAATTACGAACTGTAATGTTACTTTAGCCTTTGCTGTTTTCAGTATATATAAATATATATATATATATATTATCTACTGGCGGTCGCCAGTAGATAGTTATAGTTACAACCTATTATCCATAGGAAATCCGCGACATTCTATTTGAAATAACTCTCTTGCCGGTTGACGTATCTTCGCAAAATTTTCAAACTTTATGGCCCGCTCCGGTCCGCTCCTACCCTGAAAGTCTCGGGGGATTCGTCAAGCGGGGCCGAGAAAAAGGGGGTCCCAAAACGCGTTTTCCCCATGCAATTTTCCATAGGAAACTTTAGACACGGCTACAGCCCGAACTGTTGAACGGAATTACACCAAATTTGGCAAAGAGGTAGTTCTTGGTTCAGAAAGAACCCTTTTGTTAAATGGTGTAAATCCGTTCAGTAGTTGCTGAGAAAATCAAAAGTAAAAAGATAGTGATATCTATGGCCGAGTAGGGTCCGCGTACCCTCAGCGCACCCTGCGCGCACCGTCCCGATCACGAGCTGCATGTTAATTGGCTGTCAGCTGGCTGTCAACATTCCGATTCAGGAAATGTTGGCAGCTATTTTGTCCCTCGGTAGAACCGAGGGACAGAAACAAGTGCGTAAGCGCACAAAGGGGGCAGGGTAGAAACACCCTGACCCCTAGGTTTGCTCAGGGGGTCCCACAAGGACCCCTGGCAAAAATTTTTTTTTAAATCGGCAGGATGCGCTCAGGGTGCGCGAATCCTGCCAAAAAAAAAATCGAGCGCGGTCTCCCGCGCTCGGATATCACTGGCCCCGGGTGGGCCAAGTCCCGGGGGCATGCTGGGGGGGGTTAATTTATGTGTGGGGCCTCTAGGGCTCCCCAAGCCCCGGGGACCACCACCCCCGGGGCTTTATGTAGTAACGGTGCGGGAGGGCTCTGAGCCCTCCCGCAGCCCCGGGGACCGCCACCTCCCCGGGCTTCTTTTTAATTCGAAAACCTGTGAGGGGGGCTCCAGCCCCCCACACGCCCGGGACCGCCACCTCCCGGGGCACTAAGAAAAATTACAATGGGGGTCCGTTTGGACCCCCAAGCCCCGGGGACCACCACCTCCCCGGGGCTTTCAAAATGTAAGGAGGGGGGCCGCGCGGCCCCCCTCCTGGAGCCTGTGGTGGCCCTGGGGACCGCCACCCCCAGGGCCGGCTCCTGCAGTGTCCCGGGTGCCTACCCCGGGACACTGCTGTTGCAATGACAGGACGGGAGCCCCGCGGCTCCCGTCCTGTCATTGCAAACTTGCTTTGGATATTGGAAGAGAGAGCAGGAAACCTGCTCTCTCTTCCAATATCCAGCTGATTGTTTTCCACATGGGGAGCAGCATGTTAGCTGCTCCCCATGTGTAAGCAATGCCGGCTCCCGTAGGACACGGGGAGCCGGCGGGACTGTGGGGGGTTTGGGGACCCCCCACAGTCCCCAACGAGAGGCCAGGCCCCGGGGATGGGGTCCCCGGGGCCATAAGTGACCACGGAGGGGGCCACGCAGCCCCCCTCCCCAAAAAAAAAAAAGTTAAAAAAAAAAAAAAAAGTGCAAGGCCGGCCCCGGGGATGGGGTCCCCTGGGCCTTAAATGGCCTGAGGAGGGGGCCACGCAGCCCCCTCCAAATAAAAAAAAAGAGGCCATGCCCCGGGGATGGGGTCCCCGGGGCCAATACAGGCCCAGGGAAGGGGGGCCACGCGGCCTCTTTCCCGTTTTTTTTTTTTAATTAAAAAAAAAAAAGGGGTAAGGCCCTGGGGGATGGGGTCCCCAGGGCCTAAAAATAGGAAAAGGAAGGGGGCCACACAGCCCCCCTTCAGGGAAAAAAAAAAAACGATCGGGCCCGCAGGCCCCGCCCCTTCCTTCACCACTCTGCAAACGCGCCCCTGGCGCTGCTTGCAGAGGGGGAACGAATCCCCTTGAATACTAGTCCTTGGGGCCAACCAGCCCACCAGGAACCTCCAGTATGCGCCAGGGCTGCGTTGCAGAGAGGTGTACAGAGGCCACGCCCTTTTACACCTCTCTGCAACGCAGCTCTGTGGCGCTTTTTGGATATACCTGTTGGGCTAGTTGGCCCCCAGGGACCCTCAGGATTCAAGGGAGCTAATCCCCCGACTTAAAACGCGCCACGGGCGCGTTTGCACAGTGGTGAAGGGAGGGGGCGAGGCTCAGGTGACATCTGTGCAAACGCGCCCGTGGCGCGTTTTAGTTGGGGATTAAATCCCTTCAATCCTGAGGGTCCCTGGGGGCCAACTAGCCCAACAGGTACATTCAGAAAGCGCCACAGAGCTGCGTTGCAGAGAGGTGTAAAAGGGGTGTGGCCTCTCTACACGTCTCTGCAACGCAGCCCCTGGCGCATATTGGAGGTTCCTGGTGGGCTAGTTGGCCCCTAGGGACCCTCAGGATTCAAGGGGACTTAATCCCCCAACTTAAAACGAGCCACGGGGCGCGTTTGCACAGATGTCACCTCAGGCCCCGCCCCTCCCTTCACCATTGTGCAAATATTCTTCTAAAATCATCCGAAATACGAATTCCGATTTACTCACCTGTTATAAGGAGAGACCTCAGTGCTGTATCTTTCAGTCCAGTACTGGTCCTGAAAAGTAATTTTAACCGTACTTACCAGTAACTTGAATTTCCTTCCATAGGATATCATTGCCTGCTTTTTGCTGAAAAAGTTTCTAAGTGTTGATTTTTGAAACCTACAAATATTCCTCTAAAATCAGCCGAAATACGAATTCCGATTTACTCACCTGTTATAAGGAGAGACCTCAGTGCTGTATCTTTCAGCCCAGTACTGGTCCTGAAAAGTAATTTTAACCGTACTTACCAGTAACTTGAATTTCCTTCCATAGGCTAACATTGACTGGTTTCACTTGGAAATTCTTCTAAGTGTGGAGTTTTGGAACTTTAAAATATTCCTCTAAAATCAGCCGAAATACGAATTCCGATTTACTCACCTGTTATCAGGAGAGACCTCAGTGCTGCATCTTTCAGCCCAGTACTAATCCTGAAAAGTAATTTTAACCGTACTTACCAGTAACTTGAATTTCCTTCCATAGGATATCATTGCCTGCTTTTTGCTGAAAAAGTTTCTAAGTGTTGATTTTTGAAACATACAAATATTCCTCTAAAATCAGCCGAAATCCGAATTCTGATTTACTCACCTGTTATCAGGAGAGACCTCAGTGCTGCATCTTTTAGCCCAGCACTGACCCTGAAAAGTAATTCTAACCGTACTTACCAGTAACTTGTATTTCCTTCCATAGGAATCCATTGTCTGGTTTTCAGCAGAAAAGTTTGTGTCAATTTTCACAAACTACAAATATTCCTTAAAAATCGCCTGTATGACTTAAACGCATTCTTTCAACTGTTTACAGGAGATGCACCAGTGCTGGATCCAGGATCCACCACTGAGTAAGAAAAAGTAACGATAACACTACTTACCTGCTAAGTGAATTTCCTCACATAGGATAACATTGGTGATTCTATGTGAAAAAGTGCCCACTTTTAAAATACAATAATATTCCTTAAAAATCACGACTGTAACCAAAACGCTTTTACTCAACTGTTTACAGGAGATGTCCCAGGACTGAATCTAGGATCCAGTCCTGTGGTTAGAAAAGTAATCCATAAAGTAACTAATTGCATTTAACTAGAAATTCACATTGAGCTGAATGTTGCATTGTGTTTGAAAATGTGTTGCCCATTGCAACAACTGTAACTACTGTACTTAAAAGTCTATTGCCTATGTGCTAAGTATTTAAACTAAAGTAATTCATTCTGAGAAAGTATTTTTTGTAATGTAATGTATAATTTAATTACAATGTAATTTAAAAAATAAAATATGTAAAAGAAATTGTTTCTAAAAATGTAGTAAATCAGTATGAAAAAAATTAATATAAAAATTAATACATTTAAAAAATGTCATTTAAAAAACCTTTGAAATTCACTGAAAAAACCGTAGGTTTCAGGCACGTTATAGTTAGAAATTAGCATTTAAAAACCTTTGAAATTCACTGAAAAAACCATAGGTTTCAGACACGTTATAGTTAGAAATTAGCATTTAAAAAACCTTTGAAATTCACTGAAAAAACCATAGGTTTTAGGGACAGTTATAGTTACAAATTAGCATTTAAAAAACCTTTGAAATTCACTGAAAAAACCATAGGTTTCAGATATGTTATAGTTACAAATTAGCATTTAAAAACCTTTGAAATTCACTGAAAAAACCATAGGTTTTAGGGACAGTTATAGTTAGTTGGACATTTCACTCGTACAAAACCCGTGAAATTCCCCCGTTATAGTTAGTTCAGCTAACTATAACTCGCGCCCCGCAATGCACTGCTGATGACGTCACATATTACATCACTCATGACATGGTCAGTGACATCACTGATGACATCACTGATGACATCTCAAATGACATCACTGATGACATCATCCACGTGATAATCTGATGCAGCTCCTCACACCCTAATATAACCTTTGATACACCCAATCTAAATTACAGACTGCCATTCGCAAAACTATAGACACTCCAACACCAATAACTACATACCCACTCACTGATTCTTAGGTCTACACACACACATCCACTCACTCACCCGTACAGTCACTCATACTTATGGTCACTCAGTACAGGACTATCATATGCACTCTTACTGCTATATAGACACTCAAACACCGCCACTCATCCATAGAGGTACTCACACACCTAGTCAGTCATGCAAATAATTAAACACACTGCCATTTACTCACCTATACAGTTATACACACACCAGCTCACTTAATCATACAAATACTAGCACATTGTTACGCTCTTATACAATCACTGATACAAGCACACACTCATCCATACAGCCACTATCACAATCACTCACTCTCGCTTATAGCTATTTATATACTCCAACACACATATATACTGGCTTTTACATATGTAGTTACTCACACATGTACCACTGGGAGATACATTCACTCACTAACACACTCTTACACACACTTACCCACCCATACAGTCTATCACAGATGCACTCTTGAAACCATCCACCCAGTGAATCACCCACTCACACATCTATGCACAGAGTCGCACACACCCCTCCCACACAAACACTCAGGCACCCATACAGATACTCAGACAACCATTCAATAACTCATATAGACACTCATGTAGCTATTCACAAACACATGCAGCCACTTACACAGCAACAGACAGACGGATACAGACATTCACCCAGTTTAGTCACTAACCCATGCATTCAGTAAGATACCTTAAATCACTCACTTATACAGTCAGTCACGCACCTACTAAATCATCCATACAGACACTTACACACCCATTCATTCTTCAATACGTCTTTTCCTATATATATTAAAAATATTTAAACTTTACAGAAACACACAGTCACTGGATGATGTCATCAGTGATGTCATCAGTGATGTCATTTGAGATGTCATCAGTGATGTCATCAGTGATGTCACTGACCATGTCATGAGTGATGTAATATGTGACGTCATCAGCAGTGCATTGCGAGGCGCGAGTTATAGTTAGCTGAACTAACTATAACGGGGAATTTCACGGGTTTTGTACGAGTGAAATGTCCAACTAACTATAACTGTCCCTAAAACCTATGGTTTTTTCAGTGAATATATATATATATATATATATATATATATATATATATGGTGCATAGTACAGTACTGTGAAGGAAAGTGTCAGAGTGGAGATTAGTAGAGTGGAATAGAGTGGAGTGGAATGATGTAGTGTACAGTGGAGTAAAGTGTTATACAGTTGAGTGACATGGAGTGGAGTATCAGAGTGGAACGGCATGTTGTGCAATGTAGTGTCATGTTGAACAGTAGAGCTGAGTGTTGCCCAGGAGTATAATTGACTGTAGTGTCATGAAATGGAGTGTGATGGATTGTCATCGAGTAGAGTGTCATAAAATGACAGAGTAGCATAGAGTGTAGCAGAGTGTTGTAGAGTGGTGTAGTGGCAGAGTGCAGCTTAGTGGAATAGTGTCATATAGTTCATGGTTGACGAGTGTAGTGTCATGCAGAAAAGTGGCAGAGTCGTGTAGTGTTGTACAGTGGAGTATCATTATTTGTGAGAACACTGTGCAAGGTAGAGTGGTGAGTTATAATTAGTGAGCTAAAAAGAGTGTGTAACGAGATGCGCTACTTATAATAATTTTGAACGGTGGTAGAAAAATTGTAAATGAAAGTTATAACTACAACTTTATCATTTTTAAAGGTTTGTATAGGGAAAATACGTTTTCCTAACTATAACTAAGCTTTACCATTTATTTTTTACATTGAATTTCAATGTTCTTTAACATTTTTAATACAAATGTGTTTCAAACTGTCCAGTGTCGCAAGTACAGAGTTCCATGGAGTGTTGTACAGTTCAGTGGAGGACAGCGTTGTAAAGTCTATTGTCATAGACTCGAGTATTGCAGATTGGAATAGAGTGGAGTAGAGTGTAATAGTGTATCGTACAGTGTAGTCAAGTGTTATATAGTGTAGTGGCATGGTGTCTCATATAGTAGAGTCAAGTATAGTAGACTGGAGCAGCGAGTTGTACAGTAGCATGGTGTGTCAAACAGTAGATTAGGGGAAACTCTTGATCAATTCCACAGATAGGTGCAGCAACATTACAATGGTCAGGGGAGATTGCCCTAATAAAGCACACATAGCCGAAGGGGGTAAACGCGCTCCTAAAACATCATAAAGTCAGATGCCACATGAGTTAGGAACACGTAGCCAATCAGGGCCTAGCACAGGTAGTGATCACACGCTCCCCAAGCCAAACATCTGGACATATTTACCACAGGCCAAACTGTTTCCAAGCAGGTCAAGATCCACCTGTATTAACCACTGACCATTAAATTATGACTCTATAGCCAGCAACCAACATTCCTCACCATATATGGTACGCTGGAAACCTTGGCTGCTTTTTGTAATATTTTATATGAAGAGACCACAAACTCAATATAAATTGAGACAGTCCTCAGACTTAGTGCATGTAACTGTTCTCCCAGCTAGACTGTTTAATTAAACAAACTGTTCCTGTTTTGCCAAGCGGCCCTTGTCTTCTGTTTTTAAGGAAATTCAATTTGAGCAACATTTTGGTGAGCGAGACAAGAGGACCTCGTACCCAACTCGACCCCCCCCAGACGGATTCATGTTGCACAACGGAAAGGTGGGCAGACAAAGCAATAGATTAGAAGTTCTGCTGAATCCCCGGGACACAGGTCCGTCCTAAAGCAGCTGTCACAGAGGGTAAGAGACTACATCTGAACCTAAAACATGGTCTAAAGCATTTGGTATTTGGCAAACTAGGGAGAAGCGTAAAAAGATAACCGGAGCGCAATGCTACTGACAGGCATATTACCTATTTTATATGTCCTAACTATATCAGTTGTAAGGCGGCCTCAGAGGCGTTTCCGCGGAAGTCACCTTTGTTCGATAGCTGACTGCTAGCTACAGTAAATATAGTGTAATACTGTGTATAGCCCTTGATAACTTCCAGGTTACTGATTTTTGTGACACAGATATCTTGATTGGGCGAAGTTGACACCTCAGTCTCATAGTTTTTACGTTCAACGGTTTCCCAATGCTAACGTGGTTTCTTAACACAGGTAGTATCTGCAAGGAGTGTGGGAGGTGCATCTAGCTTGACCCTGGGTATTACAGGGTGGAATTCTTATAGGGAAAACCTGTACCCAGGAAACTGGGCGTAACTCGTGTGTGGCCAAAAAGCATGGGGATTCCAGAGTTATTACTAAACGGTGTCTATGATTACCACCTTTGTCTAGGAGCTGATATTGGAAGACTATCCGGCTCATTTATGGACGTGTTCCACGTTAGTCTTCTCTTGCTAAAGGATAATATGTGACGAACGTGCTAGGGATTTTTTTTGACAAAGTAATGTCGTCCATTATTGAAATGTATTCTTGTATGTGATGATATTGCATTGATTGTCTTTGAAAACAATTGTATGAAAATTTGAATATGTGCAGGTTTTATTCTAGCATATTGCATATTCGCCCTGTGTTACACTACTACACATGCATTTTTATCTTGTTTTATTGACATGCTCGTTCGAACTGTTTTGATGTAAAAAGTATAAGCGCTGAGCTCGTAGTATGTAAATTATAAGAGTGCACCATGTACAAATTGCCCCTACGATTCGACAAACCAAACTAGGATAAAGTCATTTGAATTGTATTATCTAAATTACTAAAATTCACCACTAAAGCATATGGAGACTAGGTTCCCCAAACAGCTAAAAAGACCTAATAAGTATTGCCGAGAGTGCCATTACACATGAAGGCACACTCATTTCCCTGGCCTGAGGAGGGAACATTTGACACAAATATAATTGAGCACACTAAAACACATAAAAACCAGATATACAGGACCGAAGAGAGACAAAAGGGAGGCAGTGATAGAATTGTGGGCTGTCTTTGAAGAGGTTCAACCTGATAGCCCGGCAATGTTGACAGCAAGCGGCACCTCAGCCACCATATGCAGGGATGGATGTACTCACACCATCTCCCTCTGCATAAGGATATTCAAACCCAATATTAGTAGAAGCCGATGAGCCCCCCCCCCCCCACCGAAAGGTCAGTCAGGTCTAAGCCCAAAAAATCTAAAAGCAAACGAACCCAGGCGCCATTAGTGCAGCCCAAGCTTCTAGGGAAGGTCCCGAAAAAGGTCAACTCTTGTGACACCTCAAAGGCAGGTAAAATACACATTCCCACTGGGTCAGGGGAGCGCAAATGTGTGTCAGGGAAATTTGTCAAGGTTCTCAATAGTGACTCAGTGAGCTGGGGGGATGAAGGGAGATTCAGTCCCCTGGGAACCGATGACGAGTGTGGGACTACAGGGTTTGTCCGCTTAGCCGAGGAGGGGAGTTAATTTGAGCGTGGAGCCAGGCTAACTAAGGCAGCGTGTAACTCTGAGCAAGAGGGCCAGGCCAGACGGCATGAGGAAGAGAAACAGGAACGGGAGGCGAGAGAGAGAGAGGGCGTGCAACTTTGAGTAAGAACGAGAATATCGGACAGCATACTCTCCTCATGAAGAAAGCAAAGCCAGGTACAGGATGCCGTGCTGGGAAGAGTCAGAGGTCGATGAAAGGCTACTAGCGGGGCTCAAAGCCATATATTTCTGTTGACATAGGAGAGGGGCTGATCAACAGATAAAAAAAGCAAGGCAGCCTGGTACTGACCCACCTGTCATGCAGGAAAAACAAAATAGCACCCATGTGTGGCACCAGTGCAGGCATACGAAGGAAGGAGAGATGAAGATACGCGTTGCTCCACATGGGTGCTCGACAAAGTTAGATTAACCCCGAGGGAGATAGTAGCTAGAAGGGAAGGCAAGGCCTTTGTATACTCGTTTTGCGATCTACCAGCAGGTTTGACTGAGGAGAGGGACCAATATGACAGGTGCTGGCCAAGTGAAGGATCATTTGACCCAGAAGACATGGCAGTAGCAGAGGACTGCATCGGGCATGAAGGAGGAAACCCTAAGTTGGACTTCCTATGCATGCAGTGATGCCTTGTGAGATGGTAGTGCTATGTTGAGGGAAACCTGAATAGTCACCTTGCGTAAGCGTGTGCCCATACCTACAGAAAGGCGCGGCGGGGATTTTATACATGCCATGGGCCCAGATTGATAAAGAGGGGTTGAGAAAGAAGTTACTGCCATTGCTGGATGGGGCAGGGTTGTGGATTACATGCCTTGAGAAAAACACCGCAGGTATCAATTTAGCGATATGAGACATTAAGAGTCTGCTCAGCAGTTTAATTGGGGGGCAGACTAACAGTGTTCACCTGAGCTAACAGTCCAGCAATCATGCTAACGGATACCCAGCATGACGGGCCCCATTTAATACGGACCAGCACCGAATCTGGACCACTCTGAGAGCAACATTCCGTGACCACCCAGATGTAGGAGGGCTACTGGCAGAGACCTTGAAACCAGAGGAAAGCATTAACGATTTCCTGAATAGAATGCGGGAAAGATGGGGACAAGAAACCAGACAGCTGTGGACCGATACGGGTTCAAGCCATTTTTCGACAATATTCTTAAGAAAGGGTTACCCACGGAGATACAGAGGGGGCTAGATAGCCTAGTTGGTTTAGATTCCAAACACTGGCAGGAGATACAAGCCCATATACTCCACTACCATACGAGGAGGCAAGATAAGGATAGAGAGAGGCAGAGAAAATACAGAAAGAAGCTAGGACAGAGCCAGGGTACCACTGTGGAATGACTGCAAAGCAATTGGAACAGGTGGTCCTGGAAAGAACAGCTGTAGCCACATTGGCACAGAAGGCGGCGGTAACAATGGGGGTACCACCGCAGAGATTCAGAAAGGACAAAGTATGTAGTAGAGGGACCCAAGGAAGTAGTACACAGTGGACAGAAAGAAATGGGCAGACATCACAGAATTCCTAGTGGCAAGACATGGTCGCAGTTCCTTCTCAGCCCCCAGAAGTAGATAGGTCACGGGGACAACAATGGCTGACCCAAAATAAGGTGGATGGGGAGCACACACACATCCACACGTGCCCAGTACTATCAGTCATGCGTCGATAGGAGGAAGAACCTACTGTTACAGTGCTAGTAAACAACACACCTTACAGATTCCTGATAGACATGGGGGCAACAAAGTCATGCCTAAGGGAAGGGACAGGCCCCCTATCCAGACAGACTATGGACACTTGGGGGTTTTCGGGTACAGCGATGAAGGTCCCATTCACAAAACCCCTAGAGTTGGAAATAGTAGGCAATCGCATGAAGGGGCAACTGGTATATCATCCCTCATCCCCAATTGATATATTGGGATGAGATTTAATAGCCATATTAAACATGACCATTGACTTCATGGCCAATGACCGGCTTCACCCCTAAGACTCATGTCATAAAAACGCCCCCAAAGCACAGATAAACCAATGAGAGCGTCACCCACCAACCAGACTGCCTTCACCAAGGAAGTCCTAACGATTATAGCTAACATGCCAGAATTGCTGAGTCAGAAGTTGCAACTGCCCAACAAATTCGTATTCTGCCGGGAGGTACACCATGACTGGGAACCCCAATAGGAAGTGTTGTTCTGCTTGGAGTCAGTTGAAATATGGCTGGCTTATGGGGTCTTGCTGGCAACCGACCAAGCAAACATGATGTAGGCGTGTATCATCTTCGGCCTCAGGGTGGGGGGAGAGAACAGATGAGTAGCTGTTCGGCAAATGCTGAGGTGCTTCAGAAATTATTTTCGCAGACTCAATTGAGGTTAGAGTAGAGCTGTGCAATAGGGCACCTGTACCCAAGACAGTACTGACAACCTTCCAGGGGCAGGACTTGTCAACAGTACTGCCGCAACTGTGGGCAAAGTGGTGGTATGATGTGGCCCTCATTAATACCACTGAACCTATGAAGATAACTTTGAGAGAAGGGGCCACTCTACTCAGAGTGCGCCAATACACACTCTCTAGGGAAGCAGATGAGGGTATAGCGCCCACAATCTAGGCACTAATTGATCAAGGGTTACTCTACGTGGGAGTAGTCCCCTGCAATATACTGATTTTCCCAATCAAAAAGAGCAAAGGGGGAATGTGGCGCTTGGTACAAGACCTACATCCCCTCAACGACATCGTGGTCCGAGAAGTCCCCATAGCACCAGACCCCTCCACCATCTTAACTAATATACCGGGAGACGCAAGTCACTTTTCCATAATAGACATCAAGAACACATACATTAGCATCCTGCTGCACAACGACAGTAACTTCTTGACAGCATTTACATTATGAATGGTTCAGCTGCCTTTTTCAGAGATTACCACAAGGGTACTGTGAGTCATCAAGTATCATTAATTGAATACTGAGGACGGATCTCACTAACTTCAAGTTGAGTATCACCCTGATACAATATGCGGATGACATCTTAATATGTTGCCCCTCATGTTGTCAGGACATGATAGCTTTCCTTAAATGCGCTAGCTGAGAAGGGATATGAGGTGTAGACGGGCAAGGCCCAATATGTGCAGCAGGAGGTTAACTATCTAGATCAACTGAACTCAGGAGCCGGTCGATGGGTAACCCCAGAACGTGCAAACTCCATTAGGGCTGTGCTACCACTGCAAACTAAAAAGAGCATGCAAAAATTCTTGGGTCTTTGCAACTACATTCTGCATTGAGTCTTTGACAACAGCGAATTCATCGCCCCCCTACTCGAGGCTATGAAAAAAGCAAAAGCTGGCAGCGAGACCCTAACTTGGACACCTGAAATTCATGATACCTTCTGTAAACTTAAAACAGTGATAATGCGCTCACCCGTCCTAGGGTCACCAGACTATATAAGGAATTCTTGTTTAGCCACAGCAACGGGTGAGTCATGTCAGCAGTCTTGACGAGGAAACATTCTTTTTTGGCACAAACCCCTTGCGTACTATAGCGGGCACTTCGACTTAGTCATGCAGGGTCACTTCCCATGTGAGCAAGCTCTGACAGCAGTAGCTTTTGCCGTCGATAAGAGCACTTCCATTGCAATGGGGACACTGCTGACAATGTATGCAGAACATTCAGTATTTGCAGTCATACAAAAGAGCAAGAGTACTTTGACAATGCAACAGGTTTCGAGTTACAAACTAATGCTCTCCAGACCGTCAATAAAAATAGTGCGATATCACCTGATGAACCCAGCCACCTTTATAGCCCATGAAGTTCAGGAGGGCGAGGAGATTCATGAATGTGGAATATGCATCCCTGATGGGATCAGTCAGGCAGAGTAGGATTCCTTCCCAGACAGTGAGGCACTGTTCATCGACGGGTCCTCTGTGATAGACCAGGAGACATGGGTAAGACATACGGGGGCAGCGGTAGTGACAGCTCGGAGCTACTCACCCTCAGAAACGCTACTTGTCACAGTGCAGCTAACTCTCCTACCACATCTTTCTGCATAGGCGGCAGAGTTAATAGCGTTGATTGAAAGCACGGGGAAGACAGTAACAATTTACTCAGATTCAGCCTATGTCCCCATCACAGTGCATTCCAGCATAGGGAGGTGGAAAAGGCGGGGCTTCCTGAAATCGGATGGTACACCTGTCATGCACAAGGACCACCTCGAGTTACTAATTAATGCATTGACCCTACCTAAACGTGGAGCTGTAGTGCAATGTGCCATGCATATCGGGGCAAGGACTTTGTTTCATGGGGAAATGCACTAGCTGACTAGATGGCAAAGAGGGCAGCTTACGGAGCGGTTGCGGAGACACACGTATCCCCTTACAGCAGGCAGCAGACCCAAAACTCATTCAGAACAGACCATACACAGAGATGGCAAAATTATATCTGAGGGAGTTGCATGAAACTGCATTACCGCACGAGAAAGAGCTATGGAAAGCCAAGGGCTGCACACAGACAGCATACAACCTCATATATTGACACACACACACACAGGAAAACCAGCCATGCCCCAGAGCTTAATAAACATAGCACTGCTCAAATTGCACCTTCCAGCACACACTGCAAAAGAAAACATGTTGGCGGAACTTCAGACTAACTGGTTTATCCACAACATCACTGAGGTGGTAACGATGTACTTAAACGAGTGCACCATTTGCCAATTGTACTTACCCAAACTTATTCTCAAGAATATTGCATCGCCGATCCCTGGACCAACTGGACCCTTGAAGGCACTGAACATCACCTTCATCAACATGATTGATCAAAGTGCTAAATACAGGTATTTGATTATAGTTCTTTGTCTGTACTCTAGATGGATCGAAGCTGGCCCTTGCACGCACTGTGATGCCAAAGCAGCGGCAACCTTCCTGGTTAGGGAGGTAATACCACGGTGAGGGGTGCCAGACGTTATAAGTTCAGACAATGGGAAACACTTTGTCAACACCATGTTCAACACCATATATACCCTGTTAGAAATTACACATGAATTAGCATCAGCCTACCACCATTGAGGCATCATAGAAAGCCTCAATGACATGTTAACAAATTAAATAAGTAAAATGTGCGCCACCCTTAAAAAGGATTGGCTCCACTGTCTGCCCCTATCTTTATTTGCACTCAGAAACACACCTAGCAGTGATCACAATCTCACACCACACCAGATTGAAACTAGTAGCCTGATTGGGATGCCCATCCAAAAAACTAGGACCAGGTTAAGTTCTGAGGTTAGGTTAGCTCCAAAGCATTGAGAGACAAATTGCATGTATATCTTTCAGAACTAACCAAAACTGCTAGGTTCTTATCCAAACAGGTCAGCCAAAGAACATCCAAGTGCACCAACACTGGGCTGCCATATCAAACACCTCAGCCCGGACAAGAAGTAAGAAAATGGAAAGAGGCAAAGTTTGAGGGGCCCTACAGTGTAATCTTCACAACACCCACAGCCCTCGAGGTGGAGGGAAAAGGTACATCCGGGGTGGTCTTCTTTAACAAGTGGTACTGTAACATAGAATTCCTGTGTAGGGCCGTCCAACTCTGGGATGAAAAGGGGAATGGGTTGTATGGGGAGGGTTTAATGAAAGTATGGCTAACTCATGTCAGGAAATCTGGGAAATCGCAGTGGGTGGATACACTTGGTTGTAAAGGAAGGGTCAGCCCCAAATTGTACGTACACTTTCCCTGTATTCCTCATGTTTCAGAGGAAATGGAGTACTTTCAATGGGCACGAATGCTAACTGCAGAGGGATTTTACATATTCCGGATATGCAATGGGGCACCTCCATGCTTTTGGATTTTTATTGGTTTCCGGCGAGCAGGCCTAATACTCAGCTGGTTCCTGGATGGAGAGGTTCTTGTTCTCTGTTATCCTTGCACATCCCGACCCTGGTCATTCCCGAAGAAGAGCTAACAGAGTTGTACCAGCACCTGTTAAAGAAAGAGACCACCTTGCTGCATCAAGCTCGCGAAAGGAGAGTGGCAAACTATTTTAGCTGGGCTCTGTTCAAAGACATTCCAAGAGAATTTAGGCTGTTCACAAAAGCATAGCTGAGGGCAGAGGGGGTGGATACCCTTCTTTACCCTGCAGACAAAAGCTAATGCCCACTGGCTCCAGATCACCCGGTGGGAAAAGCTCAAATTGATGAACAGCACTGAGCTCGGCCTCAATTCGATCAAGGGAGAAATGTGATCCATCTGCCTCATGGTAATGCAGCAGTGTTCTGTGTTGGACTAAATGACGGCAATGGAGGGAGGGGTCGCCTGCTGTACATTCATCTGAGGAAATGACATGGACAATGAAACATTGACTCTTGCAATCCAAGCACTGCATAATCTACAGTGAAGCATGCGTGAATAAGGAGGTACCCCTGAGCAGGATTGGCTTTCAAAGTGGTTCTCCTGGCTCCCACGATGGATATCCAGTCTGTTGCCAGTTATTATTGTGTTTCTATTGGGTTGCGGGGTTATACAATTGGGGATCACCTGCTGTAAAAGTGCAGTCCTCAAACTAGGTAGAATGCAAGTAATTAGGAAGGCTGTTGTCATCAAAAGCGAGGCTAGGAAACCACAGGACCCAAATAAAATATTTGTACAAACACATGAGTTAGATAGTGTAGTTGAAGAATCAACTAGAGGGTGTAATGTTATTATGGATATTAGTGCTTTTAATGACAAAAATTAACCATCGTCCTTATTAATAGAATCACCTGTTGTAAACACACACACACACACACACACACACACACATCTACCTCGACACAATAGTATATAGTTAGGCAGGCCCTGCGACCTAGGCTCGGGATTACTGGGTCACAGTTGGGGGGGGGGTGCATAGCTGGCAGGCAAACACTCAGACAGGAAACTCTTGATCAATTCCACAGATAGGTGCAGCGATATTAGAATGGTCAGGGGAGATTGCCCCACTAAAGCACACATGGCAGGAGGGGATATGCGCACTCCTAAAACATTATAAAGTAAGATGCTACAGGAGTTAGGAACACATAACCAATCAGGGCCTAGCACATGTAGTGATCATGCACTCCCCATGCCGGACATCTGGACACATTGACCACTGGCCACACTGTGTCCATGCAGGTGAAGACCTACCTGTAGTAATCATTGACCATTAATTTACGACTCTAAAGGCAGCAACCAACATTCCACACCTTTATTGCTTGTTCTAATAATGTACATAAAGACACCACAAACTCGATGTAAATTGAGACAGTCCTCAGACTTAGTGTCTGTAGATGTTCTTCCGGCAGAACTGTTTAATTAAACAAACTGTCCCTGTTTTTGCCAAATGCCTCTGGTCTTCTGTTTATGAGGAAACCGATTTGAGCAACTGCGTTCAATGGACTAGCACTGAAAGGAGTGTTGTAGAGTGGAGTGGTGTACATTGGAGTGGAATAGAGTGGAGTAGCATATAGTGGAGTGGCATACAGTGGAATAGTATGGAGTGGTGTGCAATTGTGTGACATAGACTGGAATAGGGTATAGTGACATGGCATACAGGGCAGTGGCATACAGTGAATTGGTATACACTGAAGAGGTGTACACTAGAATGGGGTAGAGCGTAATAGCATACAGTGGAGTGGTGTACAGTGAAGTGGCATCCAATGAAATAGAATAGAGTGGGATAGAGTGGGGTGGCATACACTGGAGTGGCATATAGTGGAGTAGTGAAGACTGGAGTAGCATACAGTGGAGTGGCATACAGTGGAATAGCATAGAGTGGAGTGGCAAACAGTTGAATGGGGTAGAGTGGAATAGCATATACTGGAGTAGTGTAAAGCGGAGTGGGATACAGTGGAGTGGCAAATGCTTAAGAGGCGTAGAGTGGAGTTGCAAACAGTGCAATAACGTAGAGTGGACTGGCGTAGAGTGGAGTTGTGTGCAGTGTAATAGCGGAGAGTAGAGTGGCGTAGAGCAGAGTGTTGTACAGTGGAGTGGCATCGAGTGTAATAGTCTATAGTGGAGTAGTGTGCAGTGGAGTGGTGTATTATAGAGTGGTGTAGACTGGAGTGAAATACAGTGGCATGGAGTACAGTGTAGCGTGCAGTGAAGTAGGCGCACACTGGAGTAGGGTCCAATCGAATAGCGTAGAATGAAGTGCTGTAGAGTGGAGTACCATACACTGGAGTAGCAGAGAGTGGAGAAGTGTACAGTGAAGTGGCTTACAGTGGAATGGCGTAAAGTGGAATAGCATATACTGGAGTAGTGTATAGTTAGTAAGTTTGTAGATTTATATAGTGAGGCTTATCACCAGTGCGAGTATCCAGGTGCTGTACATGGGCACGAGGAGATTAAGTGATTTGCCACGAATCACAGGATGTTGGGCCGAAGCAGAGACTTGAAACTGGATCCCCTGCTCTGAGTCAGCAGCTCTGGTTGCTGCGCCACATCCTCTATCTCCTAGCGGAGTGGCATACAATGGAGTGGTGTACACTGGAGAGGCAATGGGTGTAGTTGTATACAATGTAATAGTGTAGAGTGGACTGGCAAAGAGTGGAGTTGTGTACAGTGCAATAGCGTAGAGTGGAGTGGCGTAGAGTGGATGTTGTACAGTGGAGTGGTGTAGAGTGTAATAGTGCATAGTGACATAGTGTACATTGGAGTGCCATGTAATGGAGTGGTGTTGGGTGGATTGAAGTACAGTGGCATGGGGTAGAGTGTAATAGCATATAGTGGAGATGCGTGCATTGGAGTAGGATCTAATGGAACAGCGTAGAATGAAGCAATGTAGAGTGAGTGCTGTACGCTGGAGTGGCATAGAGTGGAGTAGCTTACAGACGAGAGGCGTACAGTAGAATTGCATACGGTGAAGTGGTGTGGCGCACAGATATATGTGAAATTTAGCAGCAATGCAGATTATGGAGCGCAGCGTAGTGCAAAACAGCGAATCGTGCTGCCTTGCATTTCTCCAGATTTACCAATCAATGCAGGGCCACGCATTGTGGCCTTGCGTTCCTTTGTAAATCCGACTTAAGTATTGCATTGCCCATGTGACAGCATGAGTGACACAAGTGTATGACAATCCAATAATACAGCTAGGCCTTAGTTATATTTTGAGCCATGGTATAAAGTGATAACTTTGCAGTATACCATGGTACATGGTGATGACAAGACAGCATATAAGTGAGAAATGGCTGTTTTTAAAGAATGAAAAGGCAGCCGTATTGTTTTTACTACACTTTGGCTGTGGTCAGTGCTAGGGCCTTAGATATAGGTAAGTAGTAGGACCCTACCTATTACCACTTTAATAAAGTGGAAAAAGGTAGGGAAATGTATTTTTTTTTAAATATATTTGTAAATACGTTTACGGCCACATACCACAGTAGTTTCACAAAATGTTGTTAAATTCCACGAAAGTACCACACTGACAGATATCAGTAAGCTTAAATATTTTATAACTTTAAAAAAAAAAACTGCCCTATTTAACTGCAGTTGTCAAAAAGTATCATCTCTGCACCATAATGTATAATCAATACAAATGTCAATTAAATCCATTCAGCTGTTTTCGTATTACGTCAAATACAATAATCTGAGAAAAATGCATTGGTGGAAAAATGCGTTCTGGGATCCTCTTTTATCTTTGCACCACCTTAACAATTAACCACAAAAATTTACATAATCTGAAAATGGAGGAAAGCTATAGATCTGGAAAGTTGTATGGTGATTCGTCAAACGGGTGAGCTAATATCCAAGGAATTCCTATCTTTGGGAATACTAACTAGAGTTGCAATCAGATTTAGTGTGATTTCTTTTTTTATCTATTGTATTTGTTTGGCATTTGTTTATTGGTTTACATAATCATGTGACCATAACTGTGTCTTTTAGTTGTTCATATAGGAATTCTGAAACTTTACATATGCAGTCTAGTTTATTCTTTGGGCTTCCATGCTACCTTTAGTAGGATTGTGCTACATAAGAAATCCAAAGTGAAGGAAAGGCAATCATTTTTATTGTTATAAACATTGAGATTCTAATTATTTTCCTAGTGGCCAATTATCATGTCCTCCAAATAGTAGTTTGTGTGGGTCACTGCAAGGTCAATTTTTCATTTAGTTGCACAGGGGTGCCTGAGAAAGATGTTTTTTGTTTGGCTTGTTGGGCCAGTTTTATTTTGTAAGCCAGAGAGCATGCATAAAAAACCTATGAAGAGTAGGATGTATTCTATTTGTTATGTATTTGTTTATAGGTTTCCATTAGCATGTGACCATAAATGGGTCTTTCAGTTGGTCATGTAGTAAATCTGAAACTTTACATATGCAGTCTGGTTAATTGTTTGGGCTTCCTTGCTACTTCTATTTTTCTACAATATATCAATAGGATGAAAAACCTTATATCTTAAAAAATACTTACCCTACTTACCTGCAGTACCCAAAAGAATCATCTGCGCACTCTAATATCTAATGCTGCCAAATTTCAGTAAAATCTGACAGGTAGTTTTCATGCAAGGCTATGTAAAATGCATTGGATTTCAAGCCCATTTTCGGACCCCAGATTTTTTTCTTTGCACCCTCTTGACCAAACGCCTCAGAACTTTGATTCCTCCGACAAAGAAACGGGTGTTTCAGGTCTGCAAAGTTTTGCAGACATTTGTCAAATGGGTGCAAAGTTATTAAGCAACAAAAAAAAACCTCTCTGGTGACCCCACTCTGTAATATCTATCTATCTATCTATCTATCTATCTATTTATCTATCTATCTATCTATCTATCCATGTATGAGAGAGAGGAGGGGGCAGAGAGAAAGAAATTGCAACTCTAGACATCCACCATATTTAACTATTGCTTGAATACTTTTTCCAGTGTCCAGTTCTCTGATGGGTGTGTTGTGAATGGAGGGTGTTGTGAATTATAGTGTGCTACACCGAGTCAATAAGTCAACTGTCTTTCAACAATTGACAGAGAGGCCATCATTTGAAGGCTTTCAGAAAGAAAACAAATGTACTTTCAAGCCCGACATCATAATTAAAGCAGAACTATTTGAAAATGGGGGGAATCCCTATTAGCTAATGAGGCAGAGCCAAGATGGTAGGAAGTATTGTTGAGGTCTATCAAAATGAACAATAAGTTCATTATCCACAATGAGCTAGCCCCCAAGGTGTATGACTCAACAAGCTCCTTCGGAGCTACATCGGCTCAAAGTAGAAGATGTGAAGAGCAGGCTCATTCAATTCATGTATGGCAGAACTGCCTCATTCTGCTTTTTTGGGAAGAGGTCCTGGCTGTGATAAAAGAGATTATAGGTGACCCAATATCTTAGGATCTGGGTGTGGTTGTATTGGCTTTGAGAGCAGAAAACTGGGAAAACGTATGAAATAATTAATTAAAGTTAATTTTTCACTGGTGGCTAGCTGCAAGCATACAAAATGCTAAGGCCTGGATATCACCAAATACACCAAAGATGGTGATGCAAAGGTGGTTATGCCATGTACTGAAAGATAGTGATGACCTTTGTTTGGGGTTTCGTGCTGTGTTGCTTTATCTGTAAAAGGGTGGCGGAGAAGCATTGTCTACCAGGATTGAGAGCAATATATGTGTTTGACTAATACAGCTGTAGATGCCCACAAACATCATGTCATCATGCTATGACACGAGTCAAGACTTATTGCAGTTCTAGATGCACCATTAGCCACCTACGGAGAATGATTGGGAGAAGGAAAAATGATTCTGTTGTAACAGTTTAAGAATAACATACTTAAGGAGGTAACTTAAGAAAAATGATATAAAATCTAATATTATTAGGTCTCTCAATTGAATCACTTGTTACCGGTGACAAGAAAACTAACAAAGAATTAAAAAAAAAGAAATTAAGGGCACATTGGCAGGTATTGTTATTTCAGCTAATCTTCAGGACTGTATAAATAGGACCGTTTGAAAGCTATATTGTTATTATTTCACCTCACATCTACTGTGATCTAGCTCTGTGTTGATTCAGTTTCCAAAGTTCAAACTCTCCCAGGTAGAAACTAATCGGGTGCATCATCTGAGCCCCACGTTATGGAAAACATTCCCCTAGATTGAGAAACATAGCTAATCACCTTGCTTTTAAGAAAACTCTTGCACATTTACTTTTTCTATATTTTTAATCCTTTTTGCTTTAATAAGCAACTACAAAAAATAAATATCGCTAGAGAAACTTGAGTTTCAAAGACCAGGCACACATCTTTTTGTTCCTCCTGCCTTAAACATCCATCAAAATATTAGAGAGTTCATTGTTATTCGTTTGAAAAAGGCACACAGTCAGAATAGTTTAACTGTCCCGTCATGAGTCGCATGAAATCACAAAGTTTCCCACTTCCGATGTTCCCCCACCCAGAATTATTGATAAAAGAGGCATCTGCTCTGCACTTCAGGGTTGTGGAAATAGAAAGAGACTACTCGATTGTCCCCGAGAAATGAGGAACATCAATTAGGATCTGAAAATGTGATACCTTAAATAGCACGACTATATATCAGGCAGCACTATTTCAATTACATGGCTAATTAAGCATAACTGAGATCAACCAAGCACGTTTCTCACTGAGTATCGGTCTGCTCGTTTTCCAATATGCCCTGTCCATATTTTGAGGAATGATGAAACTAGTAGCTTTAGTTATCCCATTTAAATTCGTTATTGATTCTCTCACTTTCACACATGAAGGAAAAAGTGCTCATGCATGTTGCATGAACATTAAGTCGTTGAGGAAAATCTCTAACTCACCATGTTTCCTTATTTTTTAATCTCTTTAGTTACTCCCTCTTTTCCTATAATTCCCCTTTTTTGACATTTGCTCTAATACTCTCTGCTAGACCCGGCATCTCTTGGCGTGATTACCCCTGACTTTTTGCCTCTACCTCCTGTGAATTTAGATGCTTTGGGTACTTTGCCACTGCTGATCAGTGTCAAAGGACAGTGTTCCCTATGTAAAGTACAATGGTAATTGGTTGGCCATGATTGGTAAGTTTGCCTTACAGTAAAAGTCCCTAGTGATGTGCACTGTGTGTGCAAGGGCTAGTAATGCAAAAGCGCGCAGAGGAGGTAACACAGGCCTTCAGTGTAGGGCCAGCACGCAAACTGCAAAGTTAGCAGAGTGTCCTGACAAGTGCAACCGCTTGTCAGGCCTTACTTTCACTTTTTAAGTATACTATGGGCACCCCCGTGGTAGGTCCTGGGTAACCCCTGGGCAGGGTGGAGTGTAGGTAAAAGGCAGGACATATACTGAGGTGTGTGCTATGTCCTGACAGTGAAAAAACACTCCAGTTCGTTTTCACTGTTGAAAGGCCATTCTGCCCATAGGACAGAATGGGGGAGGCTGGGTAGTGTGTTTATTAGCCTAGTTTCCTTTAAGTTTATAATGGAGAGTTGAAGTTTGGTATGTATGAACTCACAGTGTCATAACACATCTTTCTATGAAAGTGGTTTTGTCACTGTGTGTTCAGAAGCCACTCTTTTAGAAAGTGGCTAGGTTTGTGCTTTAAGCATTTCTGTGTGTTTCTGTTGAATGTGAATTGCCTGTCTCGATCTGAGATGGGAGGGGGTGAGATGGCACATGGCTGACCTGCATCTGGAGAGTATGCGAGGAGGAACCCCGGGAGGTGAAGGGCACCTGGGCTGCAGCCATAAAACAATTGACCCATCTCCTGCTGAGTGATTCAGTGTCCAGAGCCCCAGTATCAAAGAGAGAGAGGTGACACTGGGAAGGAGACACCCAGAACTGATTTAGGGAGGGGTCAGGGACCCCTGAGCACAACGAACTTCAAAGACATGAAGGGGTATAACTGAGAACTGAATCCCCTAGAATTTGGTGTAATTTTGAATGGCGAAATGGACAGGTCGAGTCTGCAGAGGCTCTGACCTTTTTCATGGTCAAGAAGAACCTCTGCCAAAGAAGAAGTTGCTGAATAGACTGCTGGATAGGACTGACCCTTGCTTCGTGATCTGGGGCTGGCCTGCAGTTTGTAGCTTTTGCTAAGGAAGAGACTGAAGGGACATTGCAGTGGGTGGTGTCCCCCCCTTCTTGAACAGGACTGTGCTTTGTGCTGTGTCCTGAACCCCAAGGGCCCGAGGTGAGCTGGCTCCCTGTTTGAAACACAGGAACATAAATGTTTCCGGAGGAATGCCAAGCAACGCAGTGTGCGCATGCTTTTGCAGCTTGAGACCCTCAGAAGTTGTGCCTTGTGATCTTGGGCACGAAGGAGTAAACCGAGTCTTGGACGCGCAGGGAGCGTGTCGTGGTGCAGGCCGAGGCATTGGTGAGGAGCGCCTGGTCGTGGTGTGCACCGGGAAAAGAAGTGAGTCTCTGACGAGCAGGGCGCGTGTCGTGGTGCAAGCCGAGGCGTTGGAGCGCCTGGTCATCGTGTGCACCGAGAGAAGAAGTGAGACTCGGACGCGCAAGGAGCATGTCGTGGTGCAGGCTGAGGCACTGGTGGAAAGCGCCTGGTCGTTGTGTGCACCGAGAGAAGAGGTGAGACTCGGACGCGCAGGGTGCGTGTCGTGGTGCAGCTGAGGAGTGGTGACGATCGTCTGGTCATCGTGTGCACCAAAGAAGAGGCGAGTTTCGGACGCGCAGAGTGCATGTCGTGGTGCAACCCGGAGGCGCTGGTGAGGAGTGCCGGGGTAGCGGGTGCACCGAAATCGAAGTAAGTCTACGAGTGCTGAGGGCGGGTCTCGGTGGCCACTGAGACCGCCGAAAGGAGGGCCACGTAATCGGGCCCTCGGAGTGCAACAGGAGCGGCCCGGACTGGGATTCCCGGAGGCGCGGAGTCGCCGGCCCGAGCTCGCCATGCCCATTGACGGAGTTCTGGATCAAGGCCCAGTAGCTGAAGGAGGAGAGGAGAGTGGGGTCGCGCCACCCCCCAGGTAACGTGGATCACCACCTGGGGTCGGGTGCGGGCCCGGAGGGACACTCTCACGGCCTCTCGCTCCTGGCAGCTGTGTGAGCCTGTTGCTTCGGCTCGGATATAGGCCCGTGCTGGCCCAGGGAGGGACAGTACTGGGGCCGGAGTAGAAGCGGTACTTTTGTGTCATCATTGATTCAGGTCGGGGGCAACTGTGAACGGAGCACCTAGACTGTCGTATTACACTTTGCATTACTGCTGCTAACGAACTATCGAACTGTCGTATGAAGCCTGACTCAATTTCTGCTTAACGAACTGCTGGCGGGGTATGCCCCGCACTGCGTTATATTTTCTCCCTCGCAGAGTACATGTTTGTAAGTGTGGCGCATTGCCTGATTTCGTCATCACCCCGTACCTGATTATAACGTGGCGCATTGTATTATTTCTTCAGTGCACAGAATATGATGGTAGCATGATGCATTGCTTTGTTTCTTCCTTGTACAGGGCATGCTGGTGGTGACACGCACTGCATTATTTCTTCAGTGCACAGTACATGATTGTCGCGTGACGCCTTGCTTTGTTTCTTCCTTGCACAGGGCATGCTGGTGGTGATACGCATTTGCATTATTCCTTCTATTGTAAAGTACATGATTGTGGCACCACGTGTTGCATTGTTTCTCTATTGCACAGCTCAGGAGTATATCGTTACGCATTGCAGTATTTCGTTTCTTTTGCAACGTGTGCGATTCTAGCAATACGACCTGCCTAACCTTTTGGAAACGGTTAGAAGTCAGTTTAACTGTTGGTTAGAAGCGGTGGTTGGGATTAGAACCTACCAACCCACCGGAGGAAATACTACCCATTATTATATGTTGGTTTTGTAATGTGTGGTCATATCGTATATCTTCTTGTATAAAGATTATACTCGTTTTATAAAAACTCGTGTGGAGTCCATGTGTGGTAACATCATTGGGTTGCTGCGAGTGTGGTTGCACATACTGTACACTCGTGCCTTGGAGATAAGCCTGGCTGCGAGTGCCAAGCTACTAAGGGGGTGAGCAGGGTTATCTCAGACGGTGTCCTTACTTAGCCTAACGTTGAAACGAGGGGTAGATCCCGCACCCGGTTACAGTGGGGTGGGACAGGGGCTCCTGCCTCCAACATTTGGTGGTGGCGGTGAGGGATTAGGACCCCCACTTCCAACATTTGGCGGCAGAGCTGTGGGATTCGAACTCTAATGTATGATTCGATCCTAATGTAAATTGAAAGTGTATGTGCAACATCACTCACAGTAATTGGTGTTATCATAAATTGATCGCAGACCACGACGTAACCACATATTGTGTTTTTGGAATTGGTGGTTCTAGTGTGGAGTAACTCTTAAACCACACATCATGTATCAGGGAGAGAGCCAGATAGCCGCTGAGGCTGCAGAATTAGAGTTTAACATGGAGGCACTGGGTTCCTACAAGGTTGATCAGTCGAGAAAATTCTGCAGAGCTTTGGGATGTCCCATGAAGGGTAGCGCCAAGAAGGAGGAGCTGCAAATGGCCTTGAGGGCCTGGTGGGAAGCCAAAGAGGCTCAGGAGACGGGTGATGTTGAGGTGGATGAGGATGACCCAGGGAATGGATTTGGTCCACAGGATTTGCCAATGGAGGGACCAGCCGGTGGGGCTGGTAGTAGCCATTCAGGAAGGAGTTTTTCACCAGAGGAGATGGAGGAAAACCATAGGGTCAGACTGCATGAGTTGGAGGTGTTAAGACTTAAAACTCAAGCAGAGGAGAGCAGGAACGCTCTCGCATTGGAAGAGAAACGGATTCTCTTCGCTCATGAGTTAAGCATGAGGGAACTGGACATTAAAGGTAAACAAACAGAGTCCAGTTCAAATGGTGGCAGCGCACCACCAGTGCCCTTAGGGAAGGTTTACATTCCCAAGGATTTAGTGCGAGATTACCAGAGGGGTGATGACATTTATGCATGGTTCACAGCATATGAGATTGCACTGAGGATGAATGAGGTGCCTGAAAAGCATTGGGGGGCGGGCCTATGGAAACACTTTGAGGCTTCGGGGAGGGACGTTCTATCACCCTTAGAGAGGACGGGAACCCTGACCTACGCCAACATGAGGGAGGCTTTATGTCTCCGGTATGGGCTCACCCCTGAACAATACCGGCAGAAGTTCAGGACCTCCAAGAAACTAGATTCCCGTACTTGGGTAGAATGTGTGAATGAGTACACCCAGGCATTGGATGGTTGGATGCTGGGCAGCAAGGTCAATGATTTTAAGGGCTTATGCGATTTAATCAGTTGGGAGCACTTGAGTAGTCTGTGTGTTCCAGAGCTGCGCCAGCATCTAATGGACAGTAAGCTGACTGACCCCAGTAAGCTTGCTGAGGAGGCGGACCGCTGGACTAGTACCCGGGTCCACAAGGGGATTGGGAGTACCCCTGCTAAGGGTGTGCAGGGTCCCCTGTCGAGGGTGGGGGAGGATAAGGGTAACCACAAGGAGTACCTTAAAGGGCCCCAAGGTAGTTCCCCCAAGAAAGGGTCCCAGTCCCCCTAAGGCCAAGAGGGCCTGGGCCTCCAAGGGCAAGAAGGAGCCCCGAGGTCCGCCTACGTGTTACTTCTGTAAAGAAGTGGGACATATTTCCCCTAAATGCCCCAAAAAGTCATCTGCATCCACTGGTGCTCCAACACCTGGTTTAGTGAGTGTAGCGTTGGGGGAGGAATGGAGTCCTTGGAATGGGGAGGAGCAAGCCATTATGACCCTGGTCTCCTTAGGAGATCGAGAGATGGTTCAGGTAATCCCTCTGCCTGAGAACACTAGAAAATACAGGCAGTGGGTGACCATCAATGGACGGAGGGTGGAGGCTCTGAGAGACACCGGGGCCAGTTTGACATCTGTCAGGTGTCAGTGGGTGTCTGAAGAGCAAGTCATTCCCGATGTGCTTCACCCGGTAATGTCAGCAGACAATTCAGTGCACCTCTGCAAGGTGGTGCTGGTCCCCTTTGAATGGGGAGGGGTCTCGTGTTCCTTGAAGGTTGTTGTGAGTCCGTCCATGCCTGTAGACTGTCTGCTAGGGAATGACCTGGAGAGTTCCCCCTGGAAGGAGGTGGAGCGCCAGGCGCATTTGGAGATGTTGGGACTACCTGAGTGGGCGTGTGTGACCACTCGGTCTATGGTAGCCAGTAAAGGTACTCAAGAGGACCTGGGGCCTGAAACAGTGGCCCAGGTGCCTGCCAGTAAGAGAAGAGGCAGGGGGCGCGGGAAACCGGCCCCGCAGTTCCCACGGCCCAGGAGGAGGCACCCTTTGAGGGGGATGCCCTGGAGCCTACGGGGGAACAAGTGGCTGAACTGGGGGACCTACCCGGGCTGACTGAATGGCAGCGGGACGGGGGGCCCTCCAGGGAGGAATTCTGCGAGGAGCAGAAGAAGTGCCCTTCTCTTGTAGGTTTGCGGCAGCAGGCAGCAAACCAGGCAGCAGGTGATCAGTCTGGATCACACTTGATTTACTGGGAAAATGATCTCCTGTATAGTGAGCCAAAGGTGGCTGAGTCTGGGTCAGCCCGGGTGCTGGTGGTACCCCAGCGCTTCAGAGCCTTCCTATTGGGGTTGGCTCATGATTAGGGCTCCCGGTTTTATGGTATTTCTTTTTTTAACATTTCTGTCTGTATTTATCCATATTTATTTTTTGGCCATTTTATCTGTATTTATCCATATTTATTTAGTGTTTTGCAGATAAATGAAGTTGTAGAACTGTACATTTCCATATTTATTTAACTGATAGTCAAGCAGTCATACTTTGATGTCTGTCATGTTTTAGCTATTTAAACTGCCAAATATTCCATAACAATACATCCACAGGTAAATATTAGCATTATATCACATATTTATGATGACAAGCCGTTATTTAAAGAAATTTCATCCTGTTTTTTAACTTCCCATGCTGTCCTTCTGCTCAGCTGTTGGGCTATAATTCATGAAAGACAGCATTGAGAGTCACTTAAAAGAAGCCCAGTTTTCTGTATTTATCCACTTTTAAAAATAAATGCAGACAGAAAACACATTGCTTTCTGTCTGTATTTATCTGTAAAAATCAGTAAAAACGGAAAACTGGGAGCCTTACTCATGATGTACCTTTGGCGGGACATTTGGGGCAGGACAAGACCTTTGAGCGGCTTGTCACCCACTTCTACTGGCTCCAGATGCGCAAGAGTTCTGATACTCATTGCAGGACCTGTCAGACTTGTCAGGCAAGTGGCAAGAGTGGAAGGAAGCGAAAGGCTCCCCTCCAACCCTTCCCTGTGGTCAGCACACCCTTTGAGAGGGTGGGCATTGACATTGTGGGGCCTCTGGATCCCAAGACGGCCATGGGCAACAGGTTTATCCTGGTCTTGGTGGACCATGCCACCCGGTACCCGGAAGCCATCCCTCTCCGGACGGTGACAGCCCCCGTGGTGGGCCGTGCACTGATGGGGATTTTTTTCCCGTGCGGGTTCCCCAGAGAGGTGGTGTCTGACAGGGGTACTAATTTCATAGAGTTATATGAAATCTCTGTGGAAGGAGTGCGGTGTGACTTATAAGTTCACCACACCGTACCACCCCCAGGGTAATGGTCTGGTTGAAAGGTTTAACCGGACGATTATGGGTCTGGAGGAACCCATGGGGCGTAAGTGGGACGTCCTCTTGCCATGCCTGCTGTTTGCATACAGAGAGGTGCCACAGAAGTCATTGAGGTTTAGTCCCTTTGAGCTCCTGTATGGGCACCCGGTCAGAGGACCCTTGAGTTTGGTGAAGGAGGGCTGGGAGAAGGCTCCTAGTAAACCCCCCCAGGATGTATACAGTTACATGCTGGCCTTCAGGAACCAAACTTGGCGTTTCAGGCAGCTCCCTCAGGCGAACCTGGAAGCCAGCCAAGAAGATATGAAACGGTGGTACGACCAGAATGCCACGCTGGTCGAGTTTCATCCTGGGCAGAAGGTGTGGGTGATGGCGCCAGTGGAGCCTTGTGCGCTCCAGGACAAGTGGACTGGACCTTATGAGGTGGTGGAGCGCAGGAGCGAAGTAACCTACCTGGTAGACTTACGGTCTCCTAGGAACCCTTTGAGGGTTCTCCATGTAAACCGCCTCAAACCACACTTTGAGAGGTCTGAACTGACCATGCTCTTGGCTACAGATGATGGGGCGGAAGAAGAGAGTGAACCTCTTCCTGACCTCCTGTCAGCCAAGGAGAAGGATGGGTAAGTGGATGGGGTGTACCTCTCGCCTACCCTGACCCCGGAACAGCGGAGGGACTGTCGCCAGGTATTGGGTCAGTTCGCCTCCCTGTTCTCCCTGACCCCAGGAGTCACCCATTGGTGCATCCATGATGTGGACAATGGAGACAGTATGCCCGTAAAACTAAAATTTTACAAGGTAGCTAATAAGGTCAGGGCCAGCATCAAGGAGGAGGTTTCCAAGATGCTGGCGCTAGGGATGATTGAGCCATCCAGCAGCCCCTGGGCCAGCCCAGTGGTCCTTGTACCAAAAGCTGCTGCGCCATGTGCCACTCCCGAACTTCGGTTCTGTGTGGACTACCGTGGACTCAATGCAGTCACTAAGACTGACGCGCACCCCACCCCCAGAGCTGATGAGCTCGTGGATCGGCTGGGAGCTGCCCGGTACCTCAGTACATTTGATTTGACATCTGGGTACTGGCAGATTGCCTTGACCGAGGGGGCCAAGGAGAGGTCAGCGTTCTCCACACCAGAGGGGCACTACCAGTTCAGGGTTATGCCCTTTGGGTTGAAGAACGCCCCTGCCACCTTCCAGAGACTGGTTAACCAGGTGCTGAGTGGGCTGGAGGAATTCAGCGCTGCTTACCTGGACGACATTGCAGTGTTCAGCTCCGAGTGGGAGGAACATTTGCAACACCTCTGTGAAGTATTGAAGGCCTTGCAGAGGGCGGGCCTCACTATCAAGGCAAGTAAGTGCCAGATAGGGCAGGGGTCCGTGGTGTACTTGGGACACCTGGTGGGGAGCGGCCAGGTGGCACCCCTACAGGCAAAGATTGATACCATCCTGGCTTGGGAACCCCCCAAGACCCAGACAGGAGTGAGGGCCTTTCTAGGACTCACTGGGTATTACAGACGGTTCGTGAAGGGGTATGGCACCCTCGTTGCCCCCTTGACGGAACTGACGTCCAAGAAACAGCCCAAGAAGGTGGTCTGGACTGATGCCTGCCAGACCGCCTTTGAGGCCCTGAAAGCTGCCATATGCACTGCACCCGTGTTACGGGCGCCGGATTGCTCCAAAGAGTTTATAGTGCAGACAGACGCTTCAGAGCATGGGGTGGGAGCGGTACTCTCACAATTGAAAAACGAGGGCTTGGACTAACCCGTAGCTTTCATTAGCAGAAGGCTACTTCCCAGAGAATAGAGGTGAAGTGCAATTGAAAGGGAGGTGTTAGAAATGGGATTTCTGGTTGGCTAAGGCTTGCGCCAAAGCCAGGCAGAAACCACCACTCTAGTCAGGGCAAGGGAGTTACACAACCAAGATTACCCCTGCTCACCCCCTTGGTAGCTTGGCACGAGCAGTCAGGCCTATCCCGGAGGCAATGTGTAAAGCGTTTGCGCAACACACACACAGCAGCAACACACTAGGCACACCACAAAAGGAACTCCACACAAGGTTATATAAAAAATAGCCTTTGTATTGTCATAAACACATTAGAAACAGAATCACACATTTACACTGTGCCAACTGGCACGGGCAATATTCACAGGGGAATTATATACAGGACCAGGCCAATCGGGCCATGGTCAGAACCATCAGAACAGGTAAGTAAATGCAAATATAAAGCACAACCAGTAACTACTGGTACAATAATGACCTGAGCATTATCCTATTAGCATAAACCCACATTAGACCCAAACCTCATTAGCATAAACACACTACGCAATGGGCCTCACCAGCATAAAACACATTATGCAATAACCTCATAAGCATAAACATATTACGCAAATAGGCACTACCCCAAAACATCATAACATGACATTAGGCAATAAATCACATTAGGCCAAAACCTCCATAGCATAGACACCCTCCTAAGCATAAACACATTACGCATTAGGCCTCACCAGCATAAACACATTATGCGATAACCTCATGAGCATAAACATCATTAGAGGCATAAACCAGGGTGCATAAATCACATTTGGCACATAATACATATCAGGCAGGAACTCAGTAGTGCACCGCAGTAACACCACTACCAGGTGCATGCATCACCTTAGGGCCTTGCGCCCTTTCACCATCCTACCTATGACCCCAGGCCAACTGGCCTTCTCAGGGGCTCAAATGCCCTATGTCCCAAATGTCAGGGCTGCTGCCAATGCAGCAGAATTCACAGTGCGCAATTGCACCAGACTAAACGTGGCAACTGCCCACTAATTGCTGGGCAGCTGTGGAACAAAACGTGGGCCTGGGCACTCACTGTGCCCTCTCTTGTCCCACTCAGGGACTTCTGAGTCAATTAAAACTTGCCCCAATGTTGCAGCTGCCCGCAACTGCGGTGCAGCTGAGAAAATGCCACCTGGCACTACTGTGCCTCCTGAGCCCCCCACTGGGACTCTAGAAATAACATTGCCCAAACGTTGCAGCTGCCTGCGCTTTCGCAGGGCAGCTGTAGTCAACCCCAAAGACACCGGCACCAACGTGCCATAAGAGCTCCCCTCTGGGACTTAACCTATAACAGGGCCTAAACGGTGCAGCTGCCCGCTAACTGCAGGGCAGCTGGGAAGTAAACTAATTACGGGCAAAAGTGCCCCACCGTGACTCCGGTCCCACTCCGGGAGTTTAGGGAACCGAAATTGCCAAGGAATAACTTCCGCCCTGGCACCACGGTGCCTCAGGGAGCGCCAACCTGTCTCCGCTGTGCCTCACTCACCGGGGCTTCTCCTGGTGCCTCTAGTCGGTCCTTGCAATGCTTCCAAGGGGGGGGCCGCGGAGGCCTCACTTAGTCTCTCCCACCTGGGCAAACCCTTCACTGGCAAAGTTGGGACTCTGCCGACCGGCACACCGAGCCCTCGAGGCTCCAGACGGGCCCCTCCTCTATGACCCCACTCACCGGGATTCAGGCGCAGGTCCCAGGCACTGGCAATGTGCCTCGGCGGGACGGCGCTCACGGGACCTCTCTGCTCCTCTCTGCAGCGGGCGGAAGGGGGCGGAAATGGAGCCCTCGAGGCTCTGGCTCCATTACGTAAGCAGGCCCCGCCCACAGCCAGGCACGAAGGTTGCCTGGCTTCCGCGTCGCACCCGAGGTGCGGCGCTTCTCATCTCCTGGCGGTGCAATGCGGGGTGGGCACCCGCTGTCATTATCACAAAAAGCGGGGTGGGCACCCGCTGCTTTGAATATCTATAAAGTGGGGTAGGCTCCCGCTCAGCACCACAATGCGGGGTGGGCTCCCGCTAGAAAGCGGCAAATGCGGGGGAATCCCCACGTCGGGATTCCCTCTGACAGGCTGCAGCTCCGTGCTGCGAAGCCCTGTCGCTCCTCTTCTGGAAAATTTAAAATATAGCGCTCACGAGGCGCTAAGTCTTGGAAAACAAAAGGCAAAGTTCTAGGGGCATAGCTGGGCCCAGGGAGGCCAGCATACAGGGCCCTCCAGCAGGGAGGCAAGCCGTCGTGGCGGTTCCTCCTGGGCCCCAGCAGCACAGACACAGCCCCAGAAAAGTACAAGACCCCTTTCATGGGGTCACAGCCCCTCCATTTATACCCCAGTTTCCTTTGTCTTTAGTGTAGGGCATGGGGGAACCAGATACAACTGGTTCTGGGGTTTTTTGGAGCACTCTGCTTACAGTGCTCACACCCTCCTTTCAGAGATGGGGCTCTGCCATCAGACACACCACAGGGGGGCGGAGCCAGCATTTACAAGGGCAGGCACAATCCTATTCAGGGACCAGGGACTTCCCCTCCCACTACTCAAAATGTAGATGTCCCATTCAGCCTAGCGCTGACTCACCCTGCCCCTCCTGGAGCCACACACACCTCCCAGCCCCTGTCACTCACAAGCCAGACATGCAATTCACATCAGGCAGGCAGACACATAGCACACAGAAATGCCAACTTCTAAAAGTGGCATTTCTAAAATAGTTATAATAAATCTGCGCACACCATTGCGCAGCATTTATTATCACTATTCCAAATATACCAAACTTGACCACGCTGCGCCTCTCATATCAGGAATTACCACTGAAACACTTATCAGGGAACCCCCAATGCATTCCTATGGGAGGGCAGCCCCACAGTAGTGAGAAACCAAAATGGCTGTTTGTCACTACCAGGACATGTCACACACTTAAGGTACATGTCCTATCTTTTACCTACAATGCATCCTGCCCATAGGGCTAGCTAGGGCCTACCTTAGGGGTGACTGACATGTAGTAAAAGGGGGGTCACGGACATGGCACACACTTTAGGTGCCACGTCACAGCAGCAGTTACACTGCGCGCACAGGCCCTGCAATGGCAGAGGCCTGAGATAGGTTTGAAAGGCTACTTTGGTGGGTGGCGCAATCAGCGCTGCAAGCCCACCAGTAGCATTTAATTTACCAGCCCTGGGTATATGGGATACCACTTTACAAGGGACTCACAGGTAAATTAAATAGGCCAAACAGGTGTAGACCAATCTTACCACATTTATCACACAGAGCACACGCACTTTACACTGGACAGCAGTGCTAAAGTGCCCAGAGTCCTAAAACCACCAACACCATGTCAGAAAAATGGCTAGGAGAAAGGCAAAAAGTTTAGGGATGACCCTGCAAAAAGGCCAAGTCCAACAGGAGGCTTTTGCTGTGGTCTGGGCACTGAAGACGTTGAGGCCCTACTTGTTTGGGACCCACTCCTTGGTTCAGACCGACCACCGACCCCTCAGATGGTTGATGCAGATGAGGGGTGAGAACCCAAAGCTGTTGAGGTAGTCCATCTCCCTACAGGGCATGGACTTCACGGTGGAACACCGTCCAGGAACGGAACACGCCAATGCTGATGGTCTGTCCAGATTTTTCCGCCTTAGTGATGAGAACTCGCATGAGGGTGGGTAGTTCCCCCCACTTTTCGGCTGGAGGGGACGCGTGTTAGACCTGGCATCTCTTGGCGTGATTACCCCTGACTTTTTGACTCTACCTCCTGTGAATTTAGATGCTTTGGGTACTTTGCCACTGCTGATCAGTGTCAAAGGACAGTGTTCCCTATGTAAAGTACAATGGTAATTGGTTGGCCATGATTGGTAGGTTTGCCTTACTAGTAAAAGTCCCTAGTGATGTGCACTGTGTGTGCAAGGGCTAGTAATACAAAAGTGCGCAGAGGAGGGAACACAGGCCTTCAGTGTAGGGCCCGCGCGCAAACTGCTAAGTTAGCAGAGTGTCCTGATAAGTGCAACCGCTTGTCAGGCCTTACTTTCCCTTTTTAAGTATGCTATGGGCACCCCAGTGGTAGGTCCTGGGTAACCCCTGGGCAGGATGCAGTGTAGGTAAAAGGCAGGACATATACTGAGGTGTGTGCTATGTCCTGACAGTGAAAAACCACTCCATTTCGTTTTCACTGTTGAAAGGCCATTCTGCCCATAGGACAGAATGGGGAGGCTGGGTAGTGTGTTTATTAGCCTAGTTTCCTTTAAGTTTAAAATGGAGAGTTGAAGTTTGGTATGTATGAACTCACAGTGTCATAACACATCTTTCTATGAAAGTGGTTTTGTCACTGTGTGTTCAGAAGCCTCTCATTTAGAAAGTGGCTAGGTTTGTGCTTTAAGCATTTCTGTGTGTTTCTGTTGAATGTGAATTGCCTGTCTGGATCTGAGATGGGAGGGGGTGAGATGGCACCTGGCTGATCTGCATCTGGAGAGTATGCGAGGTGGAACCCCGGGAGGTGAAGGGCGCCTGGGCTGCAGCCATAAAACAATTGACCCATCTCCTGCTGAGTGATTCAGTGTCCAGAGCCCCAGTATCAAAGAGAGAGAGGTGACACTGGGAAGGAGACACCCAGAACTGATTTAGGGAGGGGTCAGGGACCCCTGAGCACAACGAACTTCAAAGACATGAAGGGGTATAACTGAGAGAACTGAATCCCCTAGAATTTGGTGTAATTTTGAATGGCGAAATGGACAGGTCAAGTCTGCAGAGGCTCTGACCTTTTTCGTGGTCAAGAAGAACCACTGCCAAAGAAGAAGTTGCTGAATAGACTGCTGGATAGGACTGACCCTTGCTTCGTGATCTGGGGCTGGCCTGCAGTTTGTAGCTTTTGCTAAGGAAGAGACTGAAGGGACATTGCAGTGGGTGGGGGTGTGGTCCCCCGGGGTCCCCCCCTTCTTGAACAGGACTGTGCTTTGTGCAGTGTCCTGAACTTCAAGGGCCCGAGGTGAGCTTGCTCCCTGTTTGAAACACAGGAACATAAACTTTCCGGAGGAATCCCAAGCAAAGCAGTGTGCGCGTGCTTTTGCAGCTTGAGACCCTCAGAAGTTGTGCCTTGTGATCTTGGGCACGAAGTTGTAAACCGAGTCTCGGACGCGCAGGGAGCGTGTCGAGGTGCAGCTGAGGAAGTGGTGGCGATCGTCTGGTCATCGCGTGCACAGGGAGACGAGGTGAGACGCTGACGCGCACGGAGCGTGTCGTGGTGCAGGCACAGGCGTTGGTGAGGAGCACCTGGTCGTGGTGTGCACCGGAAAAAGAAGTGAGTCTCTGACGCGCAGGGCGCGTGTCGTGGTGCAAGCCGAGGCGTTGGAGCGCCTGGTCATCGTGTGCACCGAGAGAAGAAGTGAGACTCGGACGTGCAAGGAGCGTGTCGTGGTGCAGGCCGAGGCGTTGGTGAGGAGCGCCTGGTCGTGGTGTGCACCGGGAAAAGAAGTGAGTCTCTGACGCGCAGAGCGCGTGTCGTGGTGCAAGCCGAGGCGTTGGAGCGCCTGGTCATCGTGTGCACCTAGAGAAGAAGTGAGACTCGGACGCGCAAGGAGCGTGTCGTGGTGCAGGCTGAGGCGCCGGTGGAAAGCGCCTGGTCGTTGTGTGCACCGAGAGGAGAGGTGAGACTAGGACGCGCAGGGTGCGTGTCGTGGTGCAGCTGAGGAGTGGTGACGATCGTCTGGTCATCGTGTGCACCAAAGAAGGGGCGAGTTTCGGACGCGCAGAGTGCATGTCGTGGTGCAACCCGGAGGCGCTGGTGAGGAGTGCCGGGGTAGCGGGTGCACCGAAATTGAAGTAAGTCTACGAGTGCTGAGGGTGGGTCTCGGTGGCCACTGAGACCGCCGAAAGGAGGGCCAGGTAATCGGGCCCTCGGAGTGCAACAGCAGTGGCCCGGACCAGCAGACCCGGAGGAGCGGAGTCGCTGGCCCGAGCTCGCCGTGCCCATTGACGGAGTTCTGGATCAAGGCCCAGTAGCTGAAGGAGGAGAGGAGAGTGGGGTCGCGCCACCCCCCAGGTAACGTGGATCACCACCTGGGGTCGGGTGCGGGCCCGGAGGGACACTCTCACTGCCTCTCGCTCCTGGCTGCTGTGTGAGCCTGTTGCTTCGGCTCGGATCTAGGCCCGTGCTGGCCCAGGGAGGGGCAGTACTGGGGCCAGAGTAGAAGCGGTACTTTTGTGCCATCATTGATTCAGGTAGGGGGCAACTGTGAACGGAGCACCTAGACTGTCGTATTACACTTTGCATTACTGCTGCTAACGAACTATCGAACTGTCGTATGACGCCGGACTCAATTTGTGCTTAATGAACTGCAGGCGGGGTACGCCCCGCACTGCGTTATATTTTCTCCCTCGCAGAGTACATGTTTGTAAGTGTGGCGCATTGCCTGATTTCGTCATCACCCCGTACCCGATTATAACGTGGCGCATTATATTATTTCTTCAGTGCACAGAATATGATGGTAGCGTGATGCATTGGTTTGTTTCTTCCTTGTACAGAGCATGCTGGTGGTGACACGCACTGCATTATTTCTTCAGTGCACAGTACATGATTGTCGCGTGACGCATTGCTTTGTTTCTTCCTTGCACAGGGCATGCTGGTGGTGATACGCATTTGCATTATTCCTTCTATTGCAAAGTACATGATTGTGGCGCCACGTGTTGCATTGTTTCTCTATTGCACAGCTCAGGAGTATATCGTTACGCATTGCAGTATTTCGTTTCTTTTGCAACGTGTGTGATTCTAGCAATACGACCTGCCTAACCTTTTGGAAACGGTTAGAAGTCAGCTTAACTGTTGGTTAGAAGCGGTGGTTGGGATTAGAACCTACCAACCCACCGAAGGAAATACTACCCATTATTATATGTTGGTTTTGTAACGTGTGGTCATATCGTATATCTTCTTGTATAAAGATTATACTCGTTTTATAAAAACTCGTGTGGAGTCCATTTGTGGTAACATCATTGGGTTGCTGCGAGTGTGGTTTCACATACTGGGCACTCGTGCCTTGGAGATAAGCCTGGCTGCTCGTGCCAAGCTACTAAGGGGGTGAGCAGGGTTATCTCAGACGGTGTCCTTACTTAGCCTAACGTTGAAACGAGGGGTAGATCCCGCACCCGGTTACAGTGGGGTGGGACAGGGGCTCCCGCCTCCAACATTTGGTGGTGGCGGTGAGGGATTAGGACCCCCCACTTCCACACTCTCCTACCCCATTTTCTCACTCACTGTGTCAGAGAAATTTTGCACCGGAAACCCAATATGTGGCACTATCAGACTCTTTGTACATCCAATCAGGGCTTGCTTTTTAGCTAACTACACACCTTTTAACGAGAAATGCAAAAACTACATATTTCCTCATGCAATGTACTGTCGGCCAAACAGACAGAACTGAATAAAAGTGACACGAAGGACGGTGTGCCTCTAGGCAGCTGTAACATGGATGGTGTATATAAATCCGCACAGTGGCACTTTACTTTAAGGATACACATTTTAATAAATGTTACTTCTGCGATCTGTCTTAGATCAACTGAAACACCAGTTGAAAGCCATTAGCCGGCAAGGAACATAGTGCTTCCTTTGATTAGCTAAGCCAAGAAAGTGTTCTGATATTTTGAGACAGAAAAACCTTTTACAGGCTGCAACAGTGATGAGCTTTACCCCAAATCATAAAAAACGTTTGAGAACTCAGAATCTCATATCCGCACACATTTTTTTTGTTTTGTTTTACAATGCTAAGTTTGTAAAACATCCAGGAATTTTCTTCCCAACCACTAAGCTAATGAAGAATCATCAGATGCAAGCCATCGTCATGATTTTTTTTGTCACCTAATAAACTAGAAAAGGAGATACTTATTGAGAGGACTTGCAAAAGCGTTTACTTCAAACCCCTGTTTTTGCTCTCTTGACAATGGTTAACATCCTAGCTCAGTCGAACTGCAGAAAGAGGCCAATGGGACTTCGTTTTTAATGGAAACGAATAGAACGTCTTTACAAGTGAACGTGAAAACAGATTGTGTTTAGCCGGTAAAATGAGGATTAGAGACATGAATATGTGTCTTTATTCGTTTTTGGGATGGGGGTGGGAGCAGATGCACTTAACTGCATTTCTAAAAAAAAACACACATATTCTCTCGGTAGGAGACTAATGACGTAAATCTATGGTTTTCTTTTGACTTTAAATTTGTTTAATCTCTAATGGTTTTGAATAGCATTTATTGTCTCTTGCATCTACTACCAAGGCTCCATTGTTCCAGCCTCAAGTTGGATCGGGCATCCACATGTTAAGCCAGAGTTATCTTCCGGAGGCTTGGCTCATCTGTCTGTCAGTTGCAGTATGTACGTGCAGTGAGAGATCAGATTTAAGCCTTTAGAAATATAGTTTATCGAACCCTGTTTTAAGCGCAGCAAATTGCTCACGTAAAAGGTAATAAAAAGTCAAAATTGGATTTATATACTGTAACTTAAGCATCTCTAATGCTCCGATATGGTACAACCTCATGTTCATGTCCTTTGGAAAATGAGTAGCGGGCTGAGAATTTGCTCTCCACTGACAGTACTTTTAATTAAGCCAATAATTCCAAGTGCATTCGTTACAGCACCAGTTGTTAGTGTGGACTTGTAAATAGGTTTGCATTGAAAAAAAGAAACAACTTCTTGCATACCTGTGCATGGTCAGATTACACTTCCGCCTCTTCCTGCTCTGAAGACCAGCACGAGGCTGAGATTTCATTCCTACAACATACCCTAGATGATGTAAAACCTGCTCTAATATGCCTTATACCAGATTGATCTGGTTCCAGCATGGCTGCTGAGGAAGTTAACACCCTAGGGTGCTCTCTAACCTACTTTTATGGAAAAAACACTTTGATCCGACCTGTTCACGATCACCCGAAGCATTCGCTCTTTGTCCCAATGTTTAAAAAGCCTAACCCTAATCTGTTTCCTGTGCTCAACTATAGGCCTGTTACCAACCTCCACTGATGGCTAAATTATGCCTAAATAGTCGTTATCCCTTTTATCCCTAAACCATTTGGACCTCCGTAACTGTCTTTCTCTAAGTCAATCTCGCTTTAGAGCCAGGTTTGGCAGCAAAAGTGCCACAGTTGGCTGTTGGAATCAATCCCTTCATTTTGCTGGTTAGAATGTAAGCAGACTTCTCGTCATGGTGAACCTAGTCTCAGCAGACAACAAAGCGGACCACCTTACTGGAATGACTGTCCATCGTGGCACACATCAGCACTGGGGCAGACGAATGCTTTGCTTCCTAGTCAAGGGAACTTTCACAAGAAGTCAGACTGCTCTCTTGCGTCTTCTCTAGCCTTTCCCGAATGTGGATTTCCAGTTTCGTCGGTTTTGCTTAGCATCTATATAGGCCGCCTCTTTGGCCTTTTAAAGGACTCGCAGATAAGGGTTCAGCTGCTGTGTGCAGATGGAACCCAGGCTTACCTATCAAATATATCAAACTCTGGATGCTTGCCAATTAATTACCTCTCAATTCCAAGACGGAAGTGAAGTGGAGGTCAAGAGATGGACAGACCTCCGTACATTAGCCCTGCCTGAAATCTTCACTCTAAAATTCTCAGTAGCTGCCTCAGCCAGTAACCTTGGCTTCGTCTTTGATAAGGAGGTCATGCTGAGCTCGCTGGAAGGGAAGGTGATAATCTCTTGCTTCCACCAACAGAGCAAATTAAGAAATGTCCTACAACTGATCCAGGATCATGAAAATGCTTTAGGGATTTGGGTGGCGGTCAGTGCTATGATCTACTATTGCAGCCATCAATAGGCTGGCCTGCCTATAATCTTCTTTCTCACTTGCAGAGGGCCCAGAAAGCTAGGCTAATTGCTTGCCTCGAGTTTCAAAGGCGAGGTAAGCTTTGCACTGTTTCCCTATGAAATAACTCATCAAATACGCGTTGGGATGCTGGATGCACTAAACTGCAAATAACTTGGCCCAATCTTACTTGATTAACCAGATGAATTCATGCCAGCTACGTAGGGTACTTAAAAGCCAGGTTACAAAGATACTTTGTGTCCCTAGATTTAAGCTGATGTCCACAGGGGTAGAGCCTTCTCTGTGGTATGTCTGCCACTTTCAATATCACTGCCAGATCATCTTCTACTCATTCCTTCATTTTCCACATTCAAGTCAGGAGTTTAAACACAGCTCTTTACCTGAGAGCCATATAGTCGATCAGCGGCACAAGATCTTTACAGGTAGTACGAGTTATATAAATGTCATCATACAGCTGTTTTACTGGCACCCACATTTCCACCTTCTAATATTTTGCTAGACTTTAATGAAGAACAGGGGAGAGGTGATGGAGAAAGATCAATGGCCGTCTCATTTTCGCAGGACAACAAGGCAACAAAAGAAAGGAGATTGTTAAGATATTGCAGCTGCATATATTAGCTCAGTCACCGACCTCTCCCTCTCTCTGGTTTACTGTCCACTGGAGATATACACTCTGCACTTGCATCACGAACTATGGGTAAATTGAGAAAATTAACAAAGAGCACTATTAGTGTCTGCTGTGTGGCCTGATAGCAAGCAATAAACTGTGACACCACTCTTTTTCTTGCATTCCCCACAATGCCATTGTACAAATAGTAGGACAGTCTGCCCTCGGTGTTTCGAATATTAATTCCTGTTTATCTTGGTAGGTGATAATGCAGTCATCAAACGTAATTGGAATTTGCATTATCCCCCAAGCATTAGCATTACTGCACAGATTCCATTACCTCTGTCCCTGTAAATGGCTTAATGTATTAATACTTGATGCGAATCTCGTCTGGCAGCTATGCCATGTCTGATTCCGTTATTCTCAAATGCCCTCATTTCATTTGGACAGGTTAGATTGTAAATCCTTATTTACTAGGGATATCTCATTAAAATTGCCACATTATTGATTTTTTGCCAGCTTGATGAGTGTAATCGCATGCTTGTATTAATATGCAACTATTTTGTAGCAGTGGATTTAATCCAACCTAACCTTTAGTCAGTCACATTTGTTTATTAATCTCCAGGTTGCTAGTGTCTTTCAGGTCAAAATGCAATGCATGTTCTGCTGTATTTAGAGGCCATAAAAGAAAAACGAATATACTATATTTTACTAAAATAAGTTGGCGCTGAATTGTCAAGAATTGCTCTTGAAAACGAACATAAGTACTACTTTTAACAGTTCTGTCATTTACTGTGTTTGATTATTTAAATGCTTTACACAGCATAAAAAGGAAAACATATTTGAGGAGCGAGATAAAAGTCAAGGGAAAGTTAATCAGGCATTTTCCTTATCGGCACTGGCTTTTACCAAATGGGAAGAGATAACTGGTTCATGTGGGGTGTCTCCGGAATCCTAATTTAAAATCCTAACTTATGATGAAGTCAGAATTTAAATTACAATTCTGAAATGGCACTTTTAGCAAGTATTTTCTTGCCTTAGCCATTTAGTGCCTGCAGCCTGTCTCTGTTCACATGACAGGGTGTAGTTGGCAGTTGGGCTTTGGGTATTCCTCCTAGATAGCCACACACAATGGGTGCTTAGTGTGACTGAATGGACCGTCACTGGCAGGATGGAAGGGAGGAGCTAGGCCCAGCCTCACTTACACGTGAATAGGCTGTGTCCTGTGTCCACACAAAGGGCCTAACTGGTCTCTCCGGAGTGTTACTCATCAGTCACCAAGGCAGGGCGGCAACTCGGGCACGCTTCGACGTTTCAAATGTACAAGTAATGTAGAAGTCTTCAATGAACCTAATATTAAAGAAGGTCTTAAAAGTGGGCAACAAAAAGTCAGGAATGCCACTCTCCACATACCAGAAAAAGAGGAAAGTTAAGTTGTAATCACTATGTTATTATAGCACCGCAAATTAAAAGTCAGGCGGGTCTTCAATGAGCAACAATAATGCTGTGATGCCGCTCACAACATATCAGGAAAGGCTAAAACAAGGTGTAATCAATAACGTTTTGTAGCACCGCCATCTTAAAGTCAGGCACTGTAGGGCGATCGAGAATGTCTTCACCCGTCGCCATTTTGGAGTCAGGCATTGATTGGCAATAGATACATAAAGGAGTTGTACGCAGACCTAGATGACAAACACACTCTCCAGGGCTGCAATGGTATTCGTTTAAAGATGCTTGCAAAAACGCCTCATTTGCGGTCTGGTAAAGTACCAGGATCAGTGATAAATGCCCCGTAATGTTTTTAAAGCGCCGCCATTTTAGGTGCTGGGGAAACTTCGGCCGACGAACCTCTAAAAGGTTACAATTGCACAGGGCCGATAGAATTACCTGGTGCGCCTTGAAACGTGCGTAGGCGGAAGGGCTCCACAATCAGCGCCTGACGTGAGACAAGGGATCCCGGGCGACGCGGCAAAGACAGGCCATCAGGCGGGATTGCAACAGAGGGTGACGTCTGCCGGGAGGACGCAGTGTGGGGTCCTGGAGTCAAGGGTCATCCACTTACAGCCTGAGACACCAACCTTCCACGAAAAGCGGGTCCCCACTCGGAAGCCTCCATCGATCGGTCGAGCGCCGGGCAGGGCCGTGAAGAAACGGCGGCAGTGGCATCAGAGGCCTGGCGCCAGGGGCTGCAGGGTGCGGGTGAAACAGCGCAAGGCAACCCGGGCTCCAGTCAGGGATGAAAGGGCAGCCAAAGGGGCCAGCGTCAGCGGTGGATGGTGTCGGTGCCCACCGTCACGCGACAGGTCTGCGAACAGGTCCGCGGGGTGGCGGCACTCACGGCCTCAGCATGGGAGCAAAAAGTCAGTGTGCCCGGTCACCACAGCCCCCCAACAATTATCAGGGCGAACTGGTGACACTGAGGCAAGCACGCGGTGTCGGGGGGGCCAGCTGCCGCAGACGCGGGGGGCTCGCTCTGGAATGACCCAGCTCCACAGCGGCGGACCGATCTGGGAACAAGAGATGCGATGAGCAGCGACGGAGTCCGGTCAGTGTCGGGAATGGACCCAGGACACCCGCATCGGCCGATCCAGCAGGTAAGATAAATGCCTGATCCTGCTTTCACGGTCAGTTTCTGCAGAAGAGGGCATTAAGGTCCAGGGGCAGGTGGGGGGGATGGCCGGTGAGCGGGGTTTAAACGGGGATATTAACCAACTTGGAATCCCCAAACCTGGAGCTCCTCGGGGAAGCCCCTACTCCACGGCCATCTTGGTTTTATATGGATATGAAATTAAAAGTAAATAAATAAATAAATAAACTACAGCCAGTTTGGAGCTAAGGCAGGTGAGGCAGATAATTCCATGCACTTCAAAGACGCTGTCTAGAAGTTTCTCCCACCATCCTGAACCTGGTCACCAGTGTGTAAAAGAAGGACCTCAACACCACCATTTCAGAACACATCTGGACCTGTGGAGATGCTGCCAGCAAGAAGCACTGCTGTGTTGCGAAAGGACTGCCACTTTGCTGGACTACTACTCTGAAGGAGATGCTGCTTTGCTGTTGTGACCTGCTGTCTGCTGCCCTCTTGCCTGGAGAGGAAGAACTGGACCTGCAACCCAGGACCCCAAAGTGACTCAAAGGGCTAGCCTGTGGGCCTCCTGATCTGAGCGTCAGGGACATAACAGGCTCCCTAACTGCTCCTGGGCCTGTCTTCAGGGAGTTGCTGCCTCCCAAGAGGTGCTTTCCAGGGCCTGGATCCTTGTTGTAGCTCTTGAGCTCCTAAATGCAAGCTTTTAGGCTCTTCACAAATGGGCCCGCTCGCACTGGAACCACGCCGGTCGCACCGAAAATCAGTATGAGCAGCTGCCAGCCTATCTCTTTGCACAGCAGCATCGATCACCGACGTTCTTTTTGCCAGGGCCGGGCTGGCCATAGCGGGCACTGGGCATTTCCCCAGTGGGTCGCCAGGGCGGGGGCTGGTTTGGGGCCCTTGGGGGGCCGCTTTTGTTACCTGGGGCTAGCCCCCTGTAACAAAATCGGCTGAAATCTGCCCTAAAAAACAGCTCAGACGCACCCCCTGCCCCCCACGGGGCCGGCCGAGCAGTTTGCAGGGGCCAGTTTCGGTTCCCAGTCCGGCCCTTCTTTTTGCTCCTCGCAACCCCCTCCACCACGAACAGGACTTTTGGCACAAAACTTGAAAAGGTAAACCTTCAGCGCAACTAATCTGGGACTGTATCCGACCTGTGCTCCATTGTGGTCAGCTTGAACTTTTAACTTTGACCCGGTCCAGCGTGACCAGATAGCCGTGGTTGGCTCTTTATGCTTTTAGGCACTATATTTTTCTAACGTTATGTGGGATCATTTTGTGTGGTGTTTTCGCTGTTTTACTGTTTGAAGTGTTGCACAAATACTTTGCATATGACCTCTAAGTTAAGCCTGATGCTCTGTGCTAAGCTACTAAGGGGCTGAGCACAGGTTAATTTGGGGTTTGCTTGTGCCTTACCCTGACTAGGGTTGTGGTTACTGCTTGACCAGGGCTCACACCCCAGCCAACCAGTAACCCTTTTTCTAACTAGTATATAAACAATTTTTATAAATTGTCAGATAAAAAACAAGCTGTAAGGAAAGCAGCAAGTTTGAGAGAGCAATAATTCCTTACAGTCAAAATGATGGGTTAAATGAAACTCAAACATACCATCAACGCTGGGATCCAAGTTAAATTTCCATTCAATTAAAATACTGTAAAAACTTTAGAATTCAGCCATGTGAGCTTTTACTGTATCAATGTATTTCAGTGAGCTATGAATTTCAGTGCCCAATTAAAGATTTTCTCACATTTTCCACACATACTTGGGAACTGTGAATTTAGTTTCATGCAACCTTTGATGCATTTGGATGAAGGAATCATTAGCAGCAAAACCTACAATGCCCATGGTTCATGCCCCTGTGGCAGAAGAATACTCGAGCCTGACTAACTATGAATTCTTATCATTACTGCTGCTTTGGTCAACTCTTGTAAATATATCCTTTCAGTATTTTTAAACCCTGCATTGGGGCGTGGCTTTCAGGTCACTTACATTTTCTGCACGTAGACTTGTGGCAGATGTCCTGAGCCGAGAGCTGCATAGCTTTGTGACGCTGGGAATAAGCACGTCAATGGGTGTTGCTCACTGGCAGCAGACTACCTACACATTTTCTTTGTATCTGAACATTGTAAAATTAATTTTCCAACTTGATAAGGTCTATTTATTGTAGATGATAATCGATAAAACAAACTAGTAAAATATATTAACTTACATTTGACATCTAAAATATAATTGAGAAATTAACGGAATATCATGTAACTTGCTATTTGAAACCAGTAAATGAGCCCTACAAAAAGAAAACAGACAAAATAATAATAATAATATTCCACTTGTATAGCACCTGGTTACACCGACCGGTGTGTTCCCGCGCTGGAATACCATCCTCCGGAAGGGGGCGAAGACAAGGAGCAAAAAGGTGCTAAGCAGGAAAAAGTTGTGCACAGGACTCAAAGCTGGAAAAGCCAGGTTTTCATTTTTTTCCGGAAAATGTTTTCCGAAGGCTCTGCTTGAATAGAGATAGTTAGTGAGTTCCTTTTTTTGGCTGCCAAGTAGCTGAATGATCGTGCACCCATTCTGGCTCTTTGGACTTTAGGAACCATTACCAGATGGGCTCCGGTTGATCTAAGATGGCAGGCTGGATGATGAGGAATGAAAAGATGATGGAGATAGCTGGGGCCTGTACCCTGCAAGCTCCGATGACAATAGCATAGGGCTTTAAAGAGTATTCTTTTTCCAACTGGTAACAAATTTAAAGTGTCTAGGGCTTTCGTAGAAGAAGCTCTTCTAGGCAGATTGAGGACCAACCGTGCAGCCGCATTCTGGATGCACTGCAGCTTATAGACGCATTTCTTTGCAGCTGCTAGGTAAAAAATATTACCGTAATCCAGCTGAGATGTTACAAGGTTTTTCTAGCTGATGCAGGGAGAATATCCAAGGTTTTTCTCAGCATTTTAAGGATTCCGAAGCATTTCCCCGTGACCTTCATAATATGTGTCTCAAAGGAGAGTTTGGGGTCCAACCAGACTCCAAGATTTTTAGTTTCCTCCACTGGAATAGGAGTGGGGCCCAGAGTCTGAGGCCACCATGCTGAGGACCAGTTGGAGGGGGTCCTCCCCACCATCAGCACCTCAGTCTTGCTGCCATTTAATTTAAGGCAGTTACAAGTCATCCAGATGGCAAGTTTCGCTCAAACAGGAAGAGAACTGGTTAGCGGCTTCCTCCAAGTTATGGGATAAGGTGACCATCAGTTGCGTGTCATCCGCATAGGAAACAATGGTAACATTGTGTTTTTCAACAATCCCTGCCAAGGGTCCAATGTAAAGATTAAAAAGAGTTGGGCTCAGAATTGAGCCCTGTGGGACCCCTTGTGAGAGTGGGATACTTTCCGAAATATGTGGACGCTGCGCAACTTGAAAGATGCGCTCGTGGAGGAAGAAAGTCATCCATTTTAGGGCTAATCCATCTATCCCACACGACCCGAGTCTTTGAAGAAACAGATTGTGGGAAACCATGTCAAAAGCTGCGGTGAGGTCGAGTAAGATCAAAGCTGCAGTCTGACCCTCATCTGCGCACCTGCTCAGTGTCTCAGTTGCAAGAAGCAACACTGACTCGGTCTAATATAAGGCTCTAAAGCCTGACTGCGAAGGGTGAAATAAGTTGTTCTGGTTGATGTGGGCAACCAATTGAGAATTCACCACTTTCTCTGTTATTTTGGAGAAATATGGCAAGAGCGAGATGGGGCGTAGATTGTCCAGTAAGCCCGGATCAGCTGACAGTTTTTTCTTTAATGGGAGGACGATAGCCTGTTTCCAATTTCGCTGGACCTCACCGCAGCAGAAGGATAGCTTCAGAAGTTGCTGCACATAGGGTAGGATTGCATCAAGACCTTACCTTAGGACTTTAGACAATGCTGGGTCCATTGGGGAGCCAGATTTAATACTTAAAGCCACCTCTTTGAGATCGCCCAGCATTGGAGATGAGAACTCCGAGAGGGTATTACCCTCAAACGGGGAGTTCCTATCTGCGTTAGAAAGAGTGCAATTGCGGGCATCAACTGTGAAGGAATCATAGATTTTAGCTAATTTTGTAGCAAAGAAGTGAGCGATCTGGTTGCAAGACTCTAGAGAGCTGTGGACAGGGGCCACTGTTCTCTCCAATGAAAATAGAGATTTGAAGATGGAAAACAGCTCTTTAGAGGAGTTTTCTGCTTGCTCTATTCAGTCGGTGTGATAGGCAACACAGGTTTTTCTGAAAGAGCGTGGTAGTTTTTAAGTTCAGACTTATAGGCGATTTTGTTACTAACAGAAAAATCTTTCCTCTATTGGCGCTCTAGGTGCTTGCAAGATTTTTTGGCCATCATCAAGTCTTCATTAAACCACGGCGCCGAGCTGGTCCGCCTCTGGCACGTATTAGTTGTCCATGGAGCTACTGTGTCCAATGCTCCTTGGATCCACTTGCCCACTGCCGAGTTGACAGCATTAATATCATCTCCCAATTGGGGGTGATTCTGCTGGAGGGCTTCTGTACAACTCGCTGCGTTGAACCTGGACCATTTCCTATGAGCGGTATTCCGGCAGGTTCTGGTGGAAGGGGGGGGGGGGGGAGGTCTAGCGAAGTGAGTGGAAAAAGCCACAAGATGGTGGTCGGACCAAGGGACCACAATCGGAGCTTCTACCTCGATCTCAGAACAGTTGGAAAAGATGGGGTCTAAGATATGACCCAACTGATGTGTGGGGTGGGAGGTTTTAAGATCTAACTGCAAAGCAGTTAGTTCCTGGCCAAGGGACTGCACTTCAGCGTTCATATTTGAGTCGAAGTGTAGATTAAGGTCGCCTAAAATGATCAAATTATTATGGTGCAACGCAGGTTGAACCACCGTCTCCACGAGGCTCGAGATAAAATTGGCTGCCGGGCCAAGGGGTCGATAAATCTAAAAACCAGTAAGCGTGTAATCATCGACCGCCACAATGGTGAAGAAGACAGCTTCACAATTGTCTATATTAGCTACTTTAATAGTGCATTTTAAGAGAGTTTATAGATAATAGCTATCCCTCCACCACGCTTAATGGGACGGTGTTGTCTTAGAATGCCGTAGTCTGAGGGAAGTGCTTGTAAAATTTCAGGCGCAGAGGTCTCATTCAGCCATGTTTCCGTAAGAAACAAGGCATCCAGTTTACTGTCGGCAAGGCAGTCGTGGATTTCGAACTTATGCTTATTAAGTGACCTACAATTATGCGCAAAAACTTCAGTTTGTGCTCTTTTGTAAGACCTACCTTCGTCTAAGTCGAGCTAAACGGGCAGTGAGTGCACAACAACTGGTCGGACTCCACAGATAAGGCATGTCAGCAGGCTTCCAGAGTCAATGGTGCTAGCTCTTTTAAACATTCGGCCAAATACCTAAAAGGCTGACCGTTCCCAAAAAGGGCACTGGTTCTGGCCCCTGGTCCCGGCCTGATGCAGACGGGAGCAGATGGGCTTGCCTTTGGCGTGCGTTCGGCGCACCAGCAGCGCGCCCACGGCGCATGTCCGCTGCTCGTCCGCGCCGCGGGTATCAAAAAGTAGACCGTCTTTGGGGGGGTGGCCAGAGCAGGCCAATCCGAGGCAGTGGGGCGTAGAGCAAGAACGACTCGCCGCGCCCTGCGCTCGGTGTCAGGTGAAGTCAGGGCCAGGCAGAGACCGTGATGCAGCAGTAAATTAGGGGGTGGAGCCAGGCAACTCCGGCACCGAGGTGCGGCACCGGGGTGCTACAAGGAAAACAAAAGGAGAGAGGTATACTGAGGGAGCCAGGCACCTCCCAGCAATAAGTGCTTACAAGGAAATTAAAAGGTATTTAAAACAGTGCAAAGACAGTGCAATTAAAAAACACACAACACTCCTACCCGAGTGGAGCACACTCAGGGGGGAGTGGGAGCACACAGCAGACCAGCGCTCCTACCAGAGGAGTGGAATCTGGGGCATCCGTGCCATGGGCATCGAAAAGTAGACCGCCTCTGGGGGCGTGGCCAGAGCAGGCCAAACCGAGGCAGCAGGGCGTGGAGCGAGAACGACTCGCCGCGCCTTGCGCTCGGTGTCAGGTGTAGTCAGGGCCAGGCAGAGAGCATGATGCAGCGGTAAGCAAGGGGGGTGGAGCCAGGCAACTCTGGCACCGAGGTGCATTTAAATATTAATAAATATACAATAGATACCCCAATTTATCCACTCAGTGTAAAAGAAATGAATGCAAATTATATTTTCAAAGTATTAGCAATACTGCTACAGGTTTCTTAAATACTCAAATAAAACAAGATTAGAGGCTGTTCAGAGGAGTGAGTGGCCAGTTCATAATGGTATTAAGATGTATGGGGAACCTAATTCACTGCCATGCAAACCAAAGAGCACCTGCAAGATTCAGGAAAAGCAAGAAAATCCAGAAATCTATTGAATTAGAGAGTCTGCCAATGGTGGGCCTGGCAAAGCCCCACTGAGATGGGGATTGAAAGATCATTTCTGTTAGAAAATGTGTTCCTGGTTGACTGATCAGGCAGCAACCACACTGGAAGCTTGGCACCGAGCAATCAGTCTTAACTTGGAGGCGATGTGGAAAGCATTTGTGCAACGCTTCAACAGTAAAACAGTAAAAACAGGACACAAAAGGAATCCCACACTAGGTTAGAAGCATAGAGCTGAATTTAATAAATATAGCACCTAAAGGCATGAAGCGCCAACCGCAGCAATCTGGTCGTGCTGAACTGGCTCAAAGTCAGAAGTTCAGGCCGACCGCAATGGAGCACAGGTCGTATACAGTCCCAGATTAGTTCAGCTGAAGTTTTACCTTCTCAAGTTTTGTGCCAAGAGTACCGTTGTCATTGGAAAGGGACACCGGGAGCATACAGAGCCTTGCAGGCGGTGGTCAGCGTGGCACAAAAAGCAGACTGGGCATCGCAGACGGGTAGGCTTGACCTTTACAGTGGCAGTCCTCCACAGGTGATTGATGCTTGCTGTGCAAAGAGACATGCCGGCGGAGACGGCTTGCGCTGAACTTCAGTGTGAACAGCGCGGTTCCGGAGTGAACAGGCCAATTCGCAGTCGCAAAGAGCCCAAAAACTTAATTTCAAGAGCCCCTGTGCTAACACAAGGGGTCCAGGACCTGAGAGGCACCACTTGAGTGTCAGAAACTAACTGCAGCTGGGTCCAGGAGCTGGTTGGGGAGCCTTTTATATTCTTGGGGCTCAGATCAGGAGGCCAGCAGACTAGCCCTTTGTGTCACTCGGGGGTCCTAGGTACAAGGTACAGTTGCAGGTCCAGTTCTTCTTCTTCCCCAGGCAAGAGGGTAGCAGGCAGCAGGTTAGCACAAAAGGGCAGCAGTTTCTTTAGAACAGAAGACTAGCAGAGTGGCAGTCCTGGTAGCAGCACAGCAGTCCTTCTTCCTGCTAGAGTATCCACAGGTCCAGAAATGTACTGAAGAGTTGGTGTCTGAGGCCTTTCTTTGACACACAGCTGTGTCTTTGAAGTAGGGAGAAGATTCTAGAGGCATGCCTTTGATGTGCACAAATACCCTGCCTTCCTGGCCATGGCTCTAGACTAAATACAGTGGGTATGCAGTATTTTGTGTGGAGACAGGACACAGCCTATTCAAGTGTTAGTGGGGCTGTGCCCAGCTACTCCCTCCCATCCTGCCAGTGAAGGCCTATCCAGTCAGCCCTAAGCTCCAATTGTGTGTGACTGCTTAGGATGAATACACTAAGACCAACACCCAGTCATGTGACCCAGAGACAGGCTGCAGGTACCACATGGCTAAGGCAAGAAAATACCAAATTTATAAAAAAGTGACACTTTTAGAATTGCAATTTAAAATCTGACTTCATCGTAAATTATGATTTTAAATTAGGATTCCAGAGACACCAAACATGAACTGGTGATCTCTTCCCATTTGAAAATTACACTTATAAAGTGTAATAAGGCAACTCCAATGTTGTCCTATCGGAGAGATAGACCTTGCAGTAGTGAAAAAGGAATTTAGGAGTTTTTCACTGCTAGGACATGTGAATCTTAAAAGTACATGTCCTACTTTTTAAATACATTGCACCCTGCCATATAGGCTGTCCAAGGCCTACACTAGAGATGGCATATGTATTAAAAAGGAAGGTTTGGGGTTGGCAAAAGGCTTACTTTGCCATGTCAAAATGGCAGTTTAAATTGCACACACAGGCTCTGCAATGGCAGACCGGAGGCATATTTAAAGTGCTACTTAAAAGGGTGGCACCACCACTGCTGCAGGCCCACTAGTAGCATTTCCTTTGCAGGCTCTAGGCACATGTAGTGTCACTTTATTAGGGACTTGCAAGTAAATTAAATATGCCAATTGGGTATAAGCCATGTTACCATGTTTTAGGGAAATAGCATAAGCTATTTTGTTGTGCGGTTCCTACTTTCTCACTAAGACTGTGCGCTTGGACAGCATAAGCTACAAAACTATGTGGGACTGAGTCCGCGCATACCATAAGAATATGTTGACCTAATTCCTGGCTAGCTCCAGGTGCACTATCAGGGTACCGGATGGTGTCTGCAACCTCAGAAAATGGCAACCCTAATTCCTCCAAGGAAATCGTGGAAACAAATCTTGCTCTTTCGTTTGTAACTCAGGCATGCCCAGAGAGGTACCCAAGAGATACACAAGTGGCGTTTAAAATATTTATTGAGGCAACTAGAACCTTGTGTAAAATATACGCGCTGCAATAAATTAATAGAATGAGGCAAACCAATGTCACCAGCATGACAAGAATGGTAAACAGGATAAGTAATTCCACCATTGTACAATTGCATTAGATTATATGAATACATATGCTTTGCTTTCCTAATTAGCAAAGATGTGCTAATCTGCCACATCCCCTAGAATGGTCTAACTCCCCATTTACCTGTGTGCGTGTATTATCCAACAGCCAGGTCTGGTGTAGAGCAGGCCGCTGTCTTCCTCAGGATAGGGATGAAAGTGACCATGACCATCCTGTTGAAATGCTCCTCTGCCTAAGCAAGGGCTCATGAGGTTTATATATATAACTAAACTCATATATTCAGTGCATGTGCTCAGGACCAGCTGCATCTTGTTTATTCTACCCACCCAGGACTGCCACCTAACAGACAACAATCCATAACACAGTTTGCACAGAGTGCAGTGGACCTTGCACAGAGTGCCTACGAAGAAATGTACATGTAAGCAATTACTTCCCGAGTATGCTGATGTGCAAGCAAAAGGTTTAACAAAGGTCACTGTTTAAAAAGATGTCAACTTTAACCGTGAATACGTAAAATGGAAGTGTTTGTACCCAGGGCCTATGCAACTACACAGCACCCACAATCTGTAAGGTGACTAAATATTTAGGCTACAAATAAAAATATATCCTTAAACCAACACAATATATATTATACAACTTAGGGCCTAAAAATATATGCATCACTTTTTAATAATAAAAGCCTAAAAAAAGACAAATTGCTAAAAAGCCAATAAAACTATGCGATTTATTTGTGCATTATGGAAAAAAAATAGAATTCTGCATTTTAATGGATGCCGAATTCAAAAGTGCTCAAATTCCATGAATGTTCAAAAGTTCTGCGAGTCAGTCGGAACACTGTTGTTCACAGCATCCGCAGATTATGTTTCCGTTGGCACCCCAGAGACAAGTTCTGAAGTCATGTCCAACCTGCACAGCAGCAGAAGGTGTGGCTTCCAGTAGTGTTCCCGATGACGAGGAGCCAGGTTTCGCTTCAGTGGATGGCTCATAACATGCATTATGTTACAAAGGTAACCTCCTAGGACTATTGTGCAGGTGGATTCTTAACGGACCCATCAGCAACTCTACATCCAAAGATTGGACTGTTGTGAGTCCCCTATAGGGCCCACTGTAGTTTTCCTTTATGTTAGCCTAACTACACACGTAATAGGCCACTTTTGTTTTGCACACATTACAAAGTAACATGCTTGTTTTTGTGCCACACTGTTATTTTCTAAATAGGCTGCGCATATTTTGTTATTTTGCTTTTCTGCTGGGATGCTGTCTGCACATCTCGTGCAAGGACAAACAATATTGTGCCTTGTTTTTCTCTGTGGTCAGACAGTAATACCTAGACATAACTGAGAGATCCAGCTGCTGTTTTTCGAATAGGACAAGTCTTATCATATAAGCCGAGACTTACCGTTCTAAAAACAGAGAGGAACAAGGCTTGCAGAGAGAAGGTCCCGAGATGGAAAAGCTGTGTGCCTGCGATGTAGACCAACTGATCTCAAGTATAAAACTGTGCTTTTATAGTAAGGGTAGGCTTAGGCTGATTTGTTATTCGCTTTGACAGGGTTTTTTTTTTATTGTTGACAGCATATTAATTGTGCTAATCACATTATTGACTTGCATATGTCTCCTAATTGCAGTACAGTTTCTTCATGATAGAGCACATTAGTTTCAATAAATATTGTAAGCTTTCTTCATTTCTCTTTCCTTTTATTGTGGACTCGTGTGACTGAGAGAATGAAAGGTGATGACTTGTTACCGTGACTACTGAGAAAGTTCAAAGTGTTGTATTCTGGGCTGGCAATTTATCTGTCCCTCTCGAAGGTTAGGGGGCAAATAAAACACTATCAGTCAGCCTGGATTGGGCCCTTAGTTACTGATGTTGTATGGCGACTGGGTCCCTACATGCTGACATCCCGTGATCCCAGGCATAGTTCTGTTTCAAAGCAGAATCACTACAACATGGCACCACCAACATTTGGTTTGGTACTTATTCACGGGTTGCCTGAGTAGTGCTTGTGCGTGTCCACAATACCCTTACACCCCTTTTCGGAGACGTGAGAGGTGTTGGGGACTAATCCTCCACAGTGTTTAGGAAGCGCCTAATTCTGTTGGTTTTTCAGACTTGGAAGTTTCAAAGGACTAAACCCATTTTTGTATTGCACTTTGTTAACCATACTGATGTATCATGGCTGCGCCATAGCCTGTTTCAATTCCTGTAAATTGCAGGCCTGCTGTCCATGCACACATATCTCATAACGCAACGCAACTTGGACTTACTGGTGCGGGTGGTGCTTTTGTCTTTGTAGTGGAAGCGGATGCTGCTTAACGCTTTGAGTCTTTTACTCTTGGGCCAATTTTCCGGCTGTGGATGGTAATACAAACACATTCCATACATATACTACATGTTAACCACCAGCACAATACAGACAGTATGCGCTCATGGAAACACCTTTGTCGTGTTGGGAACATCATACCTGGTTCCTACGTGCCCTTCCACATGTAGTGACACCTGTTTGCATCGTTCCCGTCAGTAATGATGGGCCGACCTGGCCAACTCTGGCTGGATACACATCTTATCCTGATATGGCTAATCAGAATCTTGTACAAACACGAGCTTTATACCATGGTCTAGTGGCTCTATTTAGACGCTTAACTCAAAATATATTTTGCGCACCTTGATGGCGCAACCAGCAAGAATTGGCCTGCAAAGGCAAGCTCAGATGCCTGCAGTGCTTACAATCAGTCCTTTAATTGTTCATTCAGTTATGGGCAAAATACCCAATAATCATGAGGAAATCCCATTTTGGATCTCCCAAAAAGTCGACCGGATTGAAGCTGCGTTTCCCGTTACAGGACCACAAGACAAGCACAGAACTTTAACTATACGCTTACCCCACGGGATGGTTCCCGCTATAGGAGACTGCAACACTTGGGGGATGGTGTTAACTGCTGTCTATATGATCAGTCACTGCACTCCCTCGATGTCAGTCTTGCCAGACGCATTAAAACAAATACAGAACAAACACGGGGCAGCTGCTTCCCTGGATTTGGGGATGAAACTATTGGGAAACTTTCTCGTAGTATCCGCAATGATTATGTCCATCATTATCTCGGACTATACTCCAGTGGCTCGCAGTGGTTGCACAAGCCGACCGTGAATGTGAGCTGCTAATTATTATTGCTGATGTTTACACATCCTTAGGACGCAATAATTTGGGAACCAGACAAACAAAACAACAGTGTGGCAAGCCTAGTCCAGACATGGTAGCCAAGCAGATCCATGAGCTTGTTAAAAACCATGGGATGAATCAAAACAACCTCAGAAAGGTAAACCTCTTGGAGTTTCTCCACCCCCGGAGTCCTCCTAGAGGAGCTACGATTTTCGTGATCGCACTTAACTCAAGACTCCAGACAGTTATCAGGTTCCTGATACACGTTCTTTTAATTTCTTTCAGGAATCATCTGACAAGCAGTACGACAGGGAAGAGCGTCCGAACGCAGACAAGAAGAGCATGTGAGGACAAAGAAGGAAGCACAATGCTTGTCTGACATGAAGAAGGAGGAAAGACCTCCTCAATATAATGCCCCCTTTCAGCAGCGCGGTAGAAGTCACTATAGTGCGCTGGAATCTCCAGGAGTTTCTGGCAGCAAAAGCAACTGGTACTATTATTACATTTGAGACCCCAGCCTAGCCGCTCTGGATAGAATATATGATCTAGATATTCAAATTGAGGCTGACATACAGTGCACATTAAAGCAATATTCTGGGAAAATTCTACTTTTTCTTATGAGATCTTTTTGGCGGAGGTTGACTTGCCCCCGCAATTCGTACAGACATCCCCGCAAGGTGAGGATGTAATACTTCCTTCTTTTTCTGCGCTGGTCCCTGATCAGGTTCAACAAGCTTATACAGCAGAATGGGCTCTTGCATTGGCCCCTGCATTATATCGCAACCATGTCAGCTGGGATAAGGATTCTCCTTATCATATTATTCCTATAAGGTCCTACTCTCAAGTGCAACCACAGTACCCTATAAAACAGGGTTAGCACCTGTTCTAGAAATAGTACCCAATTGGAGTATTAGGGAGTAATTAAACCCTATGTCTCTCAAATGAATTATTCCCTTTTTCCTGTTTTGAAACCGGATCGTTCAAATTGTATAGTGCTATACTACTAAAATTTAAATAGTCATACATGCACTTTTGCAAAACAGAATACACACAGTACGGCACTTATAAACAATATAATCCGTAAAAATTACAAAATAACCCTGGACATTTCCAATGGTTTTTGTAGCCACAATCTAGGGCTTGAAAGCAGATATTGGACAGCCTTCTCAGCGCTTGGCTTTCAAATTAGATACACAAGGCTCCCAATGGGCTATAAGAATAGCCCTGGACTATTGCTGCTCGCATAGTGATATTGACCCAGATGCATTATCCTATGTAGATGATATCTACTTTTGAATGATGACTTGAACCCACATTTGGCCAGAGTAGATCGCATTATATGGGGATTTGCTGAATTAGGCTGCTTTAAGGAATCTTATTTTAGCTTTTCTAAGTGTCCTTTTTCTAGGATGTAAAATTACACATGAAGGGAAGTGTCTTGCACCTGATTTTTTTGAGAAGTGTGCACAACTGCATCCTCCAAATACATTCAAGAAATTACAATCCTTATTAGGATTTCTTAATTTTGGCAGAATATACATTTCTGATTATGAACACAACACATAAAACGACTTTATGAATTAATTCATCCTGATTTTTCCACTTCACTTTGGACATCAGAACACATTGATATACTCAGATCATTACAATCTGACTTGCTTGCCACATGTCACTTACATACACATGTAAATACCACACACCTAGTAATCCGGGTATTACCGGGTGCAATTGTATTTACCTATATCACTTTTATTGAAGGTGAAACAGTGCCAATGGCATATAAATCACATTTATAGTCCAGTTCGGAAATGCGCTTTGCTTCCACTGAGAAAATACTGACTACGGTGCAGATGACTATCTTTAATGAGTGGCCACTTGCACAAGGGAAACGCATTGTTGTTGTCACTCCCATGCCAGCCTTAGAGGCTGTTACAAAAGCTAGCATTCCTAATGCTAAAGCCCTGCATCCTAGATGGATACAGTGGGTAACACCCTTAACAGCTGTTGATGTAGACTTCTTCTTCAACCCATCCTTACAGACACAAGAATTCCTCCAGTATGAGTATGTCTACCCCATGCCCACTTCTGTCCTTCTGCTTGAACAGTATAAATACATTGTTTACACTGATGGTTCAGCACAGCCTGCTATAAGTTCTAAACAGCAATATTCATCGGCATGCGCCACTGTTGTTGGAGTTATGTTGAACGGGAACTTCCAACCACAAAAAACACACACACAAAAAACTCACACGCACTGCGAAGTTGGCAGAACTAAAAGCTTTGCTTCTTGCACTGGAACATACAGATCCTGAATTCCCAACACTTGTTTGTGATTTGTGATTTCTATTACTGTGTACAGTCCTTTAATGATAACTTACGTTACTGGTGGCAAAATGGGTTCAAAGATTCTAAAGGCAACACATTCAAGCATAAAATGCTATGGGTTAAAGTGGCAGGCCTCAAAGACAGATTGCCACAGTCTCACGTTAAACATACTTTGAGTGATCAGTGTGTGGGAGCATACGTTGTAGAGAATTCTCTGGCAGATGAAGCTGCCAAATCTGCAGTTGTGACTGCTACTGTTGCTGCACTTACTCATTCTAAAACAAGGATAGATAGTAATATCTTAGCTGCCATGAATGCAAATAAAGACGGCACTCCTTTACCTAAAGGCTTTCCTTCTAAATATACCTACCACTTTAGTGAACACAATATTCCTGGTGTTGGTGATCATTTTATACCCAACCAAGACAGCAGGCTAGCTTTAGTGATAGCTGTGCATGAACGTGTTGCTTCTGTACATGCTGGTGTGGCAGCCACTATTTTGCTGCTACTGCAACATTATTGGTGGCAGGGTTTATACCAACAGGCCAAGAAATATGTCCTGTGTTGTGACATTTGTCAACAAATTAATGCTTCCACAGGGGCTTTGTCCACTTCAGACACACCTGTTAATTTCCAATAAGCCTTTTGGCTGTGTTTACCTGGACCATTGTTGTCCACTGATTTTGGATACTGCATTTACATTTATTTTAGTTGCAGTTGATTTTTGCTCCATGTTCCTCTGAGTTTGGCCCGAGCACTCAGCTGATGCTAGAACTGTTTTTAAAGACATGAAAGTCTTTATTGGGATACATGCATGCAGTACACTCCACTCAGAACAGGGCCTGTCCTTTGCTTCTAAAGCTTATCGGGATTCTATGGCTTCCCTGGATGTAACGGTGCATTATTCTTCTCCATACCGGCCGGAGGGCAATTCTGCCATGGAGAGGATGAACCGTGGCTTAAAGCAGTCCCTAACAGCTAGAGTATTAGGCACTGGACGTAGTTGGATCCATCACCTTTATGGGGTTCAGGGAGCATTAAGTAACCTCCCCAAAAGATCTCTGGGTGGCCGGTCCCCATACGAAGTCCTTTTTGGCATCAAAATGTTCATTCCAGACCTTGGCGGTCTAGACACTGTTGTGACAGCCACGCCCCTTGATGTAGATAATCATTGTGCTGTCTTACAGGATCTACAAGACTTCAGTGACACTAAATCCAATGAGCAGTTGAAAGCGTCTGCGAGCATCCAGGAGATACCAGAACCTTCTGGCTGGATTCAAAAGGTTGGGGATCTCTTGCTAGAGAAGTTGGGGGTAAACAAGGAGTTTGGCCCTTCCTACAGAGCACTAGTGCCAGTCCTTGGCATTCAAGGTACAAGAACTGTTATCTTGCCACCACTTCCTGGTACCAAAGACCATCGATTTGTCTCTGTTGATCATGTCAAATTATACCATGTGGCCGATCCTAAATAGTAGGCCTTGAGGAGTCCTTGGTAGCTCCCACTCTACTCTTGCTACTATGCAGAAAAATCCTCTGCAGCTAGTGACTACCACCGAAGCCATTTCTCCCCAGCTGGGGGGAGGAGGGATAATGCACTACAATTAATCCCTGCATCCGCATCCAGCAACGCGACTGAAGTGAGTACTGCCATAACTACTATGTCTTCTGCAGCAGATGTCATTTATACAGATCCACCTTCTTTGGATTCACCTCTTCTGGTTTTTCTAGTCCGGTTGCTGTACCTGAGCCACCAGTTTTTCAATTAACTGATTCTGGGTATTATATGGATCGAGATGATTTTTCTTCTGACAGTTCTTCTGTTTTAGACACTCCTCCATTAAGGATCTGTGTTTTTTTCATGGCTGAAATGGACTTACCTGGTCACACCTTGGATGTATGTTTGGATTACACTTTCCTTGGTTTTTGTGGATTGGATTTGTGATATTTTTTCTTATTTTTTAATGACCATTATCTACCACAACACTCTGCTACAGAACTGGTTGACAGGGTGTTGGCCCCACATTTATCTTTCCGCAAACTAAAAAGAGACTTATCCCTCGTGAACATTTCAGCTGTTTCACTGACTGATGGAATTGTTTCGGATTAAATTCCTTTCGATTTATTTGGTCCTACGGAGATCCTGCAGTTCCCATATGTTTTTAGGGTTTCGATGGGTGATGTAATAGTACCTGGGTTACATTCTGATACTTGGGATGTTGAAACTGTAAACTCCATGCTCTCAGAGCTGGAGTTGGAGGATTTGTATATGAATTCTGCCAATTATGGAGAAATGTTTTGTTATCATTTCGGACATCATTATCTGCATCGAGCTACTATCCAAAGCACCATTTTTAATTAAACTCAATGGGAACATTGCCCTACTACCCCCGCAAGGGAGTACTAAAACATACAAGGAAACATTTTCATATTTTCAGGAAATTATACATCAGACCCAACATCATATTACTTTAAGTTAGTCCCTACTCCTCCAAAGAAATATATACTTACACAAACCAAGCTCATATATACTGCTTTATTTGTCATACAATTAGCTGTCAACGGCTATGATTATTTGAATGAGACAATTGACATGAAATATATTTGGGGCCCCATACCTTGGCAAGTTCAGGTGACGTAAACATTCTTTCGTGCAGGTTTAATTCCAAAGGATATAGTCCAGCAGACTACATGTCTGTGGTTGGCTAAAATTAAAGACATGAATGCCCCAAATGTTCCCTCCATTGCCCGCTTTGACAATTGGCAAAATTTGAAAAATTACACTGAAGAACAACTGAATATAATGTTGCAGAATGGTACATTTTATTCTACACCTTCAAATTCTCATGGGTGGTCAATGTGGCCAGTAGACACAAATGGTTGCAATGTTCATTTTCTGAATTCCACACTGGGGTTTAGGGCAAGCAGGCCTGACCTCCGTTTCTCACACTCTTAACATTCAAGTATTGTTATCACCTATTCGGTGGAGAAATTGTGTCAACAATAGTTGAACATTCCACACTGTCTGCAGTTAAACATCTTTCTCTCCTGTCCAAAGATATGGATTTATCAGATGCTTTATTAGGCCCTAAGTCTCCAAGTTCTAAAAGATTTATTTATGCTACATAAAATAAAATTTGGAAATTTTCACAAATGGAAGCTGCTGCACATTTAAGACAGCTTGATCATTTGGATAAAGTGCTTGCTGTTGTTGATAATAGTATTAATACACTGTCTTCTCGTATTTATAATTTAAATAACATTGTGTCATCTGTTATTGATTTCATGCAAAGTGACATGTCGACATTGTATCATGGTCAAAGTCAGCTTAGATCTATCATGCAGTTCAGCTGGATGTTACAAACCCTCAAAAATCGGCGCGTACCCTGGCGTTACCTACATTCCAGTCACCTGTTTTTGCCTTTTAATTTGACACATGAACAACAATTAATGGCAGAAAATATGCCACGTACACAATGTTGCACCTATAGAAGTTAAAACAGCTCCCATTGGGGGGCGTGGTCTGGCCGCGACCAAAGATGGCCGCCTAACTCGAGAGCTCCGCTGCGGGTGGGGCTTCAAAAGGAGACGGCACCCAGCATATGCACAACTTGTGACCTATTTTTGGTGTCACGGGAGTCGTGGTGATCCTGTGGACAGGATGTGGTGATTATTTTATAAGCAGGCGACGCGGTTCCTGAGTAACGCAGAGTTTGTTCCCTGAGAGACTTTGGGCCTGCGAGCCTGCCTGCATCCTCGAGCCTGGAGTTTCACGGTCTCCCGCTCGCAACGTTCCATCGCTCATAATTGAGCTCCCCGGCTGTTTTATGACGCACTTGGCCCTGCGCGCCACACAACTTCACTTTCTGGCAATTATGTTGCGCTTCGCCATCCTAAAGCAGTCTGCATATTAAAAAAAAAAAAAAGATTTAAAGCGGGTGAGTGCTTTGTTGAGAATTAATTTTGGCAACCTGCTTATTTCTTGACTAATGCGAACCGCTGTTTTTTGAGGGAATATTTTCATCTGAGTTTTGAGTGATTTTTCACATTAAACTTTTTTCCGGCTGTGACTGCTACTTGAATACTTGAATATTGCCGATACTTCTTACTCAGATAGACTTGTGAACCGCCTAAATTAAAACTCTCTTTTATTCACAACGTTTGTTTTTCCTGAAGGCAGCGAGGAATACAAATTCTTCTGTCATGATTGATCTATAGGGATGTCATGTATTGCTAATTTACACTGTAGTTAGCACATCCTTTACTACAACAGGAGGTTTTTCAATTTATGAGAGCAGCCAATATTTGATAGTCTGCCTCCATCTATGAGAATCTAGGAGATATAGGGGCTTTCTTCTAGTTCTCTTTAAAACAATTTGATACAGTTTGTTTCTTTTGGTGCTTATCAAAATATCGGAGCCCTAACTTCAGTCCTTTCCAAGTGAGTCATAGGAAAGATATTCACAATATATTCTGGACATTGAATGGCTGGTAATTCAAGGTGGTAAATCGCATTTACTTTTATCACTGCTCTGTCTCCATTATTCTATTGTCTCAACACGTTATTTCGGCACCCTCTCTAAATCAGAAGTTAAAATGTCTAATGTCAGGCAAGGAGTTAAACCCTCTAAGCAGCCTCTTTTTGCGGATGTACTTAAGCAGTCACAGGATGCAGCTTCCAAAAGCTCCTCTTCTACAACAGAAGATACAATACAAACCAATCTAACCATGCAAGGTCAAACTATGGACCGCATATTGCAAGAAATTTCGGCGGTTAGTCGCAGACTAGAAGGCATGGATTCAAACATCCTTTTTAACAACAGAAACTAAAACAATTTGAGCAGATCTTGCAGGATTCCATGCTACAACAGATGAGCTCAATCACAGATTAACAACTGTAAAAACTCGTCTAGATTCAGTACAAAATAGAGACGAAGAGCTCTTATTTTTGCGAAGCAAGCTGATCGACATGGAGGATCGAAGTAGGAGAGATAATATACGCTTTTTTGGTTTTCCAGAAAATATAGAAGGCCCAAACGCTAGAAGATTTCTCCGAAATATTCTTCCAAAAATAATGGACATTGCTTTTGATCCTCTATTGGAAATACAGCGTGCACATCGAATTGGCCCAATACGCAAAGACTCTGCAGGATATTCACGCACTCTCATTGCTTGTTTTTTAAGACATGAGTAGACAAGGCAAATATTAATATCAGCATGCACTCATGGTCCATTCTCATACAATGGACATGAAATTCGTATCGCAGCTGATTTTTCTAGAGAGACTAATGAGCGTCGCAAGGCTTTCCTTTCATTTAGACCTCAATTCCGTCAACTAGACATCAAATATGGTCTTTTTGATCCTGCTCGTTTCGAATCACCAAGGATGGCATATCCAAAGACTTTTATGATCCTGAAGACCTCCGTCTATTTATAGACAGCTGGAAACCGCAACAGATGGAAACTCAGCAGGCCACTCCAGACTTATCACAACACAATTCTTCTCTTGCAGCATTGAACAATGAGCGACGTAATGTCAAAAGTCCTCGGCAGAGAGGCAGAGATTTTGGACGATCTATTTGGAGTCATGAAGATAAAACTGTAGCTCTCCAAACTGTATCTACCTTCACTAAAGATCAGCATAGGGATAAATCCCGTTCCCCCTTAAAATATACTTCAGACGCAGAATGTGGATGATTTAATGTTTCTCTATAATTTTGCTCAAAAGTTAGTCCTGTCTTCACACTTATCTCCCTTCAGGTAATCGATCAAACTTAAGGAATTCATGGTACAGAGGGGGAAAAGAAGACATCTCGCCATCGGTCTGTTGAAGTATTACATTTATTGCACTGCTCTTTATTGTTATTTTCTCTCTTTTTTAATGCTATTTTTTGTTTCATTGTATCTATTATATTATATTAATTATATTGATTTTAAACATTAAGTTTCTCTCCCTCACTGTCTCTACATATTTGATAGATATCCTTTGTACTTATTAATTAACTTTAGGATTGCTATTGTTACAGTTCTACATGAAATCGCTTTTTTATTGTTGATAACCCCATTCTTTTAAACCTGCATATAATATCTGTTCATCTAAATTGTTGCAATTCCCTTTTAATTTAATTCAATTTAATTCAATGCAATTTTCCAATGGTTCAATAATGTGTTCTGCAATCATACTATACTGTTACATTCTTTATTAATAACATGCTATGCTTCCTTATATACGTTATAATAATTCTCTTACCTTTCCATTTATCATTCACTGGATGAGTGTTACGATTACTGATCTGTTTACATTGTTTCTTATTCTATTTTCATTCTATTGATTGTGTCACATTAATAATGTTGGTTTTCAATAACACGTTTATTGTTATACCTCTTCTCATACACATGGTAAGTATTCTCTGTATTTATTAATGCATTTTAAGATTGCCATTATTCCACTTCTCAACGAAGTAGTTATTTTTATTGTTAATATTTTACCCTCTTTAATCTTCATGTACTTCTTATTTATCTATAAATATATTAATTCTTTTTTTAACTCAAATGTTCACCAATAGATTTTAATGTTAAAGCATCATAATATATTGTTATATTCTTTTTTATTAATAATAAGAGTACATTTTACTCTATGCACTCTAATGTCACCTTTGGTTTTATATTTGTCAACTACTGTTTCACTCTCCTGGTGGGGCCTCTCCTCGTGGCGGTGCTCCAGTAGTGTCCAGACCCGTGGTTAGAAGTTCTTGAAGCCCCTTGTACCATTTTATATTTGGCGCCCTTTTCCCCCTCCTTCCCCTTCTTTTTGTCATTTGTACTACGTACTATTCCTTTGTTGAACGCAGTTCTAACTATATTCACGAACATAATCTTTTCACTATCAATTAATATTACTCATTTGTTCCACTTACCACACATCTGATTTCTGTTACGGACCAGGGTTCTTTCTATCTTCTTACTCCTCTTTTCTTTTCTTTCCTTTCCCTTTTCTTTCTTTTCTTTTTCTCTCTTCTTTTCTTTCTTCTTTCTCGTATCCTACTCCCCTTTTTTCTTTTTTCAGCGTATATAACAATTTCATATTAACCCTTTAATTTAGTGTGTCACATCCAGCCACCTCTAGTAAATTTTTTGCTGCTAGCTCCTTTCCCTAATCTTATACGGCATGGTCATCTCACACAACCTCCGTGTAGTAACATGGAATGTTCATGGGTTGACGCACTACATTAAAAGAAAAAAGACACTCTCTTATTTACAATCAAAACGTGGATATAGCTCTCCTTCAAGAAACCAACCTTGATGCTAAAGAATCTGAAAAATTGCATAGAGATTGGGTGGGAAGAGTTATCCACAGCAGTATACGGACGGGTGCATATCCAGACGCGACTCCTACCCGCAAATGTGGAGTTGTGATACTTATCCGTAAATCTTTACCAGTGACAATTTTAAAAACTTGGATAGATCCAGATGGACGATATGTCTTTGCCAAACTGCGAATCGGCGAAACGCACATCTGCGTTGGCTCAATTTATGCCCTCACTGGAACAAAAAGATCGTTCCTCCTTCAACTGAACCGCCTTTTAACTGAGATAGGTGCTTCCCAATTTCTTATCGGTGGAGATTGGAACTTAGTACGTGACCCAGTTCTGGACAAAACAGGCCCTCTAGATAAGTTCAGACAGAGCTTTGATGAACGATGTAGTGGTAGACAATGGTTTAGTAGATCATTGGCGTCTCTCTCATCTGACGGATATGGAATATACCTTTACTTCACCTACCCATGGTACGCTCTCTCGCCTGGACTACTTTTTAATTTCTCATAATGTAGTTCAGTTGACACAAGACTCTCAGATATTGGAGGCAGCGATCTCTGATCATTATCCAGTTTTACTTTCCTTACAAACTGGTCTAGCCAAGCCAGGTCGCAAGCCCTGGCGTCTAAACATTCAACATTACAGAACACCTAAAAACAAAGTACTATTGCAGTCTCATCTTCAAGATTTCATCTCCAATAATCAAGGATCTGTAGAATCGAACAGAACTCTTTGGGCAGCAGCAAAAGCCACTATACGTGGGCAGCTCAAATTAATCGTCAAAATGCTACTAAACAAAAAGAATTAGAACAAGATATTGTGTCTTATACTCGTTTGTATACACTTAATCCAACACTCCCACATCGTAAATCCTTAGAACAAGCTCACATGGCTTTAAATAATCTTTTTACCTCCAAGGCAGAGTACGCTCTGCATAGAATGAAAGGGAGGCATTATGAGCAAGGGGAGAAGGCGGGTAGGTTATTGGCAGCCCAACTGCATCAACAACAAGCAGCCATGGCTATACCGGCTATTAAGTCAGCGGGAGGTGTTACATTAACTAAACCCCAAGACATTGTTAATGAATGTGCCCGGTATTACCAATCTCTTTATACTGCAGAAACTCATCTTGACAATGATAAACTGGATACTTTTCTTACAAATGCGAACTTACCCTGTTTATCAGCCGAGAATAGACTTTTACTAGAGGGTGAAATTACCAAAGAAGAAATATTGCATGCAATTACTAACTTGCCATATCATAAGGCCCTGGGTGAAGATGGTTTCTCTGCAGAGTTCTATAGATGGACAGGGGCAGAAGTAATTGATTCTCTTCTACTTGTGCTTCGTGAAGCAGAGCATGAGGACTCCTTAGGCCTTATAGCTAATAAAGCAATCATTGCTGTATTACCCAAACCTGGTAAAGATCCTCTATTGTGTGGCAGTTATCGTCCCATATCTTTATTGAATTGCGATATTAAAATTTTAGCTAGCATCTTAGCTTCTCGCTTACGTAATGTTTTACCATCTCTCATACACCATACCCAAGTAGGATTTGTTCCAGGGCGTTCTTCTAGGAACCATCTTCGCACCCTAGCTCACACGCTATGGTATGCCAAAAATCTTTCCAATGACGCTTTAGCTTTATCACTTGACGCTGAAAAGGCGTTTGATCGGATCGAGTGGGATTATCTTTTTAAAGTTTTACAAAAATTTGGCCTGGGTGAGCAATTCATAAACAAAATACGTCTGTTATACAAAAATCCTTTTGCACAGGTAAATTGTGGGGGCTTTGTCTCAGACCCATTTCCAATCAATATAGGCACTCGTCAGGGCTGTCCCCTTTCCCCGTTACTCTTTCTGCTAGCTATGGAGCCGTTGGCAGCCTCACTACATCAATCTGCCAATATTAAGGGTATCCCTCTTCTGACAGGAGATTCACAAATTTATTTATACGCAGATGATATTCTCCTCACACTCACAGATCTCCCCACCTCTTTACCGTCTATACTACAAATCATAGATGACTTCTCCTCCCTTTCCGGATATAAAATTAATTGGAGCAAAAGTGAAGCATTACCCATCTTGGATGGGACTACAATAGCGGCTATTCAAGGATTTCCCTTTCAATGGCAACGTTCTCGCCTCAAATATTTAGGCATACTAGTGAACAAAGGTCTAGAGGGTATGGCTATGGATAATTTGAATCCCCTCATTGTTCAGATGCAACATGATTTTGAAAAATGGAAAGCACTGGGACTCTCAATGTGGGGCAGAGTACAAGCCGTTAAAATGGTTACTCTCTCTCGTTTTTTATATGTTCTTGGTATGCTTCCTGTCCAGGTCCCTTTGACCATATTGCGCTCAATTGACTAAGATAAAATCCTTTGTATGGAACTCAGCTAAACCCCGTCTCTCAGCTTCAAAATTAAAGGCTCACCATTCCTATGGAGGAATGGGCTTACCCTCAGTGGAGCATTATGCCCTTGATCTGCAGCTTTCTCAAATGTCGTACATGCTTTCAAAGGCATCTGATATACCACAATGGGTACATCGTGAACGCTCTTTCATTAACAAAAACAGGTCTTTCTGCCCTGTACGGCACTGATTCCCATCCCCGTGATTCCATAAACCCCATTATGTTGGCTATGCGCGGGGCTTGGCAAAGGGTGCACCGTTTACTAGGTTCACATCCTCATCTTCATAGAAGAGCTCCTTTATGGAACAATGCTAGTATCTGTATTAATAGACAGCCAATATCTTGGCCTACTTTGGAAACAACAGGTATTTTTACCCCAGATCAATTCTTTCCAACGGGGAACTTAAAACATTCATTCAATTACAAAAGGAATTTCATTTGCCTGATACACAACTTCCAAAATATACACAGTTACGACAGACCTTGCAGAGGAGTCTAGGGCCTTCACCATGGCTATTGCAGGATTCGCCAAATGTAGCGTATCTCCATACCTGGGGACAGATTAAAGGGGCTACATCTGGTTTGTATCAAACACTCACATTGCATTTTTTTTCACAACCTTTATCACAAGCCTTACGTACTAAATGGCAAACCCTATTATCAGTCTCCTATAATGATGAAGATTGGTCAGAGATTCTTGATAACCTAAATAGGGGTGCTCGCGAAGCACGATTGAAATTTTGTCTATTTAAAATTTTGCATGATTGGCATTGGTCACCAACAAAGTTACATAGAGCTGGCTTGCTTACCCATTCTAATTGCTGGAGATGTGATAATACAACCTGTAACATTTCTCATATCATTTGTGGGTGTCCGAAGATCCAATCCTTCTGGAATTATATAGGTACAACCTTACATTCTACTATGCCTTTACAACTTCCACTTTCACAGGCCACCATTCTTTTGCATGATACACAAGAAGTCACAAACACTTTCTAAACCTCAAACTTGACTTTTACACACAGCTTTAGCTACAGCTAAAATCTGTATACTACGGCAATGGAAGTCACCTCAACCACCGTCGCAAGAGACATGGTTGGTGGCTATGATCCAAACAGCTTCTTATGAGCGTATCATCTACAACATACAGGACCAGTCTGATCTGTTCCTTCAAGTATGGTCACCTTTTCTGAGTCCACATACTAATACTAATGATAATAGTCAATCTGCACAGTAATTAATCCAAATCTGTTTTATTCCCACTTACTATTGGTGATTAGTTATTTTAATGCATATCATGTCCGTTTGCTTTCTTCCATTGCTTATGGAGACTCCTTCTATGAATATTCATATATATAATTTTGCACCTATCACTACATAATATATTTGCTGTTTTTTCATGTATCCTTTTTGCTCCTTCTCTATATATTTTATTATTTCTTATCTGTCCCTATCTTCTTCGTATCTTTTTCTTACTTTGTCTCCCCTGGATCCGTAGCAATAAGGTAATGTAGCTGTAATTTAATTTAATTTTATCTATATCATTGATCATCACTCTTTTCTCTCTTACTCTTTCAATCAACGCAGATATTTTATATCATGGTAAGTATTTATTCACTTACCCACTTAGAATGTTACCTCTTTTACTTATATACATCAAGTGCAATTATCTAATATTTATAACTGTATTAAGCATATCCGCACTTCTCTTCTTGGATTGTTTTCCTTTTCGAGAGTATGTTTAGATACCATTATTCTTCATACTTATACACTTAACATCTCCTCTTTTCTTTTGAGATTCCTTATGTTGCCCTCCTCTCCCTTTGTATTCCCTTCCTTTACCTTCCTTCTCTCAGGGGCTCAATATCAAATCAAATACTTATATATTTATATAATCTGGTTATTTATTAAGATGTTTATTATATATCCATATGCGCCAATTTCTTTATCTATTTATTGTAAGAAATACATGTTATTGTATGAAATTTTATTAAAATGTAATAAAAAATAAAACACAAAAAAAACCAGCTCCCATTTACAAAAGCCGAAACACCTTCTGCGGTCTGGTTAATACATGGTGTAGTTTCTTTGCAGATTTCAACATTTTCAGTTCACAGCGTGCATGAAACATTTCCCAGTCAGTAGATATGAACCCCTAGGAGGCAGCTTCATTCATGAATTATGGTTACTTGCATTTTTGTATTGGTGCGAACATGTCAACTGGAAAGGAATGCGACTCTTCTGTCAGACACCAGCCCCGCAATACTCCCACTTGTTACAGTCCTCTCAAATAGAAGTTATTTAATGTAACATGATCAGGACTTTTGCGGAATGCGCTCTGGGATAACCTTCATTTTGTTCATTTCCCAGCTTGTCACCTGTTGTAATACTGTCCTTTTCCTACACATGCAAGGGGTTATAGATAGCTCCTTGTGGCCTTCTATTCCAACTTTGAAGGTGGGCTTCAACAAGCTAAGCAGACTCGAAACACTATTGTTTCAAAAAGAAGTAGCACTAACATCTGCTCAAGAAGCTTTTGAATTACAAGTTGCAAGGACATCCAATGAGATACAGTCCTTGATAAACACAAACCTCCCATTACATTTTGGCAAATTAGTTCATTGTATTTTTAATGCATCTAATACGGAAGGACTTGTCCATTTTTTTTTTAAATTGTCGGTTCTGGCTTGGCCACTTCATTCCTAACATGTTTGGAGTAATATCTGCTTTTATTCATTCCCTTTTCTCCAGTGTGTTCGGGGGTTTCCTGCTGCTGTAATTCCTCATTTGCGGCATTTATCTTTTATTTTTTCTCCTCCGTAATTGATGTTCCATTTGCAATTCCACTGAACCTACAACTGCTCCAACTGTGCCGCAAGCACATGCTTTAAATCTTAGGAATACACAAGCTCCAGGAACTGGTCCTTGACTGGTTATTGTCATTCCGACATGCCTGGTTTACCTGCATTCAACCCATGTTTCACTGCCTCTGGTGCCCCTTCGAATGAGCACTGGATATTTGCCTGGCTCTGCCGATGCCGGCTCCCGAGGACATAGACCTGTTGATGAGTCCATTAGTGACCCATTTTCAAATTTGTCCCTTGGGCCTCTGGCTTCTTCTGAATGGGGGCTAAGATTCTCTTCTTCCAGAGGAGACGAGTGCGAAGGCACATGGAATACTAAATACTGGCTCAAATAACACAGATGCGGGGCACCTACTTTCTCAGCATCAGTTGAGACTAAGGATCATGTCTGCTCTCTGGAACTTGTGAACTGGGCTGTGTACTAAACATCGTCCGTGGAGATTGAATCCGTTCTGGATTTACTGGCCTTTGAGTTTGCGAGTAACATCATGGATACATCTGACGCTCCATAAATTCAGCAAACATTTTCTAAATTGACATGATATGTGATTTTATAAAAAAAATTAAATTTATAAAATTTATATACGATGACCTTTTGCAATGCTTTGAATGTGCTTATCTTATGTCTTACACCTTTTAGTATTTAGTTAGGCCTTGTATTACTGCCCCGACCAAAGGGGGGTGTTGTGAGTCCCTCATAGATCCCACTGTAGTTTTCCCTTATGTAAACCTAACTACACACGTAATAGGCCACTTTTGCTTTGCACACATTACAAAGTAACATGCTCGTTTTTGTGCCAGATTGTTATTTTCGAAACAAGCTACATATGTTTTGTTATTTAGCTTTTCTGCTGAGATTCTGTCTGCACATTTTGTGCAAGGCCAAACAACATTGTGTCCTGTTTTTCTATGTGGTCGGACACTAACACCTAGAAATAATAGAGAGATCCAGCTGCTGTTTTCGAATAGGACAAGTCTTATCATATAAGCCTTGAGGAACGAGGCTTGCAGAGAAAAGGTCCTGAGACGAAAGAGCTGCACACCTGAGAGGTAGACCAACTGCTTATGACCGTCAGCTATGTGACCCAGCACTAATCCCAGAGGTCTGTAGCATAACACTGTGCTTTTATATTAAGGGTAGGCTTAGGCTGATTTATCATTCGCTATGAAAGGCGTTTTCATTGTGTACAGTTTATTAATCACATTATTGACTTGCATATATCTCCTAATTGCAGCACAGTTTCTTCATTTTAGAGCTTGTTATTTTCAATAAATATTGTAAGCTTTCTTCGTCTCCCTTTCCTTCTATCAAACACTATAGGTTGTTACTACTCCTGAGTGCTATGTCTGCATATAACAAGGGTTAGGTCTGTTTATTCTTGTTGTTCAGAAAACTTGCATGACACCCATTGGCATTTAATGCACACTAACCACCCTCAGGAATGGAATGGGAAGAATTGTATGTACCATTCTTAAACATGTTATTGAGCTCCTCCTCCATGTGGCTTGTTGATTGTTGCCAATTTTCTAAATGTGCAAATGTGGGGATGTTTGGTGTGATCAAGTCTTATCTTGGCAAGGCCCAGACAAGATGTTTGCTGCACTGTTTTGTTCAGGAATATCATCTGTCTTGGTATTAGACATGCTCTAAACAAAGCCTCATTACCTTGAACTTGCCAGTCTTTCATTCCCCAAACCAATTTTAAGTCAACATGTTCTTTCCAAAAGCTAAATCCTTGTAATGACAACTACGAAATAAAAGAAGCCAAATATATTAAGTTGGTATCCGTTAACATATTTTTCTTTGTCGGGGAAGGAACGAGTTTATAATAATAAGACATGGGATCTACAGGGTTGTTGCTAGAAAAATATGCAAACTTCTTGGTGCATGTTTTTGAACTGCCCACAGATGGTGTAGGGCAATGTTCCTAATGTGTATAATTACATACTACACATGGTGTACTAGCACTGTGTAAGAAATGGTACGCATAGTGGTGAAAACAATGCATTTAATTAGATGTCCCACTATACATATCTTCATTTTCAAACACAGTATAATGTACTAGCTCAGTAAGCATAGACTTGATAGCATGCAAGTCCCACTCATCAGAGATGGTGCCAATAGTAATAACATCTTGAAGTGTCATTTTAAAAACATAAGTTATTTGTAACATTTCTGATTGTACAAATATTTCAAAAGGTACCTTTTCCCAAACAATACCATCAAGCACAGGAACTGCTGAAATGTTCACAAGGGACAGGTCTTTTTTCACCTTGTGTGATGACGAATGAGGCTTCTATACCTCAACTACAGGTTCAACTGCAGAGCGTTCTGGTAGATAGTGTCCATTTAAGAGTAATAAGAACACAGTTACAAAGCTGATCCAAATTGAAAGAAAAGCAAAGCCAGTGAAATCTAACAATAATTTAATGGTGGAACAAAATATATTGCTTTGAGTCAAATTATGCTTGCTCGAATTCCATGCGTCGTGTCTGATGGATCAAAATCCATTAAAAAAACAGAAGCAGTCTCTGCAAAAACAGTGACATCATGCAGTATTATTGAACGTGCAGTTGACTCCAATGGTGGAACATAGTAAACAACTTTATTGCTGACTTTTGCTGATGAATTTTGTGAAGTTGCGTGTGAAGCTTGAATGTTGTTAGTTGATGTGACTTGAAGTAGCATAACTTCAGTGTCAGATGTCCCCAGTCGGGGTGTAGTAACTTCAACGGTGGTTAAATCTTCTAAAAGCGATGTCATGTATGGTAGGGAGAGGAGGCAGGTAACTACTCAGGATCCCTCGTGGACTAATGTTTAGGACTGACCACATGGTGTGGTTTGATCAGATCGATTGCACAAACCTTTTGTTTTTATAACCAGCAAGAGGCAGCAAAAGTACTGTTTTTATGCCTTCAATCGCCAGTACAGACACAGGTGCTCTGTATGATGTGGCAGATTATTTTTGTCCACAATCTTCGCTCGGAGCAGACTGCAATCTTTGGAATCCAGCCAGGAGTTGCTGGTTGTGGCCCCACTTCCCCAGTGGTGGAACGTTTCTTCAATTTGTTCCTGGTGTCCTCACACAAGTCATTCAGTTCCTGTAAGACAGCCACACGTTCACCGATATCAGAAGGCATTTCCGCTGCCACTGGGACAGGATTGTCTAGGTCAGGTACACATATCGGTACCCCAAACAGGGCTTCATAGGGAGACCAACCACCCAAGGATCCTCTTGGCAGATTTAAAGCTCTCTGAACCCCATATAGGTGATGCACTCAACTATGACCTGAATCTAATACTGTAGCTGTTAAAGACTGCTTTAAGTCACGATTCTTCCTCTCCACAACAGAATTTCCCTCGGATGGTATGGGGAGGAGTACTGCACAGTTACACCCAATGTTTCCATGGTATCTCAGTAAGTCTTAAAGGCAAACACGGGTCCTTGGTTCGAATGGAATGCATCTACTGAATATGTCCTGATAAAGGCTTGCAAATCTTTAATAATGGTTAGAATGGCAGCAGATCGCTATGGCCATACCCATAGGAATCAAGAGCAAGAATCCACTGCTAGTAGCATGTATTTAAAACAGCCATCACTGGGTAGAAGCCCGCAGTGGTCCAAATAAATGCAGGCAAGAGGCTTGTTGGAAATCAAGCGAGGTGTCTGTGGTGGGCGTGCTACAGTGGATACTTTAATTTACTGACAGATGTCACATTCAAGGACAGTTGTTAGTTTGTTTGTATAGACCTGGCCACCAGTATTGTTGCTGTAGCAGTGAAATTGTAGGCCCCGCCCCTGCATGAGCAGAAGCCAACCCCTCATGTGGTGCTAAAAATTATTTCTGGCCTGCAGTCCAAATTTGGTATTACTCTATCTCCCACTCCTGGAAGATGAGCAAATGGAATATTCTGCGCGCTTAGTAGGTAGGAGTATTGTGATGGATATGACTTGGGTAATTGACCGCCACTGCATGAAGCTGTGACAGCTACCATTATGTCGCCATCTATTTTCGTACTGGAACGAGTCCCTGCAGTGATGACAGCAATTTGTACTGCTGCCTTTGTGGCTTCATCAGCCATTGAATTCCTCGCAACATGTTTTAAAACACATTGGTGGCCAAGTGTGTGAATAACAAGAACCTGTGGCAAATTTTCTTTGAGATTTGCCGCATCTCCCCAAAGCATTTTATGCTTGATAGTATAAACTTTTGAGTCTCTGAGTCCATTTTGGCTCAAATAGTGTAAGTACTTATTGTAAGACTGGACACAGTACTATAATTCACACACTATAAGTGTGGGGCACTAGGGATCCGTATTTGTTAGTGCCAGAAATAGAGCTTTTAGTTCAGTCAGCTATGCAGTGCAATCACCTAGTGATTGTGTATACGTTTTAGTGACTGAAATTCTCCATCCCTCATTTTACCCTTTACCGCTGCACAAGCGGCTGAGTATTGGTGTTTGGTTCCGACAGCAGGCTGGCCAGAACCATCAGTATAAACTATAAAGTCGCACTGATCAAGAGGCATTATTTGACTGGGCAGAGGATATTGTAGATATGCTTGTGTTTGTAGTGTAGAGACAAATATGTAGTCTACATCAGTTGCTGTTAGTGAACTAGCCCACTGTTTTCATCTTAGATGTAACGCTTTCTCATTAGGAACGCTAGCCTTTGTGACAGCCTGTAAGGCGGAAATGGGAGTCACGACAATTATGCGTTTTCCCTGAGTCAACAATCTTTCTCTCACCACAGTTGTCTGACCAGTAGTCAACATTTTTTTCTCTAGGTGTGAAACGCATTTCAGCAATGGAATATAGATGCAATTTATATGCTATTGGTACAGTGTTGAAAGTGACATGTGTATCCTGTGGTCCCCTCAATTACATTGCCTACCACGTTTATTGTGTTTACACGTATGTCTAAGTGTTTTACAGCTAGCATGTCAGCTTTTGCTGCACGCAAAATCTGTGTGTGTTTATGGTGTCCAATGTGTGCTTGAGAAGTCTGGACGGATCAGTTCATAAAACGGTTTTACCCGTTCTGCATAATCTGGTATGTATGTTCTACCAAAGTTTAGAAAACCTGAAAGCGATTGTAGACTTTTTATTGTATTTGGTCATTGTCAAAGCGCACACTTCTCTAAGAAGTGTGGCGGTAAGGTTTAGTCTTCATTTGACAACTCGTATCCCAAGAACAGGGCACTGAAATAGGCAATTTTTGATTTTTTAAAATGTAATGTGTATCCAACCATAGCACATCCCAGGATTATGCGATCTACTCTGACCAGATGGGCATCTAAGCCATCATCCGTAAGGTATATGTCATTGACATAGGACAATGCTTCATTGTCCAAGCTTTGTATCAGTTTTGTTACAAGGGGCGAGAACAAACCTTGGCTGTTCTTGTACTCTTGTGCCAAACGGCATCATTGTTTTTGTGACCCTTGGGCAGTAAATGCTATCAAAGACCTGTTTTCAGGTGGTATGTTTTGTCTATTTTTGCCGAAAAAGCCATTTGATATGTCTAATATGGTTGTATATTTTTTTAACACTATGTTACTCAATAGTGCTGCGCTGTGCACATTTTTCACTACAAATGTGTGTGTGACTGTTTAATTGTCTATAGTCTAAGACTAATCTGTACGAGTGATCTGGTTTTGCTACCGGAAACAACGGATTGTTTATGGTGAGTAACAAGGCTCGATGACGCGTTAATATTCAAGTTGTGCTATTATTTCTCTAACTGCTTTTTTAGCCTCATGTTTAATGGGGTACTGAGGTTGTTCTAGTGGTCTCGACCTTATGGGTATTATGTGATAAGACGAATCCTCATTCCATCCAATATGACTGCAATATAATGCCGGGGCTTGTGCCCACTCCCTGGCATATGCATGCATAACTGATTCTAGAACAAGGCAGGAGAAAGCTGGATGTATCACAGTTTCCCCTCGTGGGGCTTCTGTTGACCAATCTTTTTCAGCCAAGAGAATGTCATAGTCAAATGTCAGGTTCTCCCAAAAGAGAACCTTAATGGTGCATTCTTTATCACCCTGAATTTGGAGTTGCAAATCATATATTCTTCTTGGACAGCTGAGGCTCTGATCTGGTGTTTCCACCTGAACAAACTCATGAGTTGCTCTCGCCACCAGAAACTCTTGAAGATTCTGGCGTACTATTGATACCTTTGCTGCGCGGTCTAGCAGAGTCAGAACACATTCCATGTTCAGGAGCAGAATTCTCAGTATTTGTGTCATTCCTAACTGAAATACTTGCCACCTTCTTCTTTTTAAATGGAGTCTTTTGTTGTGGATGTTTTTCTTCCTTTTTACAATGCTGTCTGAAGAGCATTGTGACTCCTCCTTTGGTTTCACATACTCCTCTGACCTCTACTCTGATCATCGCCCTTATTCCAACAGTTTTTTGGGATGACTCCTGAAAGGAACGAGAAGGATGTGTATCAGTATACTGATACCTATCAGGCTGTTGAAATGTTTCTCGGTTGCGCAGATCATGGCATTTGGTCCCCCTGGCATGAGCCAACCTTTTTTAGGCAGAGGCTGGGGCAGAGGGCGCGGGCGAAGAAGAGGAAACCAACAAGAAAAGAGGGTACAATGGGAAGAACCACAACAACGGGTGATGGAAACCAGGAGCTACTCCAAAAGAGACCCTAGTCGTTAACCTATCTCCCAGACCTCTAACCAAATTAGAAGAGAAGTCCTACAGAAGGGATTGGGCTTTGTGCCAACACCCAAGGTGGACCACTTCCAACAAATTTGCGAATTGCAACAATTTTTCCGCAAGGTACGCTTGAAGGCATTCTTTTATGGGAAGCCCACCCAACAAGAAGATGACTCGGGACTACACAACCCCTCCACTTTCACCCCTAACAACGGGATGATACCTAATGAAGTAGTCACCTATGAACAAGCGGTCTTGAAAGAGGTCAAAGCAGCCTCTGATCCTAGACACTTCTGTAATATTTCCAGAAGAGAGTTGATGGCCATAGATGCTCTGGCGAACGACCCCTCTATCACGGTAAAACAAGCTGATAAGGGTGGTGCTACTGTCATCATGGCCACCGTTGACTATGACACTGAGTGCTTGAGACAGTTTAGCAACAGGAAGTACTACACCCCTATTTCCAGTAGCCCACTGGAACGCCTAACTAAGATCATTACAGCTCTGGTCGCCTCTGCAGAGAACCAAGGGTGGCTGAGTAAGAAGGAGGCTTCCTTCCTCATTAAAAAAGAACCTATGACCCCCTATTTCTATATACTACCGAAAATTCATAAGGGGACCACCCCAGTACCAGGCCGCCCGATTGTATCGGGAATTAACTCCATTCTGGAACCTCTGTCACAATTCAGTGATCATTTTTTGCAACCATTGGTTAAATTAATTCCATCATATATACAAGATACCACCGATGTACTTCGCCTATTAGGGGAGTTCCAACCGATCGCTGAAATCGACTTCCTTATCACACTAGACGTGGAAGCTCTCTATACTAATATCCCCCAGAGAGCCACCCTAGAAGTGATAGAGGAGGAACTTTATTCAGCCACATGGGAATCACTAACACCACCCAGTTTCATCATGGAATGTTCTACACTGGCTCTCATGGAAAATTACTTTGAGTTTAGGGGTCAGCTGTATCACCAGACACAGGGTACTTCCATGGGGAGTACCTTTGCCCCTAGTGTAGCCTGCCTTTATATTGCTGCCTTTGAGGGGCAACACATACTCCATGATTCTAACCCTTATCATACCAACATACGGATGTGGAAGAGGTTTATAGATGATATCCTGATCCTCTGGACAGGGATTCTGAATCTTACTCCAATTTTTTTTCAGGTGGATCAATGATCAGAACCCGTACTTAAAATTTACCAGTACTGTCTCTCCTAACCAGATAGCGTTCCTTGATTTAACAATAAAACTTGAAGGAGGGCGCCTTACGACCACCATGTATAGGAAAAGCACCGATCGGAATAGCCTTTTGCTATTTAGCAGCCACCACCCTAGAGCCTTGAAGGAAAACCTCCCCTTTGGACAATTTCTGAGGGTGAGGAGGAATTGCAATACACTGGCTGAATATAGGTTAGAGTCAGAAATCCTTGCTAAAAATTTGGCCGCACGTGATTACCCCCCACGGAGCATAGCATTCTCCAGGAAAAGAGCTAGAAACAATAACCGCAAAGGGTTGTTAGAACACAGAGAGAGTGCCCCCACTGAGACTCTTACCTGTGTAACCACCTTCACACCAGCTTCCAATCTACTAACGAAAGCAATAAAAAAACATTGGAACATTCTTAATACAGGCTCAATGAACTTGGAGCTTCCACGGTTCGCCTTCAAACGTTCAAGAAACATCAAAGATATGCTGATCCATACTAGACCCAGAGGTACCGTAGGGAACCAACAGAGAACACTATGGCAATTGCCACCGGTGAAAGGCCATTACCCATGTGGCACATGCACAGCATGCGCGTTTACAACAGTACAGAAAACAATTTCTCTAAACAACTCGTTCACGTGGGAGATGAGGTCGCACACTAATTGCAACACATCCAATTGCATATACTTGATTACGTGCCCCTGTGACTTACATTATATAGGGATGACCACCCGCCCAATCAAACTACGTATATCAGAACATCGGAGCAATTTTCGCTGTCACAAGAATAACACGAAAATGTGCACCCATTACCTTGAAAAAAACCACACACCAGAATCATTGAAATGGGTAATTTTGGAAGCATTTCCCAAAATAACAAAGAGAGCCCTCTTTATAAAAGAACAGAGGTGGGTACATAGGCTATCCACACATGACACTGGGTTGAACAAATTCATACCATGGAGCTCACTTAGGGTCTGAACACAAGACAATTATTAGGCGTCACAGCCTAACAGGTATGCATGGTTATTGAGTGAGGGCTATGAGATACACCCCTGCATTATCATACTCCATATGAATCATGTACAGCCTTACCATCGAGAATAATATTTTTATAGTTCATGGTGTTAATACTTTGAATGCAATCAGTCTTTTAGACGCTTTTTGATTTATTTTACTTAGTTCATGTCTCACATCTTTGTTTAAAATGGCCGATAGAAACGGCATATTTATGGCACCCTAGATGCATTTAAACCCTCAACTAAGTAATTATATTAGGCATTTAATCCAGATCAGCATCTTAAGAATATCGATCACTTTTTGCCACCATTTCATTAATGAAACTTACAATAAGGAGAAGATAATCCTAATATACTGGGATTACACACCATTCCAAAATGGCCGCCTCGCATTACGCACTCCAACCATTGATTGTAAAGTGACTCATGAGGGTCCGCCCCTTGACACGAGACGAAGGTCTTTATTAGCAGGGAAGCCGCTGACCGCCTTACCTCCCGGACCCGGTAGGAGTGGGTAGGTCAAGGAAAACGCGGAATTCGCAGAAAACGTGAGTTACCCATAATGCGCGATCCGGTTTTGTGTCCTTTTCTGACCTTTATAGTAGTTGGGGTGAGTTTATATCACTGATGGGGTGTGAGTCAGTGCCCTTTCACATATGGGGCACCTTGTGGCTCCGGGTGCCTCTTTTACAGCTTCGCTTTCACCAGCCCCTTCTGACCGCCCCATGCATTAGTAAGAGCACCAGATGAGACGATAATACGAGACGGATGACTGTCATTGACAGTTTAAGGGGCGCGCTCGTCCGTCGGCAGTAGTATGAAATGAGATTACAGGATAGTATGAGTACTAAGCTGCTCCTTAGCAGGGACCATCAAATTTGTAAGAAAGAACTATTTTGGGGTGAGAACAGAGTGATACCACCTTTGCATACGGCCCGCACTAAACTTTAATCCTTGAATGATGGCCTCCACACAGACCATTATCCAAAACATGAGTTACATTACTGAACTGTATATGAGTAACGGTTAGTGGTGGCAATGACGAGACCATGACAACGGGGTTTTTTAATCATGATACTAAGGGATCAATGCATATTGAATGAAAATGTTACCTTATTATGATTATTTTTTGTTCCCCTGTTAGCTTCACATATAAGCAATGCCTTACGCGTGACCTACCGGGTACTGTTGAAGCCTGGTTAGTCTACAGAAATGGGTGAGTCCAGATGGATACACCACTGTTGATGCACCAATGTGCCACAAGGGCTATAGTTCACACTAGCTCACTGTGGGCACTCACTACCTGCTACTGCTCAATTGTTTTAATTGTTTTTAATGGTTGCAAGAGTCCTCAATGCAATTGCATTTTTGTTTCACCACTATAGATAAGAAGTCAGAGTCACAAGGGAATATAGATTGCACATTTAAGTGTACCACACTGAATTGAATGACTTAATGCTTTGTTTTTCCACACAGGTAGTTCCAAGTCAAACAGGTACACTATAAGATAGACAGTTGGTTGATTTGAATCCATGTCACTACTTTTTTAAGTGTAGATAGTTTCACTATTTTGGTCCTGAAGAATCGCAGGTAGAGTTTACTTCAAGCGAGAAACATGTTGACCTTCTATTATCAATAGGTACGCTCAACCCCAAGACATTTTACTTAGGAGAGCACCTCATTGGTTGTTTTTACCTAGGGTAGGAGACCCCGAGAATAAAGTATGGCTGTTCTGGTACTCCCAGCCCTATTTTAAATCACTTTCCAAAAACTCTCACATCTACACACTTCTGGCCCCACACCCCCACTTCACCATACGGCTTTTGGATAAAAGATCTCCGATAAAGTGCCCCTATTATAGGGAGCCCGTTGAGTATTGCACCGCCGACTCGACGAGGAGCAGCCCAGATGATGAAGCATGACACCCGAAAGGGTGTGTGAGGGCATTAAAATCCAAGATATGGATTTCCAACTTTGAACCACTCCGGGTCAAGTTGGTTATTGTTCCCCCTGACTTTGACTTTTTATCACTAAGGAACAGCATAATCACCGTGTTTATTATAACTTTTCAGAGGACTCCATAGTAGGAGATCTACCCTGTGGTTTAATTGTTTGTTCATTATTTTTCTTATTATCCCAGCATTTTTTAGAAGACTCAGGTGCCTGTTTGGAGATATTATTTACAGAACTACCCATAATTTGTGATTTATTAGGTTTGGCTTCCAAACTATTTTGACATACAGATGTTTAGGTTTATGCAATAATTGTTGGTAGTTCTCGCTCCTGATCCACTAATGGAACTTGTGCAAGACGTTGGCATACTGCCAGTGCTGCTACTTCCCCTTCATTATTACTTAAAATCATTAAGGAGACCAAGGCAACGATATCCAGCAGTTTCATCCCCAAGTCCAGGGCAGAGTCTGCCCTGTATTAATTTTTAATCTGTTTTAGCACACCAGGCAAAACAGCAATGGATGGTGTGCCATGGGGTATACACTGCAGCAAACACTGTGCCCAATGTGACACAGTCTTCTATGGGAGGAACCATTCCTAAACATAGGCATATTGTGAAAATTCTATGTTTTTCTTGAGGTCCCATATGGGGCAATACTGCTTCAAGCCGATTTGTTTTTTATGCAATCCAGAACGGAATTTCCTCCCGTCTGGTAGGAATCTTTCCCATTATTGAACTAATAATTAATGGACTAATTGCCTGCATTGCTAAATGTGGTTGTGCAGCTTGAGCATTCCTCGCCGGGTTTAGTGCCATTGTTCGCATGACATGCTGCGTCATGCTTCTGTATAAGCTAACTAGACCTCTGTATAGTACTCATAGTTCTGTTGCAATTAGGTTTGCAGCTGGTGTGTAGCTGGCCTAGACGGGCCATGTTGCCCCTTCATTGCTGAGGGGCCCCAGTCTTATGTTTGCTACGGTATGTGGGAAGACGCCTTGGAACCAATTTGAGTGTTCCTGATATGTGAGAGATATTTCTAGATCCGCATAAGCTACGTAATTGTTGGGAACTGCTTGTACAGTGTATTCATTAAACTGTCTAGATTGGCCGTTAATTGCCAGCAATGTTACCCATGAATAGAATACCTCTGTTGTATATGCTTCGTGAGCCCCTACCACGAAGGCATCATCTCCACTTGTAGCTTGGGGCCCATGATATAGTTTCATTTGTGTTACCACATGTCTACTATTTACTAGTATGCTTATTGGTTGTGCGTTAGCTATGTTGATTTATGGAATTCAGAGAAGGTAACTATAGTGGGGTGATCCTTTAAAAGGTTCAAGCTTGAACAACCTACAGGCAAAAGAAGGGGTTCCCTACTTAGCTGAGAAGGATGAACCCCTAACGCCACGGACGTCTCCGGTGAATTGGTGAGTATGGTCTTTGAGCACACCAAAGAAAACTACTTGGCAGACCCATTAAATAAGTACCCAACCTAGAATGTTGGTGGCACCATGTCATACAGTTCTTACTTTCTCAGTAAAACTATGCGTCTAGACAATATATGCTTCAAAACTATGTGGGTCTGAGCCTGCGCTTGCCATCAGAATATGTTGACCCAATTCAAGGCTAGCTCACAGTGTGCCATCTGAGCCCCTAGACTGACAGGGCACCCGATGGTGTCTGCAACCTAAGAACATGACAACCCCAATTCCCCCAAGGAAATCAAGGAAACAAATCTTGCTTTTTCATTTTTCACTTAGGCATGCCCAAAGAGGTACACAAGAGGCATTTCAAATATTTATTGAGGCAACTGGAATCTTGTGTAAAATATGTGCACTGCAATGATTAATAGAATGCAGCAAAAGACACACAGATGATGGACTGAATGCAAAGCAAATCAAACATTCACCCCCAGTCAAAGGATCTGGGCTAAATCCATTGTTCTTTTGCACACCACGCCACCCCAGTTTAGACCCAGCCATATGCAAATCAGTCTTGACCCGGAGCCTCATGGGAACAGTCCAGACTGAACTGCCAAGCCAGGTCCTCCCTGGACCGGAAACAAGCATCCTGGGACCGGTTTCGAGGCTTCACCCCTCATCAGCCAGGCTTGCTTGAATCCAGTGGCACAGTGAGCCCAAGAATGCAGCAAACCAATGTCCCCAGCATGAGAAGAATGGTGAACAAGATAAATAATTCAACCATTGTACAATTGCATTAGATTATATGAATACATATAATTGTACATCTACCTAGCTTTGCCTTTCCTAATAAGCGTGGGTGTGCTAATCTGCCAGATCCTCTAGAGTGGTCTAACTACCCATTTACCTGTGTGCATGTATAATCCAACAGCCATGTCTGGTGTTGAGCAGACCACCGTCTTCTCAGATAGGGATGGAATCCATCTGGGCTAGAATTCAGGCACAGAGTGAGCACGATAATCCTGTTGAAATGTTCCTCTGTCTAATCAAGGGCTCATGCTGTTTATATATTAAAACAAACACATGCATTCAGGACTGCATCTTGTTTATTCTACCCACCCAGGGCTATTGCCTAACAGACAACAATCCATAACACAGTTTGCGCAGAGCGCTGGGGGATCTTGTACAGAGTGTTCTAAGAGACGATAAACTGGCAACGAAGAAATATACATGTGAACAATAGTTTCCCAAGTATGCTGACGTGCAAGCAAAATGTATTACAATGGTCACTGTTTAAAAAGATGTCAACTTTAAACATGAACACGTAAAATGGAGGTGTTTGTGCCCAGGGCCTATGCAACCATGTTACAATGACTTGGCTTAGGGAAAGCACTGGACTTTGAAATAGTATAATTTACTATCCCAACGCCAGCCTGCGCAACAGTATGAAAATTGTTGGACTTAAAGTCCAGCATCATTCTAGCAATGCTTTCCCTAAGGCCAGTCATTGTAACGACTTGTGTGGTAAAGAAATATGTTGCAAAGATGCATTCGTGGTTCAAGCCACGTTGTAAAGGCTGGTTCCCTGCAACTACACAACACCTTAGCACTAGTTAGCAGTGGTAAAGTGCGCAGAGTCCTAAGTCAAAAACAAATTCAGAAAAAATGGAGGAGTGAAGGCAGATGGAGATGACCCTGCAGAAAGGGCCAAGTCCAAGAAATTCAAAGTGCTGGGGACTAACATGCAAAAAAAGTGCTGTGGACTGATGTTGACAAAAGACTAAACAAAACGCTGTAAGCTGCATCCAGCTTGCTGAACATCTAGTGCTTTCTTGCTATGTGTCCTGCAAAATGTAGGGTTGGGCTCGAGGTTTTCTCTCTTCTACCTTCCTCTATATTCTCTTGACATAATTGCTGATCTACATTATATACCTTATAACTAAAAGAGAAAAAGACAAGACACACTGTCTGGATCCACATGTACATACTTCAGTGCACTTTCCAAAACGTGTTAAACACTGCAACTGCCATCAGCAAGCTCAGATTCTTCAACCTGTTGGTAAATGCAGTGCTCTCACCTCTCACCACCTGCTCTACAACAAATTGTTCTTTCTGTACACTGCCCACCACTGCATCTTCTAGAACTCAATCTTAGCCATTCAACACAGTTGGACATGAGTCTCACCATTATTTACCTTACACTAATTTGTCCATCATAATGCTACCTGCTTCCGGGACAGCAGAAAGACCTATAGGTAAAGTGAATCAACATCATGTTCAATTCTTCTTAAAATACAACTCACTCTATCAACTCCAACAGACAACAACATCCTTGCCTTCCTGCCCCATATCAACTCAAAAGGTGATTTCCCAGTGGCGCTATTGGGTGTGGTATGATACGCCCATATCAACTTCCACACAGCCTCCTTCCACAAACCACCCTGACCCAAAGGCAGTTGCAATCCTTCCTTCAATGTTCTGTTCCACCGCTCCATCAATCTATTAGCTTGGGGATAATAGACTGATGAACAAACCTGCTCCATACCGCATTTTTCCAACAAATTTCTCATCTTGCATGACACAAACTGCACACCATTATCAGTCACTATTAACTCCGGGACCCCTTCGCTGTTCCATAGCTCCTCCAAAAACTCAATCACCTCTCGCATATTGACCGGATTAGTAAACTTCACTTCTGGCCACCTATAATGGTAATCCACGGTCATGAGAGCATACACAGATCTGGCACCTAGAAGTCAATAAGGCCCAGAAATGTCCAATCCTATTTTCTTCCATGGAGCATCCATCTTATCTGTTACTACTGGTGTGTATGTCACAGTCTTCTGTGACTCATCGCTCCATGCACATGCCAAACAGTTGCGAATACTGTGTTCCACTTGGCGGTCCATGCCAAGCCTCCAGTGTTCAGATCTCAACATTCACTTCATTACATTCATTCCTGAATGTCTTTTGTGTGCCAGATTCAATATATGACTTCTTAGCTTCCCCGGCACCACCAACACCAATTTCTCCACAACATACCATCAATCTATGATAGTTCATCACCCACTTGCCGATATTCATCAGACTGGACAGAACCTTCCCATCTCATCGGCCACCCCTCTCTAACATATTTTAACACTTATTGAAACACTACATTCTTTACCAAAGCTTGTAACTATTCCTCGCGCGAAATGCGACCTCCTGCCACAGCATTTACTCCAGCCACCACCCATTCCTTTTCATCCCATCCTCGTTGCCACTTTAAAAACTTTAGAAGGACGAGGCCTTGCAGGGAAGTGCCTTATGGAAGGTAAGATTTATTATTCCAAGAGGAAGCTGTCGCTGCACTCCCACCTCCAGCCTGCTCTAATGGCACGATTTGAATCCAATGCCTCACAGTCCTTCACATTCCATGATGAAGGATGCCACAGTTTCCCAAAGAAACTAATAATTCAAATCTAATAATAATGAGAATAAGTTGGAAAACACAGAATTAGGTGATAATGATTTCTGCATTAAATTTGTGTCTCGATGGCTGATATGCAAAAGTGGAATACCGCAATGTTCAGACTGTTCTGGGCGCTGGGATAAAGAGTGTTTGTTGGTTGTTCAAAAACACTCAATACCCAGAGCCAACAACTGTGCTGCAACTTATAATGATTGTTTATTTTGTACTGACCATGCATCAATTTATATGGTAAAATGAAGTTAAAATGGTTATGAAGAAACCTTATGCATATTTTCTTCAAAGTGCCCATGATAATGAATTTAGGGCCATCTGTACGAAAACATTTTCCCATAGGCACAGAATGGGTAAAAACCTTTGATACATCTGGCCCTTAGGAACAGCAGTTATTTTTACAACTAAATAATTGCCTAAAATACTATGCAATTCAAAGTGCATTTTGTAAAACATGTTCCCTCTTGCACACTGGTACACATTTGGAAGCCAAAACCACAGAGAAATTTAATTGATATAAACAAATGTGCAAGTCATATGTTTTCCAATAAAAATAATATTCTACTTGTGTAGCAGAGCTTATAGTTCCCGATGGGAAAAGAACCAAAATCCAAGAAGGAATAAAAAAATCAAGAATTTATTTAGCAAATTGACTCATTATGCTGATGTGGGTAACTGCAGTATTTGGGCCTGGGCTTGGCCCACAACCATGGAAACCTACCAAACCTAGACATTTCTAAAAAGTAGACACTAAGAGGATTACAAGGTGATGTTACTTGCGTGGATCATATGTTTTTTTACTCGATGTGTCTTGAAACTTGAAACTTCAGGTAAAATCACAAATGTTCTTTAAATCTTTTTGTGAAAGAATGTTTCAAAATGTGCAGAGGTCGACTGTTACAATAAACATAGGTCTAGTGTCTGGGTAGACCCGACAAACGTAGGGCATTTACTACATAATAGACCAGTTGCTGTCCTTTCCACAGAGGAGATGTTTAAGGACCGAATTAACCCTTCCACTGGGACAATTTATCTGGCTAAATAGAAGTTCTTGTTTTTTGCGGGGGCGTGGCTGAATGCCGATGGAGTGTGTAGCACTGTTCGGTAGCTCCTCATGGCCGATCCCCATCTGGTGTAATCCTGCAAAGCTCCTGCCAGCCCAGGGGCCCAAGGAATGCTGCCGGGACTTCCTGGAGCGGGGGAATCTGCTGGGACTCCCATTGACCAGGTAGGCTGCAGCTAAACGGAGATCTGCAGTCTTCGCTGTTGACTGCCATGACGAGGGCCAAATCTAAGATGGCAGTGGCCTGGCATTGAAAAGGGCCCGAAAAGATGCTCCGGGTCATTGATGGCAGAGCTGTGATAGAAGCAGCTCGGCGCTGAACCGCTGACCTGTCCTGCCCCCCGCTGAATAAAGCTGACCGACTTACACAAGTGCCGGACCCAGATTGGCTGCAGCGAGCGGCCAACACGAAGCAGCTAGTGTGGAGCCCCCTCCCCCCGTTACTCTGACCTGGGGGAGACCGAAGCAGAGGCTGTCTGGGGCTTGCCTTGGGTGGCGCTGCAGTGGACGTGCTGCTGGCCCAGAGGAGTGTGGGAGCTCTGGTTGCTGACCGCGCCAGACTAGAGAGGACCACTGCTGGCGAGGATGGATCGGAGTGGGCGGTGAATGCAGCGCGGAGGACGGCATGGTCGACCTGCGGATCTGCAGGGAGTCGCGCGCACAGGAGTGCCGGATCGACCTGCGATCGGTGGGTTGACGAGGCCACTAGGAGGAGGCAGGGCCCTGTTTGGGGATGCCAGTGGAGCCATGCAGACCGGAGTTTAGGAGCAGCACTGAACGAACTGAGGTGGCACATTGAGGGTGGTGATTGCTGCGCACGTTCAGCTGGCTCATCGGCAGGTGGCTGGGACATTGCGAGCAGAGGAGTGGGCCCGCTGCAAGGCGCTAAAGACGCAGCGCGCCTTGGAGACGCTGCGCAGGGGCGCAACGACGTGGTTATCAGGTCGGACTGGACCCTTGGCTGCCTGAGCTTGTCTTCTGTGGGGAGTTAGGGGCAACTAGGGTACGCTATGCAGAAAGACAGGGCACAAACGGGGCGCTGGAAGAGAATGAGGCCTGCTTGGCCAGACAGGTCAGCAGGCGACCGGTTGAGCCTCCTGGGAGGTGCTTGACGGCGGGATTACCTCTCCCCAGCATACAGCGAGTCATCCGCCGCAGGTGGATGCTGGAGGAGGCACGAGAGAAACCAGTGGCTAGTAGTATTGGGCCATGGAAGTGATAGTGGAGTAGCTACACCACAGGGTGCATTCCCTTTTGGCCCAGCACAGTTTTGCAGGCAGCTTTGGGCCTCATAGCCCAAAAGAATCCTGTGGGTGCTCGAGATCTCCTCCTGAGGACTGAATTTGCCTGTGCTTGGGGGAATAGATTTAGTATACTGTATGGTCAGTGGGGGAGGGAGCGCATGTAGATCTGGCGGCATTTGTGGGCAGGCTCACATATGGTACTACGTTGTTGATGCTGTGCTGACTCAGGGATAGGGAGGGGGCAAGGGAAGTTGAATCAATAAACAACATGGGTGAATGAAAGTGTATTTATTCAATGTATTGCTGTTCACAGCGGACTTGATGCTTGGAATGCTTTTGCACAAGATGTAAAACTTTGATAAAATCGGTTTGAAAAAAAAAGTTCTTGTTTTTTGCAACTTTACTCAGGAATACATCAATTATACATTTTACCGATCCTAAACGATAGTAAAATCAGGTCTTGTCACCCTTCCTTTCTAATTTTAGTTTTTTACTCTTTCCCTAGATCTCTCATGCTGCCTGGAGGTTTTTAATTATGGCCGCAAAAATCAGAAATGATGCATTGACCAAAAGGAGATAAATGATGTGTGAAAATTATGATGACTTTGTATAAAGCCCGTTACATCAATGCATTTTATTGCAGCCTTGATGTTGTATAATATTGAATTTCAAACATGCTGCTGGTAATTATGCCCTGTGATGAGAAGATTAATTTTTGCAAGACCCTTGTCTTCAGTGTATGAATGTTTGATAGTATGTTTTATAAATTGCTGATTTATCGTTTATATACTGAACTAAAATTAACCATTACTTAGGTATTTACTGGTTGAAGTAGCTTCCTGCAGCCACTTTCACTATATTTGTGGTGCCGTGTGTGGACTGGACTCTTCTTCTATGGCTAATTTGTAAATTCCTGACAGGTCTGCTGAATAAGAAATGGAGTTTCAGCCTCAAATGACCATTCTTCAGAGATGGGAAGAGTTTCCACACCCCTCCATTAACTTCTTAGTGGCATAATACAAGCTGTCTAAAGTCAGTTTGCCAAGAAACTAAGTGATCCTGTATGTCAGGGTCTTGCCTACAGACAGCTTTATCTTTATTCGATAGAAGACTTACGTTCTACGATACAATAATCTATTATGGGATCTTTGGGACCTCCCCATGCTCATGATTAGATGACTTTATTGTCTATCTCAGTTCAATACTCCCGATTCAATGGCTTCTAGTTTTTGTCCTCCCCTGGAGCACACCTTATTTGCCATAATTTTGATTGGATGGCATGTATCCTTCCACTCCTGATATCTGAGAACTAGTTTTCTTTCCTCTTTTAACACCCCATGAGAATGCATGGTTTTCGGTACTTTCTCTCTTGTTTGCTCACCTCCCCCCAGCCTTCCCTTGCGTCCCTACTTTCCGCTTCATTGGCTTTTAAAAAAATATATATGCGTATTATCACAGAGCATGGCTGCTACAGACTGCTGACAAGCCATTCGCTACCATGTTCCTCTGGCGGATGGACATTGTATGTAGATTCAACAGTGAGAGCAGTAGTGGCTGCTCGGGACCGGCAGCGGTGGGTAGCCAGAAAGAGGGGAAGTGGAGGATACAAAAATAAGGACAGAACATTTTTTTTTAAAGTATAAAAGTTTACTTACCTGCTGCTGCGGTCGCCGCATTGCTCCTCTCCCGTTCCTCAACTCCAGGGCTGGTGCACACCACGCAGGCTCCCAGATGGCAATCCTGATGCTGCTCTCATGCTGGGAATGCTATTCCCAGCATGAGAACAGCGCCAGGATTGGTCTGAGCGGCCTGGTTTGCCGCTCTGACAGTGCCTGGGAGCCTGTTGCTTTTCTCCACCCAGCTGTACAACAGGGGTGGAGAAATGCTAAGTGCGCATGACGGTTGGCCAAACCATCATGTGCACTTAGTAGTGCCCATCACTCTTCTTCCCCACTATTGCACATAGAGTGCATGGCCCCACCCTCGCTAGCAGCGTGCAGGGAAGAAGAAAAATAAAATGATAATAACATTGGTTTATTATCATTTTATTTTTCATCTATTTAAATCTGCTGCCACCTATTGGGGCGACGCTCCTTCGCCATAACGGGGGAGCCGTCCCTGAGTGAGAGGTTCATTCGCTCAACTCCGTGGCATAATCAACACACTTAGGGGCCGATTCCGATCTCGGCCGGTAGGGCTCCGAATCGGATTCGGCTTAACCGGATCCGATTCGGAGCCCTATTGCCCGACCGATTCGTACGCGCGTCCGGGTGAGCGAGTACGATGCGAAATCGCCGACCGCCTCGTCCAGGCGTCCCGACCGCTCCGACCGATTCGTTCCCGGGTCTAACCGCACCGACCGACTCGCTCGGACTCGACTCGCACCGCGCAATGGAGACGTTCCCCGGCCGGGTAAGTACGATGCGCGCCGCGAGCAGTCCGACTGAGCCGCGCCGTCCGGCTCGAAAGAGCAGTTGGAGCCGTACTTTGGGGGTCCGTGTCGGACCCCCCTGTACGCGTAGCCGCGTGAGTCGCACACAGGGGGACCCATGGGTCCCCCTACCTGTGCGTGTGCGGCGCGAGTCGCTTTGCCGCGTACACGCTGTAGGGGGCGCCCTTGTCCGCCTCGCACCCATTGAGTCAATGGGAGCCCGCGTACGCGTTGAACGACAGGCTCCCATTGACTTCAATGGGAGTCCGACCGACTCGAGTCCGATGGCATACGTGCGCATCGTACTCGTTCGGTCGGGCTGCACGGGTCCGATTCGGTCGGAAATCTCTCCGGGTCAGGCTCGGTCGGAGAGATTTCCGGCCCGAATCGGAATCGGCCCCTTAATGGATCAAGAGTGCTCCGATTTAAGGTTTGCTTATGAGAAGAGTATAACAAGTACATGTTTTATTCAAGTAAATACGAGGCCACATAGATGATAAAATGTAACTTTGGACATTTCGAAAGAGGCCCACATTATCTTCATAAGACCAACATAACGTGTATAATAAGCCATTTATTTTTGTATATTAGTGCAGCACTATAACATTTTTGTCAGACAACCATCTGATATAAATAACACATTCTACATTTACAAAAATATTGCACCATTAGAGTTAACAGTAGAAGGCTGGCAACCAATGAGACAATACTTTTGTAAAGGATATTTAGATATTAATATATAGGATTTTCTAACACAACTGCTTCATGTTTCTTCCAAGCCTTTTAAGGACTATATACACATGAATACCGTTATCAAAATATTCTTGGTACAGATAACTCTTAAGGAGGAAAACAAAATGATTAATTGTCTCGCAAAGGCAAGAGCCCTAAACTCGACATTGCAATGCTTCAGCGAAGGAGATTTTGATAAAGAAATTCATTGAGAATGAACAATTCTACTGTCCTACTTCAGACTAAGAGGCATTTGCAAGGTATAATGAAGCATATAACAGTCTTTGCATAATTTATTTGATTTAACATCATTATGTTTGGATAAAATATAATGGATGAGTTTCATCAATCAATCAATCAGCATTTGTAAAGGGCAGCAATGTCACCCTGGGGGTATCTAGGAGCTGTTTCTCCATTGAAGAGCCAGGTCTTGAGTCTATATGTGCAGTCTGCTCTGAGGAGGCTGTATGGAGTTGGAGGGGATGGTTGTTCGAGATCTTGGCAGCGATGTAGGGGAAGGAGCAGCCACTGCTGTGGCTGCGACGGATGCGGGGGGGTTTGCGATGGCGAGTGAAGAGGAGTGCAGGTGTCTGGAGGGTTGGTGGAAGTTCAGTCGATGGTTGATGTAGGCAGGTCTTAGGTCGTGGAGGGCTTTGTAGGTGGGCGTGAGAATCTTGAACTGGCATCTCTTCTGTATGGGGAGCCAGTGGAGGTCTCTCAGGTGGGGGACGCTCTGGGTTCGTTTGAGGAGGTCCCGGATGACTCTGGCTGCAGTGTTCAGTATGGTATGGAGTCTTCTGAGGAGCTGGTTAGAGATGTCGGCATAGACGGCGTTGCCGTAGTAGAGGTGGCTCGTGACGAGGGCCTGAGTGACCGTCTTTCTGGTGTTGGTTGGGATCCATCTGAAGCAGGCAAAGTGTGTGTAAGCAGGAGGAGCCGACTTGTCGTTTCATGGTTAGTTGGCTTTTGAGGATGACGCAGAGGTTACGTGCATGGCCAGTCAGTGTTGGTCCTAGTTCTGCAGGCCACTAGCTGTGGGCCCACGCAGAGGTGTTCTTTCCAAAGATCAGCACTTCAGTTTTGAGTTTCTGAGTTGGAGGCAGTCGTGTCTCATCCATTTGGCTATGTTAGTCATGGTGTTGCAGAAGTTGGTTTTGGCGATGAAGGGGTCCTCTGTGAGCGTGAGGATTAGTTCAAGTAGGAGATTATGTTGAGTCTGTGCGATCTGATGACGTCTGCGAGGGGTGCCATGTAGATCTTGAACAGGGAGAGGATGAGGGCTGACCCTTGTGATGTCTTTGGGTGCAGAGGCGAAGGGAGTCAGTCGGATGCTCTGAGTGCATCCTTTCAGGAAGGAGGCGATCCACTTGTGGGCGTCTTGCTGTATGCATATGTTGTAGAATCTGTTGATGAGGATGTTGTGTGAGATGGGGTCGAATGCCTCGGAGAGGTCAAGGAGAATCAGAGCCAGTTTCTCTGTGGTCAAGGAGTGTTCTGATGTCATCTGTGGCGGCAATCAGTGTGGTCTCAGTGTTGCGGTTGGCACGGACTCCAGATTGTGAGGCGTCCATTAGGTGGTTTTGTTCCAAGAATTTGGTGAGCTGCTGGCTGAAGCTTCCTTGAGTACTTTGGGCGGGTAGGGGAGCAGGAAGATCGGGCGATAATTTTTGAGACTGCGTGTTTCCATCTGTCCGGAAAGGTTGCAGTGGGGATGGAGGAGGTGAGGATGCTGGTGAGCTGCCTGCTGATAGGGTTCGTTGTGAGGTTGTAGAGGTGGTGGGGGCAGGGGTCGGTGGGCACTCTAGTATGGATGGAAGACATGAAGGCTGAGGTGGTCAGGGTGGTGAGTGGAGACCAGGTGGTAATGGTTTGGCTGATGTTCGCTGGTTAGTTTAGGTCACTGGGTTTGAGGGTGGCTGGTTGGAGCTAAAAATTGTTGTAGAAGTTGGTGATCTTGCTGTGGAAGTAGCCTGAGAGGGTGTCGCAGAGTTCTTTGGAGGGGTGGATGGTGTTCTCTATGGTTGGATGGTTGGAGAATTCTTTAGGACTATTTTGAAGAGTTCCTAAGTGTGGTTGGCCGCGGAGTCGATGCAGGTGGTGATGGCTGCTTTCTTTGCTTTCTTGATGTGTCACTGAGGGCTGTTTTGTGAGCTGCTCTGTAACAGGATTCTTAGTGGAGTGCCATCATTTCTCCAGTTGGTCGCAGTTGTGCTTGGTGGTCCTGAGATCTGGGGGTGTACCAGCTGGCATGCTTGGAGGTCTTGTTGGATTTGGAAGGTTTCAGTGGTGCAACTTTGTCAGGGCTGTATGTGATCCAGACGGCAAAGTTCTGGACGGCATGGTTGAGGTCTGTTGAGGCCTCGGGTTGGGAGGTGGTGAAGGCCTGTGACCACTGAGTTTCGGTGACCTTCCTGCAGCTGCTGTGAGAGGAGATCTGACACCGGGTGATGGTGTGCTGGGCATCGGTGATGGTGAAGTGTACGATGGTGTGGTCAGTCCAGGTGAGTTCTGTGGTGTGGTTGAAATTGATTCTGTTGCTGGAGGTGAAAATGGGGTCTAGTGTGGGTACGGCTTTGTGCGTGGGTTCGGTGACCAGTTGGGTGAGGCCGATGTTGTTCAGGTTCTCCAGGAGGGCAATGCCATATAATCAGTAACTATGTATGTATGGGCTTCGACAACGAGCACCTTGTATTACTGTAAAAAAAGGTATTTGCATAAATGGAAACAAAAATAACAATGACTGTTAGACCTGGCATCCTTGGCGTGGGTCTCCCTTCCATTTTTTCGTAATACCTCCACTGTTGCCGATATGTTTTTGCTGGACTAGATGCTCATGGGCACTTTGCCGCTGCTAATCAGTGCCAAAGTGCAAGTGCTCCCTATCGTTAATTGATATATGTATTAGCGACTCCATGATTGGATGATTGGTTTACTTGTCAGTCCCTAGTACAGTGCACTCAGTGTGCCCAGGGCTTGTAAATCCAATGCCGCTGGTGGGCTTGCAGCACTAGTTGTGCCACCCACAGATAAAATGTGTCTCAGGCCTGCCATCGCAGAGCCTGTGTGCAGCCTAGGGCTGCCATGTCGACTTGGTGAGTACACCCACTTACCAGTCCCTAAACCTTCCCTTTACTGCATGTTGGTCACCCCTAAAGTAGGCCCTAGGGCAGGGTGCATTGTAAGTATAAGGTAGGACATGCCCTGGTGTGTGTGGCATGTCCTAATAGTGAATTACAGCCATTTTCGTTTTTCACTATTGCAAGGCTACCTGCTCCCCATAGGCCAGAATGGGCAGACTGACTATTACACCTTATAGTCAGAACCGACCCAGGAACATGGTAGAAAAACGAATTTAGTATGCCTGAACTCAGGATGATAAAATACATCTTTTAGTGAAGTTGGTTTTAACATTCTGTGTTTGAAAATACCACTTTTAGAAAGTGGGTATTTTCTTGCCTAACTATCCAAGCCTGCCTCTGCTAGGTTGTGTATTCCTTGTCTGGAGATTGAGTGACAGGGGCTGGGGGTGGCTACAGGAGACAGGGTGAGTCAGCACAGGGCTGAATAGAAAGATCTGCATCCAGAGTGGAGGGAGGAGTTGCACCTGGGTCTGAATAGGGCTGTGCCTGCCTTCCACAATGCTGGCACCATCCCCTGCCGGGCGGCTGAGCACTCTGCCCCACATTCTGAAAGGAAAGAAGGAGTCAGAAAAACAAAGTGCTCCAGAACTGACCAGAACTGGTTTTGGACTAGGCAGAGGCCCCTCTGCCTCCAGAGAACAAAGAGAATCAGGGTATAAGAGGGGCACCCAGACCCCAGGAAAATTAGATCACTTTTGGGAACAAGAAGAAACCTTTGCTGAAGAGCGGAACCAGAAGAAACTGAGGAGAGACTATCCCTAAGCCTGAAGTGCTGCTTGGGGGATTGGCCTGCAGTGGTTTGCCTGACTGCCAAAGAAAGGAGAAAGGAACTTTTGCTTTGCTGTGACTTTCATCAACTTGTGAAGGATCTCCAAGGGCTTGGAAGAGAGCTTGCCCCTGACCGAAGTCCCAGGACCATTGGACTTCACCCCCTTTGTGAATTGCTGCTGGAAACTCTGTTTCAGTGGCTGCAGAGGTAGGGAGCTGTGACCGACTCTCACGACCGACTCGGTGTCCTGTATGCACCGCATCGAAGCACCGTCTCGCCCTGCAACGCACGGCCCTGGTCTCACCGACTCCGTCTCGACGACGTCAACGAGCCGCTGCCTGCACCGCATCGAGGGACAACGCGTCCTGCAACGCTTCCATTTCTGCATCGCGACCGCGACGAACAGCCATCCGGCTCGCACGCCCGTGCCTGCCGCTTCAAGTAAAGGTACTGTGACCGAGTCTGTCTACGCTGTGTTGGCCCGTTTCGACGCGGTCAGCTGGATTTGTTAGACTCTGTTTGTTCTCGACATCGCCGTAGCCGGAGGAGGCTACCGACTCGCACAGAACCTTGAATTAAGCCTTTTTGATCAGAACTAAGTATTCTTAACAGTATTGTGGATTATTTTTGTCGTTTATGGTCTTGTGATAAATCTATATAAAGTATACCTATTTTTATAAATATATAACCTGTGTGGTGTCCATTTGTAGTGTTGTCACTTGATTACTGTATGTGTTCACAAATGCTTTACACACGGCCTCTGAACTAAGCCTGTCTGCTCGTGCCAAGCTACCAAGAGGGTGAGCAGGGGTTATTTCGGGAGTGTACCTACTTTCCCTGACTAGACTCAAGGGTCCCTATTTGGACAAAGGTACCTACCTCTGCCAACTAGAGACCCCCAAATCTAACATTGGTGGTCAGCGGTGAGGATTCTGGACTTGCATTTGTGACTCATGTACAGTGATTGGTGAACACTACTTAGTGAGTGCAGACCAAAACGCAACCACATACTTTTATAGCATTTTTCTGGGATTTCCTATTTTTGCAAATGCCAAGTTCAGTCACTATGGAGAAACCAGCATCAGTAGCCTCTGTTGAGTGTGATTGGGAAGAAGAGAGGCTAGAATGCTACACCCTCAAGCAGCTCAGGCAATTCTGCAAAAGTTTAAAGTGTCCATGACCGGACTCTCCAGGAAGGAGGATCTCCAAAAGGCGCTGAGGGCTTGGGTCGAATCAAGGAGTGCCCCTGTGGAGGGGGCTGAGAATGCAGTAGGACAGCTGGAGGGGCTATTGGGTCTAGGGGCTAGAAGACCACCTTCCCCAGTAGGTAGCAGTGTTTCTGCCAGAGGACTGTCTCCAGAGGAGTTGGAGGACAGGAAGGAGAGTAGGATGCACGAAATGCAGCTGACCAAGCTCAAGCTGAATGGGCAGTTAGAATTCGAAATGCAAACTAGGAAATTAGCCCTAGAGGAAAAGAAAATGCAGTTTGAACATGAGAAAGTTTTGAGGGAGTTGGAATTGAAGGCCAAGAGCTTAGAGATTACTCCCTCTGGTGGCAGTGTACCGCCTGTGCCTGTTGAAGCTAGAGTGTATATTCCCAAAGATGTGGTGAAGGAGTTTTTAAAAATGATGACATAGGGCAGTGGTTCAAAGCCTATGAGGTAGCCATGTCTTCCCACCGGGTCCCTGAGAAGGATTGGGGAGCGGGGTTGTGGGGACGGTTCCTCAGTGAAGGGCGGGATACCTTGTTGGATTTGCCCTCTGAAGTCTATAATTCGTACAGCCACATGAAGGATGCCTTAATGACTAGGTATGGGTTGACCCCTGAGCTTTATAGGCAAAGGTTCAGGAACTGTAGTAAGATTGAAAGCAGTACCTGGGTTGAATATGTGACCTTCTTTTGCAGAGCCTTGGATGGTTGGGTAAAGGGTAGCAAAGCGACTGATTTTCAGGCGCTCTTTGATTTGATTGCCTGGGAGCACTTGTCTGGTAATTGTTTTCCTGAGCTACGCCAGCACCTGATTGATAGTAAGCTGACTAACCCTAGGCAGCTTGCTGAGGAAGCGGACCGCTGGGTGAGTACCCGGGTCCACAAGGGTCACGTGGGAGACTCCGCCAAGGGTGGGCAGGGTCCCCAGCAGAAGAGTGGGGGGACAAGGGTAAACAGAAGGAGTTCCATAAAGGGCCCCAAAGTAAACCCCAAGGGAACCAAGGGAAAGGTTCCCAGCCTCCCCCTGAGAAGAAGCCAGTGGCCCGACAGGCCCCCTGTTCACCAGGGACCACTGGTATGTTACAAGTGTGGCGCCCCTGGCCACAAGGCAAACGATCCTCGTTGCCCTTTGTATGGAAAACCAGCACCCACCAGTGCAGTCCCCGGCAGTTGGCTAGTGTAGCCCTGGGGGAGGAGTTGGGTGCCCAAGGTGGGGGGATCCCACAGTGTTTTCCCTTGTCTCATTAGGAGACTCTGAGATGGTCCCTAGGACCCCGCTGCCTGAGAACACTAAGAAATACAGGCAGTGGGTGACCATCAATGGCCATAGGGTGGAGGCTCTGAGAGACACCGGAGCCAGTGTGACAGCTGTCAAGTGTCACCTGGTGTCTAAAGAGCAGGTTATCCCTGATGCATTCTATCTGGTTGTTGCCGCTGACAACACAGAGAGTCACTGCAAGGTGGCTCAGGTTCCCTTTGAGTGGGGGGGTCTCGGGTACTCTTCAAGTAGCTGTGAGGCCAGCCATGCCTGTTGACTGTTTGTTAGGGAACGATTTGGAGAGCTCACCTTGGGCTAAGGTGGAGCGGAGTGCGCATTTAGAAATGTTGGGCTTGCCTGATTGGGCATGTGTGACCACCCGGTCAATGGCAGCTAAAGGTGTTCAAGAGGACCTGGAGCCTGAGAGGGAGGCCCAGGTGCCTGCCGGAGAGAGAAGAGGCAGGGGCGCGGGAAACCGGCCCCGAAGTTCCCACGGTCCAGGAGGAGGCAGACCCTGAGGGGGATGCCCAGGAGCCTACAGGGGAACAGGTAGCTGAACTGGGGGACCTACCTGAGGCTGACCCATTGGCAGCAAGAAGGAGGACCCTCCAGGGAAGAGTTCTGCAAGGAGCAGAACACATGCCCTTCTCTCGTGGGTCTGAGGCAACAGGCCACAGACCAGGCAGCAGGTGATTAGTCTGGATCACATTGGGTTTACTGGGAGGATGGTCTCCTGTATTCAGAGCCTAAGGTTGCTGAGCCTGGGTCAGCCCGTGTGCTGGTGGTACCCCAGCGCTTCAGAGCCTTCCTACTGGGGTTGGCTCATGATGTACCGTTAGCGGGACATCTAGGGCAGGACAAGACCTTTGACAGGCTTGTTACCCATTTCTATTGGCCCCAGATGCGCAGGAGTGCCGCCACTCACTGCAGGACATGCCAGACTTGCCAGGCAAGTGGAAAGAGTGGGAGGAAGCACAAGGCTCCTCTCCAGCCATTCCCTGTGGTCAGCACCCCCTTTGAACGGGTGGGTATTGACATTGTGGGGCCACTGGACCCCAAGACAGCCATGGGAAACAGGTTTATCCTGGTCTTGGTGGACCATGCCACCCGGTACCCTGAAGCCATCCCTCTGAGGACAGTGACGGCCCCCGTGGTGGGACGGGCACTGATGGGAATTTTCTCACGTGTGGGATTCCCTCAAGAGGTGGTGTCTGACAGAGGTACCAACTTCGTGTCCAAGTACATGAAGTCCCTGTGGCAGGAGTGCGGTGTAACTTACAAGTTCACCACTCCTTACCACCCTCAAGGAAATGGGCTGGTTGAGAGATTCAGCCGGACCCTCAAGAGCATGATTATGGGTCTGGAAGAACCCATGAGGCGTAAATGGGACGTCCTCTTACCATGCCTGTTGTTTGCATACCGGGAGGTGCCACAGAAGTCTCTAGGGTTCAGTCCCTTTGAGCTCCTCTATGGACACCCGGTGCGAGGACCTCTGAGTTTGGTCAAGGAAGGCTGGGAGCAATCTCCCAGGAAACCTCCCCAGGATGTATACAGTTACATGCTGGCCTTCCGGAACCAGACTAGGCGTTTCAGAGAACTTGCTGAGGCAAATCTGGAAGCCAGCCAGGAGGAGATGAAGCGGTGAGTACGACCAGAATGCCACTCTGGTAGAGCTTCAGCCTGGTCAGAAAGTGTGGGTCATGGCCCCGGTGGAGCCTTGTGCGCTCCAGGACAGGTGGACCGGCCCTTTTACGGTGGTGGAGCGCAAGAGTCCAGTTACCTATTTGGTGGACTTGCAGTCTCCCAGGAACCCCTTGCGGGTCCTGCATGTGAACCGCCTGAAGCCCTACTTGGAGAGGTCCCAAGTGGGCATGCTCTTAGCTACAGATGATGGAATGGTGGAGGAGACCGAGCCTCTTCCTGACCTCCTGTCAGCCCGAGAGCAAGATGGATCAGTGGAGGGAGTAAACCTCTCTACCTCCCTGACACCTGAGCAGCAGGGTGACTGTCGCCAACTGTTGGGACAGTTCCCTGACCTGTTCTTCCTGGTTCCCAGTGTCACTCATTGGTGCGTCCATGAGGTGGACACTGGGGACAGTCTTCCTGTGAAGCACAAGGCTTACAGGGTGACTGACAGGGTCAGAGCCTGCATCAAGGAGGAGGTCTCCAAGATGTTTGCGCTAGGGGTGATTGAGTCCTCTAACAGCCCTTGGGCCAGCCCCGTGGTCTTGGTTCCAAAGGCTGCCGCCCTGGTGCCACACCAGAACTCCGGTTCTGTGTGGACTACAGGGGACTCAATTCCGTCACCAGGACTGACGCCCACCCCATCCCCAGAGCTGATGAGCTCATAGATCGGTTAGGGGCTGCGCGGTACCTCAGCACGTTTGACTTAACGTCTGGGTACTGGCAGATCGCCTTGACTGATGGGGCAAAGAGAGGTCAGCATTCTCCACACCAGATGGGCACTACCAGTTCCGGGTGATGCCCTTTGGGATGAAGAATGCCCCTGCCACCTTTCAGAGGTTGGTCAACCAGGTGTTGGTTGGACTGGAGGATTTCAGTGCCGCCTACCTGGATGACATCGCAGTGTTCAGTGCCAATTGGGAAGAACATCTGCGTCACCTCTGGGAAGTGTTGATGGCGCTGCGGAGGGCAGGCCTCACAATCAAGGCGAGTAAGTGCCAGATTGGGCAGGGTTCTGTGGTGTACTTGGGACACCAGGTTGGGAGCGGCCAGGTGGCGCCCTTCCAACCGAAAATTGATACCATTCTGGCTTAGGAGCCCCCAAGACCCAGACAGAGGTGAGAGCCTTCCTAGGACTCACCGGGTATTACCGGAGGATTCGTCAAGGGGTATGGCAGCATTCTTGCCCCCTTGACCGAGCTGACTTCCAAGAAGCAGCCCAGGAAAGTGATTTGGACTGACGCCTGTCAAAAAGCTTTTGACACCTTGAAGACTGCCATGTGCACGGCGCCTGTGCTCCAGGCACCCAACTTCTCCAATGAGTTCATTGTTCAGACGGACGCTTCAGAGCATGGTGTAGGGGCTGTTCTATCCCAGATCAATGAGGAGGGCCTAGACCAACCTGTAGCCTTCATCAGTAGGAGGTTACTTCCCGGGGAACAGAGATGGAGTGCTATCGAGCGTGAGGCATTTGCTGTGGTCTGGGCACTGAAGAAGCTGAGACCATACCTGTTTGGGACTCACTTCCGGGTTCAGACAGACCACAGGCCCCTCAGATGGTTGATGCAGATGAGGGGTGAGAATCCAAAGCTGTTGAGGTGGTCCATTTCCCTACAGGGGATGGACTTTACGGTGGAACACCGCCCTGGTACAGAACACGCCAATGCTGATGGTCTGTCCAGATTTTCCGCCTTAGCGATGAGAACTCCCTAGGGGTAGGATAGTTCTCCCCACATTTCAGCTGGAGGGGACACGTGTTAGACCTGGCATCCTTGGCGTGGGTCTCCCTTCCATTTTTCGTAATACCTCCACTGTTGCCGATATGTTTTTGCTGGACTAGATGCTCATGGGCACTTTGCCGCTGCTAATCAGTGCCAAAGTGCAAGTGCTCCCTATCGTTAATTGATATATGTATTAGCGACTCCATGATTGGATGATTGGGTTACTTGTCAGTCCCTAGTACAGTGCACTCAGTGTGCCCAGGGCTTGTAAATCCAATGCCGCTGGTGGGCTTGCAGCACTAGTTGTGCCACCCACAGAAGCGGCTGATAAAATGTGTCTCAGGCCTGCCATCGCAGAGCCTGTGTGCAGCCTAGGGCTGCCATGTCGACTTGGTGAGTACACCCACTTACCAGTCCCTAAACCTTCCCTTTACTGCATGTTGGTCACCCCTAAAGTAGGCCCTAGGGCAGGGTGCATTGTAAGTATAAGGTAGGACATGCCCTGGTGTGTGTGGCATGTCCTAATAGTGAATTACAGCCATTTTCGTTTTTCACTATTGCAAGGCTACCTGCTCCCCATAGGCCAGAATGGGCAGACTGACTATTACACCTTATAGTCAGAACCGACCCAGGGAACATGGTAGAAAAACGAATTTAGTATGCCTGAACTCAGGATGATAAAATACATCTTTTAGTGAAGTTGGTTTTAACATTCTGTGTTTGAAAATACCACTTTTAGAAAGTGGGTATTTTCTTGCCTAACTATCCAAGCCTGCCTCTGCTAGGTTGTGTATTCCTTGTCTGGAGATTGAGTGACAGGGGCTGGGGGTGGCTACAGGAGACAGGGTGAGTCAGCACAGGGCTGAATAGAAAGATCTGCATCCAGAGTGGAGGGAGGAGTTGCACCTGGGTCTGAATAGGGCTGTGCCTGCCTGCCTTCCACAATGCTGGCTCCACCTCCTGCCGGGCGGCTGAGCACTCTGCCCCACATTCTGAAAGGAAAGAAGGAGTCAGAAAAACAAAGTGCTCCAGAACTGACCAGAACTGGTTTTGGACTAGGCAGAGGCCTCTCTGCCTCCAGAGAACAAAGAGAATCAGGGTATAAGAGGGGCACCCAGACCCCAGGAAAATTAGATCACTTTTGGGAACAAGAAGAAACCTTTGCTGAGGAGCGGAACCAAGAAGAAACTGAGGAGAGACTATCCCTAAGCCTGAAGTGCTGCTTGGGGATTGGCCTGCAGTGGTTTGCCTGACTGCCAAAGAAAGGAGAAAGGAACTTTGCTTTGCTGTGACTTTCATCAACTTGTGAAGGATCTCCAAGGGCTTGGAAGAGAGCTTGCCCCCTGACCGAAGTCCCAGGACCATTGGACTTCACCCCCTTTGTGAATTGCTGCTGGAAACACTGTTTCAGTGGCTGCAGAGCTAGGGAGCTGTGACCGACTCTCACGACCGACTCGGTGTCCTGTAAGCACCGCATCGAAGCACCGTCTCGCCCTGCAACGCACGGCCCTGGTCTCACTGACTCCGTCAACGAGCCGCTGCCTGCACCGCATCGAGGGACAACGCGTCCTGCAACGCTCGCTACGCCGGATCGAACTGGTCCGACCGACACGGTCACTGCTGCTGAGTTCGAGTCCTGTGACCGCACCGGAGTTGGGCACCGCTTGCACGCTTGCGACGCACCGCCCGACTCGCACCGCTGTCCGGACTGATCGACGCCAGCTCCTGAATCCGGCTCCGTCGCCGCACCGCAACCTGCCAGCACCGCATCGAAGCACCGTCTCGCCCTGCAACGCACGGCCCTGGTCTCACCGACTCCGTCTCGACGGCGTCAATGAGCCGCTGTCTGCACCGCATCGAGGGACAACGCGTCCTGCAACGCTTCCATTTCTGCATCGCGACCGCGACGAACAGCCATCCGGCTCGCACGCCCGTGCCTGCCGCTTCAAGTAAAGGTACTGTGACCGAGTCTGTCTACGCTGTGTTGGCCCGTCTCGACGCGGTCAGCTGGATTTGTTAGACTCTGTTTGTTCTCGACATCGCCGTAGCCAGAGGAGGCTACCGACTCGCACAGAACCTTGAATTAAGCCTTTTTGATCAGAACTAAGTATTCTTAACAGTATTGTGGATTATTTTTGTCGTTTATGGTCTTGTGATAAATCTATATAAAGTATACCTATTTTTATAAATATATAACCTGTGTGGTGTCCATTTGTAGTGTTGTCACTTGATTACTGTATGTGTTCACAAATGCTTTACACACGGCCTCTGAACTAAGCCTGTCTGCTCGTGCCAAGCTACCAAGAGGGTGAGCAGGGGTTATTTCGGGAGTGTACCTACTTTCCCTGACTAGACTCAAGGGTCCCTATTTGGACAAAGGTACCTACCTCTGCCAACTAGAGACCCCCAAATCTAACAATGACGTTACAATGTGTCATACAGGATGTCACTCTGGGTGTGTGACTTCATTATGGAAGGTATAACAAGGGATTGCTCCTGTGATCAATACATGCTCGGAGCCGAGTAATAATGACACATCCATAGGCACTGAAGCGGAGAGGTATTTCTCAAAGAATGCAGACTTCTGAAGAGCTGCACTGGCTCAGGTGTCCCCCTACCCCAGAGTCTTAACGTCCATGGAATAAAACCTGATACCAAAGTATTACCATCATTCCCTACTCACCAAAACTACCTCTCAATCCAACAACAGAGCATTTTGAGATCGAATTTCAGCAATCTTGTGTTACTTTTGACCCTCGATAAAAATTAATTCCACCCAAATGGGTTCAAATCAAAAGTGTAGCAAATGGGTTCCACCCATTTAGTCCAGCAGGATGGTTTGCAAATAACTATCCGTTTTTTGGACTTCTACTGTGATTGAGTCTCACTACCAGAGTCTCACTCACAGTAAATACACAGTAATTGGACAGAGCGTGTTAAGCTTCAGTATCCACCTTTTAAGACAAGGCTGCTGATATACATCTACAGTAAGAGTTTCTGGGCTGGTTACAAGTGAACAGATAAAAGTGTGCGGGCTGCATGTGTGAGACTACTGTCGTGCGCAGCCCTGTATCTTTGCACAGGTAGTCTGTCACAGAGGGGACTTTGTAAGGATTGATAATGACCTGGGGTAGGCCACATCATGGGAGTTGGCATCCATAGTATAGGTCTGTAGTGCTTTCAATGTGCACACATAATCAGTGAAATCTGCCCTAAGCATAAGTTTGCACTAACCGTGGGCAGCTAACAGAGGCTGCAGAGATTTGTAAACTACGCATTACATTAAAAACACGGAATTCATGCAATAATTCTGACTACGCCACGCAGCAGAGTTAGCTACTGCACCCACAACCCTTTGATAAAACAATTTTACCTTTACATGCTTAAAAAAAAAAAACATATAACCAATTCACAAAAGTGAACTCTGAAAAATACCAGGCAATGAGAGAGGTGATGATTTTGGGGTCACCCCTAATGTAGTGGGAGGGCAAGCAGATGCCTTGAACACAAAGAGCATATCATGCTGAACGATTCGGTGGTGGTCCCATCCTCCTAGGACTACCCCAAGCAAAGTTATGGGCAAAAATACAATGCCGACGAAAGGCCCAGCAAAGCATTATGGGGCGAGATTCTAGAGTGCAGTGAATATTATAGTATTAGCTCTCAGCTGAGCCAGAGAGCCTGCCCCTTGAGGAATGTTTTGATATTGGATACTATAATATTCACTACACTCTAGAATCTCGGCCCATAATGCTTTGCAGGGCCTTTGGTGGGGATTGTATTTTTGCCCATAACTGTGCTTGGGGTGGTCCTAGGAGGATTGGACCACCACCAAATAGTTCAGCATGATGTGCTCTTTGTGTTCACAGCATCTCCTTGGTTCTCTCCCTAGGTTAGGGAGGACCCCAAAATCATCACCTCTCTCACTGTGTGCTATATTTTCATTTTCACTTTTGTGAGAAGACTATATGCATTTTAGCATGTAAAGATAGAATTAATTATTGTTTAAATAAATGTACTGTTTGTTATATTTTCATTTTCACTTTTGTGAGATGACTATATGTATTATAGCATGTAAAGATAGTTATTTGAAGTTTTACTAAAGATATGTGAGATTTCTGTTTTATTAATCGCATTACATTGAAAACACAAGATTTCTGTTTTATTAATATGCATAACACAGAATTCATGCAAAAACTCTGGAGTAAGCTACTGCACCCACAACCCTTTGATAAAACAACTTTATCTTTACATGCTAAAAAGCAAACAACCAATTCACAAAAGTGAGCTTTGAGAAATATCAGGCAATGAGAGAGGTGATGATTTTGGGGTCCCCCCCTAACCTAGGGGGAGGACCAAGCAGATGCCTTGAACACAAAGAGCATATCATGCTCAACGATTGTGGTGGTCCCATCCTTCTAGGACCCCCCCAAGCAAAGTTATGGGCAAAAATACAATGCCAACCAAAGGCCCAGCAAAGCATTATGGGGCGAGATTCCCCTTGAGGAATGTTTTGATATTGGATACTATCTTATTCACTGCACTCTAGAATCTCATCCCATAAGGCTTTGCAGGGCCTTTGGTTGGGATTGTATTTTGCCCATAACTGTGCTTGGGGTGGTCCTAGGAGGATGGGACCACCACCGCATCGTTCAGCATGATGTGCTCTTTGTGTCCAAGGCATCTGCTTGGTTCTCTCCCTAGGTTAGGGAGGACACCAAAATCATCACGTCTCTCACCGCTTGCTGTATTTTCATTTTCATTTGTGAGATGCCTATATGCATTTTTGCATGTAAAGATAGAGTTATTTGTTGTTTTATCAAGGGTATGTGAGGTTTCTGTTTTATTAATGGGGATGAGACAGAACGGAGTTGCGGAGCGGAGTTCACAGAGTTTTTGTTCAATTCTGCAGAATTTCGTGTAGTGGTACTCCGTCAACTATGCCCACCCTTAGTTTGCACTACATAGACCTACAAAGTCCAACAAAGTATCAATTGGGGGTCAATTAAAATACACCCCAAGCTTGAATTTGAAGCCCCCAGTAATATACATTTACATCTTCCAGTACTTTTCATGTTTCTCTGGTACAGTTCCTTATCTGGTACCAGGATTTTAACCCCTCCCCTCCCCCCTCGTTACTGGGCCAAGTTAATTACTCTGCTCCTAAGCAGAGGGGTGAAAAGCCTCCCCACACAAAAAGGCAATTATCAGTTATTGACTTAATTTCTGGCAAAGAAAAGGGTGGGGATGAAATCTGCTGCTAATAATTAGCATGTTACTCGGCACCTGGGCTGGGGTCAGGCAACTGGTTCAGCAAGGGGTGGAAGCTCTCAAGGAAACTCAGTCCAGAGACAACTTGAAATTGCCATTTTGAATTGTCCCTGAATGCTGTGCAGGATTGGGACATGGGTCGGTGGGATGATGTGTAATCCTGTCCCTTAAAACGTACCACCCCACTTAAAAAAAAAGAACCCTGCACAAGGGAGAGACAGCTGAGAAGACCCTAGACCTAGGATTGACACCAGCAAAAGGATACCCAAATGGAAGGAGAAGCTACCTATTGCCATGCAAGGATGGAGGATGGACTCTGACTCCAGAAGACCCCAGGAGCATGATGGGTCTCTCTGGGCCAGTGGTGCTGGTCCCCTTATGCGGCCTGAGGAATAGTTGGGGAAATAGACCTACTGGGGGTCACTGGATAGTTCCCCCAGGACTTCTATTGACTGGCCCTGGGTGCTCTTCAAGAAGCCAGGAGCTCTGGAGCATGAGGTGTGTAGCCGGGTGGGTGCTTTGCTGGCTGGTTGTGTAAGGGCTGTGCAAGAGGTGCACACCAGCAGGAGAATAGAACCAGGAGTTGAGCAGGGGGCAGTAAAACATCAGCTTTCCATTCAAAAGGACCTTTAGAGGCCAGGAGGACTAAAGAAAATGTACCAGGTGGCTATGGCTGGCCACCAGGAGCAAACAAGCCAATGATGATGAAAATCAGCCCTCCTGGGCCAGACATATGCAGTTTTAAAGATTTGCCTTTTTAAAGACAAGTAAACAAGTGAATAGGCATACTGTTATCCACCCAACCGCCTTTAAAAACCACAAGTGGGCCAGAGCCTAGGGGTCAGTGTAAAATGGATTTGCTCTTATATCTTATTCTCCTTTAAGGTGGGAGCTTGTGTGTTCTCGAAGGGGCCTCATCTTCCGAACGTCCGAAGCATGGACTGTGGGGCCCGCACCCTTTCCCCGCAACCCTGATGCAAAGAGGAGGGCCAGTGCAAGAAGAAGACACTGTCCCATGGATCACATCCCCTGGGACAAGGTTACCTTATCTGGGCACATTGCCACCCCTGTGTCTGGTGGGGACGGGTGCACTCACCAACACATTACCACTACCGGCACAGGCGTGAGCAGAAGATGTGCTACTCCTGCAGATGGAGTTGCAGAGGAGATGCAGGCTCCCACATGGAACACCCAAGGTGCACTGGTGAGCAGAAAGCTGGTGTGGCAGACGGGAGTGGGCTCCCACTGCTGCCCCCACCCTTACCTAAAACCGAGTGCCTGGTGGGCATAGGCACCCAGGGTTGGAAAAACAACATACAAAAAGGCTCATCTGATATTCTTAGAAACCAGTCTGGCAGGTTCTGTAATGCACTGTGCGGTCTAATTTGCATATTTGCTTTTGCTTGTGGTGGCCCTCAAATGAGCAGGGGTACCACCAACCTTTTGATAAGGTGTTGTGGGAGGCTGCAAGAGGTGCCACAGCTGCCGAGAAAGTTTTGTATAAGTTAATCCTAAATCTCCTGTGATCTTATAACAATGACCCTAGGAGAGGTTTTCGTTTGTTTTCATCCACTCTAAGAATTAGAGCTTTTACTCTTGGGCTCTGTGGTGCAAGAACCCTTTGTGTTTGATCCTACTGCTGCATTTTGTGGCCTGAAGAATTTAAAGTAAGACTAGGACACACGTTTTCAATTTGAAAATGTTTATTGATAATATTGGTGATGAACAGTGCAATATATATATGTATATATTGAAAGTTGATGAGTATTGCTAGGGTTCCTTTTACCTCCAATGGTGTTACATTGACAAGGTATAACATGGTTAGTGTTGTTAACGTGTTGATACTCTAAAAAAAAAGTCTGTAGACCTGCCTTATATACTGACAACCCTTATATTGTGATGTTGCATCACAATCATGTATAAGTATTGGGGTATTGTCATTATAGGATTCAGGACCAACTAGGGATTTAATATAGGGTGTCAACAAAGCTATTTCCATCTATCTGATTATTTGTACATTTAATGCGTAGTATTTAGTAGTAATGTAATGTAATGTAATGAAGTTATTTATAAAGCGCTAGCTGCCACTCCGAAAGGAGCATCCTGGCGCTGGTTAGAGGTGAGAGGTGATTCCCAGGGAGACTAGATGAGGGACAGGCATAGTTCGTCTGTGGAACTGAATATCCATGTTTTCAACAATTTCCTGAATTGGGTTTCATTTTTTTGCAGTCTCAGATGGGTTGGCAACTTGTTCCATGCCTTGGTTCCCAGAACGGTCACTGTCTTTCCCCCTTTGGTTTTACATTTAAAGGTAGGTGGTTTAAGGAGGTTGGCTGATGAGGACCTGAGGGTTCTTGATGTGATATAGGGAGTAAATCTCTCCGAGATGTACTTAGGTCCTAGTTTGAGCGAGGCTCTGAAAGTGATTAAGAGGATTTTAAAGAGTATTCTTTTGTGGAGTGGGAGCCAATGAAGGGCTTTCAAAGCTGCCGATGCCGAGGACCTATGAGGCAGCTTTAGCACTAAGCGCGCTGTCGCGTGTTGGACCATTTGGAGTCTTTTCAAGGTTGATTTTTTTGCTCCTGCCAGGAGGCTGTTGCAGTAATCCAGGCGCAAGAGGATTAAGGCCACTGCCACTGATTTCCTAGCGGAGAGTGGTATCAAATCAAAGAATTTTTTCAGAGATTTAATGAGGCTGAAGCAGGTCCCTGCTACTGCCATTACATGTGGATAAAAGGATAGCGCAGTATCAAAATGCACCCCTAAATTTTTAGCTACCTTCACCGTGTCAGGTGGGGGTGTCGTCCCCTCTGGCCACCACTCATGTGGCCGGAATGGGACATCTTTTCCTACTGGCAAAATCTCCGTTTTGTCAGTGTTACATCTGAGGTGATTATCCTTCATCCACTGGATGACCTCGGATAGGCAATGTTTAAAATTGAGTTCGGCGTTAGTGGAATTGTTGTCTAGCGAAAGAATCATTTGGGTCTCATCTGCGTAAGAAGTAACTTCGATCCCAAAAGATGATACCAAAGAGATAAGTGGGGTCATATAAATGTTGAATAACAACGGGCTCAGCGACGAGCCCTGTGGTACTCCTGTTGTGATGTGCCATTCAACGGAAAGAAAAGATCCCAGGGTCACTACTTGTCTACGATTAGTGAGGAAGGACTTTATCCATTCAAGCCTGAGATGCTGCAGGATTTCAGCCTTTGCATAAGGATGGAGTGTGAGATGGTATCGAAGGCGGCCGACAGATCGAGTAAGATCAGGACTGCCTTTCTTCCTTTGTCAGCTAACATTGTTAAAGTGTCTGTTAATTCTAGGAGTGCAGATTCTGTAGAATGCTTTGGGCGAAAACCAGATTGTTGGGGGTGAAGAATGTTAGCGGCCTCAATGAATTTAGTAAGTTCTTTGTGAACTAACTTTTCTGTAATTTTGCCCAATAGTGGGAGTAAAGATATAGGCCGGAGATTTGAGAGCACCGAAGGGTCAATGTTTTACTTCTTTTGTAGAGGTTTTACCAATGCCAACTTCCATTCGTCTGGCACTGTACCTGAACTTAGTGAGGAATTAACTATGTGGTTTATGATTGGGTTAACTATATCTATGATTTTGTGGAGAATTATAGGAGGGCAGGCGTCTAAGGGGGAACCTGATTTGCATGCTATGATAGCATCACAAGTTTGATACTGGTTCGAAAGTTCGTAAGGAAAAGGCAGTGGTAACGGAATCATGCTTCTGGGCGACATCTAGGCCAGGGGAGGTTCTAAAATCCTTTTGAATTTTTTGAATTTTGTCTTCAAAGAAGACTGAAATTTGATTGCATAATTCTTGGGAAGGTGGAATCTCTTTCTGTAGTACTTTCAGGTTAGTAAAGGACTTTACAACTAAGAAGATGGCTTTTTAATCTTGGTTTGCTTCCTGAATTTTGTTAGCGTAGTACTCTTTTTTAGCTAATTTAATCTGGGCATGATAGAGTTTCCTACTGATTTTAAAAGCTAGTCTATCTCCTGTATCGTAAGATCTTCTACACTTGCGCTTGTGTTGCTTACAGTGGAGATGTGTTTGTGCAAGTGCAAGTGTGTGTAATAAAAGTATTTTTCCTTCATTTAAGATAAGCACTGACTGGCCAAAAATTTATTTAGGTGCTATTGCGTGCCAGTGAATTGCGATTGCTAGCCCACACCACCTCCCCCAGTAATCCTTGGATTGATCTGTTTAACTACCCTGAGAGAGTCAAGTGCTACAATGGAATTCTTGACTCTCAGTAAAGAGACCATTGAAGACGTATTGCTTTTCAAGGAATCCCATCCTTCACAACTAATAAGAACATTTCGTACAGAAAGACAAAACATCTTAATAAGCCAATATTTATTTTTAAGAATTTCTCTGAATGATTTTACTGGTTCATTAATAAACAGTATACTAGAGGAAAATCAAGAGGTACATTCTGCTCCCTTCAATTGGTTACACTGACTGCCTCTAGTTTAAGGGCCAATGCCACTTTGATACATACACACTTCGAATGTTTTGGAATGTTTACACCACCTTCTGATTTTAGCTTTCAGAACTTGCCTAGGGAAATCCAAGGACACATGCCATCACATAAAATGTGTAATATATTTTTATTAAGTTTCTTAAAAACTCACCAAAAGGGCAACTGCGTTCATTGATAAGAAATATCATACAGCTGCAGCTTATAACCATTTCAATTGACTCCAAACTTCACCACCTTGAGAAGGATAAGTTGATCATTCCTCTACTATTTAATTGACTCAAGTTATTAGTCGATTTGTACCTACAGTGACCATGTCTTCAGTTGAATCCTATAATTATATACCGAAATATAACTGCTGTGATTTGACCATTGGTGTAAATGACCACCTTCTGCACAGTATTCCCCCAGAGTTTTGCCTTCCTTTGTGGCCATAGGATGCTAGGCACTTTACCCTTGCTAATAAGAGGTAAAGTGCTTATGCCTTCCCTTTCAAACATCTTAAAAATGCTATACACATGATTGTTACATTTTATTTGCTTGTAAGTCTCTAGTATGTGGTACCACATGTACTCAGGGTCTGAAATTTAAAGGTTGCTAGAGAGATGAAGCACTCATTGTGCTACCCACTAAAGAAGCACCGTAAAACATGTCTCCAGGCTGACCACTGCAGCCTGGGCGTGCAGCTTTAAACTATCATTTCTACCTGCCCCAATAAACTATTGCCTGGCCTATACCTCCCTTTTTAATACTTGTAAGTCACCCCTACAGTGGGTATTAAATGCCCATAGACCAGGGTACATAGTATTTAACTGTAGGACATGTATATTTAATGTTTTACAAGTCTTGGCAGTGAAAAAGCCCCAAAGTCATTTTTGAGTGTGGCAAGGCTGACTCTCCCATAGGCTAACTCTGGTTTACACAATTACATTTAATATGTGCTAGATTCAGTTTGGGAATAGCTAAAAAAAATATTTCAAGGTCTCATTTTAATAGTAATGTTACAGGCGGAAAAAGCTCACACCTAGTCCTGCCTCGCTTTTGTCTCTCTAGTCAGTTTGGCTGCAAAACTATTGGGAGAGGTTGAACTGACCAGAACTGGTTTTGAGGGTGCACATAACACAAGGGAACCCCTGGAATCCATAAGCACCTGGGTAAATTAGTAATGTTTAAAGGAACAGTGGTCCCTAGTATGATAATTATGCATCAACATATAAGCAAAAGTGTATTCCAAAAACAATGTTTTAATGAAAGAAAATTTACAAAACAATTATCATGTTCAAGGTTATAGTGGGGTGCAGAAAACGTGCTCATGCGAGGTTGATAGAAATGCACAATGAGCGTGTCACAGTCTATACTATCTGTATGTAGCCCCTATGTCTTAGTTATAATAATTATCAGAGCAGGTCTGCACAGTTAGTCTGTGGCGTTTTGACTTACACACTTTAAGGGATCATTATCAGGACTCAAATCAAAGTCTACCCGGGACAATGGGAATTAAACTCAAAAAGACACACATAAAGAAATGGACAACCAAAAATATAGGGCAAAATGTTACAGGCTGACACAGCAAAGTTGGTAATCTACACTTATTACATCTTATTATTACTCACATCCACAGAAAGTACATTCAGGTTCTCTGCAAGAGTTGAAAGGAAAGGAAAGTGACATTAGCGAAAGTTAAGTAGTGGGAGACTTGAAACAGGTAGCGTAGTATTCCAGAGAGATGGCTTACCCAAAAGTAAGAAGAACTGGTTTGGTCAAGAAGGATCAACGTGCGGGGCCGTGGGATCTTGACACACAGTGTACCACCATAAAAAAGGATTGCTGTGAGTATATGGCAGGCAAAGGATGGAAATAGCAATAACACCTTGCTGCCCAAAATCAGAAAGCAAGTATGAGGCAGCAAAGAGTCTGCCCAGAATCAGACACCTAGTATGAGGTAGCAAGGTGTCTGCAGCCAGGCGGGGACCAGAGAATAGGGATCTGGTGCAGGGGGACCAGGAGATAAACATCTTAAAGTGTCAAGACCAGTACAAACATCTATGTACAACTGTCTGATGCTAAAGGAATGTAGGACAAGCGGCAACCCCCCGAGTGTTGCAGAGTATTGCTAATACCTTGTCGAATGGCAGCTAGGTCATCTGGGGCCAACTGGGAGAGTCAGTCACTGGTAAAGGGCAATTGTAATTAAATCCTACAATGGAGACCAGAATAATAGACAGAAGAGGGCATGGCCTAAAGTAAAAAGTTCTAGCTCTAGTCCAAAGTTATAATAATGCGGTCCAATCCTCCACTGTATTCATACTGTTGAGATGCAAAATCCATTTGATTTCTTCTTTATCCAATACTGATGTCACTTCTCCACCCCTGCTTGGTGTCTTAATAAAGGATATCACTTGCTATCGAAGGGCAGATTCAGTGCGTTGTTTTTACAAAAAATGTTCGACTAGTGGTGCAGTGGAGACCTCACACCTAATACGGCTCCTGTGCTGGCAGACTCTAACTTTGATTTTCTGTGTGGTTTGCCCAACATAGATCAATTTGCAAAGACAAAAAGACTACATATACTATGCTGTGGGTATTGCAGTTGGAAAATTGCTTAAACGCCATCCTCATATTGACATGCAGAAATTATTTTGATTCAAGTGGTGACCGAGCAGACAATGCACTGTCCTCATTTGTAGTGCCTAATGAGAGGAGGTAATTGCCAAAGATCATTTATCGAGTGTTATTTTGAGGGAGGGCAGCAAGCACCAGATGGTTCTTCAAGCCTTTTTTCTTTTCAAAATGCAAAAATTGGCTTTTTAAGTGTGAGGTCATCTGCTGCATGAAGATTTCAATCCTTTTTTATACATTTAGTGACCTGATTAGATACAGGAAAGAATGTTGTTACACATACAAGTTTAGTGTTCTCTGTTGTGGGATTAGGTGTTAATAACATTTCCAAAAAGGCAATACAATGCCTTTTTAATGAACTTCACACTAGTCGTCTGAGATAGCCTCTCAAAAACAGTTTTTTAAATAGTTTCCCTACCTCTCTGAAGAAGTCTGTATTAAGCATAATTAGTTGCATATAATTCTCAAAAACTGACTGTATGGAAGGGAGTCATGTAGTGCCCATTCATGATGACTACAATAGGTTCAAAACATGTTCCTCTATGTAGGCTTGCGATGGAGCGTAGTGTATAGCTCTCCCCGGTGCACAGACATAATATCGACTTTTTAATTTCGACCTAGAGAAATATCGAGTTGGCAATATCGAAGGGACAGAATATCGACATCAAGAATATTGGTGACCAGAATATCGACCTGAAGGTAAGAAATATTGTTTTTATTAATATCGAAGTCAGTAATATCGTTTGCAAAAATATTGTTGTTAATAATATCGATGTTTATATTAGTGTTATGTATTTTAGTATGTATTTTATATGTATGTGTTCTATATTTTTGTTAAGTATTGTTTTATTTTTTAAATATATGTATTACATTTTTAGAAGTTAGTCATTTTTTTAAAGTAAATTTTGCGTTTTAGTACCGTAGCGGGTTGTGGGTTTATAGGGGAATAGGGTGGGAAGTAATTTAATTATAGTAAATTAAATAATAATTTTTAGAAATTATTAATTAATTTTTAATTAAATGTTGTGTTTTAGTTCCGTAGCGGGTTGTGGGTTTATAGGGGAATAGGGTGGGAAGTAATTTCATTATAATAAAGTAATTATTATTTTTTATATTTTGGTATTCATAATTAATTTATTGTTAACTAATTATTAATTGGTAATACATTTTTATTAATTGATTAATTGATAATTATATTAATTGTGTTAATTTATATTAGGAGCGGGTTGTGGGTTTATATGGGAATAGGGTGGGGAAGCAATTTATTATAATAAAGTAATTATTTATTTATTTATTAGTATTGATAATTAATTTATTGTTAGTAAATTATTAATTGGTAATTCATTTTTATTAATTGATCAATTGATAATTATATTAATTGTGTTAATGTTTTTAGGAGTGGGTTGTGGGTTTATAGGGAATAAAGTGGGAAGTAAATTATTTATAATAAAGTAATTATTAATTTTTATTTATTGGTATTGATAATTAATTTATTGTTAATTAATTATCAATTGGTAAGTATTTTTTATTAATTGAGTAATTGATTATATTAATTGTTTTAAATTATTTTAGGAGTGGGTTGTGGGTTAATAGGGTAATAGGGTGGTAAGTAATTTAGTTATAATAAAATAATAATTATTTTTATTTATTGGTATTGATAAATAATGTATTGTTAATTAACTATTAATTGGTAAATAATTTTTATTAATTTATTAATTGATAATTATATTAATTGTGTTAATTTATTTTAGGAGCGGGTTGTGGGTTTATAGGGGAATAGGGTGGCAAATAATTTAATTTTAATACAATATTTATTAATTTTATTGTATTGGTATTTATAAATATTTTATTATTAATTAATTATTAATTGGTTATTTAATTAAAAATATTATTTAATAGCTAACTATGTTAATTTTAACCCTCTGCTATCCAACACTTTCCCTACAGTTACACTCTCTGGAGTGGGAATAGTAAATGTAACCCCTTCGCTATCCAACACTTTCCCTACTGTTGCACTCTCTGGAGTGGGAATAGTAATTTTTACCCCTACGCTATCCAACACTTTCCCTACTGTTGCACTCTCTGGAGTGGGAATAGTAATTTTTACCCTTACGCTATCCAACATTTTCCCTACTGTTGCACTCTCTGGTGTGGGAATAGTAATTTTTACCCCTACGCTATCCAATACTTTCCCTACTGTTGCACTCTCTGGAGTGGGAATAGTAATTTTTTCCCCTACGCTATCCAATACTTTCCCTACTGTTGCACTGTCTGGAGTGGGAATAGTAATTTTAACCCCTACGCTATCCAACATTTTCCCTACTGTTGCACTCTCTGGAGTGGGAATAGTAATTTTAACCCCTTCGCTATCCAATATTCTCTCTACTGTTGCACTCTCTGGAGTGGGAATAGTAATTTTAACCCCTTCGCTATCCAACAGTTTCCCTACTGTTGTACTCTCTGGAGTGGGAATAGTAATTTTAACCCCTACGCTATCCAACACTTTCCCTACTGTTGCACTGTCTGGAGTGGGAATAGTAATTTTTACCCCTACGCTATCCAACACTTTCCCTACTGTTGCACTTACTGGAGTGGGAATAGTAATTTTTACCCTTACGCTATCCAACACTTTCCCTACTGTTAAAGTGTGTGGAGTGGGAATAGCAATTTTATTCCCTCCGCTATCCAATATTTTCTGTACTGTTTTAGTTAATGTACTGTATAATTTATTTTAAAAAGATTAAAAATATTGTAATTTTTTAATCTGTTATATATATTTGTTATTTTTATTTATATTATTGTTTTTTTATATATGTATTTCTAATTTTCATAATGTTTTTAACAATTTATAAGTTATTAAAATAATTATTTGTAAATATTATTAAGTATTTGTAGTATATTTTATATGTATATATGTTTAATTTATTTTTAAATTATATGTATTAGTTATAATTTTAAACATTTTAAAATAATTTTAACTATGTTTCTTTTAATTATATGTATTATTTCGTTTATTTTACATTGTTTTTAAACATTAAAAAAAACCGATATTTTTAACAACGATATTTTTGACAACGATATTTGTTTTCCGATATTTTTGTACTTACCTTAATGTAGATAGGAGTTCGATATTCTGGACATCGATATTTCGCCTCCAATATTTCTGTCGTCGATATTTGTGTAGTCAATATTTTGTCAGACATTCGTTCTCCCCATTATGATTGGACTATAAGGTCAAGGAATGCTATTTCTGACTTGAGACAGTGTGAGGCAAATTTAAGCCCCTTGCAGTTAGTATTGAGCCAGCCCTTAAAGAGATGTAGCAGAATTTGAGTTTCTTTCCAAAGGAGGAAAACATCATCAATATATCACTTCCACATCTTTATGTAATTATGTAAGGGGTTGAAAGGTGTCAGGGTTTTTTTGGACTCTAAATGGTTCATGAATAGAATGACAAATCCAAAGGCTGGCACTGGGCATGAGTCTGGACTGCACGGACTGATGCCAGGCAGCATCCTATTGACGTCAAGCCCTTCCTGGGCATGGAATTCAAACTTTGTCCCCTCTGGGCTTTTCCCCCTTTGTCGACGACCACAATGGGACCCCACTCTTCAGCAGCCCTCCATCGTCGATCTCTGCTTTGGAACCAGTTTGTAAGCTTGCCCCTTGGGCAATTTGTTGACAACCAATTTTTCTTCATAACTGTTTTTACGTCAGAAGGTAATCTTTCCACTGGGATGAAACGGGTCCTTGTATCTGAACAGTAACCCATCGAGGATCGGCTTTAACTGTTACATTTTGGCTTGGTCTAGAGTGACCAGATACCCAGTTCTACTTATTGGATTTCTGTCATTTTGGTGTCATTTAATTTATTAAAACGTGCCTCTAAGTTAAGCTTCACTGCTTTTGTGCCAAGCTACCAGAGGGTTAAGCACAGGATATTTTAATGACCTCAGTGGTTCACCTTTACTAGGATTGTGGTTATTATTTGAAAGTGTTTTTCACACCTTCAACTAATACTTCAATTTCTTACAATCACCACTTCAGATCTACATCTTGTGCGTCCTCTATGATTCGCCTAATTGATAAAAGTATTATCTCCGACAGGTCCAGATTCAATTAATGCCTCAACAATGATGTATTAAGGAGGAAGGAGGACAAAATGTTAATATTCAAATTATGACAGCCCACTCACATAAAATGTATTCAATTAAAAACGTCTTCGTTTGAGAATGTATTCCACTTTTGATTTGAGTTTATAGTCTTTTTATGCAAATGCCCACTAGACAAAGCTTTTGAAAAAATGGACAAAAATCATCCACCTATGATAGCGTACCACTTTTGTGCATAACAGACAGAGAAGTGTCAAAGGGCCTCAGTCAAAATAGTCCTACACATTGCAGTAATTCCTTCAACTGAGTAGGACCTTGACATAAACTGCTGCCATCTTTGATCCAATCACCACTCAGAAATTATTACTCTGTATCACAACTTCACAACATGAACTGTTAAACCATACGGTGTTATACTTACAGTAACAGTGACGGCTGCTGCTTTGATAGTTTCTCTATATGTTTTAAGTATTCTTCTGTTTGAACAGTGTTACTTTTCTGTTCAAACTTTGGTTTTATGAAAGTCTGTTCCGCTTCTGGGAAACTGATCTGCAGTACAAAAGAATATGTACATAATTGCGATTCATGTGCTTAGTACAAACATTTTGTGCTTACAAGTAGGCATTCTGCTTCCAACAATCGGTTTCTACGCAAAAAAAAAAAATCAAACAAAAATCAGGAAATAGTAGCTAGTGTGTGCTTTGAGTATATCATGATGCTTTTAAGTTACAACAGTACTTTGTTTACTCTTTCAACACATTTTTATTGACTTTTATAATGAAAAGCAGTACAGAGACAATGAGGAGGGAGAAGAAAAAGATCCAATCTCCGACATCCGACAGTTGCAGGAGGTATACAATAATGTGGCATTTATAAATAAAGATGATAAAGGCATGAAATATCAATAGACACAAATCCATTACACATGAAGTAATAAAGGCAGTTGGTACCTGGTTCTGTGGATCAATTAGGAATGGGTGAAGTGAACCAGGTGGAACTGTCAGATGTATACCATCCGCAAGTGTACCAAAGATGTCATAAATAAAAAAGAGAGAAAGAAGGAAAGAGAGGGGAATGGGGGAGGTGAGTTGTAGGGCAGAAAGGAGAGGGGGAGTCATGTGATACTGTGTGCATGGAGGCTCAGCGAGTCAGAAATGATAAGAGGAGTAATGATTAGTGGTCAGAAGGTGATTACAAGATTTCTCTTTCAGCGGTATATTCGTGATTAAAGATTTAATCATATACCAAACACCCTGAGAGGGAGGGGAGGGCAACCACTTGTATGAGAATGGTTGGTATGTGTACTGCGTAGATAGGTTACCCAGGCCCACCAGAGATGATAGAATACGTTATTGGAGATTTCCAGTCAAGTATTATAAATGTAATAGTAATGGTGAGGAGAAGATCAAGGAGTAATAGATCCATGGCCAGGAGCTCAAATGGAGGGTCAGCCATCTGGGGTCCAAGGAGGAAGATCGGAAGAGATAGTGGGATAGGTATTCTAAAGATTTGCTGAAGCTGTGAAGACACCTCCGGCCAATAGGGTTGTAAAGGAGATACAGGAGAAGAACATGTGTTTCTCATTGCCGGCAGACGAGTCGCAGGCCCAGCATGTATTAGCATCCTTCAACTTTAATCAGAACAGTTTTGCCGGTGTCCAATACATGCGGTGCGCTGTAAAGAGTCTGTTCTGGGTTAACGACGGGATCAGTTTATGCTGAAGTAGTTCTGAGCCTACCCCCAGACCATGTGTCTGCATCTGGACGAACAAGGTTATTGGAGGAAAAGTAAGAGGACCATTTCTGTTGTAGAGGTGGATGTCGAGGAAATTTTGAGGTAACGAGTAGTTTATAGAATTTTGAGGTCTTGTGACCTTTTGAAAGAAACAGTTGTAATTTATGAATAAATTGGGAATTAGAGAGAGGACCCATTTTAGGGGCCGATTCCGATTCCGGCCGGAAATCTCTCCGACCGAGCCGGACCCGGAGAGATTTCCGACCGAATCGGACTCTGGCAGTCCGACCGAACGAGTACGATGTGCACGCATGCCATCGGACTCGAGTCGATCGGACTCCCATTGAAGTCAATGGGAGCCGGTCGTACAACGCGTACGTGGGCTCCCATTGACTCAATGGAGTGCGAGGCGGACAAGGGCGCCCCTACAGCGTGTACGCGTCCATGCGCATCGCGGCGTACATGCACAGGTAGGGGGACCCATGGGTCCCCCTGTGTGCGACTCGCGCGCCTACAGCGTACAGGGGGTCCGACACGGACCCCTAAAGTCCGGCTCCGACAGCTTATTCGAGCCGGACGGCGCGAGTCGGTCGGACTGCTCGCGGCGCGCATCGTACTTACCCGGCCGGGATACGTCTCCATAGCGCGGTGCGAGTCGTGTCCATGCGAGTCGGTCGGAGCGTGTTGATGCCGCGTTCGAGTCGGTCGGAGATTTCGCGGGTGCCTGCATCGTACTCGCTCGGCCGGACCCGCGTACGATTCGGTCGGGAAACAGGGCTCCGAATCGGATCCGGTAAATCCGAATCCGATTCGGAGCACTACCGGCCGAGATCGGAATCGGCCCATTAGTGATTTTTGCCTTAAGTTTGAGAAAATCGTATAAGTCTCGGTTAGACAAATTATGTTTCTGTTGCAAGGACGAGAAGGGTAGTGGATCATAGTTATCATACAAGTTAAAAATCGTAATCCCTTTGGCAGCCCACAAAGGTCCAAGCTCACGAGAGTTGGAAGTAAGTAGTTTCTTATTATACCATAGGGATGGCATAGTTGAGGTACGGATAGTAGTTTTCAATATCGAGTCAATGGAGAGCATTGCGGTTATAGTGTCCTTGAAAATTATGTGTGACTGGGAGTAGGAATAGTCCGGGTGGATGAGAGTGGGAAGGGGTGGCATATAGCGGCCTCAACCCTGAGCCAAATAGGTTTGAGTAGAGGGTTAGGTTCAAACCATCTTGCACCTTGGGAGGCCAAGTAAGTCGATAAGTGGCCCAATCCGGGAACATACAATCGCCAGCTTTCCTGGGCATTCTCAATTTCTTAAGGCTTATGGGTGTTTTTTTATTGTCCCAAAGGAAGAGTGAAACAGCGGAAGAACTCTGGGGAGAGGTGGGTGGGAAGTATTTCCAATAAAAAGTTAATTAGCAGTTAGTCCATCATCTTTATGGTTTCAAATTTACCCCACCAAAATATGTTCTTCGGGGACCGTCTCGCTAATAAGTCTTTAATCCTGATTAGAATTTTATCCTCATTGATAGAGACAGACTCTAAGGTTTCTGGAGAACCATATACCAAGGTATTTGAGGGTGGATTTCCATTGGAATTTAGATGAATCGCCCATTGCAGGGTGACAGTGTATATTGAGTGGTAAGATCTCCATTTTACCCCCATTCAGAGAATAGCCTGATATCTCAGAAAAAATGTCGATACAAGATGGAATGGTGGTGATGGTGGACTCTGGGAACTGAGTAAATATTAAAATGTAGTCGGCATAAGCAGCTGTTTTGTATGAGATATTATAAAAAAGGATGCCAGGAATATCCGGTGAAGTGTTTAACATTAGTAACAAGGAAGCAATGGCTAGTAAGAACAGCAATGGGTATAAGGGGCAAACCTGGTGTGTACCCTGATGAAGTGTAAAGGGTTGAGACAGGAATCTGTTCATTCTAATCCTTGCATAAGGGCTGGCGTAAAGTGCCATTGTTATCTTAATAAACTCATCACCAAGGCCGTGCCTCAAAAGGACGGCTTTGAGATACGGCCAGAAAACTGTGTCAAATGCTTTTTTCACGTCTAGGGCAATAGCCACAGACCGCAGAAAAAGCGTGTCAGAGGCCTTCTCAATAATGTGAGAAAAAAGATGGATGTTATCACTAGTCGCCCTTTGATAAAGCCAGTTTGAGTAGGGTGAACTAGTGTGGGAATCAAGAAGGATAACCAAAATGCCAGGATTTTAGCATAAATTTTATCATCTATGTTAATAAATAAGATCGGCCTATAGTTTTTGGCATCAGAATGATCCTTGCCATCCTTGGGAATAACCACAATAATAGCTTCCGAAGCGGTACCTGATACTGCGCCAGAAGTAGCAAAATGGGAGAGGGTCGATTGTAATGGTGGCATGATTGCACTAAGAAAGGTTTTGTAAAACTCAATGGAGAATCCATCGGGTCCTGGTGCTTTACCGGCAGGGATAGACTTGATGGCCTGTGCAATCTCCTCCGCCGCGATTGTACTGGCAAGGGCAAGCTGGTCAGTATGCGAGATTTGCTTAATAGATAAGCAGTCCAAACAATTTAGACAGACCGAGTGGTGAGTGGACTGAAGGGGTGTACAGCTTTAAATAAAAGCGTTGGAAAGTTTTGAGGATCATGTCAGTGGAGTAATGGATAGTGCCCTACTCGTGATTAATTTTTTGCATGATAGCAGAATTGCGCTTAAACTTAAGGTAGGCTGCCAAAGCTTTACCAGCCTTATTTAGATAGAACAGTTTTTTGCCTTTTTGGGCATGTACCCAAAGGTAGGCCCTTTTGGTGAGGATGGCATTGAGCTCATACTTGAGGCGTTTTATGCATGACAAGGTGGCGGGTCATTTTTGTGATGATAGGACAACTCTGCCGCTTTAATTTCTGCAGTTAGTTTGTCACAGAAGCTTTAATGACTTTGTTTTTACGAGACATGCGGCTGATAACAAGGTCCCTACAGTAGCATTTCATGGAGTTCCAAAGAGTAAATGGCGAGGGGACTTTTATTTAATTTGATGTAATGTAGTAGCTCATTGTTAATTTCATTAGTGGCTAGCGTGTCTTCTAGAATTTCTAGATTCATGTGCCATATTTTTTGATGTGGTGGTAGGGAGAAGATGAATCTGTACTGAAACAGCTGTATGGTCTGAAATCGTTATGGGTTCAATGTAGGTAGTGTTGGAGAGGGTGAGAAGAGTAGGGTCAAGCAAAATATAATCAATTCTGGAGAATGTGTTATGAGGCGATTAAAAAAAGGTGAAATCACAACCAGTGGGATTGTGAAGTCGCCAAGCATTGGATAGTTTATGAGCTGAGCATAGGGCGTGAAGCGCTTTACTTGATTTAGGGATTCTATATCAGAAGGCAGATTGCCTGTCCAATAGTGGATCCAATGGAAGATTAAAAAAGTTTCAACAGTACTTACTGCTTGATTAATTTATTAAACAAACAGCAAAGGTGATGGACGCAATACTTGAATTATTCTCAGCCACTGGCAAATGCCCTTGCTTTCCATTCAATCTTTTTTCAACCACAATGCCTCTGTAAAGAGTGGCCTGCCTTATGCAAATCAGTAATCACCCTGCTCTTCATGAATATCAAAGGGAAAAAACCTCCCTAGCCGAGATAGAAGTCAAAATCAAATCATATATTATACAAGTTGTGAACCAAAAAATTAGCATATTAGGTATGATACATCATCACCATTAAATCGCATTATTTTATTCAGAAAACAGATTAAAATTACATTTTCACAATTATTCTAATAAATGGAAAACAAATATATAATCAAAATGTCATTCTTTAAATACGTATCAAAGATAATTCATCTTAAAAAACGAGAAAAAAAATGCAAAGACTCTCAGCCCTTCACACACACACACGCATCCATCCAACTACAAATACACATCAATTAGAACATGGGGTTTGAGCAGCCAATAGATATGAGACATTGTACAGTTTATGATCAATCCTGTTACACTGTAGCTGGAGAGCCAATCACCCTTCTAAAAAGCATCAACTTATGTTTTGGTGGTTTTTATTATCTTGGTATGGTCTTCTTTAGGACTGAACAACAAACAAGCACAATAAACCACGTGCAAAGGAGTCCATCGCTAACAATATAAAATCTAAAACAAGAAATATTAAATAAACTGAAAAATGGATACTGATCAATCCAGGATATTGCACCTGTAGAAGTAAAACTTAAGAGAATGCGCTAGCCGGGACACTGAAATAGGCTCAAATCAAGGAAGAACAACCCACATCTAGTAAATAATCGGACAGAAACAATAGAGGATAGTCATTATGCCCATCAAGCCCAGACGTGTGTCCCATACTCACTGTGGCCGAAAGTGGTCTGGGTTGCTTATGTTCTCCTTCGGATGTGGACTTACCTGACACCATGGGATGTAATGTTCACATGAGGATCAAAGTCAGTACTGATTTGCACAAGGCGGGCCTCTGTCTCAAGTGGCATGGTGGACACAAAACAGACTGGAATGTGGCCTCAGCAATCACCAGTGGGTGAGATTAATTCAAACATTCCACCCATCACATTTTTGTCTTTTTCAGTTGAAGACTCAAGTACAATGGGTGTGTCCAGACATGCGCCCAGTGTTCACTGTGCTATTGCACTCTAGCTGCACCCTACTGATGACACCCAAATAGGCTAAAAAATGTTTGTACAGATTTGCATTTGGTGGGTCTCCGTTTACAGTAATAATAGGTGAAAAGTGATGGACTGGATGTTGCCCCATGCAATTGCATTGAGTGACAAGGGTCAAGAAGATACACCAGCTGTGGAAGCTCCAGCCAAGTTAAGACTCTGGCTGAAAAACAGACACGCCCTATGCAATAAATTGCTGGCAAGTCTTGCAGACTACTGCTGTGTACAAAGATCTAGCCATGCTAAACAAGCGATCGCCATTGTGGATGATGCACTACAACAACTATTTTAAAGCCACCCATGAAATGGATAACACTGCCAAGAGGGCATATTACTTCATTAAGCAATTGAAGCAATATTTAAACTGCTCTTAAATTTGCCCAGCACAGGAGATGACTCAAATTGTTATGTAGCTTTTGCAGAAGTAGACGCCTATGTCAATCTCCAATGGAATCTTGACTATAAATAATTCATCCTCATGAAAGCACAACAAAATGAAGGAGAACCAATATATAGTTTCTATATATGCCTGTGCAACCTAGCCAGTACTTACACAGATGATGATCCTGCCAAGGAAGTGAGAGCACAACTAATACATGGGTGTTGCTCGTTCAAGCAATGCCGACATACTCAGGGAACCACAATTGATGCTAGATGCCATTCTGTTGGTTGATAGATCACAAGAACTATAAAATGCCAGAGCATAGAAAATGAAGTGCACGCTCACATGCAAGATAGGGGTGGGTGTCACTCACATCATTTTCTGTAGCATAATTAGGTGTAATTAGAACAAAATTAAACAAGATTATGCGGAAATACGCAAAGAGCATAATACAGCATTGAGCGTTATTTTCTAATTGCAAAATGCAATGCAAAATGGACCAGTGGATGCATTTAATGTTAAGAAAATATAGCTAAATGTACAGAACATGAAGAGCAGCAGCAGCATATGCCCTATTCCTTGTTCTTGTGGTAGATATGTTTCGCCCAAATTACGCTCAATAAAAGATTTCCGAGCTACTGTGACTGAAAATTTCAATTTTATTAGGGGCTCGGAGGCAAGGATTATGCTGTGCTTTCTTCTTTATTTTTCTCCAGCAGCCAAACAGAAAACGTTAATTGAAACTACATTTTCCAGCAATCGTAGGGAAAAAGAACAACATGTATTCATCCAGTAACAGTCAGTACAGTCCACAAAGTCCTGCTTCCCTGTTCATACCCACTCTTTCTTCCTGTGATGCATGCTGTTCCCAACGGATTAAACATTCTTGTTTAGTTGAGTCAATACCTATTAGAATAAAGTATTGATAGAAAGCACCAGGTACGTGAAAAGTCGCACGCCCCCACAACAAAAGCTGGTACTAAAAATAGAAGAATATGGCCTAGATGAACACCAAAATATCAAATAAGTAATCTCATTTTAATACACATAAGGAATCAATACTTACTATCAATGAAAGACTTCTTGGAGATAAGCTACTGAGAGTGGGATGTGTCAGCGTAACCACTAACCCAGGCGCGGCCCGTGGTAGGAGTGCCGGTCGGGCGGTGACATGGGGCGGGGGAGGGGCAGGGTGGGGGGTAGTAAACTACGGATTAAGGCCGAATACAGGTAAGTGAACATTTAAATAAATAAAACGAATTTCGTTGCACGCACTGCATCGCATTTGGCAATGCAGCCTGCACTAACCTGAGTTTTCTAGTCGGCGGGGGCTATGTAAAGATGACAGTCCGACCACTCCTCTTCGTATTTTCCCAAAAGGAAAAATATGAACGGCCCTCACAAGGCGAACATGCAGGGGAAAGGGAAACAAATGAAATGCCACCATAGACAGGACGACCTTCTAGCTGAGTCTGCACCTTAAGATAAGGTTACCAGCAGAGGATGACCAAGGAGGGAGCAACTAGCAGGGTAAGGAAGAATGGACACTAGAATTACCAAACTGGGCATTCACTTCTCAGCATACCTCCCTCCTGCTATGTGTCTCCCTTATCTGATACTCACGCAATCAAATACACGCATTCAGACTAGGCTGTCAATTCGAAGATAGAGTTGGAAGTCTTTATCCAGCTTCATAGGGTAGACTTTAAGACATCAAAATGAAAGAAATAGCATCCACAGTCCAGAGATAGCCTCTCTCAAGGTTTGCAGGAAATAATCTAATTCTTATTAGATAAAGTGTTGACGGTGCCACCCGGCCCGCACTATACATTGTATTTCATACAGGCACGCACCCGGAGGGCGGGCTCGCCCGAAGGCTTAAATAAATGAGCGCAAGACCGCTCGGGGTCTTTGAATCACACGAAAACCACTGTGCGTGTGTCCTTCATTTTGTGCTGCGTAATCACGCCAGAGGCCTAGCCTCAGCGCAGCGCGTGTCCAGCCAGGCCTGGATGCCACATTGGCGACGAGGCGGGTCCCACCCACGCCTCTGCCGCGCCTTACCTCCTCGGACAGCCTCCCCGGTGCCCCGGATCACGGCAGGTTGCCGCCGCCGCAGCCTTCAGTGCGGCGGGAGAGTTCCGGTCAGCCGAGCCGGCGTGTGCTGCTTCAGCGGGTGCCCACCCGCACTGCGTAGCTGTGCTCCGGTCGATCGAGCACCGGCGTGTGCTGCATCAGCGGGTGCCTACCCCACACTGCGAAGCTGCCTGGTGCCCTGCCCTGCCGTGGAGACCCGGTGGGACATGAGGGGAGCTGTCGAGGCGGCGCCTGGAGCCGCGTCACTGAGGTGAGGCCGTACCAGCCCTGTGAGTGCTTCTGCTCCAGCCGGGCGCGGCGCTCCAACTGCCACGTGGTCGAGCCTGCGGCCTCAGCGTTTATAAGGCCCGATCCAGCCGTGCTCAGCGCTCCCACTATCACGTGGTCGAGCCTGCGGCCGGCTGGCGGAGAGTGTGGCCGTCTCTACATGGCAGTTTGCAGATTGGTGCCCGTAGCGGCACAGCGCTCCCACGCACACGTCCCCTTCCCCAAGAGGAAATAAACAAGCATTTGGCAACAAACACTGAACGGTGCATAGATCCTCACACAATTGACCACTGCTGGCCCCACCAGCCACTGAGGGCATTAACTGCTTTTCACCCAGGCTTCACCTGCCCAGCGCCCGCATTATGCAGGCCGCCCTCGCTAACCACAGCAATCATTGGCAGGTGCATCCGGCCACCAGTCTGTTTCTGCTCACAACTGGCAATAGCAAAGTACACTGCCTGCATTGGCCCTGCGCCCTGCAGGTGCTCCTTCGCCACCACCAACAAGCACTGGCAAGTGCAACTGATCACCAGTCTGTCCCTGCTCAGCACCCACAGCAGTCAAGTCCCCAGCCCAGCCATCCACCACTGTAGGAGGAGCGGACATGAGCGTGCCCAATGTAGATGGAGCTGGTGCTCCTGCAGCACAGCCACCGGTCCCACAGCAGGCGCCCCTGCACGCACCACCGCAACCCGGTTACGCCACTGCAGCCCCCCTGCCCCCGTTCAGCGAACTCGCAGATCCGGCCACTGCAGCAGCACGATGGAAATCCTGGATCGACCGCCTAGACCACTACTTTGTGGGCATGAGGGAGACGGACAGGAAGGTGAAAAGGTCGCTCCTCATGTGCTATGGAGGGGGAGAATTGTACGATTTGTTCGAGACGCTGCCTAACACAGGGGCGGATGACAACTACGATGAGGCGGTGGCGGCCTTAAACAGGCACTTTGACCCGCAAATAAACCCTGATTTCGAATGATGGGAGGCCGAGACCATAGATGTGTTCTATGCCTGTCTGAGAAAGCTGGCGAGCTTCTGCACGCTATATGACCAGAGGGAGGAGATCAGGGCGCAAGTCATACAAGGGTGCCGCTCGGTGATGCTGCGACGCCTGATACTCAGGCAACCAGGCATCACCCTGGATGAGATCCTCGTGCTCGCCAAGTCACACGAGCTGTCCAACGCTCGTGTGGACGAGATGGAGGCAGCTCTCAACCGGCCCACTACGCAATCTGGGACCTCCCGTCCTCCAGTGATATAAGAGGAGAGAGTGGACGCAATTCAGAGACGACCAGCACACCAAGAGGGTCCGGAAAGCCGCCACAGAGGAGCACATGTGGTAATTGCGGTTTGGATCACACGCTGGTGGGGAGATGCTTCGCAAGGGGGAAGACCTGCTCCCAATGCGGAAAGCTCAACCACTTCGCGAAGGTATGCCGAGGAGGTAGAGCGAGAACGAACACAGCAGGGCAGCGTGGAGCGTTAACGGCAGTGAGGCAACTGGCGCTGGAAGACCCGTAGGATCAAGTGGACATGACCCCGCCAGGGTTTGGCCTAGGTGCGGACGATGATGACGTCTTCATTGTGGCGTTTGTGAGTCGAGAAGGTCCGAGGCGGCGACCTCCACCCATGTGAACCATCACAGTGGCAGGCTCCTCTGTAAAAGTGCTCATAGACACCGGAGCGTTGGTGAACGTGATGGACAGCGATCAATATGAGCAGTTGTTACCGCGACCCCCGCTCGCACCCTCCAAGGCAAGAATATACACCTACGGTGGGACAGAGCCACTTCCCCTACAAGGAGTCATGGAGGTTGAGGTCGCCAGCGAAGGGCGCCACCTGCACACGCGGTTTCACGTCACCAAAGGAAAGCGAGGGACGCTCCTCAGTTGCCACATGGCGGAAGACCTGGAACTGGCCTTTTTCGCCAATCAGGTGCATGACCTGCACGCCTGAGATATCCTCAGAGACTTTCCCATGTTATTCGAAGGGCTGGGGTGCCTGAAAGGAAAGCTATTCAAACTACACATCGATCTGACGGTCAAGCCTACGGCCCTGAGGCACAGGAGGGTGCCGTTCCACCTCTGCCCTCAAGTGGAGGAGGAGCTGCAAAAGTTGGAGCAGTTGGGCGTAATTGAGAAGGTGTCAGGCCCCACCCAGTGGGTGTCGCCTTTGGTCGTTGCCCCCAAGCCGAAGCAGCCGGGTGCTACTCGACTCTGCGTCGACATGCGCCTTCCGAACAAAGCCGTGAAGCGGGAACGCCATCTCACGCCCACCATGGATGACATAGTGGCCGACCTCAACGGGGCCAAGTGGTTTCACAAAACTCTACCTCAACGCCGGCTACCACCAGCTGGAGCTTCATCCCGATAGCAGGAACATCACGACTTTCTCCACCCATGTGGGGCTACGTCGTTACAAGCGACTGAGCTTCGGGGTGTCCTCCACGCCGGAGGTGTTTCAGAACACAATAAGGGAGACACTCACGGGGTTGCAAGGCGTTATCAATTTGAGTGATGATATCCTTGTGTTCTCGAAGACATTAGAAGAGCACCACGTGCACCTCAGGGACACCCTTCGACGGCTGGCGGAAAGTGGACTCCCCCTTCACCGAGCGAAGTGCTCGTTCTACCAAGAGTCGGTGGAGTTCTTCGGTTACATCTTTTCCAGAGATGGCCTACAGGTCGATCCGAAGAAGGCCGCGGCCATACGCGCTGCACCGAGACCTACGTTGCCCACAGAAGTCCGTAGCTTCCTCGGCATGACCACATATTGCGGACGCTTCATTCCCAATCTGGCGTCCCTCTCAGAACCTCTACGCAACCTTACGAAGTCAGGTCAGCAATGGGCGTGGACCGCGAAGGAGGACATGGCATTTCATGCAGTGAAGGAGGCTCTCATTGACGACAAAGTTATGGCGTACTTTCGACCCAACAGACGCACGGAGGTGGTGGTGGATGCTAGCCCCGTGGGGTTAGGTGCGGTTCTCATGCAGGAAACGGAAGCGAAGGAGTGGGTCCCAACTGCTTATGCTAGCAGAGCACTGACAGGAACAGAGATGCGGTATGCCCAGATAGAGCGTGAAGCCCTGGCCATCAAATGGGCATGCCAACATTTTCATCTCTATCTCTAAGGACAGGAATTTCGTGTGGTCACCGACCATAAGCCTCTCGTTCCACTCTTCGCAGGCACGTCCAGGTTGGCTCCCCCAAGGATCGAGAGATGGGCAGTTCAACTGCAAGCCTATCACTTTGATGTGATCTTTCGACCAGGGGTCAATAACCCGGCTGACTTTCTGTCGCGTCACCCTGGCACGTCTGCTCTACCAGGGCACCTGGCTGATGAAGTCAACACGGAGGAATTTGTTCGAATGATCTCTCAAGAGGCCTGCCCGAATGCTCTCACACTCAAGGACATCGGTAGAGCCACTGAGTCTGATGAATGTCTGATCAAGGTCAAAGCAACATTGGTGGACCGGAGCTGGCATCACTTTCTAGATGGAGTCAGTGCCTTGACAGAGGAGGAAAGACTACTCTGTCAACAGCTTTGGAGAGCCCGAAGCGAGCTCAGCAAAGGTCTTCATGGGGTTGTTCTACGCGGCACCACCCTAGTAATCCCCGGGAGCCTTCAAGAGAGAGTGGTCTGCCTGGCGCATCAAGGACACCAAGGGATAGCTAAAACCAAAGCCTGTCTCAGAAGTAAGGTATGGTTCCCTGGCATGGACACCATGGTCGAGGAAGCCATCCGCACATGCCACTCGTGCAACATTACTGGAGGTGACCCCGCACCACAACCGGTCATCACCGAAGCGCCATGCCTGGAACCATGGACACAAGTTAGTTTTGACTTTGGGTCGTTCCCCGACGGGCTGGGCACCCTGGTCCTCATTTACTCCCACTCAAACTTTCCTGTGGTGGAAGTAGTGTCATCGACGGCTTTTCCCCAGGTCAAGGTTGCGCTTGACCGCGTCTTCGCAATAATGGGGCTTCCGGAAGAAATCAAGTCAGATAATGGTCCACCCTTCCAAGGGAGAGAGTTCCAGGAGTACCTGTCATCCTGCGCCATTCGACATCGCAAGATCACGCCACAGTGGCCGCAGGCAAATGGAGAGGTTGAACGCTTTATGCGGACTCTGAACAGGGCTCTCAGGATTGGCGTCGAAAAGGGCGATGATGTCGAGCACTGCCTCCAGCAGTGTTAAGTGCATACCGTCAGACACCGCACTGTAGAACACAATGTGCCCCGGCGCACCTGCTGTTCCGGAAAGTGCCTCGGGACAGCATTCCTGCTGACCCGTCCTGGAATCCACCTGAGCTGGATCAAGACGCTACGCAAGCCAGAAGAAGAAGTACCAACGACAAGGCAAGCCAAGCGCGCCGGGCACAAACGATGGACATTCAAGTAGGAGACCGAGTCATTGTGAAGGACCGATACCTGGGATGGAAGTATCGCACCCCGTACGAGCCGGAGGTGTGGGAGGTCATCAATGTGCAAGGAACCATGGTGTCGGTCAAGCACAGGACTCGAGTGGTCACCAGAAACGTGTACTGGTTTAAGAAGGTGGGGGTCAGACTCACAACAACAGGTGAAGAGACGGGAATCGAAGAAGGGGGAGAAGAAATGATACCACCGAGCACCCCACGAAGCAACCAGACAACGGTGCCACAACGTCCAGAAGGAGAATCACCGGCTGGTGAAGAGCAGATAAACCTGAGTGCAAGCCCCCCGTCATCGGAAGGGGACACTGGAGCGACAGGAGTGGAAAACAACTCCCGGAGCCAGAGGTATGGTCTTCGGCCGAATCCTGCCCCCAGCCAAAGACTAAGAGACTTTGCGTGCTGTGTGTACAAGAACTGAAGATGCAATATTAAAAGATCTTAGCATCTAAAAGATTGGAGGGATATAGTGACGGTCCCACCCGGCCCGCACTATACATTGTATTTCATACAGGCACGCACCCGGAGGGCAGGCTCGCCCGAAGGCTTAAATAAATGAGCGCAAGACCGCTCGGGGTCTTTGGCTCACACGAAAACCACTGTGTGTGTGTCCTTCATTTTGTGCTGCGTAATCATGCCAGAGGCCTAGCCTCAGCGCAGCACATGTCCAGCCAGACCTGGACGCCACATATAATAATCTAAGTATCAAAAATGAGCACGTCTGCTCAAGGTAGCTTTACTTGCATAGAAATGCTCCGTCCGTAAGCATCATATCAAAGTCAGGTAACAAAATATACCACAGTCACAAATGTTCTTTGTCCTGACTTCATCAAAAATATGGTAACTAGAGTCCCCATAAGTGATAGCAAATTATAGAATCCAAGGAGTAATGAGTGTGTCACTTACCACACTAATGTTTTGCAAGGGAATCAAAGTCGAGACTCCCCTAATATGGTTGAATGGAAACAGTGAAAACCAATGCTCATGCTGGGAACACTGCGGGAGCCATACCTTTGTGCCAAAATGGAATCTCCAGCCGCTCTGAGGGGCCCGATGCCACTACCAGAAAGAACAGCGGCCTTCAAAGCTACAGAGGCAGCGTTGCCTCCGCATGTGGGTAAGAAGTGGCCGGCTCATGGGTAACAGCCACTGCAAAGGAAAACAGCGAGACAGCCAATGTTGAGAGTGCTGCTTAGAAAATATCCAGGAAGCAGCAGTCCCGACCACGCCTTTTACGTAACGTAAGAGTTCAGCGGCGAAGACCGCCCGGTACTGGTAAATTGGGTCGATAAACAGGGAGCCACACAGTGCATGAACACACAGGATCAAGATTGTCAAGCACCAGACAGGTAAAAAGGGGAGGTATTTAAGCCCACACAGACCACATGACTAAGATATCAGCTGAGGCGCGTTACACCGTCTGAGACTTCTGGGACATGTAGTCCGTTTCATGCATACCTCATTCATTCTCCTTCCTGTGACTGTGTTATAGTTTATGGGCTGTTTGTGGGTTCTATTAACGAGGCAAGGGATCGTGACAGGATGATCGACATAGGCCTTACAGGGAGAGATCATCCTCGCCTCTGAGCCCTTAATAGAATTGAACATTTCTGCATTGGTAGCTAGGAGATTTTTCATTCTATGTCAGGACCGGAGGCAAGGATTATGCTAGTTTAGAGCTAACTGACTATTAGGGCGGCAACATCATTAACTGGCTAAGAAATAAAACTTCTGAAATGTAGAGTCAGAAGGCCAGTCTGACACATTCAAAATGTCTTCCAACTTAGTACCCAGTAAAAAGGATTTAAAACCCATGAGGCCCCTGGCAGACTGCGCACCAAATATCTTGGTAGCAATCCCAGCTTCCTGCATAACCCAATGCACCCACCTGGCTAGGGTAGGAGAAGAGACTGCTTTGTGCGGTTTGTATAAAGATATCAGTAATTGTTCTCACTCACAGGACAAACCTCTGCTGTCATAATTTCATAAGCTTTGATACATTTGACCACACACAGTTTAGCAGATTCTCTAAAAGCTGGATAAGACACCACTCTAGAATTACACTTTGTCCGATTACAAATATTGAATGTGACCCCATCCGGAGTAAAAAACCTACCTGTTACGTACAACCCTCTTACATCCAATACTCTTCAGCATGAGACTAGGCAAAGGAGCATTGCCAACTGCGGACTAATATTTAATACTTTGCCAAGCTAGGAGAAGATGGAGGACTTTCTCAACATCCCAAGGAGAAAAATACCTATGCTCTGGAGGTAAAGACAGACCAATCTCCCTGAGCAGTTTTCTGACCAGAGGATGTTCCCCCACTGGGTGTCGAACAACGGGAGCATGTCCTGCTGAGATTGCCGATCTGAAAGTATTTACCGACCCGTAAGCTACACCTTGTTGCGAAATACTCATCAAGAAATTCAGGATGTTGACAACATCAGAACCCACGTCCCTATGCATGCACCAACGTACCTATCTGGAGCAAACCAATTTCTACCTTTTGACCGTCCCATCAGGCTACGACTTGGAGAGGAGGAAAAAAGCTTATTCCAAAAGGTCAGGGAATTTCCATCATTTTCTGCAATCCTCCATGCCATAAGATGTAAAGTGTCTTCCGTCACGAGACAATGAGGATTCCTGAGGGGATCCTGTAGGAGATGTGGCAGATGGAGGTAGAGGGATTGGAGAATCCCAAGAAATTTTCATCATCACTGGAAACCACACTTTAGACCTCAATATCGGAGACACTTCCACCAGGTCCACTTGTTGTCTTCTGACAGGTGCTTTCAGACGCATGAACATGGAAAAGGGGGGAAAGGAATAAACTTGTTCTTTGACCATTCTTGTAGGAAAACTTATGTTGCCACTGCTCCTGGATCTGGCTGCCAGCTGAAGTATTTTGGTTGCTGTTGATCTAGTCTAGCGGCAAAAAGGTCTACAGAGAAGTGACTCAAGTGCCTCGCTATCCTGTTGAAAATCTACGGATGGAGTTTCCACTCGCTGGCATCCTGAAAATGTCTGGATTGCCAATCTGCAATCTCAATGGACACCCCAGGGAGGCAGTCCACTGTCACTGAGATATTTTTCTTCAGACAAAAGTTCCCGAAACGTTTGGCTAGATCTACTAGAATCTTGGATCTCGACCCTCCAAGATGGTTTGCATTGTATACCACAGCCACGTTGTCCAACATTGCACAGTGAAAAGAGCCAGCCAGCAGCTACAGAAGGTTGATATGCAGAAGACTGCCTGAAGAGGACCAGGTCCCTCCTGAGGAAAAATCTTCACTCCGGGCTCAACATCCTTCTCAGCTGGCATCCAACCCACTAAATAAATCTGGTCTGAATCCAAAAGTGGCTCTCCCATTCCATGCCTCTATGTTTGAAAGCCACCAGCCCATCTCTTTCTTCACCTCTTGAGTGAGTAAGACCTTCTGCAAACAGGTGAGGCCCTTTCGTAAGTCATGCGCCTTCAAATGCTGAAGGATCCTGTAATGTAGAGGACCGGGAAATATATCCTGAATGGATGAAAACAGGAGACAAACCAGACAAGCAATCTGACGTTAGAAAGTTTACCCTTCATTAGAGTTTTCCTAAGTGCCGATGTATTTTCTTCATTTTCCTGGAAGAAAGACTGAGAATTGTCTGTACCGAGTCAAATACAAAACTGAGAAAATTAATGGATTGTGTGGGAGTCAAAATTGACTTTGTTTCATTGATCACAAATCCCAGTCTCTCTAGAAAGGACACCGCCAGTAACAGGAGCGCCAAAAACATTTGGGGACACTGATCCAAAAGAAGAATGTCATCAAGGTATGCTATTAGATGAGCACCTTGAGTGTGAAGAAATTCTATTGCCAGTATGAGCACCTTGGTAAATTACTGTGAAGCCAAGGAGAAACCTAATGGAAGAATAGTGAATTTGTAAGTGTGTGCCACCCAAGAAAACTGTAGAAATCTCTGTTATTGAGGGTAAATGGGAATAGTCAGTCCAATTGGACCATCCAGTCACCCTGCCAAAGTAGAGCCCTCAGGAGATGAATACCCTCCATCTTGAAGTGGCAGAATACCAACCACTCTAACTCTTGTAAGTAGATAACTGGATGGTGGCCTCTGTCTTGTTTCTTCCTCAAGAGAATATTGCTTAAGAAACATCATGAATAGATGGGTGCAGGAATAATTGCTCCCTTCTTGAGAAGGAAAAATATTTCCCAGTGAACAAGGGCAAATCGTGAGCAGAAAAACTTAGAGGACGAGGGTGAGAATATTGCCTGGGAGACCCAAAAAACTCTGTGTGGAAACCCCTGACTGTCTGGAGTACCCATGCATCTGTTGTAAGAGCTCTTCAATTGTGAGCAAAATTTGCCAACCTGCCCCCTATTTTTACACATGAAGAGGAGATGACACTCACCTGTGGAAGAGGTGTTGGAATAAATTCCAAGGATCTGGCAGATACCTCTTCTGAGGCATTGCTGGCCTCTGGACAAAACCCCAAAATCATCTCAAATCCTACCACTGTCCTCTCTTTGAACCTCGACCTCGTGAAGAGGCTTGGTGGAAGAAAACAGCCATTCAAGTGCCCTCTACCACAAATGGCCCCTACAAAAACCTTAGGGGTAAATATTCTTTCCATGAATGCCTGAGTTTTTTTAATGTGAATGAGGCTGCAAACTTCCCGAGCTCTCTAATGAAAAGATCCCCAAATAATCCACTTGGACCACAAGCCCAGCCTCAGAGTGGAGAGATCCCCTAGTTTGTATGCATAGTAAGCATCGACGCTCTGTAGAAATAGCGCATTCACATTGCTCAAATCTGAGAAGATATCAAGAGGTATTAGACATCCAGACTCTTTTGCTTCTTCTGCCATATTGAGAATTTTTGTTAAGTGAGCCACAATGTCAAGTAACTTATCCTGGCATGAACGCCATGAGCGATCAATGCATTTTTTAGGATCCTGGATAAATTTCACTAGGAAAGTAGCCATGCGTGCATCAATCACAGGTATACACACCACTTTACCATCCGGAGACGGACGGGGGCATTCCGCCCTGAGGCGATTGCGTGCTTACTTTCCCAGAGGCATATGGAGCCACCCTGCCACATAAGTAGTGACCTTCTCCCCAGGGGCCCAATCTGAGAATGGGGGGGTGATGTCATCTGGGTCAAGCATATCCGTAACGGAGATATGATTATCTGTAGAGTCATCCGCGCCCTCAAGATGACCAGGTGAAGAGGGGCGCCACGGTCTATTATGTCCAGAATCTCCATCTGAATCTATTGGTGAAACATCCCCCTGAGGTAAATATGGGGTAGATGGGAGAGGTAAATACAAATCAGAAGGAATTACAGAAGAATCCCCAGGAGGAAGACCCATGGATTGCGAAGATAAATGGTGTGACTGAAAATGTTCCTGAGATTTGCAAATGCTTCTAAATCAACCCCCTGGGCATGTTTTTGCTTAGCATTAGTCTTCTCAGGGGTGATTTCCCGGATTTATTTTGAGTTGGGGAGCTATGAGGTGGTTAGGTAGTATCACTCTGGGGAAAAAAATCTCTCTACATTTGCGTTCCATAATAGGCAATTGTTTCTCAATAGGGGTCATGATAGACACTACTGCTTTATATATAGAAGCATCCACAGTCTTAAAGAATTAATCTCCTCAATTCAAATTTAGGGGTCTTTCCTCTTCCCCTTCATAATCTGCAGTTCCTACACATTTAAGGACAATAAAGGTGGCTGGGAGACCAGTGAGAATTTAGTGCACTTGAAAAAGGTCAATACGGGTGTTAGACCCGGGATCCCTGGTTGGCTGAGGTAGGTACCTTAGGCCAAATAGGGACCCGCGTTTCCACATCAGGGAAAGGAAGGTCACCTTCTGAGATAGCCCATGCTCACCCCCTCGGTAGCTTGGCACGAGCAGCCAGGCTTATCTTCAAGGCAGATGTGTAAAGTATTTGCAACCACGCTCACAGCAACCCAATGACGACACCACAAATAGACTCCACACGAGTTTTATAAAAAAAGAGTATAAATTTTATATAAAAAGATATACGATAAGACCACACGATATAAATCCAACATATGAGTATGTGTAATATTTCTCCTGGCTGGTTGTTAGGCCAGCCAGCCCTTGTAAGTTCTGGGGATATTAATGAGCACTTCTAAACATTCCACTGTAATCCTAATACCATGTTATGCAGTTCGTAATGCTAGAATCAGGCACTTGTGCAATGTAAAAATAATGCAATGCGTAACGCGACAATCATGCACTTTGCAATGTAAGAATAATGCAATGCGTAACGCGACAACCAAGCACTTTGCAATGTAAAAATAATGCAATGCGTAATACAACCACCAGGTACGTCGTTATGCAGAAATAAGGCAATGCGTAAAACACTAATCAGGTAGTTCGTTATGCAGCAATAATGCATTGAGTAATATGCTAATCAGGTAGTTCGTTATGCAGAAACAATGCAATGCGTCATACGACAGTCAGGTAGTTCGTTATGCAGAAATGATGCAATGTGTAATACGACAATCTTGTAGTTCGTTATGCAAAAATAAGATAATGCGTAATACACTCCGGCACCGATCACGGTGCCTTAGTCGGTCTCTCCGCCACTCCTTCTGACTCGCAGTCAGCCTCTGTCAACAGTTGCCCCCAACACGGGTATGGTGTAACAAAAAGTGCAGCTACGCACTCCGGGCCCGGTACTGCCACTCCTTTGGCAATACGGGCCGCGATACGAGCCGAAGCAGAGGCTCGCGCTGCTGAAATGAGAGAGAGGCCGAGAGCGTCACCCTCCGAGCCCGCACACCGCCCCAGGCGTTGACACACGTTAACTGGGGGGCGCGAACCCACTCTCCTCTCCTCTTCCAACGACTTGGGCCTCAGATGCAATCTTTGTGAATGGGCAACGGCGGGCTCGGGCCGGCAGCTCAGCTCCTCCGAGGCTGCCGGTCAAAACACAGCACAGCAAAGTCCTTTCAAGTAGGGGGACACAGCACACAGCAAAGTCCCTTTAGCCTTTCCTTGGTTAAAACAGTAATCTGCAGGCCAGCCCCAGAACACACAGCAAGGGTCAGTCCTATCCTTTAGTCTCTTCAGTTGTTTCTTCCTTGGCAAAGGTTCCTCTTGACCACGAAGTAGCTCCAGTCTTGTTCAATCTTGATCAAGCCATTCTCCAAAGTTCAGGGGCTTCAGCTCTCATAGTTATACCCCTCAATGGCTTTAAAGTCTTTGTGTTCAGGGGGCACTGACCCCTGTTCAAACCAGTTCTGGGTGCCTCCCTGCCAGTGACACCTTTATTCCTTTGATAGTGGGGGTCTGGATCCTCAATCACTCAGCAGGGGCCGGAGCCATTGGTTTATGGCTGCAGCCCAGGCCTCTTCACCTCTAGGGCTACTCCTCCCCCTACACTCCAGATGCAGGTCAGCCTGTTGCTGTCTCACCTCCTCCCCTGGGTCAAGACATTCCCCAGATCCTATCACTTTGAAATCCAGACAGTCAATCCACAACCAGGCAGAGACACACAGAAATGTTAGAGCACAAAAACCCAGCCACTTCTAAAGAGTGGCTTCTAAACACACAATGCAAAAACCACCTTCATAAAAAGATGTGTTATTACACTGTGAGTTCAGGCATACTAAACGTCACCTCTCCATCTTAAGCCTTTGGGAAGATAGGCTGGAAAACATATTACACAGCCTCCCCATTCTGTCCTATGGGCAAGATGACCTTTCAACAGTGAAAAACGAAATAGAGATTATTTCACTGTCAGGACATGGTACACACCTTAGTACATGTCCTACCTTTCACATACACTGCACCCTGCCCAGGGGGTACCTTGGACCTACCATAGGGGTGTCTGATGTGCATAGAAAGGGAAGGGTAAGGTCTGGCAAGTGGGTGCACTTGTCAGAATAACATGGCAGTTTAACAACTGCGCGCAGGCACTGCAATGGCAGGCCTGAATTCCCTTTTCAAAGCTACTTATGTGGGTGGCACAAATAGTGCTGCAGGCCCACTAGTAGCATTTGCATTACCAGCCCTGGCACACATAGTGCACTTTTCTAGGGACTTTACTAGTAAGGCAAACATACCAATCATGGACAACCAATTACCATTACACTTTATACAGGGAGCACTTGCACTTTGACACTGTTTAGCAGTGGCAAAGTGTCCAAAGCATCTAAGTTGGCAAAACAATGTCAGAAAAAAGGTCTAGGGGAAAAACAAAAAGTTTAGGGAACTTTAGCCAAAAGGGCCAAGTCCCACAACGGGCAAGCCACCAGCACAATACACCGAAACATCAATACACCAAGACACCAACTCCGTGTTTGACATATAGGGCTTTCCCCCCGGGTCAGCATCTTGAAGTGCCTAATCAATACAGACCCCAGCCGGAGCATAACAATAATAGCCTGTTAATCAGATTTGCAGATCCAAAAAAGAGGCGCTGTACTCCTGGGGATAGAAAAGATAATGATCTCCTGGACCTGGCTGGTTATAGTCCCAGCTGCCTGAGGAGAAAAAAAAAAGGCACAGGGACATCAAAAACTAACTGAGAGTGTTGAGCACTGCCCACGAGCCAAAAACGGAGCTCACGGGCACTCTGTAGTGATCGGAAGACTGCATCGCATGCCAAAGCGACAATTTAACCACCACAAAGGAGAAGTAGCAAATAAACACTCCCTTGATGAGAGAACACACAAAAATACTTAGTACAGAGACACAAAAATAAAAGCCTACATCAAAGTAATCTGACAAGAATAATAATGAAAAATGATAAAACAGTCCCTGAAGAGAGAGACAGGAGTACTTCTCTTACAACTGATGGAGCAGCAAAGAAAGAGGAGGCATGAACAGTGAAGCAGGACTTTGTGGACTTTACTGAACTGGTATTGGCTACAGAAATTATGTTCTTTTACCCTATGTTTGCTGGAAAATGTAGTTTGAAGTGAAGTTGTTCTGTTTGTCTGCTGGAGAGATAATAAAGAAGAAAGTACAGCATAATACTCGCCACCGGTCCTGATATAGAATTACATCAGCAGGCATAATCGCACAATTTCTGGTTATTTCTCCCAGGCCAAGCCCAAGATCATCAAGGAGGAACCAGATTAACCCAAACCCATAAAGGCAGAGGCAGACAACACCACTGAACTAAAGGGAGAACACAGTGGAGAAGGAATGACAATGCGGAGAGGATGTTGTCTAATGGTTATGGCGGTCGACCTCAAATCTGGGGAACTGGGTTCGAGTCTTGGCAATGACGCTCAACATCCCGTGATTCTAGGCAAATCACTTAATCTCCCCATGCCTAACAAAAATGAATGTGTCCTTGTGTAACGCAACTGGTGCTCATGTAAAGCGCTCTGATACCTTCGGGTCAAGTTCGCACTATATAAAACATTGGGGAAAAAATGAGAACCAGCACACATGGAAATTGTGAGGGTGAGTGGTATCCCTTAAGTGCATTCCTGGCCTGTGCGAAAGACTGCTTAAACTGCTGAAAACATTATTACTTGGCAAGGGTCTTCAGAGGGGATCTTGAAAAAAGTTCCCCAGTAAGGAGAAGAATAATAGTATGGACTTTACATACTAGATCACATGAGGGCAATGATTGGGCAGTGACCCCTGCCAGTCAGTCAATAAGCCTTGTTCCAGAGGAAGAATAAGAAATATTCAGATATTATGCATAGAAAGAGCATCTGACAACAGATGACCACAACCGAAATGGAGAATACAGATAGTAGGACATTAAGCAACAGCTATCAGACTCAGGGGCATCAGAAAATATGAACAAACATCAGTACTCTCAACTAAAATTCAAACCACAACTGTTGCCAATCGAGACAAAAATATACACTTATGGAGGCGTAGCACCACTGAAACTGGCCTGCACATATAAAGTCGAACATAAGAACAAATCCATGCATCATAGGAGAAGGTTCAGGCACCCTGCTGAGTGGCGCCACAGTGAAGCACCTAGGCTTCTTCATCTCTGCATGAAGAGTAAGCACTGAGAAGATGTTGAGGTAATATAAACATGTGTTGCAAATGCTTGTCTGCCTGAAAAGAAAGAAAATTCAGCTACATATTGATCTAACAATAAACCGGTCAAGTTTCCTTCCATCTGAGACATTCAAGTCGAAAAGGAACAGTGCACATCTATATTGACATGCGCTCCCCACTTCAGCTATTAAAGAGTTACATCACCTCAACCATACAAGATATTCTATGGGACTTAGGTAGTGCCCATTAGGTCTCTAAATTCAACCTAAAAGGAGGTTGCTAGCAGTCAGTGCTGGATGAAGACCATCATTGCATTAAACTATTTTAACCCACATAGATTCACGACAATATGAAATACTCAGTTTTGACATTTCATGGTCAGAATGAGATTTGTGACTTGCTGGCTGGACTAGATGAAGTAATGAATTGCAGCTATGACATTCTTATCTAAGCAGAAATATTGACTGATTAGAACTGACATCTGCGTGCCATGTTACAATGCGTCCAAGACAACTGTCTAATACACCACAAAGGTAAGTGTGAGCTCCTCAAAGACAAGGTTCATTTCTTAGGATATGTGTTTTTAAAAGGCGGTTCAGCATAAGCCCCAGCAAACCAGGGGTACCATGAATGTTCTAGCATCCCTGGTCTGAACTTGGATGCTTCCATAAAGTGGTCATGTATTGTGGCTTTTTCACACCAGGACTGCTCACCATCGCCAAACCTCTCAAAAGACTCATTAAAAACATTTTCAAAGTGGGAGCGGAGGACAGAACATGATTCAGCATTACAAAGGATGCCATGCATAAAGAAGCAGAAATGAAGTACTTTGAACAAAAAAAGAAGACAGTAGTCCATACTAATAGGCTGGTAGGAATGTGAGGAGTCCTCCACTGAGAACAAAAAACATAACAACTGGGTTGCCATAGCATCGGCCAGCTGAGCCTTGGCTTATACAGAATCAAAGTACTCAAAGATAGAACAAAAGGTCATAGTATTCCAAAGGGGATATACACTTCCATCTGTATGTGTATGGACATGAGTTCAGAATAGTTATGGATCATAAGCCCCTTATCCTGCTATTCCGTGCCCTGCCCACCACACAGGATCAAGAAGGTGCTACATTTGTAAAAATATAAAACTGAACTCACCTACAGACTGCCAATCAAGAATTTGGAAGACTATTGAGGCATTGGATGATAAGCATTGAAGAAGAAAACAACCTCATTCTATCCACAGTGGAACATGTGAGGTTCGTGCTGAAGTAATCATGCCAAGGGCCCTGAATACTGATACGGATTCAAAGGCCATACAGGAGGATGAATGAATACAAAGGGCATCCTCAGCAATCCCCGAAAAGACACAGAAAACTCTTGTCCAGTGTCACATCTAGCCAGCTCACATGGTCCATACTCTGGAGACCCACCATGAATTGAGTAACACAGGAAGAGCTAAAACTGCAAGGAATTAGGATTGTCATGGCAGAGGCATTGAAAAGTGAAATATTTAAGGTAATCTATCAAGGGATAGCTAAAACAAACATTTCAGGGAATGAACTAAAGGACAGAAGACACTAGCAATGGCTGTCATTTGTATCAGGCAAGAAAAAGCGGAGTCAGAACCTTCTCTATTATCACTGAAAATTAGTGGGAAATACCAAGATCAAACATCCTCGCAGACCTCTGCCCAATACTAGATGGACTACAGAGATCTGGTGGTAATCACTACCCAAAATACCCTGTTGTAAAATTGCACATTCACATTTAAGCATGTGAAACCGCATATGGAACAAATAAAAGCAATTTAAGAATGTGAAACCTGATATGGAACAAATTAAAGCAATCTGTGGCCTGCCTGATGGAATAAAAAAAGACAATGGACCTCCTTTTCAAGATAATGAGTTCCAAAGATATCCAGAGCACATTAAGGTAAGCCATCAGAAAATAGCTCCTCATTGGCACCAAGTCAAAGTGGAAGTTGAGTGGTTCATGTAAACACAGAAAAACCAATAGAGATCTGCATACAACAAAAAGAGGACTATGAACGGGTTATTCACTCACCCAGGGACACATCCTCAATTAGATCTGCTCCCCCCCTCACTGGAAGATCCAAAACCATCAACGTGCCCACCTAGGCCTCTGAAGCACAAGAGTCCCACAGGGCTCCTCGCTCAGCCCAAAGCTCTTCGACATCTATATGACTATACTGGCTGACATCATACAGACTCACAACATCAACATCCTCACATTCGCCGAAGAGACACAACTGATACCGGCCCTCTTGGACAAAACACCCAACACCAGGAACAAGTTCACCATATACATGATGGAAGTGGCCATTCGACAAGACCAAAACGATGGCCTTTGGTAAAGACACCTCGCTAGGGAACACCACCTGGTGGCCCAGATACCTCCGACCCTCCCCCATGCTTTGCTCACAAGCAAGAAACCTCAGAATCATCACAGATAACAAACTGAATATGGTTGTCTAAATCAATGCGGTGGTATCATCCTGCTTCAGCACCCTAAGGATGCCGAAGAAAATCTTTAAGTGGCTACTGGACAACACCAGGAAAATTATCATCCAAGCCCTCATCACCAGCAGACTAGACTATGGGAACATCCTAAACCACCAGCTCACAAGAAGTCTGCACACCATCCAAAATGCAGCAGCCAGACTAGTCTTCAACCTCCCATGCCAAACCCACATATCACCGCACCATAGAGAACTCAACTGGCTCCCGATAGACAAGCAAGCACCCTTCAAACTCCTTACTCACACCTACAAAGCACTCTACAACACTGGCCCTGTGTACCTGAATAACAACATTCATTTGCACCATCCTTCCGCTCTGCTGGTCTCTCACTAGAATACACCCCTTACATACACAGAAGCAGAGCAGGGGGCGTGTCTTCTCATACCTGGATTCTAAAGCCTCAAACAACCTTCCACAACAAATCTGAGCTTCCTCCTCTCTTCTTTACTTTCATGAAAATCTGAAGACCTGGCTCTTCAAGTAAGCCCTCCAGGACTGGCTTCACACACTGGCTACAGAGTGCCTGGATACACCCACGTGTGATTAGAGCGCTATAAACACTGATAACATAACATCCACAGCTTCCTCAGAAACCACAGCAACACACTCCATTGCTTGATGCACAGTGCCCTAGCCTACCTTATGTTTGGCTATTCTGCCAGAGACTCCACTGAAGTATCTTCCATTTGGAAACCTCCAACATTTGGAAGAAAAGCCTGCTGAAATCTCTGTCTCAGAAACAATAACTCAGTTAGCAGCAGGAGAAATGCAAAGGCATCGGAACTACAAGTAGAAGATCTAGTACTTGTGAGAAACTGCAATTCTGGAAGTAAATTCAGGACAACTTTCAAGTGTAGTCCAGGGACAATAATGAACATAAGAGGAACCATGATGACGGCATCCCAAGGCACTGAGCAAGTTACACAGAATATGTCAATGTTTAACAGATTCAAGTCAAACCTGAGAAAGTAGAAAGTTGCAGACAAATAGGACAATCATGGAGGGCTGAGAGATCTCAGACACTAAGAAATTATGTATGGTACATGAACAAAACTATTGCAATCACCCTGTTGAAAGTTTTGTTGGTAAGGAATGTAGTGTACCACTCAACAACACGTCACAAGCATCTATGCACCCATCATGACAAGCGCAATAAGTGGGATAAATGAAGAGGAACCAGAGCAGATGGGCTCAGTTCCACTGTTGACAATTAGTAAGTCTTATGTTCCTTACCGTGTTCTCATCACCACCCTAGGGGTAGGGAAAATACAGACCACTACTTAGGATGGCACCCTTCCCCTTGTTTGGGTCCAATCAAACAGATGCTGTAGGGCAAGGTGGGGAATCTTAAAAGTCGTATGTCACATTATCAATCACAGAAAATGGATCTACAATTGTCAACGTAATTTACTATTATCAGCTTTGTCATTGTGCCATTGGAGGGTATCTGGCTTCTAAGATTGAAAGTGGACGGATACTACATTATGACGAAGTGTTCTTTAAAGATGTGCATTTTCATCTTTTTCCTAAATCGGAACAGGGTTGGGGCAGTCCTGAAGGATACAGGGGGAGGGGAGAATGTCTTTCCAGATCATGGATGGCTTATTATTTTCTTTTTTGCATTTTTTTTGTTTTTGTTCTGGTTGTGGGTGTGCAGAGAGCCACCGGAAATGTTGATCTTGTAATAAAGATAGCCAGGGGGTCAGGTTGTTACAGCTTTGTAGCTTATGCAGCTAGTTTACAAATATGAGGAAGGCAATCAAGAGCAGCCCATGGAGTTCCATCAGGGTAGAAGTGACGTGGTCATATTTCTTCAGGCCCTACATGAGGTGAGCTGCTGCATGTAAGATGCCCTTGTGGGATCACAGTCTGGAGTCTGGGAGGACATCCCTACCATCCAGATGTGACATTGCAAGGGCTTGCACAGCAGTTCTGAAGTTTCTTTCTCAAATCTTTTTTAACAGAGAAGGATCCTTACCGACCATTTTAATTTTCTAGGCGAAGTGTTGCTGAAAGACAATATTGGAGTCCAGGGTCTATTCAAGCACCCTGACTTTAAGAAAATGTTTGGGTTCAAATCCATCCAGGATTCCTATTGTTGAGCTAGGTGGGGAGTAAAGTTTCCTTCTTCTTCCTGGTACGCAGCAAAAACTCTGCTTGGTTAAGCTTCAAAGAGACACTGGACATCAAGTGGACAACCAGGTATGGGTGTAGAGATTTGAGGCACTGTATGCCTAAATCAGGAGATACATTCTAAAAGAGTTGTGTGCAGTTGGCATACTGGTGATGTTTGATGCTGTTTTCTGTGAGTAGAGTCACAAGGTTCTCCATCTAGGGGTTGAACATGACAGGGGACAAGACAGAATCCTCAGGAAATACACAGGTTATCCGGATATTCTGGGATCTGTTTCCCATGTGGATGAATTGGTGTTTGATGGATACGTATGATGAGAACTAGTGAAGTATGTTTCCTGTGAATTCCATTTGAGACTTCGTGGTGTGGATGAGGGTGGCATGTTCTACAGTATAAAAGTCTGCAGAGACATCTGTTAAAATCAGGAGGCAAGCACCATCTTTATCTGTGGTCAGAAGGGTAACATCTATGACTTGTAAGGAAGATAAACACTGCAACACAATCTGAAGCAGCATTGATAGCTGTACATGAAATGGGTGTTGTGGACATGAGCTTGAAGTTGTACATGAACTGCTTTTAACATAATCTTGCCAATGACATGTAGATGAGTGAGGTAGATGAATGGTGAGCCCTAGTTGGCAAAGTAGTGCAGGGTTAGTGTGGGTTTCTTTAGTAGTAGGAGGAACTGTCCTGTCCTGAGACCTTCAGGTAAGATGCCTTGAGTAATGGAGGTGGTGTATTGTAGGGCAGGTGTGAGACCTCCTCCAGAGAAGGTGCTTTGATGAAGGATAAGGGTAAGAAATCACTTTCAAAGATTGTGGAGACTAAGGTATGAAGGATGACTATTGTGAGATGGAGCTGCAATGAGTGGGTGTCAGACTAAAAAGCAGGTTTAGTGTTCACAATGTGCTATTGCACTTGTTCTTGGGATGTAGGATAGGAGGCTATGGCAGGCAGTTGATGCAGTGCTTGATTGTTTTGAAGAGTGTTCTGCTTTTATTGGCAGCTTTATTGATATTTTTAGTCTAGCACTTGGCTAAAGCAGAAGTGAAGAGTAATTTGTGTATTATGCAATGGGACTTCAGTAGAGAGAAGCCATTGGGGATTCTGTTTCACTTTCATATTCTTTTTTGACAGCGGATGAAGCATTTGTTGTCAGCAAGATATTTGGAGTACCAAGATGCTGAATGTTTTAAATTGTACATTTGTGTTCTGCTTTGAGTACACATGGTATTCCTGAAATACACTGACAAGATGAGTGCAAACTACAAGTTGTCTTTGAAGGATGTAAGGGTTTGTTGGTTTGTTTTGTCTTCTGGCTTGCCTGCAATGTTTTGGCTGGGTGCTGAGCAGGATAATGGAGGTGGAACATCCATTGTAGGGGTTTTGAAGGTTTGCACTGGATGGTTGGTGATGCAGAGAAGATGAGGTCTAAAATATGGCTTGGTAGTGTGTGCGTTAGATGATCAGCTATACCACGTTAGGTGCATTGATAAATCTGAGTATGGGATGTCTTGGTTTATGAGCATGAGATGGAGTATGTGGTTGGTAATTTGATGGTGTATGGTGGTTAGTATGGTGTGTATGAGGTTGGTCTATGTGTTGTGAGAAAGCTATGTGAGAGTTTGTAGGGTCTCATTTGGGGTGTGATTGTTGGGATTAATAGTGTGGCTTGCTGGCTGAGGTACAGAATGGCCTCTTTCCTTGGAGGCTGGTTCTGCCTCATTGCCCTTCCCGATACCATCAAGCCAAACAGGAGAAAACCTGGTCTTTGTCTGCCCATTTCTGGGGATGTGCAGGTGATAGGACACCCTGAGAGGTGGACTGAAATAGGGAAAGGCAGGAGGTGATGTCACTTCCTGTACAGTCACGTGGCCCATAGGAACAGGGTCGTTTTTCCCTAAATTAGCATAAGCTCGTTGCAGCTTGCCTGCCGCTTTGCACACGTTACTACATGTCTTTATTTTTTGCAATAGTTTCAAAGACTGCTTTCACATGAGAACTCATCGCTGTGTTCGCTCTCTGCATGTTCCTGGGATTTTGACTGAACATTATGTGCAAGGTCGAACAACAATGCCCCTTGTTATTTTGTTCTGGCCAGTTCTTAGCCCTTAGACAAAACATACCGATGCAGTTGCTGTAACACATAAACAAACAATAGCATTTTGCTTTTTCCATGTGTGCTGCACACAGCAGCACACATGGAAAAAGCAAAAATGAGGAGAAATAATGCATTTCTCCTCGTTTCGCCATCTTAAGACCAGTTTTTACCTGGTCTTAATTTTGGCGCTGCCTCCTATGTACGTCACCCTTGTACATAGGGGGCAGCGTTAAAATGAATGGGTGTTGCGGTGGAACACCCACTGCCCACCCCTTTCACGCAAACCATAGCGTGAAAGGGGACTTTATGTACAAGGCGTTAAGTCACGTTAAGTGGCTTAACGCTGCCTTGCACATATGGCGCAGCCCCTATCACCACCACAACGTCACTATAGGTGACGTTGTGGTGGCGATAGGGGCTTGTACACTTGCCCATCACAGTTCTTAAACACTATTAGGGTGAGGTGTGACCTATAATTAACAATTCCATTTTGATTTACAATTTTAATAGTTTGACAAGGTGCGTTTTGAATATCTTACTGTTTTCTAACATTGGTTATATTCCTTTGTCATCAACTTTTTTGCGATTGTTAACGTGCTGCCCTAAATATTAGTTCTGAGTATAGGTCCTTCATTGATAAATAATGTATTAATGTTCAAACACTTATATAAATAATGACATGCTGCAGAAGTTGGAATCAAAAGTACTTTAAGTGTACTCCGTGTATTCCACTATCAAAATACCTTCTCTCTCACTTTTGGGTTTCTGAATGTATGGCTGGTGACGGAGGAGGTGGGAGAACCCTCATTCACTGGTGCAGTGGAGCAGTCTGTATAATTACTGTCACGAAGTTGTAACTGTATTATTGCTTTGGAGAAAAAAGTGCTTCAAAGCAGATGTCGAGATGACAGCTCTCTCCTGAAACTCTGAAAAGGTTGCCATTTAGTGCTGGCTCTAACCGTGCGTTCTGAGAAAATGGGTGTGTTTATGCTTTTACTACGCATGATGAACAGCAAAAGGAGTCAAGGACATCACATCTCTGGCAAATCGCAGGATTCTGGAGTACCAATAACTATCTATTAAGGCCAGGATTACATCACCTGCAAAGTCCTCTAGTGTGAAACTGCTCAGCTTTAGCAAGTGAAGATTGGTGCACGTCCTCATATGCGTGCATGAGGGTTTTTAAAAAATGAACTCAACGTCTAGAAAATAATTAGTAGCTTTTCTTATGGCAGTGGAAGTCATTCCTTGTTGATACAAAGGAGTTAACGAATGCACTGCTTTCACAGTATCTTATCGTGTCTCACAGGTTTGTGCTGCTATGGATTTTGTAGTATTGTTCTTTGCTATCCCTCCGTTCCGATTAGGGCCAGACTGGCCATAGCGGGCACCGGGCGCTTCCCCGGTGGGTCACCAGGGTGGGGGCGATTTTGTTACCGGGGGCCGGCAATGTCGGCCCCCGTTAACAAAATAGGCCAAATCCCACTTAATGGCGATGGTCCTTACTTTAAGAGGACCCATCAGAGAGGCAGAGCTTTTCCTATCCGTGCTCCAAAGTTGTGGCACCGGCTGCTGCTCTAGCTTCACTGTATCACAAACCAAACAGCCTTTTGTAAAGCTTGACGACTCACCTCTTCCGCTAGCCCTGGTCTGTTCCTTTACATTCAGCTTTCCTACATCAGACCTAGTGGCAAGAGGCCCTTTAGTGAGAGTGCGTTTGAAGCACCTCATTCATTCATTGTGCTTCTCCATAAAGTCATGTTCTATGCCAAGGGCCAAAGACTGTACCAGCTTTCCCTTGAATCATAGATATTAAGGGGCACTCTAAGGACCAAAGAAGCTGGTTTCTTGCTAGTCCCCTAAGGAGAAATGGGGTACAAGGCATATCCTGGTATGTAAACTTCTGTAGACCAACATTTAACTAGACAGGGAATGACAGAGACTCTGAGGAACAGAGTCAATAGTTCCAATTGGACCTTTGGTTGCGGTCCTTGCTGTTAGTGGGGGAAAGCCCTTTACACTGAAACTTGTGGCATGGTGTCTAAGGATGATCTCCTGGTAGGAGGTATTCAAATCTAACCATGGACATTTACTGCTAGAAGTGAGTAAACTCTGTTTGGAAGGAAAGTATAATCCTAAAAAGTGTATTTCCAATTGTAGGGCACCGCTTGCTTTATTGCCAAAAAGTATGCACTGTTGCACCCTTGTGCCAACTTTTGAGAAGCAGAGTCAGAGTTTAGCATGTGTGTGTATTTGTGTATTGCTCTAATTTCGATAAACTGCTTTCAATGCACAAAAGTGCAGATTTGTTCGTGGAATATTTATCAATATCTATATTGTAGTCCTTTTTGTGAAAAGTTAATCATGAAATAGTTTTTTTACCTAAATTGATTTGGGAATTTTATTTTGGCTATTTCATTACTGTAACGTTGTTTAGGTGGTGCTGTTCTGCATTAAATAGAATTTTTCTCTGATTAAGGCGTTGCTGGTTGTGGCTAGATATTAAGAGTAAACTCATGATTCCTCACAAAAATCTTTTCCAGGTGCTAAATTGTTAAGGCTGTGTGGGAACTCTAAGCCCTCTCTCCCCTAATGTCAGTTTCCTACAATATACTATAAACACAATATACTGCTATGAATAATGTTATTCAAGTTTTGAAGAGTTGGACATTTCTATGCTACACAGAATATATTGAATTGAAAATGAGTAACAGTGAATAATAGGGATGTTTTTCACCGCCGGTAAAAGAAATTGAGTTATTAATTGAAGGGGTTGGTAATCCTACTCAAGCAACAACCACAATCCTGGACAAGTTGAACCACAAAAGTCACCATATTGACTTGTGCTTAACTTTCTGGTAGTTTGGCACAAAAGCAGTCAGACTTAACTTAGATGCAATGTGCAAGATATTTATGCAGCACACAAACAGTAATACTGTAAAAATCCAACACAAGAAAAATCCAACACCAATTACGAAAAATTGAGAAAAACGTAATAAATAAAATGATACCAAACCGAATTAAATCCAATTAGTAGAACAGGAGTTAAGTTATTAGTGAAATTAGCACCTACAAGATCAAAGTGCAAACCGCAGGTATCTTGTTCATGCGAGACCGGAGCAAAGTCAAAGGTTAAAGACGACCGCAATGGAACGGGGGTCAGAGATACGAGGTAAATTGGGCCTAGTCTAAGCTTATCTTTGGACTTTTGGAAATTTTAAAAAAAGTTCCTGAGAAGGTACATTTCAGCAGGGCAAGGCAGCAGCCAGTGTCTGAGGAAGAGGCGTAGTCATCGGGGAACAATTGGATGGAGACGAAGTGAAGATTTCTACCTCAGGACTTTGGCACTTTTCTGGAAGTCGAAAATCTCCAGCGGGAGATACTTCAGGCTGTATTCGAAGAGGGCTCCATGTGGCCAGATGCCATCTCTTGGGGGTCCGCTAAAAGCATTTGCTGCTGTGGAGAAGAATGTAGTGGGAGCTACTGCAAAGACGGGCTGTCCGTCAATGAAGCTAGGGCGGATGCCCCTGTAGCTCACACATGAGGCCATTCAGTTAGCCCTTGGATTCTGGGTTCAAGCAGCAAGGCAGGTCTCTAGCAGTAGGGCAGTCCTCTGGGGTTCCAAGCAGTTCTTGCCTTCTGAAGTCTTCCACAGGTCCAGGAGTGTACTGAAGAGTTGCATGAGGGTCCAATATTTATACCTGGTGTTAGCCTTTGAAGTGGGCGGATTCCCTATACTACCCCCATATATGGTTCTGGAAAGTTCTTCCCTTCCTCTATCAAGGCTCCAAGAATTCTGGGGTGCCAAAAGACTAGTGTCAGATCCCTTTCTGTGTGTGTGTGCGGGAGGCAGCCCTTTGAGTTGTATGGGGGCCAGGGAACAGCTCTGCCCCCAGCAATCCCGGCAGAATGGCCCATCCTGCCTACACCCAAGCCCCAGTGCCTCACTGTGTACAAACCACAACAGCAGAGCCATTCACCGTCAAGTGACCCAGGACACTGGCAGAGGCACAAAAATGGATATGGCAGGAAAATGCCAACTTTCTAAAAGTATTTTAAACGACAAGGGAACCCATTGTGTCAGAGAGGGACAATGGGTGCAAGTAACTGTAAGGAAACAGTGGTCCCTTTCAACAATATATGAATGAAGCAAATCAACACAAGAATATAATAATGACTGTGTCCAGTATTGTTATAAGATAACATAATATTTAATAAACATCATAAAAAACATAGGAAAAAAGTGGGGCAGTGTCTACAATATTAGGGGAAGGGAAAACTGAAAAAATGAAAAAACTCAGGCATAAGAAAAACAAAATAGCGTGGCCAAGATATAATCAAATGATCAGGCCAAACAACATATTGGAAGCACCAACCCAACTAAACAGAAATACTTAATAAACAATATTTTGTATCAAGGTGCTAGAGTCGACGGCGTTTCAATCCCACAGAAAATATGGGGATCATCATCAGGACTAACAAAATGTCTAGCCTGAGAAAAAAATTATTTGGTAGAATGTGCCTGCTGTAATGAAAAGAAAAGGGAAAGGGAACAAAGAATTAAGGAGATCTCCATTAAGATTAGGTCAAAGGCGCGCCAAAGGCAAGCCCGTCTGCGCCCATCCGCGACCCGACCGCGACCAGCGCAAGGAACCCTGGACCTCCCACTACCCATTGCTACGACACCACCACCCTCCTCGCACTCAACCCTGTAAGACTTAGAGAATGCCAACAGGCCTCGCCGAACACGACCCATGGCCAGTTCTCCTGCCTCCACTGCTGCCAGACCCTCACCGCCACCCCGGCCTCCAACACCGCCAACGCCAGCCCTGGCAACACCCTAAAATGCATCCTCCTCAACGTATGCTCCGTACACAAACTCGCCATGGAAACCTGGAACCTACTCGACTCTCTCTCGCCCGACATCGCCTTCTTCACAGAGACCTGGATCAACGCATCCTCCGCCCCCGAAATCAGCACCGCCATCCCAGACGGATACAAGATCCAGAGGAAAGACCGCCCCAACCACCCAGGAGGGGGCCTCGCCATCGCCCACAAGAGCACCCTCCGCCTCACCACCTCCAGCGAAACCTTGCCCTCCGCCGAACACCTACACTTCCAGATTCAGACCACCCCCAAAGCCACACTACGAGGAACCCTCATCTACAGACCCCCCGGCCCCCGAACACCCTTCGCCACCACCATCCCCGACTTCATTGCACCCCACGCCATCACCTCAACAAACTACATACTCATTGGAGACCTGAACTTCCACCTCGACAACCCCAGCAACCCCAACTCCACTATCCTTCGTGACAACCTCGCCAGCATCGGACTTAAACAACTCGTCAACACACCGACCCAGAGAGCAGGACACACCCTCGACCCCATCTTCATGGCAGGAAACAGCGTCCAATTCAGCCACACAACGCAGCCGCAATGGACTGACCACCACTGCGTACACTTCGCCATCAACAAACCCAAGGCACCCAAACCAGCCCCACGCCCACCTCGAAGGAACTAGAGCAAGGTTATCGATGAGCAACTTAACTCCACCCTCACCTGAGACAACCACACCTGGGCAACCGACGCAAACGACGCAGCCAGAGAACTCCACACCTGGATCTCCAACTGCGCAGACGAGCTCGCGCGCTACGCAACCCCGACAGACAACGCCCCAGGAAAGCCGCCTGGTTCACCACCACTCTCCAAGAAGCCAGACGCACCTGCAGACGCCTGGAGAAGAACTGGAAAAACACCAAGACAACCGAAAACCACACCACCTACAAGGATGCCATGACGGACTACCACAACCAGATCAGAGCCAACAAGAGGAACTTCATCCACAACAAAATCCTGGCCAACTCCACCAACTCCAAGGAACTCTTCAGTGTCATTCAAGAATTCACCAACCAACGCAGCGAAGCCACAGACATCACACCATCCCAAGACCTCTGCGACAAGCTTGGAACCTATTTCCACCTCAAGATCAAAAACCTCTACGACAACTTCATTGACCATCCACCAGGCGCCACAGATGGCCCCCCGCCCCCCAGAAACACCAGCCAGCCCACCATCTCCAACTCGACACCGATCGCGGCCGAAGACACCGCCTCGACCATGAAAAGCATCCACTCTGGGGCCCCCACCGACCCCTGCCCCCCTCACATCTACCACAGAGCGGCGCCCGCCATCGAATCCGAACTACAATGCACCATCAACACCACCTTCAAAACAGGCACCTTCCCAGATGACTGGAAGCACGCAGAAGTCAGACCCCTGCTCAACAAGCCCACAGCTGACCCCACCGACCTCAAGAACTATCGGCCCATCTCGCTCCTCCCCTTTGCAGTCAAAGTTGCAGAGAAAACAGTCAACAGGAAACTGACACGAGTCATTGAAGAGAACGCCGTCCTCGACCCGTCCCAATCCGGATTCCGAAGCAACCACAGCACAGAGACCGCCCTACTCGCCGCCACAGATGACATCCGCACCCTCCTGGACCAAGGCCACTCCGCAGCCCTCATCCTACTCGACCTATCAGTGGCCTTCGACACCGTCTCCCACCGCACACTAGTCGCCAGACTACACGTCGCAGGCATACAAGGAACAGCCCTGGACTGGATCCGATCATTCCTCACCGGAAGAAGCCAAAGGATCAGACTCCCACCCTTCCTCTCCGACCCCACGAAAATCACCTGCGGAGTCCCACAGGGTTGATCACTGAGCCCCTCCCTCTTCAACATCTACATGGCCCCCCTCGCAGCCATCGTCCGACAACATGGCCTCAACATCGTATCCTACGCCGACGACACCCAGCTCATCCTCTCCCTCACCAAAGACCCCACCACTGCCAAACTCAACTTCCAGAAAGGAATGCAAGACGTCGCAGTCTGGATGACCAACAGCTGCCTGAAGTTTAACGCAGAGAAGACGGAAGTCCTCGTCCTCGGTACCACCCCTTCTGCATGGGACAGCACCTGGTGGCCGACCGCCCTTGGAAGCCCACCTACCCCCTCAGACCACGCCAAGAACCTCGGCATCGTACTCGACTCATCACTCACCATGAACCGACAGGGCAACGCCGTCACCTCCAGCTGCTTCAACACCCTCCGCAAGACCTTCAAGTGGATCCCCCCTGAGTCAAGGAAGACAGTCACCCACGCACTCATCACCAGCAGACTGGACTATGGAAACGCACTCTACGCCAGCATCAACAAGTCCCTACTCCGCAAACTCCAGACAATACAGAACACCGCCGCCAGACTCGTCCTCTGCATCGCCTGACACGAACACATCAGCCAACACCTACGAAGTCTCCACTGGCTCCCTGTGGGGAAAAGAGTCACTTTCAAAATCCTCACTCACGCCTACAAATGCCTACACAACGACGGACCCAAATACCTGAATGACAGAATCAACTTCCACGTACCCAAAAGAAACCTCCGATCTTCCAACATCGCATTGGCCGAAACCCTGCGCATCCACAGAGCCAGAGCAGGGGGAAGATCCTTCTCTCACATTGCAGCCAAGATCTGGATCGAGCTACCGGCAGACATCAGACGCGCCCCCTCCCTGAACACCTTCAGGAAGACCCTCAAGACCTGGCTCTTCGGCTAAACAGATCTGCGGAGCCCCCCCTCAGCGCCTTGAGACCCTCACGGGTGAGTAGCGCGCTTACAATTCCCTGATTGATAGTAATTGTGCCATGATAGGGTGAATAATTGGGGTTGTCTATAGTGAAACCAGTCTATTGGGACAACAATTCCCAAGTGTGGTGATTTATTTGTTATATGGCCGCTGCGCACTCTCCACATCCTCTCGAGCAGCATTATTACACCCAATATGGCCGCCATGCATGTCCCATGTCCTATAGATCCGCTCTATCCTTCCCCTCTTATATCATCTCTGGTTAATCACGTATATCAGAGGCACCTCCTGCCTCCGGTCGGATCATCCATCCGGAAGCCATTGCCTCTCCCGGTATTGACTGCGCACCGAACTACGGTAAGCACTCGGCACGCTACCCGCACCTTAATTAGACCCACAGTTGCCATTGTTCTCCTCATTAGTTTTCCTCTGTCCCCGCAGGTGCCTGGTACAACGCTATTACCACTTCGAACCCTGGAAAGGTACCGACCTCGGGGTTCCTCCATTTCATTGCTCAGCCTCTGCTCAATAATTCTGCATTGGGGCCGAATTCGAGCCGAGCCTCTCCGTTCCCGGTAAATACCTGCATGCAACTCTCCTTAATTCACCCGTACTTTAATTCAACTCCTTGCGTACTTACTTGTTTCTTTCCAATCCTCCTTTCAGTGGCACTGTCATTCCGGCAGCCATTTTCACCACCTTAAATCTACCGGTTTCTCGCATCCGGATTCTAGGTCACTCTTATTCCTTCTTGGATGCTTGCAGACCCCTTCGGGGCTTTAATTGCCTGCAAGGTCAGTTCCTCGCCGTCGCGGTCTCCTCATAGTTGCGTTGGTGCTTCCAATATGTGTTTGGCCTGATCATATGATTATATATGAAAAAAGTCAGGCATAAGAAAAACAAAATAGCGTGGCCAAGATATAATCAAATGATCAGGCCATACAACATATTGGAAGCACCAACACAACTATAGAGAAATACTTAATATACAATATTTTGTGTCAGGGTGCTAGAGTCGACGGCGTTTCGATCCCACAGAAAATTAGGAGATCATCATCAGGACTAACAAAATGTCTAGCCTGAGAAAAAAATTATTTGGTAGAATGTGCCTGCTGTAATGAAAAGAAAAGGGAAAGGGGAAACAAGAATTAAGAATAACTCCATTAAGATTAGGTCACAGGTACATAGTAATTGTGCCATGATAGGGTGAATAATTGGGGTTGTCTATAGTGAAATTAGTCTATTGGGACAACAATTCTCAAGTGTGGTGATTTATTTGTTAGACTTGCGAGGGCTCAGTGATCATGCCTAGTGAGGAGACCGCGACGGCGAGGAACTGACCTTGCAGGCAATTAAAGCCTTCTTGTGTTGATTTGCTTCATTCATATATTGTTGAAAGGGACCACTGTTTCCTTATAGTAACTTTCCAAAGGTGGCATTTTCAGAATTGTGGCTTAAAATCCAACTTTGTCATTGAAGAGGACTTTAAATTTCAACTCATTTGAGTCTAAACATGCCATGTCTACCTGTTAAAATCTAATGTTAGCACTTATTGAATGTAATAAGGTAACCTAATGTTGTCCTATGGAAGAGGTAGGCCTTACAGTAGTGAAAAATAAATGTAGGAATTTTTCATTACCAGGACATGAAAAAATTAAAGACACATGCTCTACTTTTTAAATACAATGTACCCTGTCCTATGGGCTTTTTAGGGTCGACCTTAGGGGTGACATATGTATTAAAAGGGAAGGCAAACAATTTATTTTTGCAGGTCGAATAGAACGTTTAAAAGTGTACTGCAGGCTGCAATGGCAGGGCAGTGATGGTTTTTAAAAGACTAATTTAGTGGGTGGCATTATGAGAGCTGCAGGTTCTCCCAGGATGCTTGTTTCCGGTTCAGCGAAGACCAGACTTGGCAGTTCGGGCTGGACTGTTCCCATGAGGCACAGAGTCAAGACTGATTTGCATATAGCTGTGTCTGAACTGAGGTGGCGAAGTGAGCTAAAGAATGATGATGGATTCAGCCCAGATCTGTGACTGGGGGTGAGTGTCTGAAAAGATTCAGCACTCCGTCCATCATCTCCTTGTGTTTGCTGAGCTGCAGGCCCAGTAACAGCATTTAATATTCAGGCCCTGGGTACATGCAGTACCACATTATTAGGGACTTAACAGTAAATTACATGTGCCAATCCTGTGTAGGTCAATTTTACCATGTTTTAAGAAGAGAGCACAAGCACTTTAGCACTGGTCAGCAGTGGTAAAGTGCACAGAGTCTTAACGCCAACACAAGTGGAGTCAGAAAAGCAGGAGGGGTGAAGGCAAAATGTTAAGAGGTGACCCTACAGAGAGGGCCAAGTCCAACAGCGGGGTTCCGACTGACATCAACTAGACAATAAGAGTGAAGCTAGTGTTATTTTTGATGTCACTAAAAACTCAGAGAGGAAAAAAATCTGTCTTCGTCATTTTTTACCTATGCATCATTTTATGTCACGTATGACTCCCAAAATCTTCTGCATCCTTTTTTGGGGGTACTAAAACTTTTTATTAGATTTTAGTAATACAGGGTATGGTGTAAGGCAGCATAAGGCAGTTTCACAACAGTTTGTGTTCAATTACGCAGCAGTTCAGTCATTGTCCAAAAAAGCAGTTAATCAGTAGACATTTGAAAAGTAAACACCAGTATAACAGAAGAAAAAATAAATAATAGCTATTGAGGAAGAGGTTACAATGCATGCAAGCAGTAAACATTTTAACATAGTGATCATGAAGAGTGTGTGTATAGTCTTTATTTTCGATCACACAGATCATAAAAGACAGTTACAATCTTAATTTAAAAACAGTTCAAGGTATTAAAAATATAATTAAGACCAACAATGTTTAGCTCAACACTTAACTTAGTCGTAAAAAGTGGAGTTAATATGATGACATAAAAGGTTGTTTAAAAATTCTTCTATAATATGACATACATAAAACCGATAAAAGATGTACAAATATAAAAAGCTAATGCCTAGCCATTTGGGCAAAAAAGTGCAAGTGCAATTCAATAGATCTGCAATTATACACATTAATAGACAATTGCTGGACATTAATTTCAAAGCGATACAGCAGTTATCCATTGTATTTTGTTATTCCACCTTAACCAAATGGTTATTTGTTACATACTTAGCTGTACCCTCTTCTTTTACTACGGGCTACTACTTGGGCTAGTGTCTAGCATCTTAAGCCTTTTGGCTCATATCCTCCACATCCAGCCTAAAAATTTAGCAATCGAGATCACACATAGCTCGTTGGTATTTGACCTCATAATTCTAAGCGCTGTGGAGTAAGACCTGGTGCCCAGGGTAATACATAGGGGTCTTAACCATTTGTCCCGTGGGGCTTTGTAAGCGGGACAAACAAAAAGAATGTGTGGAATTGACTCTTCCTGCTCTGTACATAAATAGCACTTGTTATCGTTGGTAGTGTGCCATCTTTTTGTAAACAATTTTATTGAGAGCGAGCCAACTCGAAATTAAAAAAATTGTCTCCTGTCAATAGGCTTGGTGATCACGTCCCAGTAGAGCTCATACCTAGGGCAGGGCTTATGCTCTAAAAAAGAGTTGGTCAGGGAGCTGTGCTCGGTGGTGCATGGACTACTTGTGATGACCAGGGACCAATATAGCTCCTTAAGTTCTCGTTTGGTTGGGAATCTCTGACCTACTGGGTTTTCCCACAGATTACTCAGGCCCATCTTAACTAAAGTACTCTTCACCTTTTGTAGCCAACTAATCTTACCTGAGGTGTCAGCCTGTCTAACGTCCTTTAAAGCTTTTGCGTAGTGTGATAGTTCAGGTGTAGACCATATTCTACGCCAGTAGGCTATCGGTCTAAATCTTGCCATCTCCTCCAGGCGATTACATCCTAAATCATAGAATAGGGGCTTCAATGGCGCACTTTGCGGAAGGCCTATAAGGCCTCTCACAAACTTATTTTGGGCTTAGGATATTGATGTTAAGTTATCAAAGCCCCAGAGTTCTGCCCCATATAACGTATCATGAAGAGTGTATAATACAGTTAGGCGGTACAGTTGTTATCCGTACCCTGCAATGGTGGGCGAAAACACTCCTGAGAAAGAGTAAACAATACCAAAAAGAAGGTGGCTAAGACAGCATTGTCTGGATGTGAGAAAGTGGGTTATTAGTTGAATGGGTGTGAGTCCACACCAGGTAATAATGCCACAATAATTTAAACCTGAGCTCCTACCAGTGTTGGCCCATCCAGTCACACCTAAGCCCCCCTTTGCATATGGCATTCTAGAGGAATGCGCAAAGCCCAACTGTCAGCTACACCCAGTCATGTGACCCAAAGATAGGCTGCATGCATCAAATGGCTAAGGCAAGAAAATGCCAACTAAAAGTAGCATTTTCAAAATTGTCATTTAAAATCCGACTTTACCATAAGTTGCGATTACAAATACCAATTCCAGAGGCACCAAGCAAACTGGTTACTTGTTCCCATTTGGAAATTACACTTATAAAATGTAATAAGGTAACTCCAATGTTATCCTATGGGACAAGTAGGCTTTGCAGTAGTCAAAAAAGAATTTAAGAGCTTTTCACTACAAGGACATATACAATTTAAAAGTACATTCCTACTTTTTAAATACATTGCACTTTGCCCTCTAGGCTGTCCATGACCTACCCTAAGGGTGACATATCTATGAAAAAGGAACTTATGGGCCTGGCAAAAGGTTTACTTTGCTAGGCCGAAATGACAGTTTAAAAACTGAACACACAGGCTGCCATGGCAGGCCTGAGACCTGTTTAACAGGCTACTTATTTGTGGCACTTAATTGAGAGCACAAACACTTTAGCACTGGTTAGCTGTTCACTTTACTACTGAGTCCTAAAAGCACACAGAAACGGGTTCAGAAAACAAGAGGGTGAAGGGAAAAAGTTTGGGGATGGCCCTGCAGAAAGGGCCAATTCCAAAAGAACAGGTAACCAGTTTGTGTTTGGTGTCTTTGCAATTGTTATGAAAAAAAACTAACATATGGTGAAATTGGATTTTAAGTTATAATTTTGAAAATAAAATTTTTAGAAAGTTGGCTTTCCCTACCTTAAAAATGTTGTGCTTGCAGCCTGTCTCTGGGTCAAATGACTGGGTATAGTTAACAGCTGGGCTTTGCGTCCTCCTCCTACACAGCAACACTCAATAGGGAGCTTAGGTGTGACTAGATTGGCCATTACTGACAGGATAGGGGGAGGAGCTGGACCCAGCCCCACTTACACTTGAAATGGCTGTGTCCTGGCTGAAGTTGATGACACTGCTTGCCTGAGGACAGTGGCCTGACATCTGGTAGCAGGAAGCTTTAGGTGTGATGAACAACTGTTCTCTTATCAGGGATCAGCCACTTGGAAGGGATACAGGACAGTTGGCAGAAAGAAAAAGTATTTTATTGTATCATGTGCTGATATTTTTTACATTATATGTAAATGCTGGTTTTAAAGTAGGAAAATACCACCCACTGCAGTTATTGTTTTCCATATCTTGAGAATACCCCATGACAGTCTCTCTCTGAGCTTTTTCCTGTGCTGACAGTGTATTCAGAGGGATTTCGTGCTAAAGGTATCTGGCCTCATGGAGCCCTGCATAGATGTGACTTCCAGCCAAAAGACTGAGTCTAAAGATAAAACCTTGGATAAGAATCAGACAGCAAATCCTTCCTAGCAATGACGCAACATCGGCAGATATGAAATCCAACTTTGTCCCACTCTGTTATAGTAAGCAGCGAACATCTCACACTCACCTTGCAATCCCAGCAGCTAATAATTATCAAGGGTTTGAAAAACAGACCTGATAAGGACTTGGTTAAAAAACAAATTTATGTGGCAGGGATCCCTGTACCTCAAAGTAAGTGGTGGCAATGAGCTTCCTGGCAGTTTCAGCTGCAGGAATAAACAGAAACGCCATCTTTGCTCCACTGTTGGTACTGAGGGTCTGCAGAGCCCTTTGAGAAGGAAATACGTCTTGCAGAAGAACTGCTAATCTAGTGGCCTTATTTGAATGCAATCTCTTTAAAAAGACCACTCCCAACTCTCATCGATGCTATTCTTGAATGTTTTGGCGAGCAGCTGTGTGTTGATCACTTCTTCGATTATGCCCGGAAGCAGTTTCAGTGATCTCATTCATTGAAGTGAAGTCCACCCCTGGTTGGCAGAATCATTGCCCTCGTTTACAAAACATAGTCGACCATGATTTTTCCTTATTTAGAGGACCTGAATGTGTACACCTAGGACACTAGAACTTTCTGGCAGCAACTGGGTGGGAGAGATAGGGAATTCTCTTTCCAGAAACTGTACTATAAAACAACTTTAATGAAAGATTTGGAAAGATTCTGTAGTAAAATTTAAAAGAACCTATTGCATAAAAAGTTACATTTTTTTATTCAAGTAGAAAATAGATGTACTGTGTCAGGTAACATGCACACAATTTATTATTTTCATTGGTGGTGAATATTCGATATTAACTTTGTAAATATTTAATGCTCTTCTCTTCAGTTCAGAATTGAATGAAATATGAGAGTCTTTCCCACCTCCATTTGCTTGGTTACAAGATAACTAACTAAGAAGAAGCTAAAAATAGACCAGAGTTTAGGTGCATTTACTAATAATAAGGCAGAGCAAGAGAGAAAACGTGTTACAACGAGAAGTAACATTTGGACAATCTTGTTTTCCTATTGTTTTTCGAACAGCTGTGCTCATGGCCTGCAGGTGATTCAGATCTACTCCCGTCTCAACCCAGCTTTCCTTCCAAGGTGCACCCACCACTATTCCCCATAAATACATAATTTGCTACAAAATGACCCTGTCGCTCTTGACTGAAATAATAGACTTGAACAAAAGAAGCAGCCTTACATGCTCACTATGTTCATCACTGCGTCACAGCCAGCGATAATGGCTGTCTTACGATGGTACGGTATATGCTTTTCAACATTCCTCTAATCAGGAATTAGTTAAAAGAATGCTTTCATTTCTGTGCAGCAAACTGTGACACAAAACAGCAATTGGCTATTCAAGTGTGTGGGTACGGAGTGAATAGTTCTCTCTCCACTGTAATTACATATACTTAACATAGCACCACGAAATGTATAAGTACCTGCTCTATACAGCAAGTTAATGCTGCATTTTTGTGTGATCTTGCTGAAAATGAAAGGTGTAGTCTTGGAAGGCAGGGCCCATGCACTGTCACTGCACTTTGGCACATGCCTCAGATGCTGCTGGATTTCTGTCAAACAGAAACACAGAGCGATAGATCATGTCACCGTCTGTAAGACTGACATACCATAGGGTAATGCAATGTTAATACACTTTAAACGAGAATAGTCATGCAGTGATCTCACTGCCCAGCAGATGGAAGACTGCACTAAGTACTTATTAGACAGGTATTTCAACAGAACAGCGTGAAACCGATCATAATATTTGCTTGCCAATTTACAATAAAGTTCTGTTTTTTGTGTTCTAGTGTGAAGTATTCGTTGCAAACAAAAGCCAGGCCAGCAGCTATTTAGTAGTAAACTGCTTCTCCAGGACAAGTAAATGATATGCAGTGCGCAACAAATGGTGATATTTACACTTGGTACCGCTTACGTGGTCCGAAATAACCATCATAGATAATAATGCCATGCGATGGAACACATCTGAATCCAAATATTATCAGCCGCACGTAATCATCAGCTGTGAAGGTAACTTCATGCCTCAGGCTCCGTGGATGATAAAACATCCAAAAGAAAGATCCTAGTAAGGCTTCACATTGCAGAAAGTATATTTCTTCCCTCACTATTGAGAGCAACAAAAATAAGTGGACAGTGTAAGAAGGTGGAGTATTATTGGGGGGGAACGACAAACCACTTCAAATAATAATCGCAATCCTTGTCATGGTGAACAACTAAAGTCACTAAATAAACTTGTGCTCAACCTCCTGGTGGCTTTGGTACAGAGTAGCCAGGCTTCATTTAGAGGCAAGAAGAAAATTATTTATGCAGTTCTCAAACAGTAACAGGAGCCCCTATTCAAGTCAAAGCCAATGTATATTTGTGAGATATGGGCAAATCAGGGCCCCCTCATCACATTCTTCAGTGGGGGGCCATCATTTTGTGGTACACCACCGAACAGTAATAAAGTGAAAACACAACATAAGAGAAATCCCAAACCAATTTAGAAAAATAGCGAATATTTTAATAAATATTATCTTAAATAAAATTTCATCAAAACTAAAGAAATCCAATACATAGTCCCAGAGTTCTCAATTTTTAAAGTTTCTATTTAAAAATAGCACAAAAAAGCACTTGGAGCCAACCGTAGACAACTGGTCACCCTACACCAGGACAAGGGTACAATTTACGGCCAACAGCGATGGAACGCGGGTTGAATACAAAAAACCAGGTTCATCCTTGTCACAAAGATACCTTCTAACTTCGAAACTTTTATTGAGGTTGAGAGTCTTCAGAGGGGCCAGGCAGCTGACTGGATCTGAGGAAGATATAGAAAACGATGCAGAGCTGCTGCGTGAGGTCTTGGAGTTGCTCAGATGCTGCTTGGTGTTGAGTCCTGGGAAGCCGTCGATCAGGTGTTGCTTGGGGTCAAATCCAAAGAGGTCATCGACGAAGGATGTTGCCCGTGATGCTCAGCGTCTAGTCCAGTGAAGCACACAAAACACAAATATCTGAACTATAAATAAAAAATGTTAAAGACATGCCTTCTTGGGCTTATCATGTAAAGTGAGCACTATGAGTGCCAAGTTGAGACAGGATCTCTTAAATAGTTGAAAAGATGGAGCAGTGCTATTCTACCTGCCTTAGACAATGGTAAATGGTTGCTTGTTACAGAAACCTTCAAGACTTGCTGCTTTGGGCTGGAAATATAACAGTTGTTGACATAACTAAAGTAATCAGCAGAGCATATTATTCACAAAGCAAAATAGTACAACTCAAACATATCACAGCATATCAGAAGAAAATAGTCAAAGCAGAGCAAAAAGGAACAACTGCAGTACAACACAACAGTCAAAGCAGAATGCAATGCAACAGCTACAGCACAACACAACACAACAAAATCAATAATGCATCAATTAATTATAATAATTCAGCACAAAAAACAGACTCACTAAAAGCATCATAACACATCACAACCACAAAATTTCACACATCAAATAAGCACAAACTTTCTTATCACATTTTAACTCCTCCTAAACACTGGTTTCATAATATGGTGGTAGACGGTGTTTAAAGCAAGCACTGGCTTAACTAACCACCTAGGACATGAATTTGCACTAGTAAAGGTTTTTGTAACCTGGTCTCCTGTATTTTTTGTAACACAGAAAAAGCATTGTTTAGTAAACCTAAATGAAAGGACAGTTGTGTGCCATAAATATAGAAAGTTGAAATCTGTGAATTCAAATAACATGTAAAAGGAAGTATTGGCAAAGTCACTAGGTCTCAGATTTGACAGGTTAGTCCATTGGCTTTTTAACGCTTTTTGCATGCAAACAAATATATCAAGAGCACGTGCTCATATGGCCGGCAATTCTTGTGTTGGATTTTATATTAACAAAATCCCATTCCAAGATGAACAGGAATGCACATGCATGGATTGTGATGTATTCACACGTGTGTTGTGTTGCAAGCACACAGGTACTTTGTAATCCTAGAGTGTACTTTGTGAAACAGGCGTTTATATGCATCCCAAGGCATGGCAGCCATTTTTAAATGTGCCTCTAACATGACAGATTGCCATATTACAAAGGTAAATAAATTAAAAGGAAAAAAGTGAAAAGAAGGTGTGCACCAAACTAGTGTTAAAAAGAGAGCAGGTGGAACAACAGCACTTTGCTTGCAGCTGCAAAGCCCTTGTCAATAAATAAATAAAAGAAGGATCAGAAGAGGGGACGAAAAATAAGAACAAAGCATTTGGGGTCCTTGCAGCTTCGAGGCCCTTATAAAAATTTAAATATAAAATTGGGATAGAAAGGTGTGGGATGTGGAGGGGGGATAACAACCAGACTGATGAGGTCCCAGTAGCACTTTGAAGCTGCAAGCCCCTCGTAAAACAATAATACATAAATAAATAACGCAGTTGCGAAGTAAGGAAACACATGCACTTACATGGAGTGCTGATACAGGAAGAGAAAATATCCCTCAAGGAAGAAGTAAAAGGATACAAGTTATCCATAAGAACACTGAGATAGAAATGCTTGTTGGCAAGGCACAGACAACAAAGACGGGCGACAAAGCTATCCAGTCATGAGCAAGGGCCTGTCAAATCCATTTAATCATAATAATCAAAGGACTGACCCAAATCCCATTCTAAATATGATGAATTATATTGGAAACAATCGGTCTGCCTTTAGTAGCCAAAACGTAAAAATATCTTTTCTAACAGGGAAAGAAGGTCGATATGACCAATGTGGAAGAAAAGTACAGCAGGACAAATAGAAAAGAGGGGAGCTCCAGAGTGTAAGACCCGTAGGATGGAGATTGGGGGCAAGGAGCAACATTCAGAGAGAAACCAGGAGATAAAGAGTGATCACAAGATGAAGTGAAAACAGGTGATAGAGGGAGTGTCCAGGGAGCAAAGAGAAGCTGGATGTTTTTGCAAGGAAGATGAGGCTAAAGGAGCAGCAGGAGACAGACAAGGAAATAGGAAGCAGTGGAAGCAACAATTAGAAGGATACAAAGATGATAGGAGAATGTGTGGCAAAGTGATAACACCATGGGTTACCAAAAACAAAACAGTATTTTTTTCTATAGACTGCAACGCATGCATTTTAATACACGATGATGGAGTGCATTTGTTTTATTTATTTGCTTATCAAGACATATGCTTATAATGAATCATAAAAATAATCTTACAGATTTTTTTCACAGCGCATTTAGAACCACTCATAGAATCAAGTATTTAAACTCTTACCATTTTATATATCTCTTCCACCAGACCTTTCTGAAATGAATTTTAGAATGGATACAATTGCAATGTCCAAGTAGAGAATTTTGGAATTACACAGTGCGTTCTGTCGTGTAACAATATTATATTTTTTAAATAACAGTCATAAAACGTGTTTCCGCTGAGTTAAAATCAAAGAACAATCCAATAAAAGATGGAGAACATCAAATCATATACACATTTTGCAACTGATCTTTATTCTACCAGGCTTGGGTATCCCATATTCTTAAACACACTGTACGCTGGGATGCCCCCGGGTAGCCATGCGCTATATAAAAGCCTATTTCATTTCATAAAAGTGTATCCCTTGCTGGCAATTTCTCTAAATAAAGGAAGAGTTCCCTATGACCCAGTGTCACCAGAAAATGTGATTCAGCTCTTTTCTTAACTAAATCATTTCTATTAAAGCACCTACTATGAGGTTGGGCTTGGGACTTTTCAGTAGTTGCTATACTTGGCCAATGAATGAGGGTGTTCCTCCATTCTTATCCTACCCAGGAGAATATTTTCTTCACTAGAATTACCATTTCAGCGGCACACAAACTAAATTCCACACTAAATTCTTGTCAACAAAAGCAGGAGAGCTTCTCCTGCACTGGGGAGACCTTTAGCACACAAATACAACTCAGAAAGTAGAATTATGCTTTGATGTCCCAAGTCAGGATATTTAATTCTAATCTCAATACTTGAACCATAGCAATGGTGGCAACTGAAAAAGATATTTCTAGAAGCAACCCTCTTTTAAGGACCATTTAGCTTTCATATCTAAAGCAATACTTTAGTCTCCACAAGGATTCTGAGGGATTTCCTTACCTGCAATAGTCATTATCAGTGGGGCTGAAGAGAATTCTCCATATTGCTTATGAAAACCCCACAGATAATTAGCTGTCGTTTGTATAGGCATCAAGTCAAAGTCCCATCTGAACTAATTGAATAAAAAAGACTAGGGTAATAGGTTGACTCATGCACTCACTGTGTTTTCCAGCCATCAGATAATACAATGTGGTTTCTTGGCAAATATCACAGCAGGCAGGCTTAAAGTAGTGAAAGGTGTGTAAGTATTTGGCAGCACCAAAACTATTAAAAATTCAAAATGTATCTCAATGAAACTCCCACAACTATTTTTCTTTTTAAAATAGAGAAAAAGTCAATAAGACCAGCTACACCAAAATGACTACAATTAAATAAGAGATATGAATTCTTAAAGTTTTAGAGCAAAGAGTGCTAATCAGACATCACTGTTCAGTCTGACTGGGACCTTTGCGCAATTTCAGGCTGATAGAGTAGATGTTGAAAACCCAAAGTGAGTCGCCCAGGTCAAAGATTTTACCTGTTGATTTAGTCTCAGAAATGGAGCAAGGCTGCATCTGGTAAAATCCTCAAGAAGTTTGATAGCCAATTGGAAGTGGTCCAGCTGAAGCCATTGGTTTTGACAAGAAAAACACAGAAAGGAAAAATTCAAATTTCTCACCTGAAGCTTTCTTGTTGGTCAGATAGTTTTCGCGCCTTTGACCTGTAAAAATTTCTACCTTTGAACTGAGTCTTTTTTATAGACCTGAAAATCCTCCAGCTGTCAAGTCTGAAGCTGAATCTAGCACAGGTTTGCCGTAGGTCCCGCTAGGGACTGGAAGATCTTGGCAGTCTAGACTTTTCAGACTTTCTGGAAAAGTTTATCTCGGTCTCTTCTAAGGCTCCCAGGACTGCAGGGACAGCACTTGGGGGTCAGGAAAAGCTTCAGCAGATGCCACCTGCACAGTCCAGTCCACGTCCACTTGATACTTTTAAGCTGTGCACTCCAGAAAATAGGCTTCTTGCAGCTCATTGTCTCCCTGTACCCACACAGAGTCCACTGCTCAGGGCAGAAAGGGGAATACGTCCAGCCCCTTAGGTCTCCATGCAGGTCACATGCAGCAGGTCCGCCGCTTGTGATCTTCCTCAATTCAATATGTGTTCTCTTCAGCTACAGGTGAGGTGCCACGTTTGTAGGATTCACTAGTTAGTGATATGTGATGACTCCTGGACACTAACTAACAAACGAGAAAAAAATTCTTACATTTGCAACCCATTCAGTTTTCCTTATGGCAAACTATCCCACAGTGCACCATTATGAGTAAAAATACAACATGGTAGCACTTTTCTGCCCTTGGAGATTTCTGTTGTTCAAGCCAGGAGTGTGTTTAGGAAAATGAGCTGTCCCTACCCCCTAAACACTACCAATCTGGTTATGGGAACAGCCCCCCCTCCTACTAGGCTGATGCCAACTTGACTGCAGTTGGCTCAGGGAACAAAGGTTTCTCTACCACAGACCTCTCTCTACACTTAACTATGAATGGACAGGCCTCACCATGGCCCTTTTCAAGGTAATGAGTTAATTAACCCCTTCAGTGCTCATGACGGAATTGTTCTGTCATGAGCACCAGTGCTCGTGTGCTCATGACGGAACCATTCCGTCATGTGCACACTAGCACGAAATCCCTCTGCTGTAAACAGCAGAGGGATTTCCTTTTTTTGCCTCAGGAGGTGGGGAAGAGCTTCCTCAACATCCTGAGGCATTTTTTTTTGTTTTCAATGTAATGACGATCATGCACATGGCGTGCTTACGTCATTATATTGAAAATGAAACAAACTTAGTTTCAGTTTCACTGTTTTGGTGCTCGTGGGGCTATCTCAGCCCCACGAGCACCAAAACACAAGGGAGAGGCATCACTGGGAAGGGGAGAATCTCCCCTTTACCAATGGTACCCCTCCCTAGTGGATCCCTGCTTTGGGATCGCCGCAGGAGGGTGATCCCCAAGCAGGGATCCATCCATTGGACACAAGGGAGGGGGGAGCGGCATCCTTGGACAAGGGCCTTTGCTCTCCCATTTCAAAATAGGTGTATTCAGTCTTTATGCCCCCCCCCTGGGGGGTCCGAAAGCACTGTAGACACCAGGGATGATTTTTTTTATAGTTCAGGGGTGGGGGCTGCCCAGAATGGGCATGTCAATGCCCCCACCCTCCCCGCAAAAATGCCACAGTCTTTCTGCCCCCCCCGGAGGGAGATGGGGGCAATAACCCCTGATCTGAAAGCCCACTAGGCACCAGGGTATATTTTTTTTATACATAGTGGTGGGAGCTGCCCAGAATGGGGTTGCCAAAGCCCCCACCTCAAAAAAAATTGCCAGTCTTTCTGCCCCCCCGGGAGGCATATAGGGGCAATAGCCCCTTATCTGCCCCCTGGAGGGGCAGAAAGCCCACTAGGCACCATGGATTCTTTTTTTACAAAGTTCATGGGTGGGGGCTGCCCAGAACGGGCATGCCAATGCCCCCCAACCCCCAAAAAATTGTCATAGTCTTTCTGTCCTCCGGGAGGCAGATGGGGGCAATAGCCCCTTATCTGCCCCCCGGGAGGGCAGAAAGCCCACTAACACCAGGGATGGGCATGTGTCATGGTTGGCGGGATTTCAAAACACAACTAGGTTATGTTAGGAGTATTAATTTTATTTCTCCTCTTTTATGTTATTGCTTTCATTAGTTTAACAACCATGGTAGTGATGCAGTCTCTTTTTTAGTTTTCTCTTTTTCTCTCTTTCTAGACTACCAGAGTTTTTGTTCTTTGCGTTCTGGTCTCAACACAGCCTCAAAGGAAGAAAGAGACACCAGGGGTAAGTCACTTTGCTTTAAACTGGTATACTAGGAGAAGGCCGCTCCCATAGAGATTGACACCCGTGATTTAAAATATTATAGTGTGTCCCAGATGAAAAGGAAGAAAAACGTAACAGGAGCAGAAGTACTTCGTTAACTCCACAAAGTCCTTTGGCTTTGAAAATCAAGATTTCAGATCTCCAGTCAAGGTAAGCTTTACAACTTTTAGAATGAGTGCTTGCTATGCTTGTACACATACGCGTGTAACGAGAAAAAAAAACTTCAAGAAGTGAAGAGGGGAAAAAAAATCCTCAAAGAGAGATAGAGAACCGTTATGTCCCCCTTCCCTCCCACTTTCCCCAGATCCGGCCCCGTACCCTACAACGTGGTGGGGCTGTAAGTCCGACCGGGGGCTCTGCCACAGCCTTCCGCTTCTGTCTGATTGTAAGGATGCTGGTCCGGACGTGTTCTCGGCGTCCTATCTGGTTTTGTTGTCCAGGTACAGGTCGATGGATCCAAGGGTGTCAGTCTCGGGGCTGTAAACCCTCAGGCAGCTCCTCTTCTCCAGTCCCGGGAGAGGAACCAGATGGGTTTTGGGTTCGCGTTCTCCTCGAGGTGGCTTGTAACAACTTCCGGTTTGCCAGCCGCTGTTTTTCCTCTCTTCCTGATCTGCTTCCACATCTCGCCCTTTAAGGGGACCGCTTCGCATTCTGATTGGCTCCTGGGTTGCCTCGTGCCCATGGTCAAAGGGTTCGCTATTTCTTATCTGACCCTGCCCAACACTCTCCTGAGAAGCAGAGTCAGAGCTATGCTTTGGCTGCGGGTAGAAAGTATATTGATCAGGTGGGGGAGAGGGAGAGGTATGAATGACATACCAAGGGATATCTTCATCCTCCAAATCCTGTACCCATCCACCTATCCCCTCCCTCAGATTTTCCCGTTCAGGGAAAAGAGGCATCTGAGAGAGAAAGTCAGCATTAGCATGTTCCTTACCGCTCCGATGACGGACCTCAAATTGAAAGGGCTGGGGGGAGAGAAACCATCGGAGGACCCTGGGATTATTACCCATGGTCCTACTCATCCAAGTCAAAGGGGCATGGTCCGTATAGAGGATGAAAGGACGGCCCTCCAGGTAGTATCTCAATTTTTCAATAGCCCACTTAATAGCGAGACATTCCTTTTTGATAGTGGAATATTTCTATTCTCGGGGAAAGAGTTTTCGACTTATGAATAGGATTGGTACGTCTAGACCCTCATCATTATTTTGTGAACGAACAGTCCCCACCCCAATATCAGAGGCGTCAGTTTGAAGGAGGAATGTTTTAGAGAAGTCAGGAGAAGTGGATGGGGCTAGAGATAATAGTTTTTTTGAGTTCCAGAAATGCCTCTTTAGCTGCTACTGAAGGATTCTTGAGACTTGAATTTGTTTTGATGCATTTGTTTTAAAAGGTCTTTGAGGGGGGCTGCTATTTCAGAATAACAGGGAATAGACCTTCTATAATACCCTAGAAGGCCTAAAAAGCCCATATTTCTTTGCAGTGTTTTTGGAAATGGGGTGTCTGCGATAGCTTGGGCCGTCTCCTCCTGCGGTTTAATCAGTCCGTTTCCCAATATGTAGCCTAAGTACCTTACTTTAGTGAACCCAATACGGGAATTTTTTGCATTAACATGTAATCGAGCTAGCTGTAGTTCACTAAGTATAGTTTCAAGATGTTGCAAATGCATCTCCCAAGTGGGGCTAAACATTACTATATCATCCAGATACGCAGATGAGTAGGCTTGATGAGTCTTGAGTATTTCATTCATTAACCTTTGAAAGGTTGTAGAGGCCCCGTGTAGACCAAAAGGTAAGACAGAAAATTCAAAAAGACAATCCGTAGTGGAGAAGGCTGTTTTCTCCTGGTCTTCTTTTTTTTAAAGGTACTTGCCAATACCCTTTTGGTAAATCTAATGTGCTGATGTATTTAGCCTCTCCTAACTTCTCAATGAGTTAATCCACCCGGGGAAGGGTATAGGCATCACATTTAGATATTCGATTGACTGCCCTAAAATCTATACAGAAATGTATAGATCCATCTGGTTTAGTGACGAGTAGAATTGGGGAGGACCAGTTACTCTTGGAGGGCCGAATCACTCCCCTCTGCTGCATAGCGGATATCTGTTTACTAACTGTCTCCCTTCTGTCTGCCGGTATTCTATTAGGTTTTTGTCAGACAACCATTCCTTTGTCGGTAGTGATAGCATGTTCTGCCAACCGGGTACAACCAGGAGAATCAGAAAAGATTGTTGAGAAGGACTGCAAGACAGAGGCAAGTGAATCTTTTTGTTTTTTATTTAGTTCATCATTAATGACACCTTCTTTAACGGTGCTGTTTAGAGAAACCTCTTTTTGAAGAAAATATCCTTTTTTCGGTGGGAGTCTAAACCATTTTGTAAAAAAGATTTATATGGTATTTTTGATTCTTAGAAGGACCAATTTTTATTTTGTAGGTGGTCTTTGCTAATTTGTCTACTACTTGATCGGGCCTTTACATTCAGCCTTCATTTTTTTTGTTATTAGAGGAGGGAAGTAGAATAAGGACCCAGTTGTTTATTTGGTACTCTCTCCATTTTTTTCCTTTGTCATAGAATCGTTTTTGTTTTCCCTGATTTTTCGCAAGCTGAGGGTGAGCTGAGTCCCTCAGTTTACCAATACGGGATCTTAATTGTTGGGCGTATTCCAACAGGTCTTGCGCTTCCGTTCCCACATACTTTTCCCAGGCTTCCCTGGTCATTTCGAGTAAGGTTCTGGGCTGTCAACCATACAAAAGCTCAAACGAGGAGCAGCCTAAACTGCTTTGAACCTGTTCTCTGTTGACAAAGAGAGCCAATGGAAGGAGGAGGTCCCAATTTTTCCTTTCTCCCAGAAGCATTTTTGAAGTGTGAGTTTAAGGGTACCATTATAATGTTCTACTAACCCATCAGTCTGGGGATGATATACTGATGTTTTAAGGTGAGTGAGACCCAGAGTAGTGCATATTTCTAGCATTAGTTTGGAGACAAAGGGAGTACCTTGGTCAGTAATGATTTCTTTAGGGAAGCCTACTCTGGAAAATGTTTCATTGAGAACATGGGCAATGTTCCTTGTAGTGGCCGCCTTGAGGGGAACTGCCTTAGGATAACAAGTAGCGTTATTGATAACTACAAAGACATATGTATTACAGCTCTTGGTCTCCTGGAAGGGACCAATCAAATCCATTCCAGTACGCTCAAATGGTTTGCCAATTATAGGTTGACAAACCTCACACTCCTGACAATACAATTTTTATCTCTGTATGACTACCTGGTGAATAAAAGTATCTCAGGACCATTTGGGATGTTTTTTCAGCCAGTAGTTATGAATGAGAAAAAAAAGGATTTGTTCTCTGAATTCTTTTGGGATAAGTAGTTGGAGATCAGACCCAGATTTTCCCAATCTATATAAGACACCCTTTTTAATGAGAAATTGAGGGAAATGAGACAAGGGTTTTCCTTCCTTCTTCTTAGCCTCTCTCCACACGTTTTGTAGATTACCATCATTTCTTTTGGCATGGTGAAAATCTCTATCTTTTTGCTAAGGCTATGAGGTAAGTAAGGTATTTTGACATTGAGGGGATTGTTCCTTCTTTTCCCGAGGATGTAAAGAAGGTAATTACTTCTGGAACATGGACAGGAATCCTGGATTACCCCGGGTGTCTAGTTTTAAAAAATGTACAGGTTTCCTAGGTTTTCCTAGGTACCAGCTTAGCTAAAGACCAAAATCCACAGCCAGACACCTTGGGAAAAAAGGGTCATTTTTCTGTGGAAAAATTTGATCTGTCCACGTTGTGTTTTGGGCTGTTTCCTGTCATGGGCACTAGGCCTACCCACACAAGTGAGGTACCATTTTTATCGTGAGATTTAGGGGAATGCCGGGTGGGTAGAAGTTTGTGGATCCGCGCAGATTCCAGAATTATGAGGAAAATTTGTTTTTTTCCAAAGTTTGAGGTTTGCAAGGAATTCTGGGTAAAAGAACCTGGAGAGAGCCACACAAGTCACACCATCCTGGATCCCCCCCGGGCGTGTAGTTTTCAAAAATGTACAGGTTTGCTAGGTTTCCCTAGGTGCTGGCTGAGCTAGAACCTAAAATCCACAGCTAGGCACATTGCAAATTAAGGGTCAGTTTTCTGTGGAAAAATGTCATGTGTCCACGTTAGGTTTTGGGCTGTTTCCTGTCACGGGTACTAGGCCTACCCACACATATGAGGTACCATCTTTATCGAGAGACTTTGGGGAATGCTGGGTGGGTGGAAGTGTGTGGCTGCCTGCAGATTCCATAACTTTCCATCACAGAAATGTGAGGAAAATTTGTTTTTTTTGACAAAGGTTGAGGTTTGAAAGGGATTCTGGGTAACAGATCCTAGTGAGAGCCACACAAGTCACCCCATCCTGGATTACCCTGGGTGTCTAGTTTTAAAAAATGTATATGTTTGCTAGGTTTCCCTAGGTGCCGGTTGAGCTAGGTTCCAAAAACCACAGCTAGGCACATTGCAAAAAAAAGGGTCCGTTTTCACTGAAAAAAATGTGATGTGTCCACATTTCGTGTTGGACCGTTTTCTGTTGCAGGCACCAGGCCTACCCACACAAGTGAGGTACCATTTTTATTGGGAGAGTTAGGGGAACACAGAATGGTAGAACAAGTGTTATTACCAGTTGATTTTCTTTGCATTTCTGTCTTCTAAATGTAAGACAATGTGTAAAAAATAAGTCATTTTGAAAAATGTCCTCTAATTAACATGCTTGTATGGGTACCCACAATTTTTGAGATGTGCAAATAACCACTGCTTCTAAACTCTCATATTTTGTTCCCATTTTGGAAATATATAGGTTTCCTTTGTACCTATTTTTCACTCTTTATATTTTACCAAATGAATCACTATATACCAAGTACTAAATGAAAAACCATTGTAAGACGAGGATCATTAATGGGCTCTGTGTACCTCGGGTTCTTGGTGAACCTACAAGTCCTATATATCCGGGAAACCAGAAGGGTCCAGCAGACATAACAGTATATTGCTTTAAAAAATCTGCCATACTTAGAATTTACAGGTGAAAATGTGGCACAAATGGCTGTTTTTTTCAACTCAATTTCAATATTTTTTTATTTCAATTGTTAGTTTCTATAGAAGAACCTTGAAGGATCTACAGAAATAACGCCTTGCTGGATTGAGAATTGTGTCTACTTTTCATAAATGTGTAGTTGTATGGTATCCATTATTGCTTTCACACCCATTACTACTACTAACTGAAAGGAGGTTGAAAGCACAAAAAAAAGGAAAAATAGGCTATGTCCCAGTAAAATGCCAAAACTGTGTAGAAAAGTTTGGTTTTTGGACAAAAGTCTGATCGTTTCTGAAAGCTGGGAAGATGGTGATTGAAACACCACAAACCCTTTGTTGATACCTTTTGCATGGAAAGAAACAGACGCTTTCTTCTGCAGCACTTTTTTCCTATTTCATTTTTTTTTTTTTTAAATTGCTGTATTTTGGCCAATTTCTCGGTTCTCTCCAGGGGAATCCACAGACCTCTGGCACTTTTAGAATCCTCAAGATGTTGGATGAAAAGGATGCAAATTTGGCATGGATGCCTTATGTGGGCAAAATGTTACATGGGCCGAAGCGCAAAATACCCCAAATAGCCAAAAAAAGGTTTAGCACAGGGGAGGCCTAGCAGCGAAGGGGTTAAAATTCGTATAAATATTTACGCTGTTCTACTAAAGGGCATCAATATCAAGAGAAATCATTGATACAGTATAAACAGTGTGCTTTGAGTTTGTACTGTTTCGAATATTAGTAAAGCCTGAAAGAAATACAATGGAAACATTTATCAGATGAATAAGGAAATGCACAAACTGACCGTGAACGCCTGTGCTGCAGTGGAAAGGGCCAAGTGGAGGCAATTTACATAGGCAGCACAGCCTGGTACTGTCAAAACCTCCCCCTTCCTTTATGGACAAAATGAAGGAAGAGCTGATAGGAAAGAAAAGGTCTGGGGATAAAGGTGTTGCCAGACTGGGTCAGGAAGCCACAGTAACTAGAGCTGTGAAGTGTCTGCGAAGCATCCCATGCCAAGTAATCACTCAGTGACCCACATCCAGCAGTCAGACAAGCGTCAAGCACCACAGCATGACTGTTACTACCCTCACTTGCCAAAGGGCCTACAGTCACTGAAGAATGCATTCAATTAGTATAATTTGTCACCAGATCAAAGAGCCTGACTCTGAATTGGCCAACAGGCCCTATGAAAGAAACCAATAACAAGCAACGGTTATGAGCAATAGGAGAGGTGTAGTTTGGCTAAGATGGCAAATCCTGATATAACCTGCACCTCACGACCATAGTAGCACCCATTAACCTTGTACGCAGTACCAGTGTAAATTGGCAAAGCTGACAGAACAAATAAATGGTGACAACACACAGCTGCCTGCAAGCAGCATCATTTACAAACTCCTGGACAGCACATTTCACTGCAGCTTGGGACACTTTGTTTTGTGTCTTGCAGGCTAAGTGAATGTTTGAAGACACTTAACTGCGCTCTTTTGAAGTCCCTGAAAATCAGGTTGGGTAAGCATCAAACAATACTGCTCGAGTGGATGGAGCACCAGGACATACAGCTTTCTTTTTAGATTCCTCTGATTTGGAGCAAGTGATTAACATAGAGGAAAAAGTGAAGTGCATGCACATACAAAGGATGGTGGATCTTTGTGACCAGCCAGTGAGGAGCTGGGTTCTCGTCTCCATATTTCCAGTCCATCTCATTAGGTTACCTTTTGGCAGTCCTAGTACCCTGTAGCTTATGACTACCATATGTAAGATGCTACTAACAATTATATCTTTAGGAACTGCTGAGGCACTGATGTGCATTGCATCTCCCAAATTATTTAGAGAACATTACTGGTAAAGGTAATTGAACAGAGCTGCTAGTGCCAAGATATTTTGAATGCATTCCCATGTCACTGAAGTATGCATTACTTTGGAGAGATGTACACTTGCTAAAATGCTGCAAAGCAGAGCGAGCCCAAAGAGGCAATTCTTCAGAGTAGCTTAACTTTAACAGCAAGAATGTATAGAAGGTACACACTTCAATCAATCTGCAAGGATTTCCAGTGACTGTGTCAGGCATGTGGCTAAAGATATTTATAGATTGTACAGCTAATCCCCCACACCAATAAAGCCAAGGGGAACTTTGAGATGTAAATAAAAGATTATTTTCACCTCCTTTAGTAACATGGGCAAAGACAAAACTTTATCTCAAGAAGTGTTAGGGGGTTCAAGCATAAAAACAATGATTTAAACTGCAAAACATTTAAAAGAATATTATAACTGAAAGATCCATACCGAGTTCATATGTAGAAAACATTTATTACCTACTAACAACAAATGATGAGGAATGATATTCCTTTAAGCTACTTAAGTATCAAGGAGTTGCTCAAACATGCCCAAACAGAAGAAAATAGGTCTCTTTGGCAAAGGACGTATTTAACTAGGATATATGAGAAGATATCAACCACAAATAAAACGCGCTACACAAAATTCATTGTAAAAACATCGACCACAAACAAATTGACATTTTTTGTACAGTATGTAATGTAGTCCAAAATATTGACATCACAATGATAAGCATAAATATGTATTTTTATTTAATATTCATAGATTAAGGTAAAAATATTCTTATTAAGTTAACATATTTCAAATATGAATATATGTATGTATAACATGCACAAATAAATATAAATGTAAATTTATTACGTTTCAAAATATGTTTTCTAAAAATACACAACTTTATAAACATTTATCATTTAAAAAATACGTTTTAAATAAAAAATTACAATACATTGAATATTAATTCTTCTATAAACATATCATTGTAATGCATATTAATGAATAAGACACCACAAATATACATCATATGCATTTGGAGAGTCATATTTACTCTGACTCCAGCTTTACTATGCTAAGTCCAGTCTAACAAACTTTGGAGACAATGCATACATTGATGGGGTCTAACACACTGAGGAAAGTGCATATATTTTGGGATTTAAATGCAAAACACGAATTCAGTCAACATTAAATATAATTTCATGAATGTATATATGAAGAATACAAAAATCTTAAAAATATAACAGAATTGCACAAAATTATTATTCATTTTAAAAATTAAATACCTAGAATAAACATTATCACACAACCACTCCCAAAATAACGAAGTTAAAAATGTTAATAAAATCTGTTCATTTTTAATGATAATTTAATATTTTTAAATAAATCACTACCCACTCATTCCCACACCCTACGTTTCAACCTTTATAAGTTATTTAAAAAGTAAACAAGTAGCAATAATTAGTATGCACTTTAAAAATAACATTAACCACCTAGACACCAATATAAAACACAATTCATATAAATACATAAAATAGTTTACCAAAACCTGTAAATGAAACTTTTTATAAAAATGTTTCATTTGAAATGAGAATTAAAAAAATAAAACACTACCTACCCATTACCACACCCCAGGTTTCAACCTTTAAATTTTCTTTTAAAGTAGCAATAATTAACATTCACATTAAAAATATTATTAACGACCTAGAAACCAATACACAAAACTATTCATAAAAAGTAAATAGTTTACCAAAACCCATAAATAAAGCTGTTTATACATTGAGATGAAACAAAAATCAATCAATTTAAATGTATTCTAATTAAGCACTACCCGCCAATCCCTCTATAAGCCTCATAATCCAAAATTAAATTGTATTACATCATTTAAAAGTTTATTAAACATGTAAGGAAATGAATTGGCATTTGAGAATTGCCTTCAGCAAATGTGTCCACTCACCATACAACAGGGGGGTGTATGGTGGATATCAGCCTGTATTACTGGGCCTCCCAGCTGCTACCAGTAAATGACTGGATGAGCGGGGGATGGCGTTCCGATTAGAAGTGGCATGGATCATTGAGACACTATACAAGGCATACTCTACGGGGACCCCATCCCTTAATCCCTTCCAGACCTCACTAAGGTAGATCTTGCCTGGCTGTATGCACTAAAATTGACTGATTGGGATAGCAAGCTTACCCTTGAAACCCCCATATTGAAAGGTAACTGGTTGCACCATACTGCAATGCTGGAGGGCTTCGATAAATAGAAACTTATTGAAAATTCAAAGTTTGGGAATGTTTGGCAGGGCTCTCACATGAAATCCTTCCATGATGTTCAAGTGCAATATTCGTGATATAAATCCCAATTTTTTCGCTACTTACAGTTACGAAGTGCTCTACACTCCCATCTGCTGCTTCTTGATGCCGTACCCAAATTTAACCCACTAGAAGAAAAACTTCTAATGGGTCCCATGGAAAAGGGAAGCCTCTCCCAGATCTACAAATCCATGGTCCTCAAATCCCCAGAGCCCCTCTCTAATCTTAAGACACGCGGGAAGAGTGGCTGGCACCCCTCAATGACTTGGACTGCAGAGACACTTGCATGTCTCCTAGAATCCTAGCGATCCCCTCCAGACTCCAACTCATCCAACTCAACTACCTCCATAAGGCCTACCTTACACACCAGAAATTATGGTGAGCAACCAAACTGACCACACCGACCTCTGTTGTGTAGTTCATAGGACCCCCCAGGACCTGCAAGTTTTGGATGACCTAAACTGAGGGCTTGGTGTGCAGACAGAGTCTGGACACCCCCACAGGATGAGTCAGCCGTAAGACCAGCTAGTTCTACTGTGCCACTATCACCCCCCCTGTATTCTACAGCGGTGTCGGTAGTTTCTGGCAACCACTGAACATGACAACCCTGATTCCTCAGGTATCTTGGAAACAATACGGTATCTTTTGCTCAGTCTCTCGTGCTTACTTTTCTCAGAATACACATAGAATGACGATTGGAATGGTTTAAATAATTATTTATTGGTCAAGCGTCAGTCTAGTATGAAACATGTTAGCTGCGACAATCAAAAGACAGGAGCAGACAAATGTAATAGCTAGTACCAATATCGTAAAAAGAAGATACATTTCTACCATAGTGCTAATAAGATGAATAAAAACATATTATATAAAACAATAGTATTGACGTACTCCTACAATGCATAGCCTACCTAAATGTACCCAGCCTAGGTGTGTGGGTGAAGCCTCTCTGTGTATGTAAATGTCAGGATAGATCCTAATGGAGCCAAGAATCCCCCGGGGAAGTATTAACCCCTCACCTGATGGTTCTGAATGAAGGACCTCGTCTCTGCGTTGAGGATGGCACCCCGCAAGGGATGTCAGGCCTCTGCCTGTCAAAGGATCAGCCTGCAGAGTCTCGGTCCAGCCTGGTAGGAATTCTCCTCTGTCTTGTAAGAGGGAGTGAGGGTCTTTTATACTGAAGTGGTCACTCTAGGGTTTTTCCAGAGTCAATATCTTTTAAAAACATTTTTAAAACATTCACTAATCCTTTGCTAATTCTTTTCTAAACAAAAACTCTCATGCACAGCTGGCTGTTGGCCATGGATGAAAAAAGAGGTGACCCTTATACAGAATAAATCTACCGTACCTGGGGACATGTTTATGTACGTCAGGTACAGGGATTAAGATAGGATACCAAGAGCCTGGTTGTCGAAGAGACAGAAGTAAGCTACTAGGTAAAAGGTCACCTGTGTTTAGGACCGTTATGTCGTGTGGATGGGACAAAATATATGTAATCAGTATGTACGTGATGGGACTATCCTAAAGAACATGACACCCACTCCTCATCAAAAGGTCAACAAGGTCAGCTAGGCAACGATAGCAAAGCTAAAACGGGATAACAATCATGTATATTAGAATATACAAGAAAAAAAGCACTTTAAAAAGTCTTTAAAAATGTCCATAAAAGCAAGGACTAAGGTGAAAGCCTTCTTCTCTAAAAAGTGTTCATAAAAGGTCCTTTATATGTTTGAATATATTGTCATTGTTTTTCTGAGCACCTTGAAAGCCACTATGTTCAGATAGAGCAGAGACGAAAAACAAACTCAGTTTGACCTTCAATTTGGTACATGTTTAAAAAGTTGCCAAACGATGCCCAGCACAGGAGAGGCCAGATTGTTTAAGAATCCTGCGCTGAAGACTCAACATCACTGAACATGTCATCCGCAGGAGGCAGTCCTTCAAGCATCTCCAGTATGATATCAAGTGAGCAGAGGTGGTAATCACTGTTTCCCGCGACAGCCATCAGGGAAGAATTAGATGCCTGTATGCCTGAGACTGATGCCTGTACATCCGTGGTGGAGCCGATCTCCGTTCCAACAGGAGTTGAAGCATCCTGTGGAGGCTCTAGGAATGACATCAACATGGGAATACGCTGTGGACAACTGTGCACATGGGCCTGCAAAGGCATCAGGAGCATGTCTATGTCCGGCGGCGCAACCGATGGAAGTGTCAAACAGAGGTACAACACGCGTCCGAATCCGCAAAAGAGGCTGCAGAATACTGGCAGGATGCAGTCAAGCCAGGCCGGTCTGAAAGACAGGAACCAATGCTCACTCAGCTCTCGAAGCCGAGGTACACCCACGAAGAACACCAATCACTTACGACAACGTCGCTCCAATAGTTTTCTCTCCATGTCTCGAGTGATGTTGACATCCATTGCGAAGCAATAGAATTAAAATTAGGATGCCCGCTACTGAAAGAAGCACCAAACCCAATGTTGGATACATTAAGTGATGGCCACAGTGGTGCCTCCTTAACTGTGCGAGCTGGGGAAAACAATACTTGCTTACAACAAATAGCCCTGGAGTTAACGGTCACTAGATAAGCAATGCCGGTCATCATACCACATCAGCCTTAGTCATTCAGCATCAAGTAACTCCCATTGGAAAGTAACTAAAAAACTGGATGAATTACAGCAGCCGGTGAACCCTTTAGGTAGCAGGACAAGTTTGCTATTGACGCATTACATGCTCCGTGCAGCGATATTTCTTTACACACTAAAGACCCACTCAAGGCCTTTTTGCAGTTTGAACCACTCAAGAAAACTTTCTTTTCCTTGTTCCTGCACCTATATGTGTATGGTAACTCCCAGGTTTCTCGTATGTACCCTTCACCCAATGCTTCATTCCTGCCTACTGGGTAATATTTCAGGCAGTACTGGAATTAGAATGTTGTGATTGGCAGTGTGATATAGCCATGGATTAACCATTCAGTAGACGGTGACTCTGCTACAGTAAAAGGTAACTTCTCTAGTTTTTCAATAAGCAGCATGGTGTACTTCGCATCTCTGTGTGCCATGGTCAATTGCCTGTCGGTCAGATTGTAGCCGAAAACAGATTTGTGTCTTTAATTTATCACCATGGAACGTGGCTAGAACGCAATGATTGAAGCGTCCAGTTTAGAAGCATAATAGCGCGTAGCAGCGATTGCCCATGTTGTAAAATAGACAAATCTTGTTCCATTATGTCGATAGCTGAGGACACAATGTTGCCCAGTGAATAAATACAAGACGAGAGTGTGGTCATGCAGTTGTCTACCACAGCTAAGGCCTTTTCTAGGTTAATTCTATCGATTTCACTTAGTCTCTCTGCAGCTTCCTGTTGGGAGACTTTCCAAACCTCATCATAGATGGTATATAAGAAACGTTTCCTACGTGGTTTCTTGGGACTCAACAAGAAATCCCTAAGAACCAATGTTGTCTGACAGAAGGGACAAGTGTTGTTTCACCTGTGATAGTGTCGAGGTCTGTAGCCAATCTAAGCCCAACTTCCCGACACTATAAGAAGTCACTACCCCTGGGTCGTCTGTGTGTACATAGCGTGGGTCGGGCCTATGGATACTAAACCCTTCGGTGGTACCCTTGAATCTTGAGTTACACATATTCGTGTCTACGGCCAAACCAACCAACCCTTCCAACCGGGAGATGATGAATTGTATGTACTTGTACCATGTGTCCCCTCATTTGTTAGTGTGTTATTTGTGAAAATCTTAATAGGTGCGGGTAAGGGGATGCTCGGTGTTTTCAGGTCTTTAATTTTTGCAAACCCGTAACAGGTAGTCTGTTGCACTGTTTTGTTCAGGAAAATCATCTGTAACGATATGAGGCAAGCCCTAAATAAAGCCTCAGTTCCTGAACCTGCCACTCTCTTGTCCCCCAGATGGATTTTGTGTCTATGGTGTCTCTCCAGTAGTCAAAACCCTGTACAGACAGTTGGGAGATAAAAGGTACTGAATATATCAGTTTGGTATTGGTCAGCATAATCTTCTTCGCAGTTGCATTAGTTTGTGCAAGTTTGTAGAAAAACAATTCTGGGTCTGATGTACTGAACCCTGAAAAGTATGCGAATTTCTGGGCGAATGTGGCAGAACTACCCTTTGGTGGTGTCTGGCAATGTTCCCATTGTTGGTACACATTAGCAGTGCGTGGTATACTTGCTCTATGCAAAAAATGATGACCATAATGCTGGTAACAAAACATGGTATCGTAGTCGGTTGTATCCTCATACAATTCCCTGTAAGAAAATGCAGCAGACTGTTCTAAATCTGTAAGCATAGTATTTACAGTTTCAATGTCCCAATCATCAGAGAGTGTACTGGGGTAATGAAATCATTTTAAACAAATGTGGAATTTTCAAATGTTCAGTGGGGCCATATACATCATATGAACTTTTATCCCAAACTATACCATCAGGTATTGGAATTGCTGTAATGTTCACCAGGGACAAGTCTCTTTGTTCATGGTTTGATGACGTATGTGGTTTCAGGACCAAGTTCACGGATTGTACTGCAGAGCGTTCTGTGAGATAATGTCCGTTCAGAAGCAGAAAAGACAATCACTGTGCCAATCCAAATTAACAGGTATACTACCCCTATTGCAAACCAAATATGCAACCAAGGTGACAATAAATAAGTCTTTTTGATCAAAAGATAGTTTAGTAGAATAGTATAAATTTCTCTTTCTTTGAAATGGGTGGCGTATGATCAGGTTCACTTGGATCTGAAGAGAAATCATCGAAGTTGATGAACTAGCCAGACGCAGTTCGATCTATCTTTGGTAGCTCCGCAGGTTTTGTAGAACTGGCAGATGTGTCGTTTGAAGGCACATTAATGTAGACATGTTGGGCCGAAGTGCAGCTTGCATTGTTGTTTCTTCTTGATGCTTTACAATTTCAACTGGTGTGATTTGTACTCCATTATTCGTTACTCCTTCACTCTGTGTGGCAGAGTCTTGAAAAGGTTATCAGTCTTTCCATCTGAACTTCCTGTATAGTAACAAGAGGAGATCTGCGGCTACTCAGGACCCCACGTGGCCTACTGTTGAGGATTGGCCACATGATGCGGTTTGATCAATGGAGACAAATATTTTCTCTTTTTTTGCCGGCAAGAGGCGGAGAAAGTACTGTTCTTGTTCCCACCACTGCTAGGACAGGTACAGCTGTTCTTTAAGATGGCCCAAACTCTCTTCTGTCCACGATCTTTTCCCTGGCCAGGTCCCCAATCTTCAGGACCCAGCCAGGTCTTGCCGGAACTGGTTTCATTTCCCCAGTGGCGGTGCGTTTGACTTGCACGTTGGTTTGTAACGCTCGGAATTCACTGAGTTCCTGTAAAACAGCCAAATGGTCATTCAGTTCAAATGGTTTTGCATCCACCACTGTGCTGGCACAATCGAGATCAGGTACCCATTTTCCTGTCCCAAACAGGATTTCATAAGGGGTACGACCTCCCAAGGATTTTCTTGCCATATTATTGAGTGCCCTCTGGACCCCATATAGGTGATTGACCCATGTACCACCCGCGCCTAATACCCTTACTGTTAAGGATTACTTTAGGTCCCGGTTTTTCCTCTCTACCACCAAATTTCCCTCGGGATGGTAGGGGGAGGAGTACTGCAAGGCCACGCCCATACTTTCCATGGCTTCCTTGTAAGCCAGAGAGCTAAACGCAGGGCCACCTTCAGAATGTAACGTGCCAATTGCGTATGTCCCGATGAAGACTCACAAATCCTTTATAACAGTTTGAGCATCAGCCAAGCACTGGGGCTAAACCCATAGGAATCTAGAGCATGAATCCACTGCCACCAAGATGTACTTGTAAGCCCCGTCTGAATTTAAGGGGCCGCAATGGTCCAAATAGACACATGCGAGAGGCCTGTCTGTAATTAGTAATGGTGTCTGTGGTGGCCTGTGAATGGTGGAACCCTTCATCTGCTGGCAAATATCGCACTTCAGAACATAGTCCTTTGTTTGTTTTGTCAGCCCCGACCACCAGTAACGCTGCTTCAATAATGACATTGTTGCAGTGACTCCTGCGTGTGCAGATCCCAGACCCTCGTGTGCAGCTAGAATTAAACCTAATCTGCGATCTTTGTTTGGTATTACTCTATCCCCACTCCTGGAATTTGAGCATACAGTGTGTTATGCGCATCTAACTTGTAGGAGTACTTGAGTGGAAAGCCTTTTGGCAGGACGGCAGAGCCGTTCTTTGTGGCATGGATAGCTACTATTATATCTTCATCTTTTCTCGTGTTTGAACGAGTGATTGCGGCAACAGCAGCAGTTTGCACTGTCGCATTGGCGGCTTCATCAGCCAGTGAATTCGCTTCAAGGTGTATGCCAACACGCTGATGACTCAAGGTGTGAATAACTTGGGCCCGTGGCAGGCATGCTTTCAGCTTTGCCACTTGTACCCATAACAATTTGTGTTTTATCGTGCCACCCTTGGCGTCTTTAAACCCATTCTGGCCCCAGTAGTGAAGATATTCATTGTAAGATTGCACACAGTAAAATGAATCGCACACAATCAGTGTGGGGAATTTGCGATCCGTATACTGTAGTGCTAGTATCAGGGCTTTCAGTTCTGCCAGCTGCGCTGTACAATCTCCTAGAGATTGTGTAGTCGTATTGCTGGGATGGAACTTGCCATCCCGCATACGACCTTTCACTATAGCACATGCGGCGCTATATTGTTGTTTACTCCCAATAGCCAGTTGGGCAGAACCATCAGTGTAAATGATGTATTCAGACCGATCTAGAGGCAAGATTTCATTCGGAAGAGTGTATTCTTGTTCGTACTGCAGGAATGCTTGTGTTTTCAGTGTAGGATCATATCTATATTCTACATCTGTTGCAGTGAGAGAATTAGACCATTGTATCTAACGTGGATGAAATTCCTTTGCATTTGGAATGCTGGCTTTGGTTACCGCTTCTAAAGTCGGTATCGGGGTTACAACAATAATGCGTTTTCCCTGTGCTAGTGCTCTTTTTCTCCCTACAGCAGTCTGCACTGCCGTCAGTATTTTTTCTGTTGCTGCAAATCTATTCTCAGCATTCATGTACAAATGAGATTTGTACGCGATTGGAACTGTCTCACCTTCATTGAACGTGATGTATGTATACCCTCATAACCCGGGGATGATCCGCATTACCAGGTTGCGGACGTTTACTCGTGCCTGCAAGTGTTTTGAAGCTATCATGTCAGCTTGAACTGAACGTAGAGTGTCTGTATGTTTCTGAGTCCACTTGTTTGCTGTGAAATCTGGTCTGATTAAGTCATAGAAAGGTTTTACTCTTTCAGCGTAGTCTTGAATGTATGTTCTGCCGAAATTTAGAAATCCTAAAATGGATTGTAAACCCTTCATAGTCTTTGGAAGCTGGATTAGCGTGCATTTTTCTAGAAAATTTGCGTCAGGCTTTTGCCTTCACTTGACATTTTATATCCCAAAAATAGGACGCTAAGATGGGCAATTTTTGATTTTTCAAAGTTACATTTGTAGCCAAATTGGCAAAACTGCAATTATGTTGTTCACCCTGCACAAGTGTTCAAGTAATTCATCGTCCGTCAGATAAATATCATCTACGTAGGACACTGCCTCTTCATCGCAAGTTTGTAATAGCTCTGACACTCTTGCCGAGAATAACCCGGGGCTGTTCTTATAGCCCTGGGGCAGGCTACAAAACGGACGCTCAGTGCTGAGGGAAGAAAATCCCATCAAATACCTGCTTCTAGGAGCTATATTTTGGCAGCTACATTTGAGATATCTAGTGTTGTTTTGTATTTCTTCCGCACAATGTTATTCATTAATGCGGCACTATGTGCATTCTGAACTGCAAATGTTTTTGTGCATGTGTTCAAGTGTCTGTAATCTAAAACCAAACGATATGTGTTGTCAGGTTTCATTACTGGAAATAAAGGGTTGTTCATTGGTGAGGTGCAAGTTTCAATCACACCTTGGTATTCAAGTTGGTCTAAGATTTCTTTGACCTTTTTTTTCGTCTAATTTTTAATAGGGTACTGTCTCTGTGGAGTTGGACTAGCTTTTAATTTCGTGGTGTTTGGACTCCACGTCCCACCCTACATGGTTGCGGTATAATGCTAGAGCTAGCGCTTGCGCCCACTCCTGTGCATATGAGTGTTTCAAGGAAACAGGAACGAGGTCGGAAAAAGTAGGCAAAATGACGCTTTCACCTTTTGGGCAATCCATTATAAATTCAGGCGGCCAATCTTTTTCTGCTAACAGGATATCATATCCAAATATCAAATTTTCCCAAAAGAGACCTTTAATTTTCTTGAGATGTCCCCCTCAATTTGCAAATTAATTTCATGTAGATGGTGTGGGACACTCACTCTTGTATCAGGTGTTTCCACCGTGATGTATTCATTGAATACTGCTGTCATCAGAAATTCCTTCAGGTTCTGGCGAGCTATTGTTTATTCTGCCACACTGTCTAGCATCATCAGAGCCCATTCCCCGTTCAGAAGCTGAGTCCTCAGTAACCTTGGCATTTCTCATTTTTAAGCCAGCTACTTTCTTCTTTTTGAATTGAGTCTTTGCTTTAGGTTGCTCTTACTCTTTGATAATGAAATCTGAAGTTCGATGTGTTTCCCTTTTTCCCTTTGGTCGATCTTCAATTTTTGGTTCTGACAGTCCTTGCCTCTCCAAGCTTTTTGATGAACCCTGAAAGGAACGAAAGGAACGTGCATCAGTATCCTGATACCTGTCAGGTTTCCTAATGTTATTACGATTCCTAAGGTTATACCTCTTTCAAGAGGACTCCCATTGGGGAGACCCACTCCTTGATCGTGAAGTGTTTCTGTTATTGTTGGATTGATTATTATTATCCCATTTCTTTTTTGAAGAAATGGGTGTTTGTTTTGAGTTATCCTTATCAGAACTATTCACCACTTGTGGTTTCCCTGGTTTGGCTCTCAAACTATCTCTGCCTAGTGAAGCATAGGTGTCTTCGATAATTTTTGGTAATGCACGTTCCTGATTCGTAGGAGGTGTTTCCCTTGGGCGTTGGCGTATAGCCACTGCCGCTGCTTCCCCCTTGATATTGCTCAGCATAATCGCCAAGACTAGGTCAAAATTACCCATCAGTTTCATCCCCAAGTATAAGGTAGGTCCTGCCCCGTACTCATTCTGTATCTGTTTCAATACTTCAGGAATAACTGATATGGTTGGGGTACCATGTATTCTAATGTAGACTGCAGCAAAGATTGTTCCCCAGGTGGTACAATCCTCAATTGAGGGAACCATTCCCATTGGCAAGCAAATTGTTAACATTCTATGTTTTTCCTGGGGACCTGTACGGGGAAATACTGCTTCCAACTGTGCTATTTTTTTAGCAATTCAAAATGGTACTTGATCCCTTTTTGATGGGAACACACCCATTATTGCTTTTAGTGTTTGTGGACTAATTATTGGTGGGGGCTGGGTCTGGACTATTCCAGGTGGAGCAGCTCTCGCAGGTTGTAACTTGAGTGTTCGCATGACGAACTGGACAATATGCCTGTATAGCCTGACTACTTCTTTGTAAAGTGTACGCACTTCCCCTACATGGAGTGTGTTTATCTCAGGATGTGGAGTGTAAGTCGCTAAGACCGGCCATGTCACTCCTCCTATGCTGAGCGGAGCTAGTCTTATGACTGAAGTTGTGTGTTTCAGGGCGCCTTTAAACCAGTTTTTACGTTGCTGGTAAGTTAACGGGACTTCAATGTCCTCGTATGGGATGTATGCTTCCGGTGGATCCACTTCAATGTATTCATGGAATAACTGTGTCTGTGGATCTGCAGGTGGGAATTTCACCCAAGAATAGAATACCTCTGATCCGAATACCTCGTGTGCCTCAATCACAAAGGTAACATGGCCACCTGTTGCAGGTAATCCATGTTCTAACAATTTCAGAGTTACTGCCTGTCTGCAGTTCTCTGTAATGTTAAGAGCATTAGCAAATTCGTCTCCTTCTGTACTTCCACTGCTACTCTCAGTTTCAGTCATTTTGAAAGGAGAAGAAAGTAAAGGTTTAGGCAGTAGGGTTTAGCACAATATGGGAACCTTTAATCCTTACAAGCTTGTCTAAGCTTGTCTGAGCGTACCTGCTCAGCATAGGCGGATATTCCTTCCCACTTCAGACGTCTCTGGAAATGTGAGTAGGATTGTCTGAGAAAGCACGACTGAACTACTCAGATTTTACTGTTAATATAAGAACCAAACCAACGTTGGCGGTGCCATGTCGTGAAGTTCCTAGGACCCCCCAGGACCTGCGTGTTTTGGATGACCTAAACTGAGGGCTTGGTGTGCAGACAGACTCTGGACACCCCCACAGGATGAGTCAGCCGTTAGACCAGCTAGCTCTACAGTATTCTACAGTATTCTACAGTGGTGTTGGTAGTTTCTGGCAACCACTGGACATGAGAACCCTGATTCCTCAGGAACCCTGGAAACAATACGGTATCTTTCGCTCAGTCTCTCATGCTTACTTTTCTCAGAATACACATAGAATGACGATTGGAATGGTTTCAATAATTATTTATTGGTCAAGCGTCAGTCTGGTATGAAACATGTAAGCTGCGACAATCAAAACACAGGAGCAGATAAATGTAATCGCTAGTACCAATATCGTAAAAAGGAGATACATTTCTACCATAGTGCTAATGATATGAATAAAAACATTATATAAAACAATAGTATTGAAGTACTCCTACAACGAGTAGCCTACCTAAATGTACCTAGCCTAGGTATGTGGGTGAAGCCTGTGTATGTAAATGTCAGGATAGATCCTAATGGAGCCAAGAATCCCCCAGGGAAGTACTAACCCCTCACCTGATGGTTCTGAATGAAGGACCCCGTCTCTGCGTCGAGGATGGCACCCCGCAAGGGATGTCAGGTCTCTGCCTGTCGAAGGATCAGCCTGCAGAGTCTCGGTCCAGCCTGGAAGGAATTCCCCTCTGTCTTGTAAGGGGAGTGAGGGTCTTTTATACTAAAGTGGTCACTCCAGGGTTTTTCCAGAGTCGATATGTTTTTAAAATATTCACTAATCCTTTTCTAAACAAAAACACTCATGCACAGCTGGCTGTTGGCCATGGATGAAAAAAGTGGTTACCCTTATACAGAATAAATCTACTGTGCCTGGGGACATGTTTATGTTTGTCAGGTACAGGGATTAAGATAGGACACCGAGAGCCTGGTTGTCGAAGAGACAAAAGTAAGCTACTAGGTAAAAGGTCACCTGTGTTTAGGACCGTTATGTCGTGTGGATGGGACAAAATGTATGTAATCGGTATGTACATGATGGGACTATCCTAAAGAACATGACACCTCCAACCAATATCGGAGTAGGGAGGCTCATTTCTATCACATTTTATTGAAATGCCCCATCATTACTAGTGGGAGGTGTTTGCCTCACTCTCACAGGTGATTGGACAATCAATGGATTCCTCCCCAAGAATCACTCTACTTGGTATTATAGAAGACTTTGGAGGCTTAAGGGGTGATCAAACCCTTTTAGGTATCGGGACAGTACTCACCAAATGAAACATTCCCAAACACTTGCATTCCCCCCCCCCCCCCTCCAATTCCTGGCGAGCTGGCATGCAGCAATGGACTGGTGTGCCAACCTTGAGGAACCAATCTACATATTTAGAGGTTGTTCACATAAACATAAGAAAGTCTGAGGGAAATGGTGGGCACACTATGGGCTAAAATGATAAGTTTTCAGCTGCTTTTGACTGTCATTCCACTGTTATTTTTTATGTCCCTCTTGACAGACTCCCTTGTACTGATTCTGCATAAGTTGAAATAAAGAAACTACCAAATCTGGTTTATAAGAACAAATGTAATAAACATGTAAATAAATAAAAATATCAAATTATTCAATGAAAATTAACAATTTAAAAACCCTACTCATCCAATCCTCCAATACAATCAACAACCATATAAAATGATACATTACTATAATATTATTATTATTATTATTTGTTTTTTAAACGTTATTTTTCATTTTACCAAACATACAACTGCCAATCAGAAAGCAGGTGGTCATAACATGCAGTCATAACAAAATGACAGTAGTTTGATTATCGTGAAGCACACCAGTGTAGCATGGGGGCAAGAGTGAGATTCCCCCTCCCCCAGGAATGCGTGCTGTGTCACTGGCCCCGGTCCAGAAAGTACCATACATAATCAATCGGAAATACTGTTTCGTGCCCCCCCTTTATCTAGATGATGATGTGCAGCCTCTTCTATATAGGTGCCCGAGTCTGTATCCGATGTCTCATTAGAGATGGGGAATAAGAGCTTGTCTATCAATGCGCGCCACATGTCTATCACTTCTTCGAGTTTGTCATCCTTTCTACTCAGCCGCATATGTAACCCCTTGGCAAGGGCCCTCTCAGCCACATCTTTATGCCACAGCACTATTGTCCGGGTACGTTGGGACAGCCATGTGAGAGCTACTCTACGGCACGCCAACACCATTACCAACTGACTGAATGTATATGTCATCTTCCGACCCAGATGGCGTTTAAATAGCCCCAAGAGGCAGCATTGGATAGTCAGTTCAATACGCAGCCGCGTGGCGTGCACCATTTCTTCCACCACATCCTGCCAAAAGGAGTATATTGCGTCGCATGACCATGCCAAGTGCAGGAAGTCGGCCGCACTAGTGTCAGAGCGTGGGAGTGTGTCTGGGTGCGACTGGTCTATTCTATGGAGGTGACTGGGTGTCAAATAAGTTTTCTGTAGAAAATGATAATGTATCAGTCGAAAGCGGGCATTACTGGAAACTGTATGTGTGAGATTGCATGCATGCCACCAGTCTGCGTCTTCAATCGGTGTGTCAAAGTCTAGAGTCCAGGCTGCCAGGGCACAGTGCGGAGCATCTTCGGTGTCCGACCGCATAGCCCTGTAGAGATGTGGGATTAAGTGTCTGCTCGTGCTGTACGTAAGTATCTCGAGAGTGTGAGTAGATTGTGGAGCTGCTGGATAGTTTTAACAACAACTGCCACTTGCTTTCCATATGCTACGATTGCTGAAGAAGGCTTTGCCATTCCTCCCTCTATCTGCCAGAAAGACCCCGGTACAGGCTCTTATTGTGAGCTGGCTGGATTACGGCAATGCTTTACTGGCTGCTGACAATTATTGACTACTGTCGAAATTGCAGGTCGTACAAAACACAGCAGCACGGTTGATCTGCAACTGACCACCTGAAACGGCCTCCGCTCCTCTCTCAAAATCTTTACATTGAATCCCAGTAAAGAAAAGAGTTGTATTCCAAATGTGAAGGCTACCCTATAAAGCTCTGCAGGGTAAAAGGGTCCTACGTACCTTTGCCAGAGACTGAAACGTTATCACCCCACTAGGAATTTGCGTTCCAGTGAGGAGTAATTGGTGGTCTCTTGTATTCGACATTATAGATGGGGTGGCAGATCTTTTTCTTACCTGGCCCCCACCCTGTGAAACAAACTACAATTCTCAGTTCGAACCTGCCCTGACTACAGCAAGTTTCGGAAAGCATTAAAAACAGCACTGTTTTAGGATTTGGACTTTATGTCCAGCCTTTTGAATTGACTGCTGCGCAGCGATACCCCGGTTGGGGTGATTTAAGCAGGTTATCAAATCATTCATTCATTCATTCAAGTAGCGGCCCGTTACTTTGGATAGAACACGAACTGTGAGTAAGAACATGACCACTCACACGACTAAACCAATGATCGTAAATTGGTAGTCAAGAAGCAACTAACGAAGGAACTTTATGATCAGAGTGAAACTGTCATACTTCTGTAAACAATCAACAAGTATGTTTATGTTAATTTTTGGAGATCTGGTTCACAACTAATCACCAAATAAAAAAAGAAAACTTTCCCCACTAGAATTCACATACCTAAACCCCCATGTCCTGTCCTCTTTAGGAAATAGTTTTGCCACCGAATCCAATCAAGAGCTGTAGGTATGCACAATTAGGGGCATATCATGAAAGAATGCAAAGGGGAACAATTGTCTATTTTTGACTAAATCACGCTGTCTACAGCACATGCATCAACCACTTTGTGCTCGTGAGCTGTGATATGCACTAACTCTACCAGTTATCAAGGTGGAGCCTGCATAGCAGACTGTGTCATTTCTTCAAAAATGGGATCCTGTCTCTCAGTTTGTGTTAGGCTGCAGAGCAAGAAATGGATCATGGTAAGGCATTTAGTATTTTAAAGCAGATCAATGACGTACTCCAGGTATCCTGTACCGCAATGAACAGAGGCTTCTATAAAAGAGACCAATTCACGTTTTAAGAGTTTAATTTAAATTTCCAGAAAGGACTCAATAACCACATCTCGAAACATGCCAGCTTCCTTTTGAATAAGAGGAAGGATCCCTGTTAAGCCATCTACAAACAACTACCAACAATATGTAAATTAATAAAACACAGAGCCCTGCTCCAGTTGTTTGATGTTCTACCATAATAGCCAGTACATCGGTAACATATACAATATGAGTGAAAGATTATGTATGGAAACAATGGACTTATTCAATAGCCATTCAATATTTTTGGCATGGCACTTGTCAAGGAATAGCAAATGCAACTTGGGTAGCAGAACATTTTAGCAAAAGTCACAGTATATATTATTGATCGCGTTTAGAAAAAAATTAACATCAACCTTTTGCGGCTCAGTGTTCAAGTGATTATGCGCTGGCGAAGTAAAACAAATGCAGGAAGTGTGTATCTACAAAGGGTGCAATTAACCAGGAGACAAAATTCAAGCTTAGGATTTGTGTCTGGTGAATTAGCATAATTCTTCAAAGGTATCAAAGGCATTCCGGAGGTTTCAGGGTTAATTAAAGGTCATCGCCGGGCATCGCTGAATTGGAGCCGTGAGTTGCAGGTGGAGCACACCTGCACTCATTTTTGAGGGCCAGCACTTATTTTTCCTCAAGAGGCTTTGATCCAGAGTAAGAGAGACAAAATCACAAAAGGGTTAAGGAGGAGGAAGACAAATGCGAACAAACCGTAATAAAAGGATAATAATATTTACAGAGCACACTCTGGACTGTTGAAACCTAAAATGAAAAGTTGCACACCACGTAAAACTCAAAATTAATGGAGGTAGGCGAGCGGGCTACTTCTATACTACAGTGAAACTTTGTGGGGGAAGGTGCCCAAGTTCACCAATCAGCGCAAAAGAATAAAAACGTAGAAAAAACATTAATGCTTGCCATGCGTAATTCTTTATTTACATATTTATTTAGGGCAAGGTTAGCCCGCTAACCTAAAACCATTAACAATTATTTTGGCCCAAATTGTGAACAATGTTTTCGTCTATTTCTGGATGTTGAATGGGCCCATGTTGAAAACTCTACACTATATACATTGTCTTGATGACAGGTCAACACACGCCTTGTTTCTTATGTTTTCTAATTAGTAAAATGCAAGGTATATTCATGATGTATTGGAACAGATTCCTTACCTGTAAGGTTACAAGTGTTTGGACGCTTAAATCAAAAGATCCAGGTGTGATAACAATGGGGGGCTCGCTGTGCAATGCCAGGGCCATAAGTATTGTTCCATGAATTAAACGTCTATAGGGTGAGAAGAAAAAACGTTAGTCTGTTTCTAGGAAAGGATCAAAACGTACTTGAACATTCTGATATTTTCATTTCACATAATATAGTAAACCAAATAATGAAGGCTGCAATGTTCATAGACTGGAAAAATAGAATGAATACAGTGCAATTATTGTACTTTTGCTATGACAACACTATTTCGTATTCCTAAAGTGTGCTTTCAACTTTACTGTACACCCGCCTCTGATTCTTGCATTCAGCCAGGTGGTAGATAGTTCGGCTCTCATGATTTTATAGGATTGGTGGTGGGTGACAACAATGAGAAAGAGCACTAAGACTATTATACCAGTCATAGCAAGGGTAAACATATCCTACATATATCTTACATCAGCATGCTCCATTTTGTTTCCACCTTTGGAAGAGTCCTAAGAAAGACAGGCAAAGGAAAAGCAGAATTGGAGAGCCAAGTCTTATAGATGCTTGGCCAAAAATAGCATCTAACCTCCCCTCCAGAAGAACTTTCCTCCTGCAACTTTCTAAAAAATCCTATTTGCCATTGCCCCCTTTTGGCTCCCAGACAGCAATAATCAACCTGTTCTATGGACTTCTGTGGCTAACAATATCTTTATCATGTTTATTAACGCGATCACTAGCCTCATCACCCTTCCCCATTGACTACCCAAACAATATATTTCTTCTGGACTTAAATCTTTGTGGAGTCGCATCCAAAAAAAACACAAAGGAAATGTTCATTGACCCCTGCAACATAGTGAACCATTAAACACCAAGTCATTGAATCAACTTACATCAAAGGCAATCTAGCCTTCATGTCTCTGCCTTCTCTTGATAACTAATTCATGTTGCTGCAGAACATTTTTGTATGCTAGTGCTTGGCTAATGAATTTACTTCACCTTCAATTGTCAACCCTACAATCAATTTAACACTTCCTTCAATGTCTCTCTTAATGATGAAAACAAGCCCTCAACTAAAATCAAAACATTCTGACTCATTCAACACCATCATAACCTCTAGTGTTAGCATACATGCATTGATGAAGATGTGATCCAAAAACAATCATTTTGCACCTTAGAACACCCAAGAGTTTAGAAATGATTAATCTGTTAATGATATTCTGTTTCACCTGCAGCCAATGTAATTACAGGTAGGCCATTAAAGAAGCACAGAACATATTCAGAACTCTACGCAAGACGTTCAAACACTATTCATTTCCATTCCAAATGTACTCATAATTTATTCAATAAACAAATTCATAACTATCAATAAGTTGTTTGGAGATTTAAAAAAGCCTCTAGTACAAAAAAGCCAAATGGACTGATTCTATTAAAACAACTAAGGACTCTATAATTCTCCTCACATTAAATCCAATAGGACACCTACGTTTACTTAGGGTGATAACTAAGAAAGTAGTCAACATGAAAATACAACTTTAACAGCTTCTACATGAATAATATCCAGTCTTCAAGAAATACTGGAACACTGGAAACTCAACAATCCATGTCATGAATAACACAATTCACATCAAATATAATAGTCACTGCCTGCTTTTTGTTCATACTTGATCTCTCTGCTGCCTTCACTACCATTGATTTTAAACCCCTAATGAATCTGCACAAACTTTGAGGCATATTTTCCCGTATTGGTCACCACCTGCTACTCTACTCAAAATGGGCAACTCCAGATGACAGCATGTACCAGACATTTTTGTTGTTGAAGTGATCCACCTCGTGATTTTAATTCACAGCAAAGAATATTGTTCAGCCTTCTTTGCCATCCACAAAAAACAGCCAAAATACACTCAAACAGCTTGGTACCAGCGCTCTGTTTTACATAGAAGAAAATCCGAATTTCCAAATCAAACTTCAGAAATGTAATCTAAACATTTTCTCTCACCAGATGGGTGCAGTGCCCAAATACATTTATTCTCACCTCTACATCAGTTTAACTGGTTGAATAATTAAAGGAATTTAGAACTGTAACTACATTAATCCCACCCTGGCAGGTATGGAGTGGGATTGCTGCAGCCAACTAAAGAAATCTACAAGAAAAATATGTCCCTGGAGGATTTATTTCCACACAACTTAATCTTTCTGCTGGTCAAACAATTGATCCAATTCCATCAGCGCAACATTCATGTATAAAGAAAACAATGATTTACTGGTGTAGACATAAATATGTACTTTTTTTTATCCATGTCCAGTCCATATCAAGTCAATAAAATACACATCATCACATTTCTTTTTTTATTAAGTGGTTTTTGAATTCTGTTACTTTGGTGATGGATTGTGGGCAAGCGATGCATTGCATGAATTAGTGGTAGTTGTTTTTTTGATTTTTCCTTTTCTTGGTTTTTGTGGCAGTACCGTTGGGATTCAATCCCTTGCAGCACTGGGTCCTGAGGACCGAAACCTCTACAATTTGTCCTCTGTAACAACAGTAATAACACCACATGGTGCTTTGAAATCCCTCATTTAAAAATGTGATGAAGTATATTTTATGGACTAGTGTGCCATGGACCTACATAGTTAGGAGGATCCTTGCGCTTCCCTTGAACCTCAAACTGTAATGAATGTGTATGCAAGGATCATAAGGTGACGTCAGTGTGGTTTTGTTGATGTATTGCTGAATCAATTTTTTTTTATTTGGACTGAAATCGTGTATAATGGATTTGATGTTTCATTGATGCATTTCATATAAAAAGAATATATTTATGTCTACACCATTTCGTCATTGTTTTCTTTATACACAAATGTTGCGCTGATGTAATTGGATCATTTGTTTGACCAGCAGAAAGATTAAGTTGTGTGTAAATAAATCCTCCACGAACGTATTTTTCTTGTAGATTACAGTACCCAGTTCCTTGGGGGTATATTGGGTCGCCCTGTCCCGATAAATATCCAACTAAAGAAATCAATACATTTAATGTTAATTTCCAAATTGTTGATGTAGATTTCTTATCCTCTATTGTGCAACATTTATGGCTCTTATAGGCAAAAAAACTCTGCACTTGTAATACAGGTTTTCCAGATATCATAAGGTGGTACTTGGAATTTACTGAGGAGGATATGGTTGCAATACGCAAAGCTCTTTCTTTCCATGAATAGAAACCAGGAGTAATGGATGCTGTATGCTGGAAAACTGCCAAATTTAGTTTATGCTCAAGTAATATGCACATTTCTTGCTCTTGAAATACACAAACATTATCAAAACTGTGCAGTAAGAAAAGTTGTGTATTATTTTATTTCCCCAAGACTGCATACTTAAGGTGTCCTCAGGTGAGATGGGGGGGGAATTCAATGTCATACTATTCATGCAATTTCACCTAATTTTAATGGAATTTCATGAACAATTCTCAAAAGAAGCAGACTCTTATTACAATTGACAGCAAAGAATGTAGTGCACACTCCAATTACCTAATTATGAACCATTATTTAAGGCAACAACGGCCACAACTCATTGATAGATTACTTTCCTCGTCTGCTAGTACTCACTGAGTTGTGGCGTACAAGCACAGCATTACCACATTTCCCAGCTAACTACTGCATTTTAACCAAGTGCACGGAATAGGCAATGGGGGAAGAGCACATATGTTAAGTGTTACACATCTGCAAGGAAATAAAATCTCAAACCAAACTGTATTGAACAGCTGCAGTCCAAATTCAACACCAATCCTGTTTCAAACTTTTCTCCACACACATCTTCTAGTCCAAAATCATAAAACAGGCAACATTAGTAGATACTGACGTCACTGAACAGAGACTGGTAATCCCAAATTTGACTGCTGATTAATCCAACAACAATGAATGCACAAGAAATATTTGAAACCTGGTTTGGAAAGGCATCACACCTACTGATAAAGAAATATCAAACCACGTTGAGGACCGTTGCCTCAACTTACTATCTTCACTGACTCTCAGACTCTAGATCGAGGTGTCTGAGGATCAGTGCAGCTTTTGTGGTCAGACGATGTCTTAGTTAACTTGCACATACAAGGGAAACTGTGTACTAATACCAAAAAGGTACCAATCCACCACTACAGGAACACAAAAGACATCCAATAAAGTTCAGTTCTCTCAGGCACAAATCTAAATACTTCAATGACTCGGGAATTCTTTAATGGCTGATCCTCTCACTGATTCTCTTTCATATATTCTATGTTATAGATACCGAACATTTTGAAAGCACAGATCTGTGGTGGTCACAGGTGCACTAATGGCACCCCAAACTACCTCAAACTTTAAGATGAATTTGGGGACCCTTTCCATGTGGAGTACTGCTTCATGGATTATCATTACTGGATAAAGATAAATTGGCTCTGCATTAATATTCAAATCATCAAGATCCTGGTGCTTAGACCAATAGTTCTAATAACCCTCTATTTCACTTGACCAGATTCAATGGGCCCACAGCCCACTCCATTACAAGCAACACATCCCACTGAAATGGTATGGCACACCACACTTGAAAGTAATCACCAATAATGCATTATACCACAAATGGTGAGTATTCCTTTTACTGCACTTTACACACAAAATAGACCTTATTCTCATGGGGTCTACTTTGTTGACTTCTGCAATGCCAACTACACAGGGATACAAAGAAAAGATCATTTCAAGCACCAATATTTGAACATCTATGGGGCTGATTACGATGTTGGTCGGATCGCAACGGATGGCCTGTCGGTTGGATCCGACTGACATCTGCCCCTGCGTTCCTCCCGCTGCATTATGATGCGGCGGTCTGAGGCAGCATGCGGAGAGACTGACCGCTGCTATTACAACGGGCTGAAGGAGCCCGTCGGCCCAGTGGTCGGAATGTAATCTCTACAATAAATGCGGTGCGTTCTCAGGCACCACTGTAGGGATTACAATGTCCCTTTCGGTCTGCCTTTCGATGGCGGTCCACCGCCATAGAAAGGCAGATGGAAACGTACTTTGGGGGCCTCTAGCAGGGCCCCCGTCCCTCCGGAGCTTCCGCTAAGAGGCCTGCAGGGCACCTGTGGTGCTCCTCTAAACATCCATTTTCAGAATGCGGGTTGTGCAGCGGCCCTTTTCTGCCCGCCGCATTAGGTAAATGGATGTTTACAATCGCCTCATGGGCGGTTGCATCCAAATTCGTTGGATGGAACCGCTGACTGCTTATCGATCGGTTTCCATTCAATATTAATTAGGGCATATATGTGTTAAGGATATTCCAAATACAAAGAGAAATTATAATCACATTTTGGCATTGTGCCTAAAAAGTGCAACAACACTTTTTATAATTGGACAGACTTATTAAACAAAGACTTAAAAACACACAAGATAATCTTTTGTTTCACTTATAAACAAGCATTGGCAAAACCACTAACAGGGAATCGTACCAAAAAACACAGGAACACCAAGGAACTATACAGATCAAAATACAACAGAGACACATGCGCACAAGAGCAACTCCATCAAGTAACCATTTATTTTGTATTGTGTGCTGTTCAAATAAATCAAGGGAACTAAAGTAAACTACATTATACATAATAGTTCATCCACCAGATACATCTAAAAAAGGCAGGACCAGGGAGAGATGAAAAAGGAAGAAAATGTTTAACATTTTGACTCTCAAAAAACTGGAAAAGAATAAACAGTCACAAATGAAAAACACACTCAAAAGCTTAGTTCAGAACATCTGTGGCTTTTTCAGTTAATATTCTGCAACTAAAAACCACTCCATGATTTCTGGCACCTCTTAGATTTGTGACTTCCTAAGCTGCTAAAATAACCTAGTGGGTTAATTTACCTGCTACTGACATATCTGTGCGACTTGCATATCTTACGTTTGACCATCAAGGTGTATGACACTAAAACCATTTAAAAACAGTACCATAAAGCCACAGTATAGTGCCAGAAATCATTAAGCCCGGCAAGTAATTTTTACTTCTGTCTAGCTGTTGTGAATCTGAAATAAGTAATGAAACATAACAAACATGCACCATTCCTCACAAGTGATGCCTCCCAAGCTGAAGATGTTATATTTGCCTAAACAGTTGCACAACTGGAAGGAACAAAACAAACTATCCTCTCTCTCAATAAATGGCCCTTACATTATGCAGTAGCTCACTGGGGCTCTGCTCCTGAACCTCTTTGTACAGATTGCAAGAGTTGTAGGAGCTGAAAGTGGCAGAACTAATGAATAGGTTTCCGGATCCTAGCATTGAACAGCAGAAAGCAGAATCATATGCCTGCAAACATTGATGATCCAAAATGTTACTGCTCTAGCTTGAACATCCATTGGCTGCGTTTTATTCTTGAAAAGGTGGTTACCATATAGCTCACAAATATGTTAGGTTCAACGACAAACTGGGAGATAAATAATCAGGATTTTACCCAAACAGGGCAACAGAGACTGCACTGGTTGATGTTCAAACCGCTATTCCGAAGTCTACCTTTGATATATTTGGATATTTCCGCAGTCTTAAACACCCTCGATCACTCTTCTTTGTTTAGGAGACAAAGAAAGGCAATTGGCTCTTTCTACAGCTTTCAACAACCTCCACAACCTTTACTCAGTTGGACATGCTAGCAAGGGTCATGGTCATCACTAAAGAGGGTGAAATCCTTTCTGGTGGCCGAAAAGGCAGTGTGGCATTTGGTCAGGAATTACACAAGACTGTCACAGGAAATATTAGGCTTCCACAAGGATTCTGCCTATTATATTTTCTTTTGAATTTCTATTGCCACCTGTACAACAGCTCCATCTCCATGATGGTGACAGCTTTAATAACTATGTAGGTGACACTCATGTTGAGGATAGTTTGTCAACAATCCTGTGACTTAACATTTGAGGGTTGCTGAGGTAATTTCAGCCATCCACCATGGAATAAATTGGATCAGTTTGAGCCTGAACGGCTGCATTTTTGCACAATGGTACTGCACGCTAAGTAGTCAACAGGACTTTGCTCCTTATAACTGGGTGATGTGGGTATTCGAGTTAAAGACAAAGTGAAGAGTCCAGTAGTTATTTTCGAAATATGAGTTGACACGAGTCTTCTGGGAATCAAACCATCATGACCTCAAATTATTATCTTATGATTTTACACAAATATAAGTACTTATTATAACAGGATGATGAGCACTTATTGCTGACGTGGTTATTGGATACAAAGTCTGTATCTCACTTTGCCACTACAGTCGAGACCAACCTTCTGAAAATCAGCTTTGCCCTGCTCCTATAGGAGCACTTGATCCTTGACCATCAGGCTATATCCCACTTGAACAGGAACACAAGCAACCCAAGACAGATTTCAGCTTTGTTGGGCATCCTGAGTAATGGGTAACTTGAGTCAAGTGGCACATTGAGCATGAGACCTATGTGTGACCTTACCTGTCACTCTTAGCTCCCCAGAGGCTTATCAGCAATTGCCCAGCTGACTGGTTTGCAACTGCCCAGTTGACCTCTCTGCAACTGGCCTTGCCTGAGCATTGCTGGGCTCTGCTGGAGTGAATTCCTGATCCCCAAGAGGTACCTCCCCAGGTCCCGGAACCTTGGCTGGCATCAGTTGACCTCCTGCTGTGAAATCCTGAAGTTTTGAACTCTGCGTGCCAGACTTTGAGAAGGTAACTTTCAGCGGGACTAACCTGATCTCTGTATCCGGCCCGCAACCCATTACTGTTGGCCTGAACTTGTGATTTTTTTCTGGTCTGGTGTGACCAGATACCCACAGTTAGCACTTTCTGCATCTTAGCGCTATTTTTACTCAAATCTTTAAAACAGCATATCTCAGCTGTTACTGATTAAATTTGTGTTGCTTTGGTCTCAAAATATTTATTAAAAGTGTCTCTATTTTTGTAAAATTGGTCTGGGATTTTTCATGTTGTGTTTTCAATTTCTTTGTATTTGAGTGCTGCATAAATACTGAACATATTGCATCTAAGTTAAGTCCGACTGCTTCTGTGCCAAGCTACCAGAGTGTTAAGCACAGTTTAATTTAGTGACTTTTTGTGGTTCACTCTGACAGGGATTGTGGTTGTTCATTGAGGAGGTCTAACACCTCCCTAAACCAAAAACCCCATTTCCTAAATCTGTTTTTGATTATTACCAAAGATTAAAACAAGATGTATATATTGACTGATTGGTATTACTTTAAAGCAGCATGTTACAACTCATGCCTTATGAACATTTTAATACCCTTTCATCTAGGAGGTTAATGGAGCTGGAAGTTGCTGTTTCTCCTTCCTGACTTTCCTCTGATGATCTACCACCGCACAAATGTCTGAGAAATAAGGAAATGATGTGATGCCAGGACTGGAAGCATCCAATATCTTTTTTTTTTTTTAATCATAAACTAGGTTTTTTTACTGAACCAGGGTTTTCTGGATTCATTAATTGTGAAATAAATCACATTATTGCACCTGATGTCAGTAGGTTATTATAAATAGCACATTCACATACAGGAATGCCACGGTTCTGTATGAAGGGAACAAGAGCAACTGAAACAGAAAAAGAAGGAAACAGACACTAAAGGATTGAAAGAACATGGTTTCCGGGCATTATGGAATTTAAGGAGCACCGCCTCGCACTTCAGTGAAGGTGGCAGGCTTTTCAAAGTTTGGGCAATCTAAAATGGGGTGTTATCAGCAAAATGACTGCAGAAAATCATAGACTGCAAAACGTAAGTGTTTGGTGAATATCAATGAATATGAAGTATTTTTCTTTGATGTCTTTGCCTCCTAGTTTACTTTTATCCAATGTCACACTGGGTGACCAGCATGACTTCTCTGGGCATCCACCTCTATCTGTCAGTGTGTTTCGAATTCCTGACTGACACTAAATTGCTTGTGGAGTATGTCTGTGTTGTGTATTCCTGACTGATATTAAACAATTGGCTGTGTTTTAGTTGATGTGCAGTTCATCTGCCCTTCCCAATTTGTGAGATGCTGCGCTCTAAAATTTATGGCCAGACCTCCCCCCTGAGCCGGTGCCGCAATATAACATTTGTAATAGAATGAATTTGTGTCACTTTATCTCACATGGATCCAAAATGTATATGATCATCACCTATAAAATTATAACTTCCTAAGTTATCCTTTGAATCCATTATTCAAAAACCTTCTGTGCGCATGTAGTAATACCTTTTTGTAAAACTACTGTTGGGTGGAATAAAAGCCCATACTATTTATATATTTTAAAGAATTGGTAACAATATGCCAGGCAGGCAGCTGATCTCTCGGACCAGTCAATGAAACTATTTAGCGGGGTGAAAGATCAATAAAACCGGTATATGGCAAACAGTTTTCGGCTATGATTACAACCATGTCTTACCTTCTAATTCTGTTCACAATACTACATTGTGAATGCTGTTGATTTTCATTTTAGAATTTTATAGGTGATGATCATGTGCATGGGACTTAAGATATTTGTAAGAAAATACTCGTGGCCGGCTGTGGCAGTATTTAAAAGGTACTGTGAGTCTAAAGGATGGGGAGTAATACACTTAAACTGAATGCAGACAAGACATACATCCCCATACCTAATGGTCATAGTGCTCTCTAGTAGAATATATATTGGGCGGCTGAGATGGACCCTCTGCAGATGCCTTCTGCACAGGTGAAGAGCTTGGGAGTGAAGGTCGACTGTCAATTGTCTTTGGCATCTGTAGTCTGTTCTATCATTCTGCTCTCATCTCAACATTTTGAGCAAGATTGTCCTTTTGTTATTTCGGGTCAGTAAGCATGACGTTTTGGCAGGATCTAGCTGGACTGCTGGTTGTACAAAATACAGCATCTTGACTTTTTAAGGGGACATATCGCTATGCACATGCTAGTCCGCTGCGTCAGAAACTTCATTGGATTCCTGCTACGCAGAGGGTTCATTCAGTTCAAGGCCCTCTTTATTGTACATAAGGCATTAACAAGCTGTTCTCTGGCATTCTTTAGTAGACCTCTCCAACTATATTGACCGAGTAGGACTCTCTGCTGTTTTAGAGCTAATACTTTGACAGTCCCAAAATGATGGAAGCAAAGACCCAGCGCTGGAGTTTTCCATTTTCTGCTACTAGGCTATGAAATCATTTTCCTGTTGCATTGCATCTTGAAAAATCCTTGCCTAAATTTAGATAGCAGCTTAAAACTTACCTTTTCTGCCAGGCTTATTTTTCTTATGTTTATTAACTCAGTTTCAGTAGATCCTTCTTGTTTCCGACACTGCTTGCACAGCTGCCACACATAGAGAACCTTGATGATTGTGCATGTCAGATAGTTGATAACAAAACTTAAAGAAAGATTTACCCTCCAGAGGCACCCAAAGAGCCTTAATAGTATGTTACTCTTTCAAAATGTATAATCAAAAACTGTCTATAATGTAAGGTTTGTCAGTGAATTGATACTTAACATCTTATTTTGTTTAGCATAGTGACAAGTTATCTTTTTCTCAGAATACAAAAAAAAAAAAAAAAAAGAGGAAATGCACTACAATTTTGTGTTATCTATGCAATAAGAACATTTGTTCAGATTTGATCAATGTGCAGCATTTTTCATCCTGTGGATTAGGTTGCTAAATGTAGGATGATAAAACATTGAATGCTACAAGAGTTACCCTTACACCCATGGTAACCTGGGTACATAACAATTATTACAAAACATTGGTTCTTATAGGTGTAATTTAAACAATTTCTCAATAAAAGGCAAAATCACCTTGTGCAATCAATGCAGTATTAATCAAACATTAATGCCCATCACGCTTGTTCCTTAACACAGAAGATGTTTATCCACAATTAATATGTAACAACGTTTCACACAAAGTGTCCGTTAAAGTGCAATGTATCCAAAGTGAAAGAACCCATGGTGAAACAAAAGAATGTTAGCATTTTTTGATACTGCATTGATTGCACAGGGTGATTTTGCCTTTTATTGAAAAATGTTTTAAATAACTCATGTAGGATGATGTTAGGTCGTGTGTATCAGGCAAACAAGGCTGTCTGAGTGGCACAATATTCCTGTGTTTTTAGCCCGCCCAGCCTGAAAGCGCCTGCAAGCCAACTTACCTGTGGGCCCATCTGGAAGTGATTAAGCATGTTGCTGGGAGAAGAAAGGATATGGGGCAGATTTTGCATAAGTTAATTATATTCGCACTGTCTGACAAGCCAGGTCATGCTCCTCCCAAGGAAGCAATAGGAGAGAAGACAGCCCTCCATCTCAAGCCTCTTGAGGAGACCCATTTGAAGGGTGGTGGAAAGGAAATAATTTGGCAGTAGAAGATAGTGGCGGTGCTTGGAGATCTCAGAGAGTTGTGACCAGTGACCACTCGTATTCCCCATTTTGACGAGTCCTACAATGCTGTACAGGACAGATGGAAGAGAGTGGAGTGACAACCAGCTGTTCATTGAACAGACAATGGAAACAATCACAATACATTCCAAGCGACACCCCAATGTAATTTTTCTTGGAGACTTTAACCTTCATGGGAATGACGAGCACGATACACAAGTCTCCACCCTTAAACAATTCCTAGAAGACCAAAACCTGACGCAATCCTGCACAAGCCCAACACACAATAAAGGCTCGAAGCTCGGCCGAATCATATCCAGAGAAAGGGCATTATCAATAAACTCAATAACACCCATTGACTGGTCGGATCACTACTCAATATTATTCCACCTAATTACGCACACACAGACCACCAAAGGGCAAATAACCAAACAAAAATACTGGGTCAGAGATACTAAACGATACAAAAGGAGATGATGGACGGAACGTTTGAGCCAATCAAACACTCACCCTCAGTCAACTGATCTGGGTTTAATCCATCATCATTCTTTAGCTCACTCCACCACCCCAGTTCAGACATGGCCATATGCAAATCAGTCTGACCCTGTGCCTCATGGGAACAGTCCAGCCCGAACTGCCAAGCCATGTCTTCCCTGGACCGGAAACAAGCATCCTAGGACCGGTTTCTGGCATTCCAGCCGTCATCAGCCAGGCTTGCTTGAATCCAGTGGCAAAGTGAGCAAGGGACCCACGTCTGGGCATACCCCGCCAACTTAGGGCGAACAAAGCGATACAAAAGGAGATGATGGACGGAACGTTTGAGCCAATCAAACACTCACCCCCAGTCAACTGATCTGGGTTTCGGGCTGGACTGTTCCCATGAGGCACAGGGTCAAGACTGATTTGCATATGGCCATGTCTGAACTGGGGTGGCGTGGTGAGCAAAATAACGATGGATTAAACCCAGATCTGTGACTGGGGGTGAATGTTTTGCCAATGTGCAACATTCCGTCCATCATCTTGTGTGTTTTTCAGAGATACTAAAAACATAGATAAAGTGAAACTGACAGAAATGTGCAAAAAAAACCTCACCCCTCCAGCAACAAAACAGAAAGTGTCCAAACTAACCGAACACTACAACTGAACAGTATCAAATATAATGGAGGCCGTAGCCCCTCTGAGACTCAAGAAACAAAGAAACAAACCTTCCCAACCGTGGTACACTCAAAGCCTAAATGAGGAAAAGAGAAGTCTTTGACAGGTGGAGCGAAGATGGAGACAGGAACCCTCAACATTACTTCTAAGCAAACTTCGGGAACGGCGAAACAGCTACAAAAAAAGCATCTGGGAAGCCAAAGCATCGTACTTCAGAACCCAACTAGACAATGCAAAAATCCGTCCAAAGCGACTGTTTGAAATTGTCAACCAACAAACGGGGGCAAACAATGTAACTAAGCTCAGTAATAACACAGTGGAAGAATGTGAAGCATTTGCTTAATTTTTCGATGAAAAAATCTTAGAAATCAAAAAGGAAATTGCAACCGACAGTCACAGCTCACAAGACAATAGAGTCAATGATCGCAATCCCATCCATGACCCTACATGCCAGGGGAGGGAGCCATTGTTGAACCACCCTTCCAAGACCAAAAATAAAGCTACATGGAGCGAGTTCAAAACACTAACAGAGGACGAGATCCACAAGGTCTTAATATCTATGAAACCAACTTCACATTTCGATGACCCCATCCCCTCCACAACACTAAAGGAACTAAGTCACATCTTCTCACCTATACTAACGGAGATTGTAAACTCATCGCTAAAACAAGGCAGGATCCCAGAATGCCTGAAGATCGGTCAAGTGATACCCCTCTTGAAAAAAGCGGGTGCTGACTCTACAATCCTGTATGTGGAAAAAACAAAGGTCAAGGGGAGGCCGCTTGGGTCCTCGTGTAGCCTAGGCTACTGAATTATTTTTAGTCAGCGTTAATCAGGTGGCACAAAGTAGTATAGTCCAGGCGGGGCTAATTAAGCAATAGATGCTGGGACACAAAGTTTGGTATGACATCACATTTATTAACGGCATAAATGGAGTATCATAACATAATTGCTTGCTAATAGTTCTGGTGCTCACACAGAAAAGTGAAAGTGAGGGGTGTTTGTGACATTAAAAATTTACATCGCATGGACAACAACAGCGTATAAAACTCCTAAGTAATTAGTTGCAGTAATGGAGTTTTAAGTTGAAAAGGTCGACGGCGTTTCGATCTTATGACTGTAAGATCATCATCAGGACGGAACAAGTGTGAGCAGGTAGAATCTATTGAGAGGAAAACCAGAAATCAAACAATGGTCCCGAAAAGAACAAGCAATTTACTGTAGCAACAAGCATTACCTAGACTAATTAGGTTTAAAAGCCAGTGATTCTAGAATTACACCATATCAACTGCAGGGGCCGGAAAACATCTGGAAAAGGGAAAGATTCAAGCTTGCACACTAAAAATGAGCGCAGGGAGTGCAAGATTAAATAATGGGATCGAATAGATCTATGAGCCAGTTAATGCCTGCTAATGGAAAGGAAAGTAGATGGGTAGGAATCAGTAAATGAAGTAATTCTGAGGCTTCACATAAAATTAGAGCACCGTTAATACCTGCTAATGGAAGGAAAGTAGATAGGTAGGCATCAGTAAACGAAGTAATTCCGAGGCTTCACATAAAATTAGAGCACAGGAGTGCATAAGATAATTAGATGTAAGGCCATCGTGCTAATTCGAAGCTGGCATGCGAGGGGTCTAAATAAAGTTAAAGTGACGCTGAAAATGAGCGGTGCGCGGTAGTTGGGGAGCAGTAGAGTGGTTAGTGGTGCGGGCGCAAGAGGAGAGTAGGTGCGCGCATGAAGCGCCCTGGTGCTTGAATGCGGAAGATAAGGCACGACTAAGCGAGGAGAGAGTGCTGTCAAAGGGTATGGGACAGGGGCCCTGGGGCAACAAGGCTGCTGAAACCAATTAGGCGTATTGACAGTGTACTGCGCCGGAAACTGAGGAGTGGTCAGTGGTGTTCCAAGGAATTGGACAAGGGACTTACTTAAGCTGTTCAATACGAGCTGAGCATCGTGAGTTCTGAAGTGCAGCTTGGCAAATTAATTTTGCGAGCGGGAAAATTCCTGTAGGGTTCTGTAAAGGTAGGGAGGGAGGTTAGTGTGGGTCCTAGGACCTGGGCTAATGAAGTGCGAGCGGCGTGAGGGGAAGCTGTACTTACTTCAAGGCCATGGGAGCCACAGCCGGTGGAGAGACCCTGGATTACTAGGGCGTTATTTCGTGATGCATCAAGCAGGAGAGTGAATCTCTAGAAGAGGGGAAGAAAACGGCACATGTGGGTGAGCCGACTGCAGTGTGCCGGAGAGTGATTCTGAAGGAGGAATAAAGCCTGGTTAATGAGAGGGCGGTGGGAGGAAGGGAATCAGAACAGGGACTTACTTGTGAGAAACCTGCTGGCGAGGAGCGGCGGATCCGTGTGCTGCTAGAACGTGTATCCGATTCTAAACCGTGGCAGCTGAGCGACTTATCTGGTGTGCCGCGGGTGACGCGCATGGGCAGAAGTGGCGATACTGGAAGCTAGACTGCATGTCGCCGCCATCTTGGGAAGGAAATGAAGAAGAGCCACGCGCGACGAGTTAACGCGCATGGGCAGTGTATGCCAGGCTGAGTTCTGCATTAGTTGCTGATCTATTGTATAGGAGACCCAGAGTTCTAGTGAAGGGAAAGAGAAGAGTCTAAATGGCTGTAGAAGAGCCTGAGTATATAGGAGAGAATAAAGTGCTAAAGTAATAGATATTTACATCAAGGTGGAGACAGAAATACATGATTTTATGAGAATACAGACAATAAAAAAATTAAAAACTGTACATTGCGCTGAAGGACTTTACAAAATCATGTTTCATTCTTCAAGGGTATTGAGTCCATTTTCAATGGAACGACAATTAAACATCCATTTACATTCCAGCCTGTTAAGAGTTGCTTGAGGGTCACCCCCTCTCTTGTGTGGGCGAATGATGTCAATCACTTGCCAGCGTAGATCTTGTTCAGAGTGTCCTTTTTCTATGAAATGTTCCACCAGTGGAGCAGTCGTGATACCGCAGCGTATCCGGCTTTTGTGTTGACTGATTCTCGCTTTAACTTTTTGGGTGGTTTGTCCCACATAGATGAGATTGCAAGGACATTTGACACAGTAAATTACATTAATTGAGTTACAGTTCGAGAAGAAACTCAATTTGTGCGTAGTAGTGCCATATTCAAAAGTTTTTGTGTTTCTCGTGAGTGGGCATGCAACACAGTTACCACACTTGAAATGTCCTACTACAGGAGGGAGACCTAAAAATGATTGCAAAGTAGTCTCCTCGCGGGCTGGTTTATATGCCCGGACTATGTGGTCTTTAATGTTGCGCCCACGTTTAAATGAAAACAGGGGAGCTTCATTAGTGATGTCAATTGAGGTGAGGAGAGGCCAGTGTCTTTTTATCATTTTGGTTATTTTATTGCTAGCAGGACAGAATGTGGTCACACAGGCAATACGTGATATGGTTTTCTTCGGTCTGGTTTCCAAAAGGAATTCCCTGTGTGAAAACCACGCACGTTTCATAGATCTTTTCACCAATCTTCTCGGGTAGCCTCTGTTCATAAGTTTGTCGCAAAGGATGTCTGCTTCCCTAAAGTAATCTTCTTTTAGTTTGCAATTTCTCCGTATTCTTAAGAATTGGCCGTAGGGGAGGCCATCCCTGAGTGCTCTAGGGTGGGCACTGTTGTAGTGGAGAAGAGTGTTGCGTTCTGTGGGCTTCCTGTACAAGGTCGTGTATAGCCCTCCCTCATTGGGTTTGACAGTGACATCGAGATAGTCTACAATCCTGAGCAACTTTCGGCCGGTGTCAAATATCCCCTTTCTAGCAAAATTGCTGGAAAAATGTGTGCACAACCAACTGAGCCAGCACATTGACCAATTCGACCTACTTAACAAATTTCAATCAGGGTTTAGAACAGGACACAGCACTGAATCAGCCATCGTGCATACAATGGACGACACACAAGATACTAGACAACAACAACTCGTGCCTACTCATCCTCCTAGATCTCTCATCAGCGTTTGACACGGTCAATCACAACATCCTACTAAAAGTACTAGAACACAGTATGGGGTTGTCTGGGAAAGTGCTTTCTTGGTTTGCTTCCTTCCTACAGAATCGCTCACAGTGCATCAAACTTGGCAACTCATTCTCTGACTCCTCACCAGTGAGATGTGAAGTTCCCCAAGGGTCGACCATCTCACCCACATCTCACCCACACTCTAACCTATATATGGAACCACTAACTGAAATCCTCAACCAATCGAACATTGTATACCACATGTACGCAGACGATACACAACTATACTTAAAGATATCCTCCCTAGATGATGTCATGCAACTAAATAACACTTTAGTCAAAACCCAGACCTGGCTCTTTCAAAACAACCTCAAGCTGAACTCTCTGAAAACCGAATTCCTTCTTTTCTCCCCACCAAACAGCTCCTCACTCGTCCAGGATTGGCTCAAGCACCTAGACACACTCAATTGCACACCTACGATCATTGATTCACGAAATCCCTTGGAATAACACTGGACAAGAGTCTAAATATGAGAGCTCACATCAGTGCGACCACATGCAGTGCAACATTCTAACTCAGAATACTGAAAAAACTGAAACCATTTCTACCACCTTCTGACTTCAAACCAGCAGTACAAGCACTTGTGGTCTCCAGACTAGAATACGGTGCAGCGACACTGTCAGGACTACCCAAAACGAGAACAGCTCCACTCAAAACGACTCAATGCGGCAGCGAGACTGGTAACAGGAACTAGACGCTTTTACTACATCACCCCATCGCTTAGGTATCTAAACTGGCTTACCCTTGAAGTAAGAGCTCAACTGAAAATTGCCTGCCTCACACACAAAGCATTACATTTTAAAGAACCAAGTTACCTAGCAGAAAAGATTCGAATATCCAGGGGCAGCCGCTACCTAAGAAGCACTAACTCTCTCAGGCTGGAACCTCCTAGAATCTGAAAACAAAAAACGTACACACGGTCCTTCTCCGGAGCAGCACCAAGGATCTGGAATGCCTTACCATCCAAGGTACGCTCAAATCCATCGATCCACTTCTTCAAAAAAGAGGTATAAAAGATCCTAATGAATAGATTCCTGGCACAGACTTTTGGAGAGACAGGGCACAAGGGACGTCTTAATGCCAGCAACTTCTAGATTGTTCAGAGGCACATAGTTTACAGGAGAACCCTTGAACACTCTGATCCTCTGGGTACTTGGTTCTAAATAGTTTTAGAGCAGCAGCAAATACCCACCACGAAGTCGCTAGAACAATGAAGACTAACAGAATATTAATGGACCGACGGTTTTACAAATGTGATACTTGTTGCAACAGGCCATTGCGGCTCTTTACTCTACAGGTATCTGTGTCTATACCTTTCATCTTGTTTCCTTCAACCCTATGTACAGCGCTCTGATACCCCTGGGTCATGTGCGCACGTTATAAAACACTCTAAATAAATTGTGTGTTATCTCTAGATTGGACAGAGATGCCCACCTACTGGGATTTTCCACCCCACTTAAAAGGCCCTAAACAAGGAAGAGATTTTGAGAAGCACTGGATTCCAAGGGGCCTAAACGACAGATTCAGTTTGGGAGAAGCTAGAAAAATGTTTCAAGAACTTATTTTAATAGTAGCCTAAAATCCAAATTAATTGTCAACCTCGGATTTTATATTACTATTTTGAAAATAACACTCCCAAAATGCCTAAAACCAAAAGGTTTTCCTGCTAGTGTCCAGCTGTCACCTAAACCCAGATGGCACCATTGTGGTGAGAAGTGTATTGCTCTAAGACAATGGACAAAGCGCTCTTGGTGTGGGTATGAAGTGGGTCTCCTACCTTGACAGGATGACTTGGGGGGCTGTTCCTAGCCCCTTCCTGAGCTTCAAAGGATACCTCCCTTGTCACTGGCTCACACCTAGGTCTGCCTACCTTTTGTCCTTTTGAGGCTGACTCCAAACCCAATGGTAGGGGAGGAACTGACCAGAACTGGTTTAGGAGGTGGACAAAGGATTACCTTCTACCTACAGGCTGGCACTGGGGATAAATATGTACTCCATGGACCTCTTCTCAGAACACTCCTAGACCTGTGGACAATCAGAAGGTTGCCCTATTGTATGAAGAAGCTGATGGAAGACTGGAACTGCTTGCCTTAAACCCAGGACCCTCAGAAATGACTTTAAGGGTCAGTTGGTTGACTACCTGCTTGAGATACAAGCTTCCATAGGCTCTCTTCCTGCAACTACTCAGCTGATCACTTTCAACCTGCCCTGGTCTCTCTGCAGGAATAAGTCTAATCCCCCAGTGGGACCCCCTGGGTCATGGACCCTTGGCTGGTGTTAAAGTGTATTCCTCCTGTCACCACACTGCAAGAAGTAGGACTCAGAAACTTGTTGCCAACTTTCTGCCTGGAGCACCAACGGAAATGCAGCCATCAATGTGGAACTGCTGGTCAGTCTCAACTTGATGGTTTGCCCTGCTGAAAGAGATCAGACTTCCTGAAAAGTTTATAAGTTCGAACATAGAGGGCTTCTCTGAGACTAATGCAAGCAGCATCCAATTGATGTATAGGCCTTCCTGCTTTCGTCGATGACCGCACCAAGACCACGCACTTCAGCAACCCGCCCTTCGTCGAGCCTGCTTCAGATCCAGCTTGCAGTTTGCCACACCAAGGACTCGTCAACAACCACTTTTTCTACATAAAATATTCTGAATCAGAAGGCAAACTTTCCATTGGGACGAACCTGGCCCCTGTATCTGACAAGTGATCTATCGCAATCGGTCCTAATTTATGACTTTGACCCGGTCTAGCATAACCAGATACCCATGGTTGGCGCTTTGTACCTTTTGGCACTATTTTTAATCCAAAATTTAAAAATTCAAATCTCCGGTTCTACCTATTGGATTTTTGCAGTTTTGGTGTCATTTTCTTTATTAAAATATACTCAATACTTCTGTATTGGTTTGGGATTAGTCTTCTGCTGTGTGTTTATTTAATTACTGTTTGAGTGCTGCTTTAATACTTTACACATTGCCTCTAAGTTAAGCCTGTCTGCTCTGTATACCTATCAGGTGGTTGAGCTAGTTCACCCTGACAGGGAATGATTATTATTTAAGGTGGGTTCTCACCCTGTGAACTAATACTCCAATTTCTTGCAGAGACTTGTATTGTCTTGTATTGGTGTGTCCAAGGTCTCCCATTCCATCTCAAGGGACTGTACAGCGGTGAACCTGCAGAAAGACCCTGGCAGATAAGGTTCCCCTAGAGCTTCGATTGACTGGCTCGATAGGGGGGGTGACCCCCTGACTCCTGCTGGGCACACATGCACCCCACAAGTGGTAAGGAGGCCATGGGGCTTGGAGAGTACAAGTAGTGATGGAAACCTGCCTTGTGGGCTGTGATGTGCTGTTGAGGAAGACCCCAGGCTGAGGAGAAGAAGCAGGAGCCCAGACAGAGGAGCAGGCCCTTGGTGTGAGGAGCTAAAGGGCAGTTGCCAAGCTCTCCCTTATTGAAGGGAGAACAGTTGTCAAATACAGCTGTGGCAAAATTACAAATGCTTAGAGCCAAGGAGGCTGAAAAGTAACCCTCCTGGCAGCTAAGGCACAATGAGGTTGAAAGTCTCATCCAGTTTTGCTCAGGTTCACAGAAAGCAGTGTTTGGTTCAGGCCTGTAATTTTGGGCCTCCCTGACGGGTACCCCCAAAGCCGCCAGGCTGAAAAACCTTAGACCACATCAAGCGGTGCCTGGTACTCCAGGGATCATTTCAGAAAGTGCCTCCCTGGGGACTGACCATATTTGCGCCACACATGGCATGCCTGGCCTTGACTTTTAGTAGTCCCAAGGAAGGGCCAGAGCCATGGTGCCCCCTTCCTTTAATTTCACACCCCTTGAGAAGGCCAGAGCCATGGGTATAGAGTGAAGCACTGCCACACTCCTGGGGAGGAGCAGAGCCCTGGGACCACTTGAGTGCACTGCCTTCCATTCCCTGTGCCAGTGTTCTGGGGGAGCAATGAACACAGAGGAACAGTTTACAGCCACAGCCTTTGCTCTGCATCAGTACAGGAACCAGTGTCTACAGGATGGGGAGATGGCATTGTCCTGCAGGCTTGGGCATAGCCCAGGTCCTGGGCTACCATGATCTTAGGTTCCCCACAGGAAGGGGAGTGCCACTCGGATCATTAAAAGTAAGTCCTGGGACCGAGCACACAATGTATGGGAAAAAAACATAAAAAGTCTCTCTAGTATTGCCTGTCCTCATAGAGAAAAAGAAAACGGCTGTAGGCTACAGGTTCACTGCAGAAGGCACAGGGACCACCTTTTATTACATATTTGTCCTTCAGTGCCCCAGAAGAGCAGGGGTACCATAGGAGTCTGGTGACACTGTGGGGGGCACTGCAGTGTAGCAGTGGGTGCTCTGTGACCCACAGGAGCCCGTTGCCATAAAACTATGTGACGTCCTATGTCTTCCAGGTTCACAAACAGATGACCTGGGGAGACTTTTCTTGGTTTTTCCAAATACTCCCAGCTCTTATAGTCTTATGATTCTGGGGTGCGGATACCTATGGTTTTAGGCACTGAGGCTGCTTTGCAGCAGGTGCAAAAGAAAGATTCAGAATACTGCATAGTTAGACTGCATAGTACTGACCACTGAATTCTTTATTGACAATAACAGTAAAACAATGTACATAATGTGCAATGTAATGGGAAGGTAGTACCATCCAGAAATGTTTTGATATTAATTTAATTGTGTTTTGTTTTCATACTGCTTTACAATATTGTGGTGACACCCTTACAAAGTCAGTAGGCCTGACATTTATTGACTACACCCATTATTGTGCAATAAGGAAATAGGGGGTATTATGGTATTAGGATTCAGGCTTGCTAGTGTACTGACCATTAGAGATGCCTACAACACAGGGTATATTTAGGGGGTTACTTACCTTTCTTAAATCTGTGCCCTTGTTGATTGTGAGGTCCTTAACAGGCTTTTCCACCTACCGGTCTCTATGTATTCGTAAATCTATGTGCAGTATTTATTTGTGTGTGTAATACAGCATTTTGCTTTTTTAAAAGAAAAAGCACTGACAGGACACTAATTAATTAAGTGTTGTTTTGTTGCATGTATGTGGGTTGAGTCTCTAGTCAACAGTGTTGCCTCTGAGTAAGCCTTGGGCTGCTTTGCCTCACTACCCAGAAAGCCAAGTGCTAAAATGGGGTATATGGTTCCAAGTAAAAGGTTCCACACTAAGAGGGCCCAAGACTCCAGTTGCAAAAGACCCCAGTTGTTACAACTGAAGCCCAGCAATATCGGTCTTCCCTCTGAACTCAATTCCTGAAACAATGACAGAAGCATTTCTAGTTAAGAGAAACTTCTTTCCCAAGAGCATTTTAAAAGTAATACATGGTATGCGTGAGCTGGCAGCAAATATGAACTAGTCCCATTACACAGGTGTAGTTTTTAATACAAACACACATTTATGCATGCACTAGTATACCTTGCTTTTGTTAGATCATACTCCTGCAACTAATGAGTTGTGCATATGAAGGAATGGTTATTCCCTTATGAGGCAAGAGCACAGCTAAAAAATGCATGCATGACACACAAAGCCCTGCACTTCAACACACCAAAGTATCTAGCCAATAAACTGGAATTATCAGGCAATAGCAGAACTTTGAAAAGCACCAACACCCTGCTATTGAAACCGCAAACATTTAGGAAAAAGAAAACCTACACACGCACCTTCTCTGGCCTAGCACCTAGGATTTGGAACGCCCTGCCCCCGGCAATCAGAATGAACCCCTCCACCACCTCCTTCAAAAAAGAAGTCAAACTACATCTAATGAATAAAACTCTCTCCTGATCCCAGCCCATTTGCGAGTTGATACAAGCCAGAAGCTGCTCACCTACCAGGATTTGTGATGAACTCTAAGCGAGAATGACTAACACACTCCTGACCTTCAACGAGAACCTACAATATATACGATCTCATGTTAGCTACTCATTTCTTTGTGACTAGCGCTCAACTTTTCTTTTGATGTAACTTTTGTAAAGCGCTCTGATACCCTCAACGGATCTAGTCCACGCTACATAAAACTTTATAAATAAATAAATCATGGTTAGCACTGTAACAGGAAGCAGAGTATGGCTGACATACATATGTAGCCCTTGATGGAGTCACAAAAGAGTTAAAAAATGTTAAAGGATTTAGGTGTTCATCAGTAAAGCATGATGAAGTGGAATACGATTTACATTAATCCAAGTGTGGTAGAATTAAACATTTGTTTGTAAAATAAAAATGACAAGTAAGCCATATATTTTCCTCTTTGGTGTTTTCTTTTATTTGACTGATGGTCAATCATTGTGAGGTGAAGATGTGGTCAGTGATGTAATGTTTAGGCAGGAATCCAATGTGACATTTGTGCAGTGTGTTCATATTATGTCTCTTGCTCAAAAATACCCTATCCTTTTTCTGCTCACGCTGCAGAACAATGTGCTCAGACTACCGCTGACACAGTTCTCTCGGTAATTATTTGATGGAAAAATCATATTTTCTAGTGTTGTATGATTAATCTATCGGACCATGTTAGAAGATTAATCTAAAAGCTTTTATTATGCAATCTGGGGGCTGCTATTGTTACGCCGCCTATTTTATGTCTTCTCTGAACAGAGGCGTGCTTTGATTTTATTCTGTGGAGGATGATTTTCTATTCACTACACTCTGAATATATTTATCCATACCAGGAGAATTCGAGCTCTGTGCGTTAATGCACAGTGTGTGGGAACACTGTACTCATACGTTTAGATCATTTAACTATTTTAGGGTAATTCTGTGTTATAATACACTTTACAGATTTTTCTAATACAGCAATGTTTTACCAGCATTTCTAGATGAGTTTTGGATCTTGGCTCTCGCAGTATCTATGTGTGCACCATATTTAATGGGTGTATCGATAAAGTGACCTATATGAGAACCTAGCAGAATGGTAAAGAGATTGAATACAATTTTCGTTTTTATAGTGCTTGGTAGTAAAGTTTTCCGAGCCCTTGGTGATCTAAATACGTATGTTGCTATTATCCAATTCAATGATCTTTATATTCAGGTTTTGCTTAACTGGTAACCTTAGCTGTCTGTTGTGAAGACCTGTTGTCTACAACTTAATACACAGAGTGAGTTTTGGGTCAGCCCAATGCTTATTGTGAGAACTTCGAGTATTATTTGAGGGGAGTAACTTCCCACCTCAAGTAATGATCACAATCCTGGTCAGGGTGAACCACTTAAGTCATAGATTACAGCGAGCTATGGCACAAAGCAGGCAGGCTTAACTTAGAGGCAATGTGTTAAGTATTTGTACAGTACAAAAACAGTAAGAAAGTCAAAACACAATGCAAGAAAAATGTAATCCAAAATTTTGAAAATGGAGTACATTTTAGTGAATAAAATGACAACAAAATGTAAAAAATCCATTTAGGGATACTGGAAATATGAATTCTTTTAAAGTTTGAACTGAAAATAGCGCAAAAGGCATTCTGCGCAAAGCTGGGCATGATTTAAGGCTGATCGCAATGGAGAGCTAGTTATACACAGAAACCAGGTTTGACCAGGTCAGAAGTTTTAACTGAACTTGAAGCCCAAAATCTTCAACAGAACAAAGCAACAGGCTGTAGCCAAGGAGGGCTCCATGAGCTCGGATAGCCATCGCATGAGGTCCTGGTAAAGCTGTTGTCTCTGGGCAAGAAAGCTCAGAGCAGGAGAAACAAAAATTTCCAGCATAGTGGCAGCACACCTCTGTTGGATCGACTTGGCAGGTTTGTCCTGGTCCTGTGGAGGTCTTTGGAGCCAAAACGTTTCTAAGCCCCAAGTTTCACAAGAGGGGTACGCTTTGAGACAGCCCAGCATTCTAGGACCTCAGGAACAGCACTTGGAGGTCAAGACTCAATTTAGCAGAAGCCAGTAGCAGGGTCCAGTCCAAGTGGAACTGGTCAGCTAGGCAGTTAGTGGAAAGGCCTCTTGTTGCTTGTTGTGTCCCTGTAGCTGAACAGGAGGTCAGCCTTTTGAACTTTGGACTTCACGTCTTTGTCTTGGATACAAGCGGGAGACCAAATCTATTCCTTCCTTCAGGGTTCTTCTCAAATCCCTGACAGTAGGTTCAGCCCTCTCCTAATCATCATCAGGTCCCCTGGCGTTCTCAGGAGGGCACTGGGGGTCACACATTTATGCCAGGCACCAGCTTGTGGGTGATGTCTGGCCCCTCCCTAACCAATAGGGTAAATATTCCCTAGGGTAACCCTACCCACCTTTGAAGCATTTCCTGTATACCCTACAGTAAGCAGTCATGGTGTCCTTCTCTGCTTAAATCCAAATGTTGAAACCCTTTTGCAAAGCCTGCATGCCCACCCCCAGAGGTTTGGCAGGGAAATGAGAAATCCCTCCCCTGTGGTAACTTAAAACAAGTTCTGGGGACTGCTCTCTCCCCACTGTGATTGGAGCCTTGCTGACTGGGAAACAAAGAGGGGTCCTGTGCAGGTGTCATCTGGCATCTGCTTGTGACAGGGGATGCCTCTTTGAAGACAATTAAGTTCCCAGGCACTTCCCAAATAGTCATCCTGCCACAGGAACACCTTCTCATACCCAAAACCTTGTTTCCTGCTCTGGGAGCAGGTTTCACACCTCATTCAGGATTTTTTTTTAAATTTGTTCATTCATTTTTATTTTTACAGAATATAGTAACAATACAACAGGGTAAGAGAAAAAATGGATTACTCAGCGTGAGCATATCAAGTCAGCTACAGCATGCCAGGTTAAATGGTGACAAAGCTGACCACATGGTAAACGGCATAGTTTACATTAAAGTATAGACCTAATAACATTGGCATACAGTAGTCAGTGAAAAGCAGAAGACTGGAATACCCCTGTATAAGCAGGGCAACTCCCATGTAGGGGGCATGAACAAGAGTATGTACTCATGGTGGCTTAGCAGTTTAGGTAATTTGTGAGGGTTCCCTAGGACTGGGTGCCTCCCCACTGGGTTCAGTCTCCATCTGTGAAGTGATATAGGTGATCAAGGGTGGCCAAATATCTTTGAGTCGTGAGCATTCCTGCATCATCTCCCAATATGCTTCAAGCTGTTCCTGATGATTTGCTGTGTCCTGCAGCCAGCATTTGAGTTGGGGAGCAGGACATCTGCCCCAATGAATAGCCACTCTACATTTAGCCAAAAGTAACAGTATTGCGGACAGTCACCGAACTCCAAGCGGAACATCTTTCACATACCCCAAGAGGGCCACCGGGGGCAATCGCTGGGGGCAATGGCCTGGGATTAAGGCAATGGCATTATAGACTTCAGTCCAAGATTGGGCCACTGTGGGACAATTCCAAGCAAGATGTAGAAAAGTAGCTCTGTTTGCAGCGCATCTCAAACATCGCACATCTTCTGAGAGCCTCATCCTGTTTCGCTGAGCAGGATTCTTTGTAGGAATTTAAAGTTCAATGGTCTGAGTCTATAATTTGGCAAGAGAGCACTGGACTGAGCACAGTAATAGCGCCACTGTTCCATAGTCAAAGTAGGTTCTAAATATGCTCCCAGGTAGATTGATCTCCCGGGACATACATGGAAGCCTTCTCCTACATTGTTGCATATAGGTGGGTGATGAATTTATCAGGAGACAGATTTGTTATTAGTGAACCCGGTGCATGGAGTGCTGGTGGAGCCTTCAGGAAGGTGTTGTGTAGGGCGTGGAGGGCAGTTCGCACCCGATGATACAGAAAGACGTCTAGAGGTGTGTGGTCTGCGTCATCTAAAATACGTTGTGCAAGAAGGAATTGCACCTCTGGGTAGAGGTCACCCAAGGAGTGGAGCTGCAGCTGTTGTAGCTGACGGAAGGACACATCATCACTTATTGAGGGGAACATGTGGTTTCTGGTCAACGGTATGCCCTGCGGGTAGAGGCAGTCCAGTCAGGACGCAGTTGCAGCCTATCCCATGCTCACACCATACAGACCACAGTGTCAATCTGTGCTCGAGTCTCGAGGCCCAGAGGGCAGGGAGCTACTTTGTCAGACTTGGCAGCAGTGTGCGGCTGGAAAAGGGAGGGATGCAGCCAGAAGTGTGCAAAATGTGCTTGGGCACAGGGAAAGTAGAGATGCACATTAGGGGCACAGAGACCACCCTGCTCAAAGGGAAGGGTTAGTGTTTCCCATGAGACCCTTGCCTGTTTGCTGGCCCAGGGCAAAGTTGTAAGATTGGTCCAGAGACGTTTGAGAAAATGCATAGTAAGAGGAATGGGGATATTAATGACCAGGGAGAGAAGTAAGCCTCGGCGGTAAACTCCGCTCTGCCGGCGGAGTTCGCGTAGTTTTTACACTCCGCGCTCTGTTTTGAGAGCGGAGTTTAGCAAAAACACCACACCACCAGCAGAGTTTACTGGTGCGCTCACATGTTGAGATCATGCAAGTGTGCCTTTTCAGTCCTCCTGAGCTCTGACTCCGAGTCCCTGCTATGCAGGAAGGAGGGAGGGCCCAGATAGTGTGCGACTGTGCGGGGAAAGTACTGCACACAGAGAGCACCCTGATGCTGACGGGGACATCCTGGTGTGCATAGAGGAGAATGCCAAATTCACCGATTAGAGTTCGGGGCGGGGGCAAGGAGAGCGTTGATACTGTACTCGAAGAGCAGTTCATGCCAAGCGGGAAGTCCGTAACATGAACTATCAGATTCCCATGGAGCTGGGAGTTTCTGGAACACACAGGAAGGGGAGTCTGGACCCGCCAGGAGTAGACACTGACTGCACTCGTAGTGGAGGGATAAAGCCTGAACCATACAGACTACGGAGGCCCTTGGGACATGTGAAGATGGCTTAGAGGTAAACGTGGAGTGCAATGTTGGAGGTCTGAGCTGTGATGTTACAGGATCAACAGAACAGAAGCCCCATAACGCTTGCTGCTCCGTGTGTGCAGTGTACTCGTGTGACACTACTAGGTTTGTGCTCTGGCGTAACCCTACAGGGTGGACAGATGTGCACAGCGCTCGCTGCACACCTTGTACAAGAAACAAGTGCACTGTGCTCATGTGATACTAGTGTTAGGTCCGAGTGGCACGACAGTAGGGAACCCTGACTGTTACCTCAGAGATAAAAAAAAATAAGGGGTAATCTCACCTATGATTTGCAACTGCGCATTAGGTAACTTGTAAAGGAGTATGATCCAGCGTAGAAATCGAGTACTAATCCTAATATGAGCCAAAAGTTGGAATACATATGACCACTCTAAGGAGTCAAATACTCTGATGGTGTCAAGTAGTACAGCGGCTGCTCTGAGCTGGGGATTGATAGAGTGCATCAGTGCAAACATAGAGCATAGGTTGTGCGCTGTGGAGTGTCCCGGAATAAAGCCAGATTGATCAGGTCTGATGAATGCCTGGCAAAAGAGGTAGAAGCGGGTTGCAATCAAATTCACAAGGATTTTGATTTTGACATGAATCATCAAGTGTGTCCTATAGGAATTACAGCAGTTCATTAGCTTACCAGGTTTCAGCATGATGATGATTACTGCTTTGAGAAGGGAAGGCAGTAGCTTTCCCATTTGCATTGACTCCTTAATATTGCTAGCAGGTGTGAGGGGGGATGATTCAGGCATATTCCTTGTAAAAGGACGTGGTTAGTCTATCCAGGACTGGCGCATTATCTCCAGGCATTCTCTGGATAACCTGTACTATGTTTTCAACTCTAAAAGGTATATCAAGGTATTGTCAATGGGCATCCTCTAGCCAGAGTTGTATCCAGTCAAAAATGTATGCAAAACAGTAGAGGTACTGTACCTTCAATGTGCGATACAAGTCAGTGCAGAAATGGGTCAAAGTGTATAGGATATAATTTGGACCAGTGCTGACTGTCTGCTGATCATCAAAACATTCCAAGATATAGTCACTGGCCCAAGGTTTCCGGAGAAGCCTGGCCAGAGTTTTGCCTGCTCTGTCTCCCTCCACGTAGTGTCTAGCTCTTGCCTCCGTGCCCAAACAGTGTATCTCTCTGGTGGCGGACTACTCACATTCCACTAGCTCCCTCCTAATAGTGGCAAGTATGCTAGTGTCCCCAGACTCGAAATAATTGAGTTCAAGTGTATGGATGTCAGTTTCCAGTCGAGTTAGCTGTGTACATATCACTCTCAGTACCCTGGCCTTTTTGGACATGCAAGCTCTAGGAATGACAACATTAAATGCCTCCCAAAATATTGAGGAGGATTCGACTGAATGTACTCCTTGCAGGTACACATACACCCAGTACATGCACTCACCATGCATACACTGCACAACACTGTCCTATCCCTGTATTGTACCCTTCCCAGGCACATATATATCCAGCTCAGTCACCACTCCTGTGTTGCACAGCACTTCACGTCCAACCGATGTAGGCAAAGGGGGGAGTTAAACACAGAGCAGTGGAAATTTAAGGAGTGAGTGAGCCTGTAGGCCTCCCTCCAATGACACAGGTTAAAGAGGACCTGCTCACTCCTTCTGATCACTACACGGTTTGCTGTCACCACCGCACTCCTGCTGCTTAACTCCTGGTTAAAGCAGTAACCTTCTCCCAATATGAGGGAAGCATTTTTGGCACCCCTCCCAGTCCAACAAGACCACAGACCGTGACAGGCATGACATAGTGCACATGCATGATCCCTTTGCTTATGACAACAGAAATCAACATGGATCCAGACAACAGTAGAGCTGGGCACTCACGGCAGGGGTGCATGTCCATTACAATGAAGAGAACTTTCCTATCCCAACATCTTGTAAACTTTCACTGCTGATGTACTTACAAACATGGCACTACTCTTTCTTTTAGAACTCCATGGGAGTACATGCGTTTTCTTTCTCTCTCGCTTGTTTGCTGCCTCCAGCCTACATCTCCATCCCCTGCACTCTGTATCTCTCCCTCCTCAGCTCACCTGTTGCCTTCCCCACCCCCTCCTATCTCGCTCTGATTTTTTTTGTCATCATTTTCCCTTATATTGGTTTGTGGCTGTGCAGGGGGCAGTGCAATACCCTCTTCTCCCAATATTCCCAAAGCATCTACACCTGCCTCAGTTGTTTTGTAAGGTCCTTTAATTATTTCTGTGAGCAGGGTATGCTTTCCCTTTAATCAATGTGCTGTTTCTTCTCTGCTAACCTCTCCCACCCATAAGCAGCTTTGTGGTTTCCATACACATTCTCCTTTCACACACTGTGATTCATCCCCCTCCACGTTTCATCACTTTTAATGGCTCAGGTGGCAAACAAGCATTATCATTTAATGCCCAGAAACATGAATTTATTGCTCCTTTTCTGAGGAATGTTTGTGGTCTATAAACCACACTTTGAATGTGTCCTTTTTACCCTGTATTTAAGCTGTCCTATTTTTGTTTTTAACAACTGTGCAGTGAGACTGAGACCTGCTATATCTTTTTCTAGTTAGTGTCAGTGAATTTTATTTGCAACCAGTACGGACAATATGGATTTCTACCCTTATAACCCTCATTGTATTATGTAACAGTTCAAGTACATTGATTTACACAGGTATGATTCATTGTGCCTCTGTGTGTGATGTAAAGCACTCTGACGCCCTATACTGGATTGAGTAGCTAGACTTAAATAAAAATTAGAAGGTGCTTTTCAAACCATTATTTGCATAATTGGTCATAGACACAGAGATAAATCCTACATTGTTACAGTGCATGCACATCTCTTAAATAGAGTTTGAACTAAGTCCAACACTTGCTTCCAAGCAATAGTTTCTTTTAAAGTACTTGTGAATGGATAAGCTCTGTGCCTTTATTCCCTTACATTGCACTGGCATTTGGGTATTAGGCTCCAGATATCTGCCAGCTAGGGTGATACTTGAAGGAAAGCATTTCTTTTGGGCATGTCTGCAAGTAAATATAAGAAAGCCTTGGAAGCCTGAGGTTTACTTCTCTGAATGGCATGAAGACAGTGCCTCATTTGAGCCGGTGGTTTCCGATGCTGGGCATCGGCACGTACTTGTCAAAACCGGGGCTTGTAAATGTCTGCCACATGGTGGTGCTGTTTGTCTAATTTAAAGATCAGCACAACAACAGTTGTTTATTAATTCAATATGCATCAAAATGACTATTGACTGCCGCCCAATCCATTCTTTTAGCTTTAGGGGGCTGGAGTAAGTACCCTGAATTGTCAGACTTGTAGGAGTGTGAAGGTTAGTAGTTGTGTTGGTACTGTCATTGGCAGCGCTGGGAGGGGCAATGTGTGGTGCAAGCTGCAGTGGCCACCTGACAACAGTCCTGCTACATGTTTTTTTTACAAATTAAGCACTGCATGCAGAAAATGTGCTGGTGCTGCTGAATTATGTCTCAGTATCAGAAAATGACAATAGGACAAATTCAGCATATTTCCATGGTCAGCCGAATCACAGGTCCGTCCCAGTAATAGCTGCCAGAACCTGGATCCGGAGCAATGCCCCAACTTTCATGCACTGCTTGATATAGCAACTGAGAGGCGAATACTTTCCAACTTTTGACTTTTTAGCCCTAGTTCTTTCACAGCAGAGTCTGGAGCTGCAGCTAAGCTAGCGTTGCATTTATTAAGGTGAACGGGGAATTAATTTACAACCGGAGCGCACGCTACAGCTGAGCCGTGTGGACTGGAAGCTGCTCCGTGTTAACGTTAATCTATAGACATGTACCAGAATCATTGACAAGAGCAATGCTACCAATAGTGCACTGGGTGATGTGCTACAACTGAGCAGCTTGTCTTCCCTGGGGCAATTCTTTGTTGGTGTAGTTTTTTTCCAGAGACAACACATGCATCAGAGTAGCCTTATTTAAAAAGTGAGACACAAATCATGCCTCAATGCTGTCTCAGCAAAAATGGATGTCGGTTTTTTACCAGTCAAACAGAAATATCCAGTCATTTCTGTAGGCAATGTTGCTGAAGCTACAGCCATGTTAGACTGTTCCCTCTTTTTGGCAAATTATGAAACCCACTCAAAGAAAATATTGGCCAAGTGGGGAAGCTAGAACTAAGGCCCCTTGGTCCTAGAAGTTATCCTTCCTTTGTCCAGAGCCATCAATTTAGTACAAGAATATGAGCCACATTACATAAAGGTAGCTTGGAAAGTGCTATTTAATGAATGGTCTGTTTCATGGGTTTAAGCCTATTTTTGTCCTACGACGTTGTAGAGCTTGAGAAGTCAACTACAGTGATGAATGTTTATTTTCCACTGAACTATAATTGAATGCACTATTATAGGCTGAAAACGTATCATCGTTTTGAAAAGTCTCTAAAGAGAGCTACCATGGAGTGGAAATCTTATGAAGACCCTCCTGTTCAATATTAGAGAAGACGCGTCCAAAATGGGTAGAAGCATAAAATATCACTTTGCAAAGGGGGAGAGCCAAACACATGCAAGAAAAAAACAACAGCCACACAATGGGACGAAAGTCTACAGTCATTTATCATCAAATAATCTTTATTCGGTATCAGATATTAAAACCATAAAAGCATATGTTAAATATAATAATACAGTAATAACGTCTGGTAAAAAACAGTCCTCACAAGGATCAGCCGGCATTTTAAAAATAACTTGTACCAGTGGAGATGCAAAAAAACACAAACAATGACTCCAATGACACTCATACTATATCAATAAAACATTTCAATCAGAATCAATACAGTAAAACACAGCTCTGAGGATATATCATATAAAAGAGCAAAAATTACATAATACCATAAAAGGGATAAAGGCAGCAAGCTGGTTAATCACAACTAGATCTGAGTCTGATGGCAGATTTTAAAAAGTTGAGTACATAAAAGACAGTGCTACCTGCCAGTATTTGTAAAAAACATAAAAGATGGGCTCACTTGCCTAAAATTAGCCTTTTTCAAAATCTGAATTAAGAAGGACTTTCTAGGAATTTCATAAAAACTGCAGAACATCATAAAATGAATCATGTCCTGTGGAGCTTGACCAACGCAATCAGTGGCAAAGCTCCCTCAAGGCCTATATTTCTTTTATTGTGAGACTACGTTCAACTTGGGCTCAACAACCAGTTAAATCATTTCAGTAAACTAACGTGATAGATTTTTCATCATTATTTTATTATTTTCTTTATATATTTTATTACAGTTCATTTTCTTTCTTATTTCGGCTTAAAAACTTTTTGTTAAATATATATATCAATAAAAGTCGACAATGCTTCCACAAAGGATTTAACAATGCATACAAAATACTGTCAAATACAGAAACCCCCGGAAAGAACTACATTCATAAATACCAAAACAATAAACAAAACTCATCCAGACACATATAGACTCATACCACATTCACACAGAACACATCTGAGGAAAGGGGAGACTACAGGAAACAAAGTCTTCACGACCAAGTATAATACATGTGTTCAACAGAATCTGAACATTAGGTCGACGCGCGTTTCGGTGGCTTGCAAGGAGTAGTACGACCACCTTCTTCAGGACCTTTCCAGATACCCACAAAAAGTCACACAACAACCAGGGGACAAGGGGAGTAGTCAAAGGATTGCTAGTAGAATTGAGCACCAGCGTCTTATAAAGGTAAAAGATCTAAGGTATTGTCAAAGAATATCCCATCAATAAGGCAGTTTCTTCAGAGGCAACGTCCCAAAGTGGACCTTGATTTCTAATTTAGTCGAATGAGACGCATATAGGGGTCCTCTTTTATCCACAACTATGTAGTTACAAGTGGTATAAGGTGCCACTGTTATCCATTGTAAGTTGGTATCCTCCTACCAAAGAATGTATGCTATAAATCATATGTAACCGTGGAGCGCGAGTACAAGGGCCATCGATCAACTACCCGGGTAGAAAACTTGACCAACGCAGCCACAGGATGGCAAGCTTTGGCCCTTACTATAATCCCTGGGGTGGGCAAGGAGGAGGTAAAAAATGGTCAAACCGGAACCTCGTCAGCAGAAATCTATCATATGAGTTTATGACTCCTAGTAGGTACGGCTCTGCCATCTGGGTAGTCTTTAACATGACAAAGCGACGTACACTAGGCTTCATAAGCTCCCTTTCTTCCCTTGCCAAGGCCCGCTGCACATGAAAGGCCACCTTTATAAGGTTCAAGTCTCTTGTTTCTCCGATCCGGATTGGTAAAGAGATTGCCTCTCCTCATGCTCGTTAAGCTCTCTTCAATGTACTTGAGCCACGACACACGTGGGGCATGATCAAGAACCAAGCAATCTTTTAAAATGATTTTATTTAACGCTGTCCCCTTGCCAGCCCAGATTTTTAGCCAGGGAGATATAGGGCGATACGCTATCAGGTCAGTTATATATGTCATACCAAGCTCCTCATGTACAGTGAAAGAGGGGGTACATTGAGGAACGGATAAAAGCTGTCTCAGAAACTTGTTTTCCGCAATTTGAAGGTCAGCAGTGTTAGTGTACCCCCAAATTTCACTGCCATATAGTGCCTTGGAAAGAGACTTAGCGCTGTAAAGCTTTAGTAGGGCTCCCACTGGTCTTTTTCCCAATCTAGATGCAAAATTGAATATGGCTGTGGACTCTCTGGATAGATCGTTTTTCTTAAGGGTAAGTTGAGGCCCCCATTTCAATTTATCATCCATCAAGACCCCCAGGTATGAAAAGACACTCAACCTTGGGACAGGGGTGGGCCCTACCTTAAAGGTATATGGCCTTAAAGGTATATGGCCCCTATTTGCATGATAAAGGACTTAGAATTGTTGACCTTGAGGTCCTGCTCCTCCATGAACTGGACGAAAGAGTTTAGGAGCGTTTGTAACCCGGGTTCAGTCCTAGCCTGTCATTCACTACAGACTAAGTCCCTGACAGCCCTCATGCGAACCCTATATTACATATTTCAGTAAATCTAGCAATCCAGAATTCACCATTAGTTCAGACATTGGGTGTGGCCACGCCCTCCAATTCATAACCCAATCCAAGACGAATACAATAGTAACCCTTAACTCAGTGCCCCATGTTTAACCTTTGTTCTGTTTAAGGTTTTCTTCACGAGTACTACCTTTAAGTAAATTGCATAATGTACATTTTCCCATAACCAACCAATAACGGTTCTAAATAACACTGCTGAGAAAGCATCACATGCATGCCATGACACACAATTCATGCATGATCAACAGACAACTGCAGAGATTGTTGTGTATACTATATTTGGTGGATACTATGATGCTGATGTACACCTTTATTTTGCATGTACTGTATGATTCTTTAAAAATGTCAATACGAATATTAAAAAAAAAAACATTTATAAACATCTCTAAAGCATTCCTCTATGCCTTTTTTAAACAGACTTTTAACACAATAGCTTGAGACAGCTACCAGTTCGGCATTGTAAATTAGCAATACTTCATTCCCACCTTGTGAACATCTCACCAATAATGATGTGGCTTCTATTTGGTAGGCTGTATTTCCCGGCCACAACATTTGTTAAATCTTGGTCTTTATCCTGTTCAGTGTCCTGTTATGTGTAATAGCAGAGGACAGGCCGGCCATTTTGATTTTTTTTGTTTTACTTTTTGACAATGCTTTACAAACAAGAATTGGCAAATGTTAGAAAATAAGTCAATTGTGTGGCCTGCACAAGTAATGGGTCTTCATTTGTCCTTCACTGGGAAGCAAACACCCCATTGTAGCGCTCGACTCTCACAGGGTAGCGAAGAGGGGCAATCTAAGGCCTACTCAAGGGAGGCAATGTGGACTAGTAATCACCATCCATAGATACACAATATTAGCATTCAAAAAATGGTTGTCCACTCTGTGGTTTTTCTTTTGAAAAAAGGAGAAGTACATTTATTACACACACTAGTCAATACTACGAAGCAATTCACAAATATACACAAGCTGATAGAAATAATTTTGGATGACATTGCGTAATCATTCTTGTCCCTTCCAAAAGAAGATCCATACAAAAAAAAGAAATCACCTCAAAATGAGAGGTTATCAGCCTGATTACTTCGGTAAAACAGGTGCAATTAAAACGTATAGGCATGTCTGAATGGTTTGTGCTATCAAAATAACTTTTGGCATGAAATACGCAGGTTAACCACAGCCCCTAAAGGGCATTACCTTTATAATTATATAACTATGCAATTATAGACTTTCACCCCTACAGGGTGTTTGCAGTACACTGTAAGAAACATTCAGCATATAATACTACACTTTAACCATAGTCCCTAAAGGACATCACTTTGTTAAAAAGAAATAACCACACACATAAATATGCATTTACCACTTTTCACCCCTAGGGGGTGTCAGCCAATATGAAAACTCAAATTGTCCCTCTTCAGCTATAAGCCTTGCATCCATAACCTTCACCCCTAGGAGAAGCAGTGTTCCCAGCTGTAGAGGAATTCTTAAAACATATCGAAACCCTGGAGGGGTTATCATTGTAGAGGCCCACCCCACCTAGGGTGGGGACTCTAGAATTCTTTTCGGGGGGAGGCTATGCTGCTCCTGCACCTCCCCCCACACTTTTGCAACATTTTAGTGGTGACCCCACTCTCCTGGTGTCACCACAAAGCCAAAACGAATGTTTCCAATGCCAAAATGCAGCCAAGCCCAGCAGGGCATTATGGGATGCCCCTCGAACTTTTGGTGCATTTTAGAGCCGCAGCTCTCCTGCTGCACTGGAGAGAGCCACTTTGGTATTTTCCTTCTGTTCCTTTGCGTCGCCGTGCAGCCTCGCACCGCGCAGCTTTTCTTTTTTTCTCGCAGGGGTGCCGGTCCCACCTGGGCACCCGCACTGCAATTCTGTGTGTGGGCAGCCCAGGGAGGCTACCCCTGACTGCCCCCACCGGCTCCTCTCTTGCTGCAGCACTCCTTTGTGATACCACAGGAGCCAGTGAGAGTCTCCTGCGCTCCTGCGGGCAAGGCACTGCAGCGCGTGGTGGTCCCCCGCAGCCCCCAGTCACAGGCATGGGGACTCAAACAACACTTGGGAAGAGCACAGTGTAGCGCTCTCCCTCCATTTCTGACTACTCGGAGCCCAGGGATATGGTCCTGGGCCCCTTCCTTACTATTGCGGGGGTGCGAGACAGGGCTCCCTCACCCTCTGCTTCCTCAGGAACCAGGGATCGCAATGGTACCCCCTAGTCTCTCCTCATCACGGGCCCAGGGATGGGGTCCTGGGCCCCTCCTCAATACTGCAGGGGAGCACAATGGTGCTTCCCCTGCAGTTTCCTCCTGTTGGGGGCAGCCCCCAGTCACTCACCCACCCCAGGGGTCAAGTTGGAACCGGCGGCGCAGCCCCACACGCTTTGTCGCTGGGGAAAAAAGTGGTCAAAGGTTGCAGAACTTCCAACAGCCATAACTTGGCCCCACTGGGCTGATTCAGACAATTGTGGTCTCCTTTTGTTCCTGTTGGCAAGCCCTAGCCATCTGGAGCACTTTTTTAGGCCTCCTGGCCTCCAAGGCAACCACCTTTGTGGGGGAAGGTTTCACTGGCTCCCTGCACCAGCCTCTCTCTCTCTCTCTCTCTCTCTCTGCTCTTCTTCTTCTGGGCCACACTCCCACTTTTGCCGAAGCCTACCTAGTCTTTCCAACGACTGGTCCTCAGGAGGTGTAAGGGGACCAGCAACCCTGGTACCGGGGGAGTGCCCCACTGGTCCTGGGGTCAATCAGAGGCAGAGTACTTAGTCCAGATGGCAGTCAAGGGGGTTCTTCCTTCCAATGTCCAAGGCATCAGCGTCCAGTCCCCGTGTTCAGCAGAAAAGAACATCCAAGGGAGCTCTCCCCCTTGCGCAATACCTTTTTAGTGGGGGTGGGAGGTGCCAGCATGGATGCACCACTGGCCTATCCTGAGGTGCCACATCACCTCTCTGTCCCTGTTCCATCCTTCTTATACAGCCTTCTGGGATACTTCAAGATGGCATCACCCAGGAGTTACTTGCCACATGTGCTCTGGGGGTCTCAGTTCCACCACTCACTGACATCACTGCCAGGGCCTGCCTCAGCAAAACTTCAAAGAAGCCCTCCTGCTGGTTTAGCTCCCTTTGTTCAGTGGGTTTGGGCTGGCCTTCTTATTGGCACAGTATGACAGCTGCCTGATTGATGCAGAGCAGTCCTGCCCAGCCCTTCTCCTTCAGGAGCTGAACTAATCTCGGTTAATTGCTCCCTTTGTGGGGGTAGGCCTTTGTTCCTGCTGCTGGAGTGAAAAGTAATTAACCCAGCCCAGCAAGGTGACAACAGGCCTGGGCTCTGATCCTGAGCTGAGCCAGAGAAACCTGACATTCCCGGATGACCCATAAGCTGTACAGTTATGACTCTGGACTTTACAGGATTGTTCTTTTCATATAGGTTACACTGTACATTGGTATGCCTCTGGTGTCTATAGACCCAAGATAAGAGGAGTTGCACTCTAAGGCAGTTTTCCTCATAGTGTACAATGGAGGGTCACTGCAGCCCAGACAGTAAAGCACACTGACTTTCCCTATCTGTGTACATCAAAATTATAAAGCCTATCCCAGGTTAATACCACCAACCCTGCAGAGTCCCTTGTGCGCCTGACTACATGTTCGCAGTTCCTGGCCTGCGCCCGACAGGAGTCTCCCATGTGCAGCCCTCACATGGGTGCACACATGTTTGCACATGTGTAACCAGCCAAGTGCCTCTTACCTTTGCTGTGTCGCAGCAGTCTTATCTTAAAAGGAGTACACTAGCAGTAAACACGCACTGTCCATTTAACCCATTTGTTTAAAGTGGGCGAGTCACAGGTTATGAGGCTCTCCCACAGTAAAAGGTCAAAAAAACAGGTGACCAGAAAGCTTAACATCCAGGTGGGTTAGGGGGTAAGGACCACCTCACAGCAAAGCAATAATTTGGCACTTGCATTTTGAAGGCAATACCGGTTTGCTTTGGAAAAATGTGCACTATCAGTTTCGAACTATGGGTGTCTGTGAGAAATTGTATTGGTGGTTCACTGGGGTGTGAGCCCTGGTCAACGAACAACCACAATCCCTTGCAGGGTGAACCACAAAATCACTAAATTAACCTATGCTTAAGAGGGGGTACTTGGCACAAAAGCAGTCATGCTTAACTCAGAGTCAATTTGTAAAGTATTTATGCAGCAAACAAACAGTAATAAAGGAAAAACACAACACAAGAAAAATCCCACACCAAATTAGAAAAATAGAGTAAATGTTAAAAAAAATTATTTGACAGCAAAATGACAAAATCAAATCAGTAGAACCGGAGTTATGAATTTTAAAAAGTAAAAATTAGCGCCTAAAAGATCAAAGTGCTAAAAGCGGACATCTAATCGCACGAGACCCGGTCAAAGTTAAAAAATAAGGCCGGCCATGATTCCGATAGACAAGTTGGATTGGGCTTGGTCAGCGCTTACCTTCGGATTTACAGTAATTTTAGAAAAATGTTTTCTAAAGGTAAAGTTGAGACACGCAAGCGACGGGGTGTTCGAGGAGGGAGCGTCGTCATCTGGTAGCGCTAGGTAGAAGCTGCGGTGAACATTTCTATGTTCGGGCTTAGTCTCGGAAACGGAAATCAAAAACCTCCAGCAGGACAAGGCAGAGGGCAGTAGCAGAAGACAGCTCAATGAGGCTGATTACCGCTTTGAAAAAGAACCGCTGAAACAGATTTGCTGCTGTAGAGATGAACGTAGCAGGAGAAGCCCCAAAGTCGATCCGACTGGCGATGCACCTCGGGCAGATAGGCGAACCGACTGGTTCTCAGAGCCGTTTTTAACAAAAAATTGTTTGTCCCCTATTTTGACTATCTGGTCACTTTCAGCACCACTTCCAAGGGTCCAGGACTGGTGGGACACCACTTGGACGGTGAGGACTCACTCAGGTTGGGTTCAGGTGTGGGTCCGAGGTGAATGGAGCCTTTTGTTTCCCTGAGGCACAGATCAGGAGGCCTGCAAACTAGCCCTTTGGGGTCAATATGGTGGTCCTGGGTTTATGTTGCAATTCCAGTCCTTCTTCCCCAGGCAAGAGGGCAGAAAGGCAGCAATTCAGCATGGCGGCAGCAATTCAGCATGGCAGCAGCAGGTCAGCAGTCCAGCAGAGTGTCAGTCCTTTCAGCAGCACAGCAGTTCTTCCTCCTGGCAAGATATCCACAGGCCCAGAAATCTAGTGAGGTTTTGGTGTCAGAGGCTCTATTTTTAAACACTGGTGCCTTCTTTTTGGAAGGTGGGAGAAGCTTGACTGTTGCTTTGAAATGCAATTAATTTCCAGACTCCCCTCCCCTGGCTCCAATCTGGCTGCAGTGACAATGTGGAGGTGATAGGTCCTTTGTGTGAGGGCAGAGCACACCCAATTCAGTTGCAAGTAGGGCTGTGCTCAGCTCAGCCGCCTCATCCTGCCAGCAGATGGAGCATCCAGACACATCTAATCCCTCTATTGTGTGGCTGTCTGGGAGGAATTCACAAACTAACTGTCAATTACACCTAGTCATGTGGCCCAAGACACTACTGGCACAAAAGGGCTTAGGGCAGGAAAATACCAACTTTCTAAAAGTGGCATTTTAAAAATTGGGATAAAAAAACAGACTTTACCATTAAATAGGGCTTTTTATTATAATTCCAAATACACTAAACAGGAAATGGCTACCTGTTCTCAATTGGAAATGACAGCTTAGTAAATAAAATAATGAATCCACAAAGTTATCCTATGGGAGAGTGAGGCCTCACAGTGTTGAAAAACATATTTAGGGGTTTCTCACTACCAGGACATGTAAATCTTACAAGTATATGCCCAACCTTTTAATTACACAGCACCCTGCCCTATGGGCTACCTAGGGCATACCTTAGGGTTGACTTATATGCAACAAAAGGGAAGTTTAAAGCTTGGCAATTGGTTTTTAATACCAAACCAACATGGCAGTTTAAAACTGTATTCAGGGTGCAATGGCAGGCCTGGATCTTGTTTTCAGGTGCTACTTAAGTAGGTAAAACAATAGGTGCCGCAGACCCACTGTTAGCATTAATGTACAGGCCCTGGGTATATTGTATACCACTCTACAAGGGACTTATAAGTAAATTAAATGTGCCAGTTGGGTATAAGCAATTTAACCATGGTTTAGTGGAGTGAGCACAAGCATTTAGCACTGGTTAAAAGTGATCAGGTGCACAGAGTCCTAAGGCAAACAAACAAATGGAGTTGGAGAGCCAAATAGAATGGGAGAAGAACACCCTAGGGCTGACGGGTCTAACAGTGTCAAATTTGTGAATTTACTACACATAGATTTCATACGGATTACTGAAGCAGACTCATTATCTCACTGATCTACACTCGCAGCTTTTACATCACATTTCCAGGTGTCATATTACAGATCTATGAATTCCATGTATTTATATTGATATGAAAATGTCAGCGAGGTCTAAAACTACCCACTTTTTCTTGCTAGATTTTCTTTGTGCTGCCAAACGTTTATAAAAAGGCCAGACAGTATCTACATGACCTGCTGCTTTCCCCCATGCACATCACGTAATGCGTCACACAATACAATACTAACAAGCATTGGCAAAGACAGGATCTCTGGCTTTAAGCAAAGTGCATAACGTGCCTGGCTGCTTCCATCCATGCACTCACTCATCTGCTATCCATAAAACTGATCTATCATCCTAATACTCTTTGATGTATTCTTTCATCCATCAAGCCATCATCAATGCCAAAGTCGCAATTCAATAATAAATGAAAAGACAATTTCAGTTATTAGCCAGATCAACGGGGCTTGCTGCTTGTCTATGAGGGATGTAGAGCACTGTCTGTGGTGTGGGACTGCTAGTCTGTGAGTAGTGTAAGAGTACTGTTGATAGTGTGTTACTGTGGGGAGTGTGGAAGCATTGTTGGCAGTGTGAGAATGCTGTGTGAGGGATGTAAGATTGATGTCAGCAGTGCCAGACAGCATCTCTATGAGGGGAGTGAGTGCTGTCAATAGTGTGCGGCTAATGTGATGGATGTGGATCTTGTTCTAGTGCGAGCAATGTGTTCCAGCGCTAATCCCCAAGCCCCCTCACCAAGAGAGACAGGTGACCACAAGTGCAACCATTTCTTTATTGCAACACACACATCCCACTCCATACGCTGCTGGGTCATTATGTTTGGACTTGGCAGCTATCTAAGGACCAACAGTGCTACATTGACCACATGCTTTGCAACTAGGTAATGCTGTATTTTCAGCTGTGACCAGTATTACAGCTTTTGAAGACTAGGTTGTCAGAAAAGGGATGCTGGTGTAAATGGACATTAACAAGCATTCTAGGGCTGAGGGCAATAAAGATGCACCTCCTTTGCACTTTATGTGGGTATGTGGGAATTAGTTTGTGGGGTCCAAGAAAAATCAAGGGTTTCTGGGCTCCAAATGTGACAATTAACATCTAGTACCTCTGACGTCCTGGGGCTCCCTCCCTATTGCACCCAAGCTGAGCACCAAGCACCTTTAGTATCTGGCATTGAGAGTATTGAAGGAGAGCAGTCTAGGACTTACATTGGGTGAGAAATACTGAACTCTGCAAAGCACATAATAACATACAATACATTATTTACCAGCAAGCGTGTGTATAATTTAAAAAGAAAAAAGTATTGAATTGACACACAACTAAATGCTAAGCATAAAATTATAAATTTACATAATGAAAATAAGACCACTCCTTCCCCTCATGAACAAGAGATCAATGTAAGAAAGTCTCTCAGTGTAAAACAAAAGGCCCCATCAATATATCAGAAAGTTCACAATGTAAATAAAACCTTTTCCTATTGTATTTGGCAGAGATCATTTGTGAGAAAGATCACCAAATAGTACACCTTCCTACTATATTTGTCATGGAGTCCATATTAACAACGTGTGCATCCGTTATGACCGCTCGAACGCCCATAAAAAGATCAACACATTTCCAGAGCCAAACGCCACTCTCTATATTGTTATTTTGTGATGACATGAGCTTTAGCAAACGGATAAAGCTGTCTCACGCCAGACATATATGGTTTTGTTTATGGCAAGCCAGTACTATTGCTTTTTATCAATGCTATATTCAGATTGGCTGGATATCAGCCTAATTAATTAAAGGAACCACATATTCCAATCTCTTGATCCTATCGAAAAACGAATTTGATCAAACTTCCATTGATCTAACATGTCAGCAAGGCTAGCTCAAGGTCTGCTGAATTCGCATGAGGATTTCACTTAGAAAGACTACAAAAAACCCCAGCGCCACTCACTGCAGCTAAGGAATCCCATTTCAAAGTAAATTGCATTCTAAAAAGCAGTACAATGCGGACCAATGAGCACAGCAGGAGTCATTATCTCTTCCAAATTGCCCAAAGGAATGCATTTCAGAAGCCTTAATAAGGTGTCTGTTGCTTCTGTAATATTAAGCGAAAACGGCTCCGTTCTCTAAAGCCATCGAAACAGTGTTCAGATTATAGTAACCTGCAAATAACTGAAAGCCCATTTCATTTGATCTTTACCATGCAACTGCCTTGCCCACAGCCCATAATTGAATAAGTTACAAACTTATGCTCAGAGGGATGGAAAAATGACTTCAAGTGATGCCTTTAATGGCACAGTCTAAAACAAGGAAAGGAGGGGATGCGCCTATTGGACTATGTAACCGATTGCTGTAGATGGGGTTTGTTGGGGGAGGAGGTTCTACACAGGAAACTCGAATAAGTTTTGTCATGAAAATGCTGAAAATATACTTATATGTCCCTTCTTTATAGTCCAACAAGGAAACACGTTAACTGAAGAACACAGAATGTGAATTAGGTGATACCAGCTCCTCCCACAGTCAACTTGTCCGCCTCCATTGTTCACAGTGCCTCAAGCATCAATTCCATGGTACATTGTAAATTATATACTAAAAGAGATCAAAACTAACCCTATCTACCAGGATACAAGATTATCTGCAAGGCGTCCCTGCGGTCTAGTTTATCTCTTAAGTGGATTGTTGCCAATAGTCACAGAGTGCAGATACCACAGGGTCTACTATCATTAGGACCTCTTGTAGTTTGATTCTTCTGTCATGAAGCGACAAACTGCAGAGATCAGGAATGTCTGCTAGGCATAGCACTTCCTGGTGTTAGCTTTCCATTCTCCTTCTCTTCTTTTCCCTGATGTTAGTCCGTTCATTCTTGCATATGCGAGTCTCACTTATGGTTCACATACAATAAATTCTTTCATTATTTATTTTAGTCATATTGCTTGAGTACTATTTAACCAGAAACACTGTTGCTTGAACATGAAATACCTTGAAAAAAACACAAGAGACAAGAGGTGTTTGACAAAACAGGAACAGTTTGTTTAATTAAACAATGCGGCCGGCCGGGAGAACAGTCACAGGCATAGGGTCTGAGGACTGTCTCAATTTATAATCGGTCTAACAGAGTTTTATACAGTTCATTGAATGCAACAAATAGGTTCCGGCAGTCGTTTTTTGGTAAAGAATGTGTACCTCTGTCTTTGTAGCCATAAATTAAGGTATTGGATAAGGAATTCAGGTGGGCCTCGACCTTGCGTGGACGCAATGGGTAATGTCACGGGGAGCGAGTGTTACCTGCATGTACAGTGTGTGCTGTGCCTTGAATTGCTAAGTGTTCTTAACTTTTTTTTTTTCCCCCGGAGTTTTATATAGAGCGAACTTGACCCAAAGGTATCAGAGCTCTTTACATGAGCACCAGTTGCGTTACATTCATTTTTTTTGCTAGGCACGGGGAGATTAAGTGATTTGCTCAGAATCACAGGATGTTGAGCGTCGTTGCCAAGACTCGAACCCAGTTCTCCAGATTTGAGGTCGACCGCCCTAGCCATTAGGCCACATCCTCTCCTAACTTCATGTGACATCTGACTTTATGGTGTTTTGGCAAAGCGCACACCCCTGTCATGTGTGCTTTATTGGGGCCAAACTCCCTGGACCACTGTAGTGTCGCTGCACCTATCTGTGAGATCGATCTGAGATTTCCTGTTTGTGCGCTTGTCTGCTGGCTATGTGCCACCCCACCTGTGATCTGTCAATCAGTGACCTCAGGCCTGGGTCTTAGGGCCTGCCTAACTACGTATTTCTGAGTCAGGTTCGACGTGGAGTTCTCAACGGGCAAATTTGTCAATAAAGATGCTATTTCGTTTTTATACATAAATGTATATTATTCATATTGACATCAACTTTTACAATATTAACATTCCTACCCCCCTTCAAGTTGAATTTTCAACTACACTATGTAACTCATACATCATGACAGTTACTTTATTGGGGAACTGTTGTTCTTCGGTTTTGACAATTACTACTTTCCTAGTTACTTGCATTCTACCCAATTTGACGACTGTGTTTTTACAGCGGGAAATCTCCAATTGCACGGAGCCACACACAAACAAGGACATGATGAATACCAGCAACAATGATGTGCACAATCCTGATAGCTAACAGGGGAGCCAGGAGAACCAATTCGAGAACCACTACTACTCAGGGGCTCCCCCTTCCTCACACGTCTCGTTGCAAATGGTACAGTGCTTGGATGGCAAGAGTCAATGTCCCATTATCCACATCATTCCCTGGGATATACATGCAGAAGGATGCATCAATCTTGGCACGCACCCCTCCCTGTTTTGTGGTCATTAAGTCCAACACATACCGATGCTGCATCCCCATGAGGTGAATTGCTCTTAGTTCTTCCTTGATCGAATAAGGCCGAGCTCAGTGCTGGTCATCAGTTTAAGCATTTCCCATCTGGTAATTTGGAGCCAGCAGGCACTGGCTTTCGCCTGCATGGTAAAGAAGAGTATGGACTTTCCCACCAGTACTTGTGAGTCCGAGAACAGTCTACATTTTTCTGGAATGCCCTTGTACTGAGCCCAGCCAAAATAATTTGCATTTCTTTTTTCACAAGTCTGATGCAGCAAGGTTGTCTTCTTCCTTAGCCGGTGCTAGTGCAAGTCCGACAGTTCTTCTCCGTGAATGGCCAGGGTAGGAGTGCGTATGGTCACAAGGAAACAAAGTCTTCGCCATCCGAGGATGAGTTGAGTATAGGCAAACTCACCTTACTGCCAGTACATATCTATCAGCGGGGAGGTGCCCCATTGCATATCTGGAATGTGCAGGATTGTGCCAAAGTTTAAATTCGTGCCCACTGGAAGCATTCCTTTACCTCTGAAACATGCAGAATACAGTGTAAATTTCTGAACAATTAGGGTTTGCCCCTTCCCTTCTAGCCATGTGTATCCACCCACCTCGGTATTCCAGATTTCCCGACATGGGGTGTCTATGCTTCCGTTCAACCCTCTCCTACGAGACCCATTTCTCTACTTATCATCAAGCTTCAATGGCTCTACACAGGAACTCCACGTCGAGGGTCCAATTGTTGTTAAAGAAGACTGCCCCGTGATACGGTAAGGGCCACCCTTGGACCACAAATGAAGACAGGAGCGGATGTGTTTGTGCATTTAGTTGGGGGTTTTGCTACCTCCAAGAATCTCTTCTCTGGAAAGTCTCGGGCCAAATTGTATCCTCCTATGGTGCCCTTTTTACGCATCCTGTCTAGCTCAGATTGAATATCGCTTGGCTCAATGAAAAGGTATAGAGCCGTTGGGTTGGTCTCATAACTGGTCAGATTTACTACTACTCTGTGGGGTTCTACCTTGTTGGGCTGGATGTTTGCCCTAATTCTGCATATGTATAAGTGGAGAAGGTAGTTTGCTTTTTCAGGGGCTACCTCTTGGTACAGGTAAAGTCTATCTGTGCCTACTGCGGTATCAGCGAACAGACGTAACACGACCTAGAGGATGTCTGGGAACCCACAGCGGTCTTGCGCTGATACCACGTGTTGTGTAAAAGGAAGCTGTGTGATGAATGTGGAATGCTACTGTTTGGGTTGGTGTAATTAGAAGTGACTTGGGAGAGATCCGTATGCAAGCACTGTGACTCTTTGGCAGTGAGTAGGCGCGGCAGCACCTAAACTAGACCGAGTAACATAGATGTGCAAAGATATATAACTTGTAAGTGAAAATTGCAGTTCTTTCATATGGATCCAGGGGATGGCTGTGGTCCTCTGGTTATCAGGTGTTTTCATTCAACAGTTCGATCAAAAAGTTCACGGTGCAGTTCAGTAAACTTGATTCACTCACTTTAGATCAGCGTTGGGGTGATGATGTGGCAGCTGAAAGGTGGTGCACTTGGAGGTTCAACTACAGACCTGTTGGATAAAACCTTGGTTCATTTGTTAATACAGAAAAACATAGCATGTGTGCCATTGTTAATGATCATTTCTTCGGGTTTCCTGTATTTCCCTCAGGGGCATATTCTCCACACTCTATTATGCAATTATTTTTTTTGGGGGGGGGGGCACTGAAAGCCCGGTTTGTGGTATCTTTGTGATGGTTAAAGCTTAATACCTAATAGAAGATGTGGCACAACGGCTAGGGCATTCTCAAATCTGGGGAACCGAGAGTCTTGGCAACGACGCTCATCATTCTGTGATTCTGGGCAAATCACTTAATCTTCCCGTGCAAAAAATGAATGTGTCCTTGTGTAACACAACTGATGCTCATGTAAAGCGCTCTGATACCTGTTACCTTCGAGTCAAGTTTGCGCTATATAAAACTCCGGGGGAAAAAAATGGTGGCTCATGGGTAATCAGGTGAACTAATCTATTTTATGAGCCTTCGAACTTAACTAGGTGCTTGGATAAGTGTTTTATGGTGTGTTCTTGTGATCATAGGGATGGATCTATCAGGTTTTATCTAGGGTTTTATGGGTGTTGCTAGAGTCCCCGTCTCCTCCTGATGTGTGCATGGGGCACTACAGGTGTGGGTTGCTTTCAAATGACCTGTGCGTGGATCTGTACGAGGAGGTGGCGTGTTGCTGTTAAGTGTTGTTGGTGGTTGCAACGTGCCCCGAGATCACGAGTGTCCCAGCATGCGGCGTACAATGTGCCCCTCCCTTGAGGCACCAGATATCTCTGTTCCAGCCTTTCTCTAGAGGCTTCTTTTTTGGGCTATCATTGGGCTACTTTTGTTGCCTTTTGGGCGCTTCCCTAGATCTTGCAGGTCTCTTATGAGGAGGAGGGGGATGGGAAAGTTGGTCCAGGGCTCCCATATATTCCTGATCGCGCCATCCTGTGGTGTCCAAGGTCAGGGCTTACAGCTTTCTCCAGATGGTGTATGTGAGGCCTGGTGCATTGGTCAATTGCTAAGCCTGATATGGGAGTGAGTGCATTCTTCATTCTACTCTCGTCTGGAGCTGTGATGGACTTTGCAGCCGCCCCTCTCCCAGGCACCTTCCCTCTCCCTCGGACCAAGTCTTCTCAGTCGTGCTTGCATCTGAGGTTCCTGACTTGTGGCTAAGGACTTCCAACTAGCGGGTGTGCTCCTGTCGCTTATTTTGGAGGGGTATGGCGACGGACTTCGGTTATTCGAAAAACCCGAAGGAAAGACCAGAAAACATCACCATGATCATAAGAATGTGGGAAGCCCTAGGCCAAGGTCAAGAACCCTTGCCAAATTTGCCTAGGGAATGCAGACTGGGCCCGGACAGCCTCACAGCTCCAGGACATCCGCTGACAAACCACTCGAAAGACTCGGCGCCACGAGGGCTCTTCACAACTTATTGACATGTGTGTGCTGTGGAGATTGTGGGATCTTCACTACCCAAGTTGCACGGGAATCATGGATACCGCCACTTGAGGACAGCTTTGTGTTAGAACTGAATGGGGCCCTCCATCTGGCCAGAGGCTTTTAGTTTTTGGGGGCGCTGTTGGACCTTCATGAAATAAACCTGGGTCCTGGGCCAAAGCCCCGAGAATGGGGACCTTTCAACCTGGTTATTGGCACCCGTCCCTATTGACTTTGGATGCGGGAACCTGGGTGCCTGCTTTTTAAGTACTTGGTCTGGGAGCCGCCCTGCCCCCTTGTCAGACTGCCCTCCCCTGGGGCATGGCCAGCCAACCCTGCCCTGAGGGATCAGCAGCATAGTGAGGATACCCGGTTGGCAGAACACTTATAGCAGCCCTGAATCCCCAGATGCAAGTTTTAGTTTGTATTCCCAACTTTGTCTCATTGATCCTTCTTTTGGCTTTGGTACAGTTAATTCTTGGGATGTGGGTGAATGGGTGGTATTTTACTATGCGGTTTTATCTTACTGCGCATTTGGACTCTGTGTTTGTGTGAAGGCATTAGCTCCCCACAGTTACCCCTCCCTGCCGAGGCTGTGGCCCCAGTCCCAGTTCCCCTGTTTGTGGTTGCTGTTGCGATGTGTTTGTCCAACTACCTGATCCCTGTTGCGGGGTGCGACAGCTGTCTGGCCTACCTGTGGCTAAATGTAAGGTGTTTTCGGGTTTCCTTGGGCTTGGTTTTGTGGATTAGGATTTTGTGGTGGCTGACCCAGGCCCATCGATCTCTGTTCATGGTATGCTTTTAAACGGCATCTGTCTGCCAGGTGTCCTATCCTGTGGCAATATTAACATTCCATAAGGTCTGGTTGCTGCCACAGTCCCTGGTCTCTGCGGTTATGGCTAGGTTGAAACCCTCTGAGGTTTCGCGGTGGAGCAGGGCAGTCTTTTTCAATTTGTGTTGGACCAATTTAGCAGTGTCTCTCTGGGCTTGCTCCTGTTTGGGGATCGTCCTTGTGGGCCACCGAGTTGGGGGGAAGAGTCTGCCCGCTCGTCTCAATCAGCCTTCCTTTCCGTGTGGTCAGCGGGGACATTTCCTTACGGTGGGTTTCTGTTGTCCTTGTGCGCAGCTTTCTTTATGATAGCTACGTGTTCAGGCATTGTATGCTACAGTTGAGAGGGGTCCTTAGGCAGGGCGGATGCACTGCATCACACTAGGTAACCTCATCTTCACCGCACCCAGACGAGCAGAGGTGTCATGGCGGTGGCACTGCCTGAGATATGTGTTTCAAAGGGTGCATGGGATCTAGCTATTACGGCCCTTGCCCTCACATGCCTTGTCGCAGTTTCTTGCTTTGTCCCAGGGGACCCAGTGGACACGTGTGAAGCACAATTGTGACTCTATTCCTCCTTAACTACCCTACTAATTGCAAATGTTTTTGTCCTTTTAGCTGTCTCAACTAGGAGGCAGTGCGTGTGACGTGCCCACTGTCGAATGAGTTCGCCGACAACCAAGAGTCCTCCCATGTATGCCAAGAACCACCTCAGTGAAGTTAGTTTGGTTGGTAGGTGGTTTCTTTGCTGGTATACTTTTGATGAGGGGGTGTTTCAATGCAACGTATCATAGGATGGGAGCCCCTGAGGAAGAGCAGGCCATGGTCCCATCGTGAGTAAACTAGATGGTCATTCTTAGTTTGGCCAGCAGATCTAGCCCTAATTGATTAGTCGGGGATGAGAGGGAATATAATAACTGTCCTCTCACTCGAATCCCTCCTACCTTCAGTTCGAGGGATTTTGTGAAAGGGGTACTTGACACAGTACCCGAGAACCCCTGTATACCCATGGTGTTTTTCGATAAGGGACCATACCTTCCCTTAGGCATGACCTTGCCCCTCCTGTGTCTATTACAAATTTGTATGGTATATTGTTCACAAGTGCCATGACTACTGGTTCTTTCTCTGGTCAGCTAGTGGTGGACAGTACGACACGGGTGTTGTTTTGTGCCCCTTCTGCCTTGAGCATCGGTTCCAGTTTTTCTCCCTTGGTTGACTGGGCAAGTCCTGTAGTCTTGGATCCCGGAGGACTGGGGCCCCCTTCCTCACTTCTGCCAGCTGCATCACTGTCTAGAACCACTAAAAACCTCCCTGTCATGCGTGTATGCTTGCCTATATCAGTGAGGGTGCGTGTTCTCCGCGCTGCTGGGATTCAATGTGTTGGGCGCGATGGACAGGGGGGTCGAACATCTGGGAGCCCTTGCATCGGACTTGGGTTGCTCTGTATCTGCCAGGGCCTGCTGGCCTTTTAGTCTCTCATGCCTGGGTCTAACCTCTCGCTGTTCATTGGGGGCCTGCCGACTTCTTCAACTGGCAGATTAAAGTATCCTAATGTTGGGAGAGTGGGCGAGACCACCTCCATACCTGCATATGGTGGGGGAGGTGCTATTGTCTTGTCTGCTATATCTGTAGTGCAGGACTATCAATCTGGGCCTCATCGAAGATGGCCCATTGTTCTAATAATGCCTCTCTCTTATATTTGTTTGTTTGCTCTCATGTGTTCAAGTATGTTGGTGTCGAAAGTTTCCTCCTTTGGCCAGGGAAATGTATGCGTCTTTGTGTCTGCGTGCCTTTCTCGGAAAACCTTATAAAGTGTTTAGGCTGTGTGGGGATTCGGGTTTGCAAGTGTTTTAATGGTGTCACCATGATAAGTTTGGTAGTTTTAGAGGACAAGATATCTTAGCTTCTTTGTTTTAGGGACTCTCTGGTTTTGATCTGAATCGTGGAGAAAATATACAGGGTGGTTACCTGCCTCTAATTATGCAACTACGAGCTCAGCGCTTTGTACAGATACATCAACAATTCAACATGAACATTTCATAAACACAAATAACAATGCATATGAAGGGTTGCAACATAGAAAAAGTGCAGTTTGTCAATGAAAACAGACTCTGAACGATATTGACTCCTGACACCAATTACGGTTGGTGAGAAATAGCAGCATCTTCATATGAAACATTGGGTTATTGACAAGAACACAATACTTAGGAGAAAACACAGTTTGCAGTAATTTAACAGCACCACAACATCTCAAATACATGTTACATCAACAATTGCTCCCTGTATCACACCCAGAGGCCAAGCGTACCATCTGTATCACTCCCAGTGGTCCAATCGACCAACAGCTAAAAAACGGATAGAGAAAAATTATGATTTTGTCAAGAAAAGATTCCTTAGCCTGCTCCTAGCGCATGCTTTCCTGTGATAGGGGAAGCTCTGTGAACCAGGGGAAGTGAGCATGATAGTCTGTCAATATAGTTCATGGGAAAAAAGGAATAACTTGAGAACCACAGGTCCCTCTTGGCGAAATTACAAGTTACACCTAAACTTGCTGGTCCCAATATTGTTCCCTAAATATCTGAATTGCACCCTGTATCTCACCCAGCAGTCCAAGCATTCCAGCTGTGTCAAGCCCAGCGGAAAAAGCGTACCATCTCTGTTATGCCCAGCAGTCCAAGCAACCAACACTTCTCACTTCTTTAAGATACCAATGGCATTGAGAAACAAGTGGCACTGAGAAACCCTTTTAGACAAAAAAATAAGATTGAGATGTCCACTCCGACAATGAATACAAAAAATATTCACTTTTCTTAGCATGCGGACTATCAAATAAAGTGAATTTCACAGGATCACCTCCAAGGACGCCTTGCGACTACTCATCTAGGACATATAAAATATGTACTATTCTAGACTTCTGTCAGTGGCAGGGCGCTCAGGTTATATTTTTTATGCTTCTCCTCGGTTTGCCATATGCCACATGCTTTACTAAGGTTTTGATGTAGACTCTTACCCTCTGTGACGGCTGCTTCATGATGGACCTTGCCCTGTGGATTCAGCAGAACCGCCAGTCAATTGCAGTGTCTCCTCACCTTCCTTGTTGCGCAAATTTGAATCCGTCTGCGCGGGGCCCCCTTCCTGTGGGTGCAGTTGAGTTCGAGGTACCAATCAGCTTCTGGCTGGCTCGCCAAAATGGTGCTTGAACATAAAATACCTTGAATAAAAACAAGAGGCGTTTGGCAAAACAGGAATAGTTTGTTTAATTAAACAATGCGACCAGGAGACAATCCTCAGACCATATGCCTGTGAATGTGCTCCCAGCCTCATTGTTTAATTAAACAAACTGTTTCTGTTTTGCCAAACGCCTCTTGTCTCCTGTTTATTTTCAAGGCATTTCATGTTAAGCAACATTTTCATGTTCAAGTAACAACACAAAGACATTGTAGGAAACTGAGATACTGATTGGGGGGGGGTAAAACCCTTCTCAAACAGCAACCACAATCTCTGTGAGGGTGAAACACAATCAAACCCCAAATTAACCTTTGCTTAACCCTTTGGTAGCTGGCACAAAAGCAGTCAGGCTTAACTGAGAGGCAATGTGTGAAGCATTTATGCAGCAGTTCGAACAGTAATAAAGTGAAAACAAACCACAAGAAAAACCTATTTAGAAACAGAGTAAAATGTAAGAAATTATTTGAGGCAAAAATCCAATCAGTAGAACCGGAGATATGTAGTTTTAAAGATTTATGAGAAAACAGTTCTTTGAAGCACAAAGCACGAACTGTGGATATTGCGCTAGACCGGAACCAAGTCACATGTTTGGTCTGACCATGATGGAGTGCAGGCCAGATACACGGACCAAGTTAGACCCACTGAACAAAGTACCTTAAATCCTGGTTCGCAGAGCATTGCGAGATCCTGTGTCGAGGGTTTGTGGCACAGTGGCGGTTCCAAAGAAGCTGCGGGGCTGTGGTGCGAAGTCCTGCATCATCGTCGAGGATGCTGTTGACCAGGGGCTTGTGATGCAAAGGCCAGCATTGAGGATGTGTCGCACAGCGGTGGTTCCGGGGAGGTTGCTGGCTGAGATGCGAGGTCCTGCATCAGGGATGCACAGCTGCGGTTCCAATTCAGCTGCAAGGCGATGCTCACAGGACCACAGCTGGGCTGATAGAGCACCTTCAGGCCCACTTCCAAGGGTCCAGGACTGGGGCGTCACCACTTGGGGGCTAGGACTCACAGCAGACAGAGTCCTGGTGCTAGGTTCAAGGTGGTTGGAGCCTCTTCTGTCCCTTTGGCTATGATCAAGAGGCCAGCCAACTTGCTCTTGGAGTCACTCTGGTGGTCCTGGGTTCAAGATGCAGGTGCAGTCCTTCTGAGTCTTCTACAGGTTCAGAGGTGTACTGAAGAGCTGGGTATGAGGGTACAACATTCTGGTGCCCACTTTGAAGTGTTTGGAATTTCCTGCCTTCCTACCCTGGCCTCAGCTTGTCTGGGGTCACAAAAGACTAGTATCAAACCTTCTGAATGTGCTCAGAGCCTTTGTGATGTGAAAGTATTTTAGGCGAGAGTTCTGCCCTCTTATCAAGTCAGAGATGGCCTATTCTCTCAATACTTATTCCCCTTGTGTCTCACTGTCTGGGAGCAATACATAAAGACTAACTGCCGGCTACACCTAGTCATGTGACCCAGAATACAGGCTTCAGGCACCAAATGGATAGGACAAGAAAATGCCAACTTTCTGAATTGGGCATTTTTAAAATTATGACTTAACCCTTTCTATGCTCATGACTGAGCGGTTGCGTCATGAGCCACGGTGGGCGTGTGCTCATGACAGAACCGCTCCGTCATGGCACCTACCCATGGGGAAAGCGCTGGTGCTCCCCCCATGGGCAGCCCATCTAGCCCCCACAAACAGGGATGGCAGCGGAAGAGTTTCCGCTGCCATCCCCAACCCTACCATGGGAATTCCATGACGTCAGCACGCACAATGTGCACTGACGTCATCAGGAAGCCCCGGACGCCCTGGAAGCCATTTGCTTCCAGGCGTCTGACCGGAGAAGGTAGGTTTCCTTGCTCCTGGGGGGGTTTCCTCCGTGCATCGGGTGAGAGGAAAGAGTTTTTCAGCTCTCCTGCTGTCACTTTACAGGGCATTTCTGCTTCACAATCGCGCACAGCGATTGTGTTTTTTAGTGTATGAAAGCGACCCCTTGGGCAAGGGTCGCTTCCAAGGGGGATACATTTGCTGGATTTTTTTTCTGCCCCCCCCTCCCCCTTGCAGAAAACCCCACTAGACACCAGGGATTTTATTTTATATGTAATGGAAGCGACCCCTTGGCCAAGGGTCGCTTCCACGGGGGTTAAATTATGTTTATGTATTTTCTGCCCCCCTGGGGACAGATCTGCCCCTTTTTTTGGCCTTTCCACCTTAGGCGGGAGAGGGGAGGCAGAAAACCCTACTAGGCACCAAGGATCTATTTCTTTTGCAAGGGGGGCAAATTTCTGTCTGCTGTCTTCTGCCCCACCTGGGGGACAGATCAGCCTGGCAGAAAACCCCACCCGATCCCTTGGGCAAGATCACCCCCCATTTTTCTCGGCCCCATTTGAAGGTCCATCTGGCAGATTGGTCAGTGGGTAGTTTTCTCCTTTTTATTCTAGTTCAAGGCTTTTGCTCTTTAGACTGTTCCAGGTTGCGGTTTTGTTACTGGTGGTTCTGCAGTTTGTGTAGTTGCATGTGTTTGGTAAGAGAATTGTTTTTGTACTATTTACTCTAAATGAGTTTCATTTCCCTGCGTGAATGTGTTTTTGCAAATGGTGTAATAATAGCCGTATTTTTGGCTTCTGTTTTTTGAGTGTCAAAATGTTTTTGCATTAGTGCTCGATGTGTATTTTGTTGTCTTGTGAGTAATTGGTTTTGTTTTTTCTTTCTAGTGGGATATCATTGCTTTTTGCTGTGTCTCTGCAGAGTAGGTGCTGGTGAGTGTAGCTATCTTTAGCAAGTGAGTCATATTGTTTTTGAGTATATAGATCTTTGTGCTACAGCCACACTTTGTTTATTACTTATTTTGCACAGTGTTTGTTGTTGTTGACTTGTTTGTGGAGTCTCCTTTCTTTGTAAGGACTATGGCTAGCCGCGGGATTACTGCTCAGCAGGTTGCTGGTATGCTTTTTGAGTCTTCCTCTGACCATGGTTAAGAGACTGACTCTGCATCTGAGGCAGAGGAGGCAGTGGAAGATTCTGGCAGTGAGTTTTCTGTCCACGAGGAATTATCGGATGATGAAGCCACTCTTAGTGCAGATGAAGTGCCTGTCTTAGAGGAGGACATTGATGTGCCGATAGTGCAGCAAGAGACATCTGGGTTGCAGCCTGGGGCTGCAAGGCCTCCAATTGGAAATGCTGACCTCTGGGTTGCCCCAGGCATGGTGCAGCCAACATTGCCAGACTTTACTAGTGTTCCAGGGTGTAGAGTGGATACTGAAAACTTTTTGCCTATACATTTTTTTCAGTTGTTTATGGACGATGTATTTTTGGCAGAGATTGTTGAGCAGACTAATTTGTATGCTGAACATTTTTGAGGGACAACAGTGCCAGTCTTAGGCTCCACTCTAGAGCTACCCGGTGGACTCCCACAAATCTGGAAGAAATGAAGAAGTTCTTTGGTTTAACTTTTTGATGGGCTTGCTAAGGAAGCCATCGATGTCTTCATATTGGTCTACTAGTCCCTTGATCGTAACGGCTATATTTCCGGCAATCATGAGTCGTGATAGGCATTTGCTTCTGCTTCGGATGCTGCATTTTGTCGATCATGGTTTAGCGTTGCCACGAGATAACCCTGAATGACCGTCTTTTTAAGATTTGGCCTGTCATTGATCAATTTGTAGATCGATTTTCTGCTCCAGGGAAACAAATAGCTGTGGATGAGTCTTTGGTCTTGTTCAAGGGCCGCTTGGTTTTTAGGCAATACATTCCTAGCAAGAGGGCACGCTATGGAATTAAGATATATATGCTGTGTGACAGTAGGACTGGATATGTCTCTAATTTCAGGGTGTACACGGGTAGGGATTCCAGGATTGACCCCCCTGGTTGTCCGTCCACTTTTGGAGTGACTGATAAAAATTGTGTGGGAATTTGATAGAGATCTTTTTAACAAAGGTCACCATTTATATATAGATAACCTCTACACTGGTGTGCAGTTGTTCAGGGAATTGGACAAAGTGGACACTGTTGCTTGTGGCGCAATCCGCTCTAACCGTAAATGTTTCCCAAAAGAACTTGTTTGTCAAAAGCTTGTGCGGGGACAGTGCAGTGCGTTGTGTAACGAGGAACTTCTAGATGTGAAGTTTGCAGACAGGAGAGATATCTACATGCTGACAACCATCCATGATGAAAGCACTTCACCAGCGACTGTTTGGGGTCAGGTTGCTGAAGTGCGCAAACCTGTGTGCATTTTAGACTATAATAGGCACATGGGTGGTGTTGATAGAGTAGATCAGAGGTTGGAACCTTACAATGCTCTTCGTAAGGCTTACATTTGGTATAAGAAGTTGGCTATCCATATTTTCCACTTGGCAACCTTTAATGCTTATGTTGTATTTAAGGATTGTTGTCCTGAGTCAAAGATGACTTTTGCTAAGTTTCAGGAGTCTGTAATAGGCAGCCTTGTTGTAGTGGAACAGGCAAGTGTTCCTAGAGTTGGAGTGGTGGAGGATGTGGCTAGATTGAAAGATCGCCACTTTCCTGATCATATTCCTCCCTCGCGAGACTTTCCCAGTAGGAGATGTAGAGTGTGTTGGCCAAGAGGTACGCGGAAGGAGACACGTATGTACTGCCCAGAGTGTCCTTTTAACCCTGCGCTGTGTGTGCCTGCTTGTTTTAGAATGTACCACACGCAAAATAATTTTTGGGAGCATCCATGAGTGGTAAAGCGAACTGCCTGGTCTGTATTGTTTAAAAATGTTAGTTCAGTTTCAAGGTTGGCATTAGTGGAATGTATTTAGTTTCAGATTTTGTGTTAGTAGATTTGTATCTATTTACAATTTGTTTGTGTTCTCTTTTTTGTATAAAAAAACAATAAATGTGATGGCGGTGTGTGTAGGCTGGTGCTTGGCTGGCAGTGTACGTAGGCTGGCCCTTGGCTGGCGGTGTGCGTGGACTGACGCTTGGCTGGCGGTGTACTTGGACTGGTGCTTGGTTGGGTGTGTGCGTGGACTGGCGATTGGCTGGCGGTGTGCATGAACTGGCGCTTGGCAGGCGGGGCACGTGGACTGGCGTTTGGCAGGCGGTGTGAGTGGACTGCCGCTTGGCTGGCGGTGTGCATGGACTGGCACTTGGCTGGGTGTGTGCGTGGACTAGTGCTTGGCAGGCAGTGTGCGTGGACTAGTGCTTGGCAGGTGGTGTGCGTGGACTGGCGCTTGGCAGGAGGTGTGCGTGGACTGACGCTTGGCAGGCGGTGTGCGTGGACTGACGCTTGGCAGGCGGTGTTCGTGGACTGGTGCTTGGCTGGAAGTGTATGAATAGTGACTTGCTGCTGGTCACTACACACACTGGTAGCCAAACGCCAGTCCACGCAATCCGTCAGCTGGTGTGTTTGCTGTGTCAGGCATGTGGGCGTGTGAAAGTGATGGGCCCTTGAATGGAGCTGTCTGCTGATGTGAGTGTTGTAATGTGATGGGTCCGCGGCTGGCGGTGTGAAGGGTTTTGTATGTGTCACACAAATGAAAGGTGCAGGAATGACCTGTAAAGAGGTTGGTGCCTTGTCGTGGCTTTACAGCTCACGAGCTGTGAGTCACTGGTTCAGTTTTTTGTCCTTTCAATTATTGACAGTGCATTTCATTTTTGTGAAATCTCTTGTTGATAACATTTTATACACTGACCCTTGTGCCAAATCCAACCAGTATGTGTGCTTGCTTGAGGAACAGATGGGTGGTCAGTAATGTTTGTGTTTTCTGTCTTTCTCTGCCTAGGTGTACATTCCATCTAAGATAAACCTACCAACTCTAGATATTCTCGTAAACTAAACACCTAGGAGAGTACATGGTGATGTCTCTCTTGTGGATCCCAACAAGTTATCTTACCCACAATGTCCTGCAAACCTCAAAATGTGACTGTCACATTTTACTTGCATTACTGTGCCATAATTTTCACGCTTCAGAAAGAAACAACACATTTCCTACCACTTAGCATTTGCCTAAGTCTCCTGATAAAAATGGTACCTCACTTGTGTGGGTGGGCCAAGTACCCGCAGCAGGGAAGGGCCCAAAACATATTGTGGAGACATCAAAATGTCCTTATTTTGAAACAACCTGGTTTTGCAAGGGGGGTCACCTGAGTTTTTGGCCCCGGGCTCGGCGGCCATCTTGGGAAACCTACCAAACCCACACATTTCTGAAAACTAGACACCCTGGGGAGTCCAGTGAGGTATGGCTTGTGTGGCTCCCCCAATGTTTCCCTACCCAGAATACCCTGCAAACCTCAAATTTTGCTGAAAAAAAATCACATTTTTCTCCACATTTTGTGTGGGAAAGTTGTAGGATCGCCAGGATGACACAAATTTCCTACCACCCAGCATTCCCCCAGGTCTCCTGATAAAAATGGTACCTCACTTGTGTGGATGGGTCAAGTACCCGCAACAGGCAAGGGCCCTAAACGTATTGTGGAGACTTCAAAATTACCTATCATAAAACGACCTGGTTTTGGAGGGGAGGGGCACCTGGGTTTTTGGCCCCAGGCTCACGGCCATCTAGGGAAACCTATCAGACTCACACATTTCTGAAAACTAGACACCCTGGGGAGTTCAGTGAGGTATGGCTTGCGTGGATCCCCCAACGTTTCCTCCCCAGAATCCCCTGCAAACCTCTGAAAAAATCACTTTTTCCACACATTTTTGTGTGGGATCACTGTGCTGGCACAAATTTCCTACTACCCAGTGTTCCCCTTGTTCTCTCGAGTAAAATGATACCTCACTTGTGTGTCTAGTTTTCAGAAATGTGTGGGTTTGGTAGCTTTCCCTAGATGGCTGCTGAGCCCAGGGCCAAAAACCCAGGTGCCCCCCCCCGCAAAAACCAAGTTGTTTTATGATAGGTAATTATGAAGTCTCCACAATACGTTTAGGGAGCTTGCCTGTGGCGGGTACTTGACCCACCCACACAAGTGAGGTACCATTTTTCTCAGAAGACTTTGGGGAATGCAGGGTGGGTGGAATTTTGTGGATCCACACAGATTCCAGAACTTTCCATCACAGCAATGTGAGGAAAATGTGTTTTTGTTTACAAAGTTTGAGGTTTGCAAGGGATTCTGGGTAACAGAACCTGGTGAGAGCCAGACAAGTCACCCCATCCTGGATTCCCCTTGGTGTCTAACTTTAAAAAATGTTTAGGTTTGCTAGGTTTCCCTAGGTGCCGGCAGAGCTAGGGTTCAAAATCTGCAGCTAGGCACTTTGCAAAAAATGTGTCACTTTTTACTGCAAAAATGTGGTGTGTCCACGTTAAGTTTTGGGCCGTTTCCTGTCGCGGGCACTAGACCTACCCACACAAGTGAGGTACCATTTTTATCAGAAGACTTTGGGGAATGCGGGGTGGGTGGAATTCTGTGGATCCACATAGATTCCAGAACTTTCCATCACAGAAATGTGAGGAAAATGTTTTTTTTTTACAAAGTTTGAGGTTTGCAAGGGATTCTGGGTAGCAGAACCTGGTGAGAGCCAGAGAAGTCACCCCATCCTGGATTCCCCTGGGTGTCTAGTTTTCAAAAATGTATAAGTTTTCTAGGTTTTACTAGATGCCGGCAGAGCTAGGGTTCGAAATCTAGAGCTGGGCTCTTTGCAAAAAAAAGGGTCAGTTTTCACTGTAAAAATGTAGTGTGTTAACGTTGTGTTTTGGGCCGTTTTCTGTCGCGGGCACTAGACCTATCCACACAAGTGAGGAACCATTTTTCTCTGAAGACTTTGGGGAATGCGGGGTGGGTGGAATTTTATGGATCCACACAGATTCCAGAACTTTCCATCACAAAAATGTGAGGAAAATGTGTTTTTTTTACAAAGTTTGAGGTTTGCAAGGGATTCTAGGTAACAGAACCTGGTGAGAGCCAGACAAGTCACCCCATCCTGGATTCCCCTGGGTGTCTAGTTTTCAATAATGTATGGGTTTGCTAGGTTTCCTAGGTGCTGGCAGAGCTAGGGTTCAAAATCTACAGCTAGGCACTTTGCAAAAAAAGGGTCAGTTTTCACTGTAAAAATATGGTATGTCCACGTTGCGTTTTGGGCCGTTTCCTGTAGCGGGCACTAGACCTACCCACACAAGTGAGGTACCATTTTTATTGGGAGACTTAGTGGAACACAGAATTGTAGAGCAACTGTTATTACCTATTGACTGTTGATGCATTTCTGCCTTCCAAATGTAAGACAATGTGTAAAAAAGAAGTCACTTTGAAAAATGTCCTATAATTCACATGCTAGTATGGGTACCCACAATTTCGGAGATGTGCAAGTAGCTACTGTTTCTAAACTCTATATTTTCTTCCCATTTCAGAAATATATTGGTGTCTTTCATACTGATTTTTCACTTTTTATATTTTCCCAAATGATTGCTATATACCCGGAACATAATAACAAACCATTGCAAGATGCTGCTTAGTTATTGGCTCTGGGTTTCTCAGGTTCTTGGTGAACCTACAAGTCCCAGATATCCCCACAACCAGAAATGTCCCGCGGATGTAACAGTATATTGCTTTAAAAAATCTGTCATACTTAGAAGAAGTTACAGGTGTAAAAGTTGGCACAAATGGCTGTTTTTTTCAACTCATTTAAAATCTTTCCTATTTTCAACTGTTAGTTTCTATAAGAAAACCTTGAAGGATCTACACAAATGCCCCTTTGCTGAATTCAGAATTTTGTCTACTTTTCAGAAATGTATAGCTTCCCAGGATCCATTATTGCTTTCATACCCATTTTTACCATTAACTGGAAGGAGGTTGAAATCATATAAAATAGCAAAAATAGGCTATGTCCCAGTAAAATGCTAAAACTGTATAAAAAATGTTGGTTTTCTGACAAAAGTCTGTCAGTCCATGAAAGCTGGGAACAAAAAAAACCAAAAAAGTATTTAGCTGTATTTTGCCTAATTTCTGGGTCCCCACCAGGGGAATCAACAAACCCAGGGTACCTTTGAAAGTCCCATGATGTTCGGAGAAAAGGACGCAAATTTGGCGTGGATACCTTATGTGGTCAAAGAGTTACAGGGGCCTAAGCGCGAACTACCCCAAATAGCCAAAAAAAGGCTTAGCACAGGAGGGGGAAAGGCCTAGCAGCGAAGGGGTTAAAATCCATCTTTACTATTAAAGGGGGTTTTAAATTACAATTCTTTAGGCACCAAACTATAATCCTACCTGCTCCCAATTGAAATGTATCACTTATTAAATGTAATAAGTTAACCTAATGTTGTCCTATGGGAGAGGCAGGCCTTGCAGTAATGGAAAACTAATGTAGGAGTTTTTCACTACAAGGACATGTAAATGTTAAAAGTGCATGTCCGACTTTTTAAATACACGGCACCCTACCCCTATGGGCTAGTTAGGGCCTCTCCTGGGGTGCCTTATATGCATTAAAAAGGAAGGTTTAGGCCTGGCAAAAGGTTCATTTTACCAGGCTGAAATGACAGTTTAAAGTGGACCCGCAGACTGCAATGGCAGACCGAGACCTATTTAAAATGCTACTTAAGTGGGTGGCACAATAAGTGATGCAGGCACACTAGTAGCATTTAATTTACAAGCCCAATGTACATGTAGTACCACTTTACTAGTGATTTACAAGTAAATTACATGTGCTGATTGGGTGTAAGCCAATTTTACTGCGTTTAAAGGGTAGAGCACAAGCACTTTAGCGCTGATTAGCAGTAGTAAAGTGTGGAGTCCTAAAAGCCAACAAAAACAGGTTCAGAAAACAGGAGGGTGAAAGAAAAAGGTTTGGGGATGACCCTGCAGAGTGGCCCAAGTATAACACATATGGATCAGGGGACATGCAACAGAAGTGTGCGGTTATAAATGAATCTGTCCTCTCATAGAAATCCTTGACAAATCCTTTGGTGTGATTTTGAAGCAATCTGTACTGAAAAAAGCATCAACATTTACACAATGTTAAAAGTCATAGGCAGTTAAAAGGGTGTGCAATGTCTATTCCAAATATACCTTGTATAGGAAAATGCATAGAAAAATGCATCTTTTGCATTTCCAGCCCCAATTTGTTGTGTTTGGACTGGTGCCGTTTGTTTTTTGACTGTGCACTTGAACTCTGCCAACCAGGTCCTAGTGCATGTGTTCTGACCTTTAAAAAACATGTTGAAATTGGATATTCTCCTATTTGGCATATTTAATTTACCCATAAGTCCTTAGTATATGATACGTGGAGCCAGATCCTACATATTAAATGTCACTAGTAGAGGACTGCAACACATTGTGCAACCACTAGAGTGATAGTGTAAAACATGACTGCAGGCTTACTACTGTGGGTTGTCTGTGCTGTTTTAAAACTGCCATTTTGGTCTGTCAAAATGACAATTTTTGACATGTCTAATCCCTCCTTTAAAATATTAGGAAGTCACCCCTAAGTAGGCCATAATTCCAAATAAGGAAGGGTGCATGATATTTAAAAGTAGGACATGTAAACTTTTAATTTAAAACATATCCTTACAGTGACAAGCCCCCAAATGCTATTTTCACTTAAGGAGGGATAGCTGTTCCATAAGAAACTACTAGGATATAATATGAAAATTAAATATAGTTATAACCATTTAGGAAACAGCTTCAAAGTTCGTTGTTGGACTTCTATTTTTTTTATTACAAGCCAAATTTATTAGTAAAGTTGGATTTCTACTAAAAGGTTTGTAAAAGGTCCTTCTAAAGTCACTTTTTGCCTGCTTAAAGCCTCTGGGAGCCCATTTGCATTAGCTTCCAACTATCACCTGGGAGCTTTGACAGGTTAGAGAACCAGATGGTAATCCCTCCCCTTTATCCAAGAGATGGTGACCACTCGGCTGAGCTATTTTCCTAGCCCATTGCGTGTGTGAATAATTAAGCGATGACATTACTCATTGTGACGCTGTCACTTTTATTTTAGGTTTGATTGTTTAATTTATGTTTTGGTGCCACGATAATTTACATACTTTGGTGGCTTTTGGAATTTATTTTTATTTAAAAAATATCACCATTATGATGACTGGGTCTCATTTATATGTACATACCAGGGATGTAAGCAATGGATTTGAATAGGTTCTAAGTTGTCGACCGTTTACTCGATGCCGTCTCTTAAAGATTTAGCATTGCTCGCACAACCAATGTAATGACGTCATGTATTACGACGTTTACGTTTTAAATGCGTTCGAACATGGCGCTCTGTTTGAATCTACGTGTGGGACAAGACTAGAAGCATCTTATCATGGTAAGGTTGCTGGCTATACACCTGGGTCTGGGCAACATTAGGCAATTGGCTTCTTTTTATGTGATATTGGCGCTGGGCATTCATGTAGTGCTGGTGTATACTCTATGCGTGATTTGGTACCAAGCACTGGTAAACGCTGTGCTTTGGGACAATGTTGGGCGCTTTGTGGGCAGCATAGGAATCCTCGTACGGGCAATATGCCATGGCCAGGAAGCTGGCTACAAACATGGAACGGGGCTATACTGGGCCGTTTGATTGCATTTAATCGTGAACACAGGCGCTGGACAGTAGTGTATTGCTGGTTTCTTTTCAAACGTGGTTCGGTGCTGAGCACCGGTTAAGCTGTGCTGTTGCATGGAGTAATGCTGCTTTGCGAGTAGTATATATATCTGGATGAGTCTCTTTTACATATTAGTTGCCATCTTGGGCTACACGTCATTGCTCTGTGTGGTATAGAACTTGTGTTCTGGTTATGCAGATGTAGCACATACGTGCTTTTTATTTTATTATTTTTAACTTTGCAACTTAGATTATCATTGCTATTTGGATAATTGGGTTATGTGTCCTTCTACTAGGATATTGGACGGTAACTTGTTTACCCTTATTGTGGGGTTTCTTCGTCAAAGACGATACGTGCAGAATAGATATCTTTTCGTGCCTTACACTTAAGGTAAGATGTCTTCCCCCGTTTTTGTTTTTTGTAATTTGTCACACACATAGATGTTGTTACTGCTTTAAATTATCAAGTTTGTATGGTTGACGAGACCCTTATCTGATATGTATCTTTCTTCTCCTACACATATGGCTAATGTTATGTAATCTCCTATATTAGGATTTTGGACGTACTTTATTAACTCCTAACTGAGAGACCGTTGACCTTGAGCGCGGAATTATTGTTTCCTTTGCTAACAATTGAGGTGAGGAGTGTGGTTATTTGTAAATTTATCATATACTTAATTTGTATATTGTGATCCTCTGGGATGGGCTATTGGACTCGCTGGCCTTTTTGTCTTTGATATTGTGTTTTTGCACTCTTCTTTTTCTTCAGTCTCTCTGTAATTTTGTCCCTTGCTCCTTATGGGCTTCCTCTCTTTTTCTTTGCTTTTTATTATGTTTATGAAAACTAAGGTTATTTCTGTAATAATAATATCTGTCCCACTCTGCTGTTTGTTTCATAGAAGTGTCTTTTGCGATATGAAAATCTTGGATGTAATATATTTTAATTGAACATACGCATGAAGAATATGTCTTTTTATAGATGTAATTTGTTTGAGTGAGCCGTTTCGTAATGTTATTGTATGGTGTTGTAATTAACCCTGGGCAAATCACTACGCTACGCTCGCGTAGTTTGCGAAGTTTGCGCTACTTCGCACAACGCGAATTGCACGTAGCACAGTGCAAACACGCGTAGCGTAGCGTAGTGCAGCGGTCATTTTTGCTTGCTCGCGGTCCTCAACGTCAAGTTGGCGACCGCGAGCAAGCAAAATGACATCCCGGCGAGATTCTCAACGCGGGGAGGTCAGGTTTCTCATTGCGAGTGGTCGCGTATGCTCGCGACCGCTCGCGATGAGAAACTACCAGTCCGCGTTGAGAAGCTGCCGCTCGAGTAAAAATCTACTCGAGCGGCAGTAAAGACAGCTCGTACTGTGCAAGATGCCGTTTTCAATGATTGCACAGTGCGGACAAGCATCCGGCACTGTGCAATCATTGCGAACAGTGCACTACGCAGTTCGCGTAGTGCTACGCGTAGCTCGCGTAGTGCAAACTGCACTTTGCGTAGCTTCGCGTAGCGCTACTTCGGGAGCTACGCCCAGGCTTAGTTGTAATATATATGTATGTGTTATTCTACATGTTTGTTTTTAAATGGTGTGTTTTTAAATGTTGTTGTTGTGATTTATGTTATGTTTTGTATATATGTTTTCAGCCCTGATGAAGTTCCCCCAGTGAAACGAAACGCGTTGGCTGATGTCCATCTTTTACTACCAACTACAATAAAGTGATAATTTGAATATATTTGGAGAAAATCGACTCTATTCTTGGTGCACCTTCCACTCTCTACAAAGACTGTTAATCTGGTTACCAGTGGAGCTTAACAGCGGCAAGCTCTGGAAGTGTTTGCACAGGACTCTTAATGTTCACAAAAACTGGGGTGATGTGCTGAACCTTTGGTCAGCCGTTGATGGGAGTGTCTTTTTGTCTATGAAAATTAAATATAGTTATAACCATTTAGGAAACAGCTTCAAAGTTTGTTGTTGGACTTCTAATTTTTTTAATTACAAGCCAAGTTTATTAGTAAAGTTGGATTTGTACTAAAATGTTTGTAAAAGGTCCTTCTAAAGTCACTTTTTGCCTGCTTAAAGCCTCTGGGAGCCCATTTGCATTAGCTTCCAACTATCACCTGGGAGCTGAAAAGCCCATCTGATGAGGTGTGAACTTGCTCCTAGAACTGGGACAAAGTCCTTTGGTGGAGGGAGGTGTCCTGTTCCTCTGACAGGATGATCGTCTGGGCAGTGTCAGGGAACTTAACTCCAAAGATGCCTAAATGATGCCTACCCTGTCACAGGCAGATGTAGCTAACACCTGGACCTGCCCCATCCTTTGTCCCCCTTAGTCAGCCAGACACCAACCCCAGTGGGAGATGAGCTAGCCCCAGAACCAGTTCTGAGTGACCCCAGAGGAGGGGTTGCTAATTTCCCTGCCTTCGCATCGAAGGTGGGCATAGGAGCTTTGCACAGTGGAAGAACATTTCCATGTTGGATTTGGGTAGAGAGGTGCAATGTGAGATTGCTTGCAGTAGAGCAGACAGGACCAGCTGCAAAAGTGAGTAGGGTTAACCCTGTAAGCATTTTCCCTGTTGGTTAGAGAAGGGCTGGGATTCACCTACAGGCTAGTGCCAGGCATACATGTGACATACCGAGGTACCCTCTTTAAAACACCACTGGATCTGCGAAGACAGAAAAAGGATTTCACATGCTTTTGAGACCTGTGAGCTGAACCCTATGTCCTGGACATGCTCCCACTTGTACCCAGGACAAATAAGTGGACTCCAAAGGTCAGTTGGCTGACCTCTTGTTAAGCTATAGTGACACAAAAGGTGCAAGAACCCCCATCCCTGGAAGATACAAGCTGAACAATACCCACTTGATCTGGCTTGGACCCTGCTGGTGGCTTCTGTTGGAGTAAGTCCTGACCCCCAAGTACTGCTCCTGTGGTCCCGGAACCTTTAGCTGGTGTCAGAGCTTACTCCTCCAGCCTCAACCCTTAAACCTGGGACTAAGAAACTTTCTACAAACAATTTACCAGGAGCATCATCAGGAGACCAGGACCAGGCTATATAGATGATCCGACGAGTGAGCTTAGTTGCTGGGCTTGACTTAGCTGTAGCTCCCGCTACATGATTCTCTCAAAGTGTAACTGCAACTAAAGATGTAGGGAATGCTGAATGATTCAAACATTCTCCCCCAGTCAAGAGATCTGGGTTAAATCCATCGTTCTTTGGGGGTGAGTGTCTGAAAAGATTCAGCGCTCCGTCCATCATCTCCTTGTGTTTACATGATTCTCTCAAAGCAGGAATCAGTCACTGTTGAGCCCTCTATAGTTCCAAACAACAACTTTATAAGTGCCGCAGTCGAAGGAAAACTGATCCACGCCAGAGTCCTCGAGAGCACAAAAACTTGAACTTCCCTTGCTGAACATTTTCCAGCCTAAAACCAATAGTTTCATGGAAGGTCCATCCCAATCCCAAAATCAGTAGAAATCGAGCCGCTTCTCTCGATGACAGCCCCACTGGCTGTGTCAGTGAATGCTGTTGACGCCGGGGGGGGGGGGGTAACTTTTCCACTTAGGACAAAACTGGTCCCTGTATTGAACCTGCATTCCATCATGGTTGTCCCTAACTTGCACCTAATGTACTGGTCAAGCCTTTACCAAGATTGATCACAGTTGAGACTTAACTGTTTTTGGAACTAATCTTTATTTAGAACTGTAAAAATCCATATATCTGGTTCCTCTTCTTGGATTTTTGACATTTTGGTGTCACTTTATTCATTAAATTATTCTCTATTTCTATGAATTGGAGTGAGATATTTATTGCCTTGTGTTTTCGACTTTGTAACTGTTTTGGTATTTTTAAAAGCTTTACCCATTTTCTTAAGCTAAGCCCGTCTGCACTGTGCCATATCTACCAGGGTTGATCTCAGGTTTAAATTACTGAAACCTTTACTGGATCTAACAAGAATAGGGTCATTATTACAACTTGGGGAAGACTGCCATCCATGCCAACTAATAATCCAATTTCTCACACCTTGCATTTTGGCGAGCTAATATCTGTGGGTCACGTCTGTCTGTGGCCCTTTCTGTAATAACATACTGCCCAACAAGCAGTAAAACTGGCGCAAGCACCTGTTGAATTCCTGAGCACTTTTGATAAAACAGAAAAATTGGCATGGCTCCTCTCTCACAAATGTAGCTCTTACTCACACTTCACTGCACCTTCACCAACTCCATCATTGTCCATGGACCAATAATTCAAAATGTAATTGACTACTTTAAATTAAACAGATTTTCACTCAGTAACCCTGGTTTATACCTGAACACACCTTCTTTCGTCATAATGCTCCATACCATCTCAATCTCATCTTGAAAAATGCATAATCTCTGTCAATGCTTCATTTTTCTCCTCAGTTATTTAACTTGTTCTCCTTTGCTTTGAGTCACCCACAAAGTTCCTGATATTTTTATACAAAGCTGGTTTCAGAATTTTGCAACATCTCCTCAGCATGACACCAATCTCAAACTCCAAGTCCCTCTTAATTGACACACACTGCATCATTTTCCTTACAAATATAAATCTTGAACTTCACGACACTCTAACTAGGATTACCACTCACTAAGACCTTTCTTACCAGAACATACCATTTGTTTTTATCCATTTCTTTGCCATGCTACTTCCTTGAGGTAGTTTCCTTGTGGACTAAATCTTTATCATAGACCATCTAATTCACAATTTCAATGTAAATAATATAAATTTAAAAATAATATTATGAAGGTAGTATTCTTAGGACATATTTAGGATATAAGGGCGGAAGTGGATAAGCGGGTTAATGGGCAATGGTTGTGCAAATGGGTTAAAGGTAAAAGGCTAAGGTTAAGAGGTTAAAGATAAAGGGGTAAGGGCTTAGGGCCTAAGGGTAAGATTAAGGCTTAAGGATAGGGGCTGAAGGATAACAGATAAGAGTAGCAGTTGGGGAAGACATTAGGGGTAATGTTTAAGGGCAAGAGGTCAAGTGTACTGGCGTAAGGAGTTAAGGGTAACAGATAAAATATAAGCAAGTAATGGGTTAAGAGCAGGAGGTATTGGCCATGGGTAAGGGGACAAGGGGGTAGGGGGTAGGGACAATAGTAAAATCTAAAGGAAGGAGTTAAGGGTAAGTAGTTAAGACAGTAAGGTTAGGGGTTTTGATTAAGAGGGTACCTGTGGGGGTTAAGAGTAAAGGGTTAAGGGATATGATTTTGGGTAAAGAGGTATGAGCAAGCGGTTAGAGTAAGGCTATTAGTTAAGGGTAAGGAGTAAAGGGCAAAGGCTAAAGGGGTAAGGAGTTAGGAGCAAAGGGTAGGAGTGGGGGCAAGGGGTATGAGTGGGGGTAAGGGACAAGATGAGGGGAAAACAAGATAAAGGTAAGAGGTTAAGGTATAAATACTGGGTAAAAGTGAATATTGAGGCACGGGTAAGGGGTTATGAGACTATTAAAGAGTGTTAAGAGAAAGGGGTTAAGGATAAGTGTGTAAGTATTATAAGAACTTAAATATACAGGGTTTTGGGATAAAAGAAATGGGGTAAGGGCCACATTTAAGGGCCAAGGTTAAGGGGACCAAAGGCTAAGGGGACAAAAGTGTAAGGGATAAAAGATAAAGGTTAGGAGTTAAGGGATTAAAGTTGATGTGGTAAGAAGAAATACCCCATTACTGCTTATCAAAACCCTTTTCCCCACCCCTTACCCTAATACCTTATTATTAACCTTTTACCCTTTTGTGCCCCTACCCAACGGCCCATACCAATTACCTTTAGCCCTTTGTCACTTACCCTCTTATCCTTTATCCCTTGCCCTTAACATCTTACTTTTAACCCCAGGTACTTGGCAAAGGAAGCATCAATATAAAATAAAATAAAGAAATTAACAATTATTTACAAAAAAAGGTAAGTTAAAAGCAATGTATACAAAAGTGTAAAAAAAATGAATAACAAGGACATGGTAAAGGAGGAAACAGAAATGCAAGAAGATGGCAGGTAAATAAACAAAAGGCGAGGAAATGATATGTATCCCTTCCTTACTGCACGTTTCTTGCCATGAGTAGTGTAATCAAGGCACTTTTCCATAAGGATTCCTAGGACCTATGTGTATTTCAAGCTGTTTATTAAGCCCAACAAGTTGTTATTCCACTACAACAACTCCTTCCCAGACTCCCTGCTTTGGGAGTAAATAATCACTCTCTTCCACCACACTTGGATGGGAGATAGAAAAGCAACTGCCCTGCTTTTAGCACCTAAAGGCATCTACCTTCATTCTTAGTTGTTTTTCAGTTAGAATGGTAACTGCAAATACTTTATACCCTATTGTAAGTGTTTGAAACTGAATGACACTGTTGCTGGGCTTTGTTAACTCTTAAAACATACATTTTGTATGTTTTTGCTACCAATTATCCCAATCACACTGGCAAGGTTTTGAACTCTGTCAACATGTCTTTTGGACACTTCGAAATATCTTTGCATTTTCTCCAGTCAGATCTTTGACCATCAACAGCTGCTACCTTTAAAGACCTCTACTATAATCAGAACAATTCCACAAAAACAACAATCTCACTATCCAAGCTTACTATGGTTCTAGAACATATTTTCCATCTTACACTCAGTTTTGAGTATCTCACAATCACTTATGACAAGCTCCTTCTGCAAGGCTTCATTAATTTTTTCCAAAGCTGATAAGCCATTGGGCACCAGCTTGGGTAGAAAAGTAATTGTTGGCAGAACAGTGATTCTTTTAGAAAATCAGTGGTTTCTGGAGGACACTCTACTCTGGATCTAGCATTAATAAATGCTGTAAGGAAATGAGTTATTAGTTGAGAGGGGTGAGAAGCCAACTCAAGTAATAATCTCAATCCTGGTTAGGGGGAATCACTAAAGTCACTAAATTAATATGGTAGCTGTGGCACAGAGAAGACAGGCTTAACTAAGAGGCAAAGTAAAGTAAAGTATTTATGCAGTACCAAAATAGTAATAAAATGGAAATGCAAAAAAATAAAAATCACAAAACAAATTTAGAAAAAATAGATTACACTTAAACAAATAGACAAAAAAAAAACAATAGGGGGAATATGAGATATTAATTTTTAAAGTTTTAAATATAGACACCTCCAAGGAGAACAAAGTGCCAATGATAGTCATAAGTCACTGAATAACAGAACTTGGGTGGAATTTCATGCTGACCATGATGGAGCACCGGTCGGACACACAATCCAGGTTCATCCTTTTCAAAGATTTTATCTTTTGACCTTGTTCTGTTAAATCTCAATATACAAGATGAGTGTACTTCAAAAGCCCCCAACAATCTCAGTGCACGTGGTCAGAGACTAACAGGATATCAGGCAGAAGCCACAGCAGGGTCCAGTCCAGGTCCAGTTGCCCACTAGTCAGCTGGGCTGTTGCAGGAAAAGACATCTTTCATCTGGTTGTGTACCTGTAGCTTTAACACGAGTTCAGCCTTCTGATCCTTGGAGCTCATTTATTTTGTCCTGGGAACAAGAGGGAGAGCAGGTCCATTGTTGTAGGTACTTCTCAGGTCTGAGACAGCAGATTCAGTCCACTTCTGATCTGCCACAGATCCAGCAGTGTTCTGAAGTGGGTGTCAGGCAGTGCCACATGTATGCCAGGCAGAAGCTATCAAGTTAGAATGAGCCCTGGAGACAAGCGAACCATCAGGGTTAAGGTTCCAGGGCTAACCCAATCCACTTTGGACATTTTTAGGATGGCTGAAGTCTTTGGCAACACTAAACTTGGTCTTTGAGGGCTGTGGTGGTGTACGTTAATCTTGGTGTCCTCTAACACTAAAATCCAGTTTTAGGCAGTCCCTGCACCCCTAACTCCTCAAAATCTGACATCTGGTAAAATCAAAGCTAAATTGCAGTCCCACAAGTTGTTACTCGAGGTCCCTCTCACATAAGATGTAACTGCTTCAAATGACCTTCACCAAGCTGAGGAGGTTTATACGTTACCATATATACATTTGCATACAGACTTTTGTATTTTAATAATTTGCTCTTGTTTTCCATAGAATAAATTATTTAGGGAAAGCGCGGTTTGTAATAATGTGTCAAAATTACATGTTTCAATACATTTCTTGATATTTATCAAAGTAAGTGATGGCAATGTACTATACTTAGGGACAAGAAATCAATGATAAGTACAAGTGTCTTTAAATATCTAATTGTATCGATTGTATATTTTACGTGGGTGTAAAAGGATATGTAATCAAGACTTTTTAAAAAAATGTACACAAAGGTAGAAGTGGGCTTACGCATTAATATGTTCTGTGTGTTGTGGAAGGATCAGGGGTTAATTTATTAACAACTGAAAAACTTAATAGGCAGACCTGGTTGATAAAGTTATTCAATATTTTTATTATCAATTTTTGAGAAAATGGCAGGCTGGCAGCTTTCAATTATAAAGTACTAGCAGTCAAGAAACTTATTCTTAGAGAACTGGCTTTGAATGAGCACTATACATGTATACAAACAATACTAGTCACTTTTACTAAAGCCTTATGCCCATTCCTGATATATGTGTATATATATATATATATTCACTGAAAAAAACACAGGTTTCAGGGACGTTATAGTTAGTTGGACATTTCACTCGTACAAAACCAGAGAAATTCTGCCGTTATAGTTCGTTGAGCTAACTATAACTCGTGCCCCCGCAATGCACTGCTGATGATGTCATGTATTACATCACTCATTACATGGTCAGTGACATCACTGATGACATCTCAAATGACATCACTGATGGCATCACTGATGACATAACTGATTACATCATCCAGAGACTGGGTGATTTTTAAAAGTTTAAGAATGTTAATTATAGATATGCAAAGGTGTATTGAAGAATGAGTAGGTGTATGAGAGTCTGAATGGATGATTTAGTGGGTGCGTGACTGACTAAGTGAGAGATTAAACGTGTCTTAGTGAATGCATGGGTGAATGACTAATCTGTGTGAATGTCTGTATCAGTCTGTCAGTTGGTGTGTAAGTGGCTGCATGGGTTGGAATGTAGCTACATGAGTGTCTATATGGGTTAATGATTGGTTGTCTGATTACCTATATGGGTGCCTGAGTGTCTGTGTGGGTGGGTGGGGGGGTGTGTGACTCCCTCCATGGATGTGTGAGTGGGTGATTCAGTGGGTGTATGGGTTCATGAGTGCATCTGCGAGGGGCTGTATGGGTGAGTGAATGTGCGTATGGCTGTGTTGGTGAGTGAATGGATGTCTCAGTGGTATATGTGTGAGTAACTACATATGTGAAAGGCAATATATGTAAATGTTGGAGTATATAAGTGACTATATGTGAGAGAGTGATTGTGAGAGTGGCTGTATGGATGAGTGTGTGCTTGTGTCAGTGGTTGTATAAGAGAGTAAGTATGTGTTAGTATCTGTATAAATACGTGAGGTGGTGTGTGTATAACTGTATTGGTGAGTAAATGGCAGTGTGATTGAGTCTTTGGGTGACTGACTAGATGTGTGAGTATCTCTGTGGTTAAGTGGCAGTATGTGAGTGTCTTTATGGGTGTATAAGTGCATATATCAGAGGCTGTATTGATGAGTGACTATCGGTGAGTGAGTGGATGGGTGTAGACCTATGAATCAGGTAGTGGGTATCTACTAACTGGTATTGGTGTGTCTATGGTACTCTGTATTTTAGAGTGGGTGTATGAAAGGTTATATTAGGGTGTGAGGAGGTGCGTCAGATATTAAGTGGATGATGTCATCAGTGATGTCATCAGTGATGTAATTTGAGATGTCATCAGTGATGTCTTCAGTGATGTCACTGACCATGTCATGAGTGATGTAATATGTGACGTCATCAGCAGTGCATTGCTGGGGCACGAGTTATAGTTAGCTCAACTAACTATAACGGCAGAATTTCTCTGGTTTTGTATGAGTGAAATGTCCAACTAACTATAATGTCCCTGAAACCTGTGGTTTTTTCAGTGAATTCCTAAGGTTTTTTTAAATGCGAAATTCTAACTATAACGTCCCTGAAACCTCTGGTTTTCTCAGTGAATTTCTAAGGTTTTTTAAAAGCTAATTTCTAAATATGCCTACATAGGTAGGACATGTGCAGAAAGATGAAGAAAGGCTCAGAAAGAAGCAAGAGAAGTGCAGAAAGAGGCAACAGAAGTCCAGAAAGAGGAAGAAAGGTGCAGAAAGAAGCAAGAGAAGTGCTGAAAGAACCAACAAGAGGTGCAGAAAGAGGTATACTTTGACTGTACCTTACAACAGACTCATACAAAGTAGCCTAATATCTAATCCTTCTCCCAAGATGTCTTAAACCTCACTTTTCTCTTGAAGGTTCACTATTAATCGACTGCTCAGTATGTTAGGCCTACCGACCAAATATAAAACAGCAATCCTACGCATATCACTGTTGTAGGTCTGACCAAGTTTGTGAAGGTATGCATGCGTGTCTCTGCTTTTACCGAGTGACGTTACATAAAAATAAACATAGAAATACTTGAATACCTGTGTTTCAAACAGCATACTCTGTAAATATGTGTACAAAAAGGTGTATGTATTTCTTTCTGCTCATAATACAGGGCACATGGGTATTTAATAGAATATTTGAGGGTCTTTATAATACCTATATACATAAGACATGTCTGCCTGTGCAACTGAATGACAGAGCAGGACTGAGAACATTTAACCACCTATAGAAGAAGCTACCCACTTTTTAAGCTACCATCTTCAGATGCATAACACATGTGAGAATACATATACAAGTAGACATATACCTAAGTCACAAGAGCATGCAAGAGGGGTGCGGGAAGAGGGGTGCAGAAAGAGGTAGAAGGGGTGCAGAAAGTAGCTAGAGAGGTGCAGAAAGAAACAAAAGAAGTACAGAAAGAAGGAACAGAGGAGCAGAAAGAGGCAAGAGGGTGCAGAAAGGGGGAAGAGGGGTGCAGAAAGAGGCACAAGGGGTGCAGAAAGAAGCAAGAGAGGTGCAGAAATAAGCACGCCAAGTACACAAAGAAGCAACAGAGGTGCAGAACGACGGACGAGGGACAGAGAAAGAGGCAAGCAAAGTGCAGAAAGAAGCAACAGATGAAAAAAGGAGGAAGAGGGGTAGAGAAAGAGGCAAGAGAGGTTCAGAAAGAGGCACGAGAGGTGCAGAAAGAAACAAAAGAAGTGCAGAAACAAGCAACAGAGGTGCAGAAAGAGGCAAGAGGAGTGCAGAAAGAAGGAAGAGGGGTGCAGAAAGAGGCACAAGGGTTGCAGAAAGAAGGGACAGAGGTGCAGAATGAAGCAAGAGAAGTGCAGAGAGAAGCAACAGAGGTGCAAAAAGAGGGATGAGGGGTGGAGAAAGAGGCAAGAGTATTGCAGAAAGAAGCAACAGAGATGCAAAAACGGGGAACAAGGGTGGAGAAAGTGGCAAGAGGGGTACAGAAAGAAGCAAGAGAGGTGCAGAAAGAAACAAAAGAAGAGCAGAAAGAAGGAACAGAGGTGCAGAAAGAGGCAAGAGGGGTGCAGAAAGAGAAGAGGGGTGCAGAGAGAAGCACGAGTGGTGCAGAAAGAAGCAAGAGAGGAACAGAAAGAAGCAAGAGTAGTGCAGAAAGAAGCAACAGAGGTGCAGAAAGAGGCAAGAGGGGTGCAAAAAGAGGTAAGAAGGGTACAGAGAGAAGCACGAGTGGTGCAGAAAGAAGCAAGAGAGGAACAGAAAGAAGCAAGAGTAGTGCAGAAAGAAGCAACAGAGGTGCAGAAAGAGACAAGAGGGGTGCAAAAAGAGGTAAGAAGGGTGCAGAAAGAGGCACGAGGGGTGCAGAAAGAAGCAAGAGATGTATAGCAAGAAACAAAAGAAGTGCAGAAAGAAGGAACACAGGTGCAGAAAGAGGGATGAGGGGTGGAGAAAGAGGCAAGAGAAGTGCAGAAAGAAGCCACAGAGATGCAAAAACGGGGAACAAGGGTGGAGAAAGTGGCAAGAGGGGTGCAGAAAGAAGCAAGAGAGGTGCATAGAGAAGCAACAGAGGTGCAGAAAGAGGGATGAGGGGTGGAGAAAGAGGCAAGAGAAGTGCAGAAAGAAGCAACAGATGCAAAAACGGGGAACAAGGGTGGAAAAAGTGGCAAGAGTGGTGCAGAAAGAAGCAAGAGAGGTGCAGAAAGAAACAAAAGAAGAGCAGAAAGAAGGAACAGAGGTGCAGAAAGCGGCAAGAGGGGTGCAGAAAGAGAGAAGAGGGGTGCAAAGAGAAGCATGAGTGGTGCAGAAAGAAGCAAGAGAGGCGCAGAAAGAAGCAAGAGTAGTGCAGAAAGAAGCAACAGAGGTACAGAAAGAGGGGTGCAAAAAGAGGGAAGAAGGGTGCAGAAACAGGCACGAGAGGTGCAGAAAGAAGCAAAAGATGTATAGCAAGAAACAAAAGAAGTGCAGAGAGAAGGAACAGAGGTGCAGAAAGAGCCAACAGGGGTGCAAAAAGAAGGAACAGAGGTGCAGAAAGAGGCAAGAGGGGTGCAGAAAGAGGAATACGGGGTGCAGAAAGAAGCGAAAGGTGCAGAAAGAAACAAAAGAAGTGCAGACAGAAGGAACAGAGGTGCAGAAAGAGGCAAGAGGGGTGCAGAAAGAAAAAAAAGAAGTGCAGAAAGAAGCAACAGAGGTGCAGAAAGAGGCAAGAGGAGTGCAGGAAGACGAGTGCGGAAAGAGGCATGAGGGGTGCGGAAAGAGGCACGAGGGGTGCGGAAAGAAGCACGAGGGGTGCAGAAAGAAGCACGAGGGGTGCAGAAAGAAGCAAGAGAGATACAGAAAGAAGCAAGAGAGATACAGAAAGAAGCAAGAGAATTGCATAAAGAAGCAACAGAGATGCACAAAGGGGGAAGTAGGGTGGAGAAAGAGGCAAGAGGGATACAGAAAGAGGCAAGAGAGTTGCAGAAAGAAACAAAAGAAGTGCAGAAAGAAGGAACAGAGGGGCAGAAAGAGGCAAGAGGTGAGCATAAAGAGGGAAAAGGGGTGCAGAAAGAGGCACAAGGGTTGCAGAAAGAAGGGACAGAGGTACAGAAAGAAGGGACAGAGGTACAGAAAGAAGGGACAGAGGTACAGAATGAGGCAAGAGAAGTGCAGAGAGAAGCAACAGAGGTGCAGAAAGAGGGATGAGGGGTGGAGAAAGAGGCAAGAAAAGTGCAGAAAGAAGCAACAGAGTTGCAAAAACGGGGAACAAGGGTGGAGAAAGTGGCAAGAGGGGTGCAGAAAGAAGCAAGAGAGATGCAGAAAGAAACAAAAGAAGAGCAGAAAGAAGGAACAGAGGTGCAGAAAGAGGCAAGAGGGGTGAAGTAAGAGGCAAGAGGGGTGAAGTAAGAGGGAAGAGGGGTGCAGAAAGAAGCACGAGTGGTGCAGAAAGAAGCAAGAGAGGTGCAAAAAGAAGCAAGAGTAGTGCAGAAAAAAGCAACAGAGGTGCAGAAAGAGGCAAGATGGGTGCAAAAAGAGGGAAGAAGGGTGCAGAAAGAAGCACGAGTGGTGCAGAAAGAAGCAAGAGAGATGCAGCAAGAAACAAAAGAAGTGCAGAAAGAAGGAACAGAGGTGCAGAAAGAGGTAACAGGGGTGAAGAAAGAAACAAAAAGTGCAGAAAGAAGCAACAGAGGTGCAGAAAGAGGCAAGAGGAGTGCGGAAAGAAGCAAGAGAGCTGCAGAAAGAAACAAAAGAAGTGCAGAAAGAAGGAACAGAGGTGCAGAAAGAGGCAAGAGGGGTGCAGAAAGAGGCACAAGGGGTGCAGAAAAAAGCAAGAGGGATGCAGAAAATAGCAAGAGTTGCAGAAATAAACAAAAGAAGTGCAGAAAGAAGGAACAGAGGTGCAGAAAGAGGCAAGATGGGTGCAGGAAGAGGGGTGCAGAAAGAGGCACAAGGGTTGCAGAAAGAAGGGACAGAGGTGCAGAAAGAAGCAAGAGAAGTACAGAAAGAAGCAACAGAGGTGCAGGATGAGGGTGGAGAAAGAGTCAAGAGAAGTGCAGAAAGAAGCAACAGATGCAAAAAGGGGGAACAGGCATGGAGAAAGTGGCAAGAGGGGTGCAGAAAGAGGGAAGAGGGGTGCAGAAAGAAGCACGAGTGGTGCAGAAAGAAGCAAAGAGGTGCAGAAAGAAGCAAGAGTTTTGCAGAAAGAAGCAACAGAGTTACAGAAAGAGGCAAGAGGGGTGCAAAAAGAATGAAGAGGGGTGCAGAAAGAGGCATTAGGGGTACAGAAAGAAGCAAGAGATGTGCAGAAACAAAAGAAGTGCAGAAAGAAGGAACAGAAGTGCAGAAAGAGGCAACGGGTGAAGAAAGAGGCGAGAGGGGTGCAGAAAGAGGCGAGAGGGGTGCAGAAAGAGGCGAGAGGGGTGCAGAAAGAAACAAAAGAAGTGCAGAAAGAAGGAATAGAGGTGAAGGAAGCAAGAGGCGTGCAGAAAGAAACAAAAGAAGTGCAGAAAGAAACAACAGGGGTGCAGAAAGAGGCAATAGGAGTGCAGAAAGAGGGATGAGTGGTGCAGAAAGAGGCACGAGGGGTGCAGAAAGAAGCAAGAGAGATGCAGAAAGAAGCAAGAGAAATGCAGAAAGAAGCAATAGACATGCAGAAAAGGGGAAGTGTGGTAGAGAAAGACGCAAGAGGGATACAGAAAAAAACGAGAGGTACAGAAAGAAACAAAAGAAGTGCAGAAAGAAGGAACAGAGGTGCAGAAAGAGGCAAGAGGGGTGCAGAAAGAGGGAAGAGGGGTGTGAAAGAGGCACAAGGGGTGCAGAAAAAAGCAAGAGGGGTGCAGAAAGAAGCAGGAGGGGTGCAGAAAGCAGCAAGAGAGTTGCAGAAAGAAACGAAAGAAGTGCAGAAAGAAGGAACAGAGATACAGAAAGAGGCAAGAGGGGTGCAGGAAGAGGGGTGTGAAAGAGGCACAAGGGGTGCAGAAAGAAGCAAGAGGGGTGCAGAAAGAAGCAGGAGGGGTGCAGAAAGCAGCAAGAGAGTTGCAGAAAGAAACGAAAGAAGTGCAGAAAGAAGGGACAGAGGTGCAGAAAGAGGGATGAGGGGTGGAGAAAGAGGCTAGATAAGTGCAGAAAGAAGCAACAGAGATGCAAAAAGGGGGAACAGGGGTAGAGAAAGTGGCAAAAGGAGTGCACAAAGAAGCAAGAGAGGTGCAGAAAGAAACAAAAGAAGAGCAGAAAGAAGGAACAGAGGTGCAGAAAGAGGCAAGAGGGGTGCAGAAAGAAGCACGAGTGGTGCAGAAATAAGCAAAGAGGTGCAGAAAAAAGCAAGAGTAGTGCAGAAAGAAGCAACAGAGGTGCAGAAAGAGGCATGAGGGGTGGAAAAAGAGGCACGAGGGGTGCAGAAAGAGGCACGAGGTGTGCAGAAAGAAGCAAGAGATATAAAGAAATAAACAAAAGAAGTGCAGAAAGAAGGCACAGAGGTGCAGAAAGAGGCAACAGGGGTGAAGAAAGAGGGAAGAGGGGTGGAGAAAGAGGCTAGAGAAGTGCAGAACGAAGCAACAGAGATGCAAAAAGGGGGAACAGGGGTAGAGAAAGTGGCAATAGGAGCGCATAAAGAAGCAAGAGAGGTGCAGAAAGAAACAAAAGAAGAGCAGAAAGAAGGAACAGAGGTGCAAAAAGAGGCAAGAGGGGTGCAGAAAGAGGGAACAGGGGTGCGGAAAAAGCACGAGGGGTGCAGAAAGAAGCACGAGTGGTGCAGAAAGAAGCAAAGAGGTGCAGAATAAAGCAAGAGTAGTGTGGAAAGAAGCAACAGAGGTGCAGAAAGAGGCAAGAGGGGTGCAAATAGAGGGAAGAGGGGTGCAGAAAGAGGCACGAGGGGTGCAGAAAGAAGCAAGAGATATGCAGAAAAACAAAAGAAGTGCAGAAAGAAGGCACAGAGGTGCAGAAAGAGGCAACAGGGGTGAAGAAAGAGGGAAGAGGGGTGGAGAAAGAGGCAAGGGGGTGCAGAAAGAAGCAAGAGAGCTGCAGAAAAAACAAATGAAGTGCAGAAAGAAGGAACAGAGGTGCAGAAAGAGGCAAGAGGGGTGCAGAAAGAGGCAAAAGGGGTGCAGAAAGAAGCGAGAGCTGCAGAAAAAAACAAATGAAGTACAGAAAGAAGGAACAGAGGTGCAGAAAGAGGCAAGAGGGGTACAGAAAGAAACAAAATAAGTGCATAAAGAAGCAAGAGAGGTGCAGAAAGAGGCAAGAGGAGTGCAGAAAGGGGGAAGTGGGGTGAAGAAAGAGGCAAGAGGGATACAGAAAGAAACAAGAGGTGCAGAAAAAAACTAAAGAAGTGCAGAAAGAAGGAACAGAGGTGCAGAAAGAGGCAAGAGGGGTGCAGAAAGAGGGAAGAGGGGTGCAGGAAGAGGGGTGTGAAAGAGGCACGAAGGGTGCAGAAAGAAGCAAGAGGGGTGCAGAAATAAGCAAGAGGGGTGCAGAAAGAAGCGAGAGTTGCATAAAGAAAGAAAAGAAGTGCAGAAAATAGGAACAGAGGTGCAGAAAGATGCAAGAGGGGTACAGAAAGAGGGAAAGGGGGTGCAGAAAGAAGGGACAGAGGTGCAGAAAGAAACAGGAGAAGTGCAGAAATAAGCAACAGAGGTGCAGAAAGAGGGATGAGGTGTGGAGAAAGAGGTAAGAGAAGTGCAGAAAGAAGCTACAGAGATGCAAAAAGGGGGAACTGGGGTGGAGAAAGTGGCAAGAGGGGTGCAGAAATAAGCAAGAGAGGTGCAGAAAGAAACAAAAGAAGAGCAGAAAGGAACAGAGGTGCAGAAAGAGGCAAGAGGGGTGCAGAAAGAGGGAAGAGGGGTGCAGAAAGAGGGAAGAGGGGTGCAGAAAGAGAAGAGGGGTGCAGAAAGAAGCACAGGTGGTGCAGAAAGAAGTAAAGAGGTGCAGAAAGAAGTAAAGAGTAGTGCAGAAATTAGCAACAGAGGTACAGAAAGAGGCAAGAGGGGTGCAACAAGAGGGAAGAGGGATGCAGAAAGAGGCATGAGGGGTGCAGAAAGAAGCAAGAGATGTGCAGAAAGAAACAAAAGAAGTGCAGAAAGAAGTGAGAGGGGCAGAAAGAGGCAAGAGGAGTCCAGAAAAAGGGATGAGGGGTGCAGAAAGAGGCACGAGGGGTGCAGAAAGAAGCAAGAGAAATATATAAAGCAACAACGGAGATGCAGAAAGGGGTAAGTGGGGTGGAGAAAGAGGCAAGAGGGATACAGAAAGAAATGAGAGGTGCAGAAAGAAACAAAAGAAGGAACAGAGGTGCAGAAAGAGGGAAGAGGGGTGCAGAAAGAGGGGTGTGAAAGGGGCATGAGGGGTGCAGAAAGAAGCAAGAGAGTTGCAGAAAGAAACAAAAGAAGAGCAGAAAGAAGGAAGAGAGGTGCAAAAGAGGCAAGAGGGGTGCAGAAAGAGGGAAGAAGGGTGCAGAAAGAGGCATGAGGGTTGCAGAAAGAAGGGACAGTGGTGCAGAAAGAAGCAACAGAAGAGCAGAAAGAGGGATTAGGGGTTGAGAAAGGCAAGAGAAGTGCAGAAAGAAGCAAGAGAGATGCAAAAAGGGGGAACAGGGGTAGAGAAAGTGGCAAGAGGGGTGCAGAAAGAAGCAAGAGAGGTGCAGAAACAAATAAAAGAAGTGCAGAAAGAAGGAACAGAGGTGCAGAAAGAGGCAGAAAGAGGGAAGAAGGATGCAGAAAGAAGCACGAGTGGTGCAGAAAAGCAAGGGAGGTGTAGAAAGAAGCAAGAGGAGTGCAGAAAGAAGCAACAGAGGTGCAGAAACAGGCAAGAGGGGTGCAAAGAGAGGGAAGAGGGTTGGAGAAAGAGGCAAGGCGGTGCAGAAAGAAGCATGAGAGCCGCAGAAAGAAACAAAAGAAGTGCAGAAAGAAGGAACAGAGGTGCAGAAAGAGGCAAGAGGGGTGCAGAAAGAGGCAAAAGGGGTGCAGAAAGAAGCGAGAGGTGCAGAAAGAAACAAAAGAAGTGCAGACAGAAGGAACAGAGGTGCAGAAAGAGGCAAGAGGGGTGCAGCAAGAGGGAAGAGGGGTGCAGAAAGAGGCATGAGGGGTGCAGAAAGAAGCAAGAGATGTGCAGAAAGAAACAAAAGAAGTGCAGAAAGAAGGAACAGAGGTTCAGAAAGAGGCATCAGGGGTGAAGAAAGAGGGAAGAGGAGCAGAGAAAGAGGCAAGGGGGTGCAGAAAGAAGCAAGAGGGGTACAGAAAGGCAAAACGGTTGCAGAAAGAAGCGAGGTACAGAAAGAAGCAAAAGAAGTGCAGAAAGAAGCAACAGAGGTGCAGAAAGCGGCAAGAGGAGTCCAGAAAGAGGGATGAGGGGTGCAGAAAGAGGCACAAGGGGTGCAGAAAGAAGCAAGAGAAATGCAGAAAGAAGCAAGAGAAATGTATAAAGAAGCAACGGAGATGCAGAAAGGGGGAAGTGGGGTGGAGAAAGAGGCAAGAGGGATACAGAAAGAAACGAGAGGTGCAGAAAGAAACAAAAGAAGTGCAGAAAGAAGGAACAGAGGTGCAGAAAGAGGGAAGAGGGGTGCAGAAAGAGGGAAGAGGGGTGCAGAAAGAGGGGTGTGAAAGGGGCATGAGGGGTGCAGAAAGAAGCAAGAGAGTTGCAGAAAGAAACAAAAGAAGTGCAGAAAGAAGGAACAGAGGTGCAAAAGAGGCAAGAGGGGTGCAGAAAGAGGGAAGAAGGGTGCAGAAAGAGGCACAAGGGTTGCAGAAAGAAGGGACAGTGGTGCAGAAAGAAGCAAGAGAAGTGCAGAAAGAAGCAAGAGAAGTGCAGAAAGAAGCAACAGAAGAGCAGAAAGAGGGATTAGGGGTGGAGAAAGAGGCAAGAGAGATGCAAAAAGGGGGAACAGGGGTGGAGAAAGTGGCAAGAGGGGTGCAGAAAGAAGCAAGAGAGGTGCAGAAACAAACAAAAGAAGTGCAGAAAGAAGGAACAGAGGTGCAGAAAGAGGCAGAAAGAGGGAAGAAGGGTGCAGAAAGAAGCAAGGGAGGTGTAGAAAGAAGTAAGAGGAGTGCAGAAAGAAGCAACAGAGGTGCAGAAAGAGGCAAGAGGGGTGCAAAAATAGGGAAGAGGGGTGCAGAAAGAGGCACAAGGGGTGCAGAAAGAAGCAAGAGACGTGCAAAAAGAAACAAGAAGTGCAGAAAGAAGGAACAGAGGTGCAGAAAGAGGGAAGAGGGGTGTGAAAGAGGCACAAGGGGTGCATAAAGAAGCAAGAGAGGTGCAGAAAGACACAAGGGGTGCAAAAAGAGGCACGTGGGGTGCAGAAAGAGGCACGTGGGGTGCAGAAAGAAGCAAGAGATGTGCAGAAAGAAAGAACAGAGGTGCAGAAAGAGGCAACAGGGGTGCAGAAAGAGGGTGGATGGGTGGAGAAAGAGGCAAGGGGTGCAGAAAGAAGTAAGAGAGCTGCAAAAAGAAACAGAAGAAGTGCAGAAAGAAGGAACAGAGGTGCAGAAAGAGGCAAGAGGGGTGCAGAAAGAAGTGAGAGGTGCAGAAAGAAACAAAAGAAGTGCAGAAAGAAGCAACAGAGGTGCAGAAAGAGGGAAGAGGGGTGGAGAAAGAGACAAGAGGGGTGCAGAAAGAAGCAACAGAGATGCAGAAAGGGGGAAGAGGGCTGGCGAAAGAGGCAAGAGGGGTGCAGAAAGAAGCAAGAGAGGTGCAGAAAAAAACAAAAGAAGTGCAGAAAGAAGGAACAGAGGTGCAGAAAGAGGTAGGAGGGGTGCAGGAAGAGGGGTGCAGAAAGAGGCAAAAGAGGTGCAGAAAGTAGAAGAGATTTGCAAAAAGAGGCAAGAGAAGTGCAGAAAAAGAAAGGAAGGTGCAGAAAGAAGCAACAGAAATGCAGAAAGAGGCAAGAGAGGCGCAGAAAGAAGCAAGAGTGGCTAGCACATCATTAGTAGCAATTTAACACCCACATTTAGCAATAAGTAACAGGTGACCATTCTAGGTTTGCAAAGGACCTACCACCACACTGTAACACTTGTTGCTGCATTTTTGGTAATGTTTGAGCTAGACACAAGGCTTTTTTTGTTCAAATCTTCAGATTAGGCAGCAGTTGATGGATTATGTGGCTAATGCGGAAAATGTATAATTGTGCGAAAGTCGGTGCAGCCAAACAGTCGCATAATTCCAGTGGCCCTGCTCATACCTCTGACTAGGTCCAAAAGTGCTCCTCAGTGATTCCTTCTTTTTTTTGTCTCATGGAGTTCATAGTTTAGCTTCTATGGAAACGAGAAAGACTAAACCGGAGGTTACTACTCCACAACACAGACTACCATACCACATAATTACTATCCATAACACATAATCCCACTCCACATAATTCCTATACACTAAATACCACATACTTTCTATCCACATAATTTCACTGCACAACATACCACATAATTCCACTACACACAACGTACATCCACTCCACTCCAAAAAACATTAGTAAGAAACTTTTACATTTACAACGCTAATAGCTCTAACTGTTGCAAATGCGAGACCTATTACATTACAAATGATTCTTTAACTGGTAGTCGCATTTGCAGAGTGGTGGAGAAAGGGGGCTGGGCCTCCAACCAGCGCTCAGGAATTCCGCTGCGTAGGACTTACAGGAGGTACCAGGAGGGCTTCTTGGCCCCAAAGTCCCTCAGGAGTAAAGTGGACTTCATCCCCCAACCCGTAGTGTGCCAAGAGGTGCGTTTGCAGAGTGGTGGAGAAAAGGGGAGTGTGGCCTCCGAAGACCTCTTAGCAATCCCACTGTGTGGGACTTACTGGAGGTAACAGGAGGGGTAGTTGGCCCCCAAGGACAACCTTAGGGGCCAACTACTCCTCCTATTACCTACAGTAAGTCCCACACAGCAGCATTGGTAAGTACACATAGCAGGCCACGCCCCCTTTGACCACCAGTCTGTAAACGCGCTCCCTGGCGTGCTCTTCGATGGGGATTAAAGTCCCCTTCGCTGCTGGAGGTCCTTAGGGGCCAGCTAGCATACCTGATACCTCCAGGAAGCCCCAGATAGTGGGATTGCTGGGAGGTGGGCACAGGCCACGCCCCCTTTCTCCACCACACTGCAAACGCACCTCCTGGCGTGCTCTTGGTTAGGAGCTAAAGTCCCCTTGCCTCCTGAGGGTCCCTGAGGGCCAACTAGCCCTCCTGGTATCGCTAGTAAGCCCCACACAGCTAGATTGCTGTGAGTGGTTTGAGGCCACGCCCCCTTTTTACACCACTCTGCAAACGCGCCTCCTGGTGCACTGCTGCTCGGGGAATGAAGTCCACTTTAGTCCTGAGGTCCTCAGGACACAAGAGGACCTCTTCGCCCCGCCAGCAGTGCGCCAAGAGGTGCACTTGCAGAGTGGTGTAAAAAGGGGCGTGGCCTCGGACCACCTCTTAGCAATCCCACTGTGTGGGCCTTACTGGAGGTACCTGGTGGGCTAGTTGGCCCCCAGGGACCCTCAGGATTCAAGGGGACTTAATCCCCCAACTTAGAACGCGCCAGGAGACGCGTTTGCAGAGTGGTGCAGGGAGGGGGCGGGGCTGCCGGCGAGATGCCGTCTTTTCTTTTTTTTTTTAGAAGGGGGCTGTGTGGCCCTCCTTCTCTTAATATTTTTGGGGCCCTGGGGACCCCATCCCCCAGGACCTGGGCCATTTGTTTTCCCAAGGCTGATTTCGGCCCTGGGGACCCCATCCCTAAGGGGCATGGCCACTTATTTTTTTTTTTAAATTCATTTTAAAGGAGGGGGGCCGCACGGCCCCCGTCCTGAGGTCATTTTTGGCCCCGGGTGTCAGACGTCAGGCTTCCTGCACCCTTTCTCTGCCTAATACCAATCACGGCACTACTGTTCCCAGAATGCACTGCGATGGCTATCACATTGTATGCTTTCCCATGCTGCACTAGTATGGGTCAGGTGACCTTTGACGGCATATAGACAGCCAGCGTCTGTCTTCAGGTGCTTGGCTTTCCTTCTTGGTTAGGACCACGCCCTGTTCCTGTTGGCTTGAATTTGGAAACTCTCCTGTGTCGAAGTGCTGCGGAACTGCTTCTGTTCCCTGTTGTGTTGAAGCCCTGAGGTTCCCCAGCTCCCTTATTTCTACCCTTAAACGCGAGGTCTCGAGTATATGGCCTTTTTTGTTTGCTAATTGCCTTCGCTCGGACGCGAGCCTTCTTTTTTTTTATTGACAACCAGGCGTGAGTTCACGCCATCCTCTGTACACTCCCTTTGAATTCCCGCGTTGGATTTCCCGGCGGCATTGAATAGCGCTATTCCCTCTTCTAGCCTCCGCATTGTTTTCTCGTATAGCTGAGTGAGTGTCATCAGTTAAGCCTTGCCAGCTTTCAGAAGCACCCAACAAACAGCGCAGGATAAGTCGCTGTTCCTACTTGGATTATTTTGTTGTACGAGACTTTTAAATATTATTCCCTGGATTCAAGTGTGTCTTTGAGGAGTTAAAGAAACTTCTACACGCGGTGAGCACGGAAGGAATATGGCTTAAGATTCACTTCCTTCTTTTTTCCTTTGGAAGAGACCTGTTTAAAGATTTATGCTGATAATGTGCTGGTGAGTATGGGCGAGCATATAATGTGATTATTTATGCTTAATAGTCTGCCACTCCTGTTTGGGTAGTTATCCCTCTATGACCTTTCTCTCTTTTCTTTTTCTGTTCTCTGCAGGGTTACACGACCTACACTTATTCTTTATTGCAAGAAGACCCGGTGGTCCTTTTTTGGTCTCTTCACTCCCTGGGGGGTATTAGTCTACCTTCTGCGTGTATATTAGTCTAGAGGAGATTATACCCTACTAGAGTGAAAAGGCATTCTCTTCGCTCCTGTGGATCTTGGTTCATCTGGTGGTGAGAGCGGATAGCGCTACAGACCCCGACACCGGGGACCCCATCCCCCGGGGCTTTGCCTCTTTTTTTCTTTTTTTAATCTTTAATTACGGGAAATGGGCCGCATGGCCCCCCTTCCCTGTGCCACCTCTGGCCCCGGGGACCCCATCCTCCGTGGCATGGCCTCACTGCTGGGGACCGCGGGGGAGCCCCAATGCCCCCACAGTCCCAGCCAGCTCCCCGCTTTCTGCGGGAGCCAGCATTGCTTTTGGGCAAAGGGAGCTGCTGACAGGTCATTGCAAACTGCAATGTCCCTGGGGTGGGCACCCCGGGACATTGCTGGAGACGGCCCTGTGGGGTGGCAGTCCCCAGGGCCATGGAGGGCTCCAGGAGGGGGGCCCCACGGCCCCCCTCCCAACATATATGTAGCCCCAGGGAGGTGACGGTCCCCGGGGCAGAGCCCCCCCACACTTACCTTTTATAACAGCCCGGGGAGGTGGCAGTTCCTAGGGCTTGGGGGGGCCCGTGAGGCCCCCCCACCCATAATTAAATCAAGCCCGTGAGGTGGAAGGCCCCGGGGTTTGGGGGGGCCCGTGAGGCCCCCCCACCCATAATTAAATAAAGCCCCGGGGAGGTGGCGGCCCCCGCTCATAATTTAGGAAAGCCCCGGGGAGGTGGCAGTCCCCGGCGCGGGGGGGCGTGTGCCCCCCAGCGCATAATTTACGAAAGCCCCGGGGAGGTGGCAGTCTCCGGGGCTGCAGAGGCCAGCCCGGCCCCTGCATATATTTGCATATTGCCCCCTGGACCTGGCCCACCTGGGGGCTTATTAAAACAAAGCACGGGACATCGCGCTTTGGGTTTTTTTGGCGTGATTCGTGAATCCTACCGAATTCTTTTCACAAAAATACTTTTTTGGCCCTGGGGGTCCCTGTGGGACCCCCTGACCAAGCCTAGGGGGGGTCAGGGTGTTTCTACCCTGCCCCCTTTTCGTGTTTTGTTTATGTTTTGTTACCTTTTTTCTTGTGACTTGGTTCTATTGAGTCACAAGATGGCTGCCAACACTTCTTGGTGTTGGCACCCAATCAGAATCAAGCTGGTGCTCGGGAGGGTTCGCAAATCCTCCTCGGTCACCAGATATCGATATTTTTTTATTTTTGAATTTCTCAGAAATTACTAAACGGATTTACACCATTTAAAGGAAAGAACACTTTCTGAACCAAGAGTTACCTTTTCGCCGAATTTGGTGTAATTCCGTTCAGCAGTTCGGGCTGCAGCTTTGTCTAAAGTTTCCTATGGAAATTAACATTCAGCTCCCGGTCACCGAATCACCACGAAACTTTCAAGACAGGAGCTGACCTGAGCGGACAATTATTTTTGAAAATTACCCGAAGATTCGTCAAACGGCGCCAAAGATATTGGCAAAAGAAAAAACGATTTTTGAATAGAAGCGAGGTCTTAACTATAACTACCTACTGGCGACTGCCAGTAGGTAATATATATATATATATATATATATCCAAAAGAACCCCTACTTCACAAAGAAGAGAGCACACACACAAGGAGTGCTGGGATAAGGCTTCTTTTATTTCATAAGGCCTCCTCCGACCCAGCAAACAGGAAAGACGCGTTTCGGCTGGCTCAGCAGCCTTTCTCAATCTATATATATGATATATGCATATATATATATATATATGAATACTCCATCCCACTCCGTCAAAGAAGAAGGCACGTACTCGAAGATGTAAGGTATGGCTTTTTTTATTGTATCAGGTCTCACACGACCCCATGGCTAGAGAGACGCGTTTCGGCTTCGCAGAAGCCTTTTTCAATCTAATTGGCGCCCTGCACCTGTGAGTATATATAGCCCTTCCCCCTTGAGGCACTAGTAGACACCAAGGAAATACTATTGCGGTTTAAACGTATATAAATGCAAAACTTTCTGCACATGTACAAACATATTCCTGACATCAAATCGGAGAAAGCAGCTGGTGAAATTATGAGATGACATGATATTCATAAAACGCATAGTGCCGTAAATTAGTGAATACATTGCATCATAATATGTCACCAGACTTTGTTACACTTGAATATGCATAATACGTGTATAAACATATATCCAGGATAATCACATCACCAGCCTCTCGGGAAAAAAATTATTTTGTGCATTTAAACAGTGACGCCAATCCCTCTATAAAACAAAGCCCTTCATATAAAAAACACATTCAAATACAAATACATGAAATCGTGCTGCGACTATCCCAAGAACGTTAAAACAGAGGCATCATTCAGCCCGTCATGCTACTTATGATAAACATAAGGCCGACGGCAATTCAGCATGAGAACTGAACTGCGGTAATGATGTTACCAAGTGCCCAAAATGAGATCGCTGCATTTTGTCTTTTCAAGCACAAGGGGCAGGGAGCCTGAAATAACTACAGTTACACCGCGGAGTTTAAAAAACACCAAGTGTGTAATCTCTCAACAAAATGCTCGCCTCCCGGTGAACACTCACATCCCCAAAGAGGACTTCAACTCCCATACTGCCTCAAGGCGATCCAGCGAAAACCTCAAAGTCTTGGGCATGAGTCTTTGTAACAATCCGCATGTATACTTCAAGATGCCGGGGCCAGTGAATGTAAATGTGATGAAACGAGCAGTAAGCAGAGTCTCGTAACAAAAAAATATTTAAAAAGTAGCCTCGTCTGTAATTGCACGCAGCACTAAATGAAAATAAAGAAGTGGACATGAACATGGGGTCGGAGGAGACCAATGCACAAAAATTGCTTATGCCGAACAATCCTCACCGCTTCCGCGTTGGCGTCCGCTGTGCCCAGTCACCACAGGGCGCCAGTCTCCCAAGTAAGGCTTTTCTAAACAGGGGAAACACAGCCCCGTGCTGGCAGTCGTAAAAACCGCCCGCTGCGAGATCTTCATATCCCATCTGCTGTCATCCTTAATCCTCTTCCTGGCACCATCTCTGGGGGCTCCACCATTAGCATTCCCATGCTCCTCCAAACAAAAAGCGGTCAAAAGTAGAGCCACAAGCGACTGGTGTTACGTGATCAGCGTTGAACCGCAAACGCTGTAATTTGATGAATACTCCATCCCACTCCGTCAAAGAAGAATGCACGTACTCGAAGATGTAAGGTATGGCTTTTTTATTGTATAAGGTCTCACACGACCCCATGGCTAGAGAGACGCGTTTCGGCTTCGCAGAAGCCTTTTTCAATCTAATTGGCGCCCTGCACCTGTGAGTATATATAGCCCTTCCCCCTTGAGGCACTAGTAGACACCAAGGAAATACTATTGCGGTTTAAACGTATATAAATGCAAAACCTTCTGCACATGTACAAACATATTCCTGACATCAAATCGGAGAAAGCAGCTGGTGAAATTATGAGATGACATGATATTCATAAAACGCATAGTGCCGTAAATTAGTGAATACATTGCATCATAATATGTCACCAGACTTTGTAACACTTGAATATGCATAATACGTGTATAAACATATATCCAGGATAATCACATCACCAGCCTCTCGGGAAAAAAATTATTTTGTGCATTTAAACAGTGACGCCAATCCCTCTATAAAACAAAGCCCTTCATATAAAAAACAAACAAATACAAATACATGAAATCGTGCTGCGACTATCCCAAGAACGTTAAAACAGAGGCATCATTCAGCCCGTCATGCTACTTATGATAAACATAAGGCCGACGGCAATTCAGCATGAGAACTGAACTGCGGTAATGATGTTACCAAGTGCCCAAAATGAGATCGCTGCATTTTGTCTTTTCAAGCACAAGGGGCAGGGAGCCTGAAATAACTACAGTTACACCGCGGAGTTTAAAAACACCAAGTGTGTAATCTCTCAACAAAATGCTCGCCTCCCGGTGAACACTCACATCCCCAAAGAGGACTTCAACTCCCATACTGCCTCAAGGCGATCCAGCGAAAACCTCAAAGTCTTGGGCATGAGTCTTTGTAACAATCCGCATGTATACTTCAAGATGCCGGGGCCAGTGAATGTAAATGTGATGAAACGAGCAGTAAGCAGAGTCTCGTAACAAAAAAATATTTAAAAAGTAGCCTTGTCTGTAATTGCACGCAGCACTAAATGAAAATAAAGAAGTGGACATGAACATGGGGTCGGAGGAGACCAATGCACAAAAATTGCTTATGCCGAACAATCCTCACCGCTTCCGCGTTGGCGTCCGCTGTGCCCAGTCACCACAGGGCGCCAGTCTCCCAAGTAAGGCTTTTCTAAACAGGGGAAACACAGCCCCCTGCTGGCAGTCGTAAAAACCGCCCGCTGCGAGATCTTCATATCCCATCTGCTGTCATCCTTAATCCTCTTCCTGGCACCATCTCTGGGGGCTCCACCATTAGCATTCCCATGCTCCTCCAAACAAAAAGCGGTCAAAAGTAGAGCCACAAGCGACTGGTGTTACGTGATCAGCGTTGAACCGCAAACGCTGTAATTTGATGAATACTCCATCCCACTCCGTCAAAGAAGAATGCACGTACTCGAAGATGTAAGGTATGGCTTTTTTATTGTATAAGGTCTCACACGACCCCATGGCTAGAGAGACGCGTTTCGGCTTCGCAGAAGCCTTTTTCAATCTAATTGGCGCCCTGCACCTGTGAGTATATATAGCCCTTCCCCCTTGAGGCACTAGTAGACACCAAGGAAATACTATTGCGGTTTAAACGTATATAAATGCAAAACCTTCTGCACATGTACAAACATATTCCTGACATCAAATCGGAGAAAGCAGCTGGTGAAATTATGAGATGACATGATATTCATAAAACGCATAGTGCCGTAAATTAGTGAATACATTGCATCATAATATGTCACCAGACTTTGTAACACTTGAATATGCATAATACGTGTATAAACATATATCCAGGATAATCACATCACCAGCCTCTCGGGAAAAAAATTATTTTGTGCATTTAAACAGTGACGCCAATCCCTCTATAAAACAAAGCCCTTCATATAAAAAACAAACAAATACAAATACATGAAATCGTGCTGCGACTATCCCAAGAACGTTAAAACAGAGGCATCATTCAGCCCGTCATGCTACTTATGATAAACATAAGGCCGACGGCAATTCAGCATGAGAACTGAACTGCGGTAATGATGTTACCAAGTGCCCAAAATGAGATCGCTGCATTTTGTCTTTTCAAGCACAAGGGGCAGGGAGCCTGAAATAACTACAGTTACACCGCGGAGTTTAAAAAACACCAAGTGTGTAATCTCTCAACAAAATGCTCGCCTCCCGGTGAACACTCACATCCCCAAAGAGGACTTCAACTCCCATACTGCCTCAAGGCAATCCAGCGAAAACCTCAAAGTCTTGGGCATGAGTCTTTGTAACAATCCGCATGTATACTTCAAGATGCCGGGGCCAGTGAATGTAAATGTGATGAAACGAGCAGTAAGCAGAGTCTCGTAACAAAAAAATATTTAAAAAGTAGCCTCATTGTCTGTAATTGCATGCAGCACTAAATGAAAATAAAGAAGTGGACATGAACATGGGGTCGGAGGAGACCAATGCACAAAAATTGCTTATGCCGAACAATCCTCACCGCTTCTGCATTGGCGTCCGCTGTGCCCAGTCACCAGAGGGCGCCAGTCTCCCAAGTAAGGCTTTTCTAAACAGGGGAAACACAGCCCCATGCTGGCAGTCGTAAAAACCGCCCGCTGCGAGATCTTCGTATCCCATCTGCTGTCATCCTTAATCCTCTTCCTGGCACCATCTCTGGGGGCTCCACCATTAGCATTCCCATGCTCCTCCAAACAAAAAGCGGTCAAAAGTAGAGCCACAAGCGACTGGTGTTACGTGATCAGCGTTGAACCGCAAACGCTGTAATTTGATGAATACTCCATCCCACTCCGTCAAAGAAGAAGGCACGTTCTCGAAGATGTAAGGTATGGCTGTGTGCCCCCCAGCGCATAATTTACGAAAGCCCCGGGGAGGTGGCAGTCCCCGGGGCTGCAGAGGCTAGCCTGGCCCCTGCATATATTTGCATATTGCCCCCTGGACCTGGCCCACCTGGGGGCTTATTAAAACAAAGCACGGGACATCGCGCTTTGGGGTTTTTTGGCGGGATTCGCGAATCCTACCGAATTCTTTTCACAAAAATGCTTTTTTTGGCCCTGGGGGTCCCTGTGGGACCCCCTGACCAAGCCTAGGGGGGGTCAGGGTGTTTCTACCCTGCCCCCTTTTCGTGTTTTTTAATGTTTTGTTACCTTTTTTCTTGTGACTTGGTTCTATTGAGTCACAAGATGGCTGCCAACACTTCTTGGTGTTGGCAGCCAATCAGAATCAAGCTGGTGCTCGGGAGGGTTCGCAAATCCTCCTCGGTCACCAGATATCGATATTTTTTTATTTTTGAATTTCTCAGAAATTACTAAACGGATTTACACCATTTAAAGGAAAGAACACTTTCTGAACCAAGAGTTACCTTTTCGCCGAATGTGGTGTAATTCCGTTCAGCAGTTCGGGCTGCAGCTTTGTCTAAAGTTTCCTATGGAAATTAACATTCAGCTCCCGGTCACCGAATCACCACGAAACTTTCAAGACAGGAGCTGACCTGAGCGGACAATTATTTTTGAAAATTACCCGAAGATTCGTCAAACGGCGCCAAAGATATTGGCAAAAGAAAAAACGCTTTTTGAATAGAAGCGAGGTCTTAACTATAACTACCTACTGGCGACTGCCAGTAGGTAATATATATATATATATATATATATATATATATATATATATATATTCCTTCCAGATGTGGCCCACTATCCCGGCCCTCGGGCGCTCTCTGGCGGTGCGATGAAGTACGGCAGAGCCTCGCCGTTACTATTTTCAACCAAATTCCCGAAACCGGGATTCTTCCCGCACTCACAGTTTTCCACAATAATTTAGTCCAATCTATTATACTTTTTCCATGGGGTGTTTATTTACAGCATGCCAGCAACCCCTACGCGTTTCGGTCTCAGCCGAGACCTTGCTCACAGGGACAAAACAACACAAAAAGCGGCATTTCCACATTCTATTTAAACAGGTTCACATCACATCCTGTATTGTCTCGCTTTGCATTGTGGTATTTGCAGTTTTTTCCTCAAATACAATCCATTTGCTGTCAATGTAAAACCATTTAAAAAGAACATTTTTTACGCATTACTTTAAATCAACACATTCATCTTATTAATCATGTCTTTTTACACTATTATATTTTCATCGTCAGATCTGTATAGTTATTTTGGCCTGTTATAATCTATATGGTATTACTAGATAGATGTTAATCTTTTAGACAGGAACTTTTCTATTTACTGACTGCTTATGTTCGCCCTCCAGTGGGCTCAAATTGAATAAGGCTATTTTCTTTACATTAACCAATCTAACCAAAACAATTTGCACACAAGATACACCGAAAAATTCCTATGCCTACTATTTGCCCTCTGGTGGGCAAGCTCGTCCTCATATGAATTACAGTACCCTGTTAAATACCACTCATTAAATTACTACTGATTCCACAAATTGAGGAGGTGCCTTACAACACCGTCAAAAATATACAACTAGTGTTCCAAACCTTCAAGGCAATTTACTACCAATTATTATTCAATATTTTATGATTATAAAAAAGGAAAATAAAGGGATAGATAAAAAGCGATAAAGGGGAAGTTAAGTGAGGAAATACATGTATAATTTTTGTGACATTACATTGCATATGGTTCCAATCAATCTTAAAAAAATGTGTCAGTCTCATTAGAAGTCTAAGACCTCAGGTTTTTACAAGTGCGAATGTAACTCTTCATCTTGGTTCAATCCCATAGGGGTCAAGCTTCGGAAGTTTAAAATATGTTTAGATTCTTTTGTCTCAGAATCCTCTCTCGGTCACCGCCCCTAGTATTCAGTTCCACTTGTTCAACTGCGTAGAATCTTAACTCTTTCCAATTGCTTCCATGTTATTTTTCCATGTGTTTAGCAATGGCATTGCTTCTGTCAGTGTTAATCGTTGCCCTTACATGTTCAAGGATAAGTTTTTTTAATTCACAGATGGTACTGCCCACGTATTTTAATGTGCATGGGCATTCAATTATGTAAATTACAAATTGACTCTTACATGTGATAAGTTGGTTTATTTTCCATATTCTTTTGTTGGCCATTTCGATCTCTTTAGTGTTTTTAGCAAATAGTAGGCATAGGAATTTTTCGGTGAATCTTGTGTGCAAATTGTTTTGGTTAGATTGGTTAATGTAAAGAAAATAGCCTTATTCAATTTGAGCCCACTGGAGGGCGAACATAAGCAGTCAGTAAATAGAAAAGTTCCTGCCTAAAAGATTAACATCTATCTAGTAATACCATATAGATTATAACAGGCCAAAATAAGTATACAGATCTGACGATGAAAATATAATAGTGTAAAAAGACATGATTAATAAGATGAATGTGTTGATTTAAAGTAATGCGTAAAAAAATTTCTTTTTAAATGGTTTTACATTGACAGCAAATGGATTGTATTTGAGGAAAAAACTGCAAATACCACAATGCAAAGCGAGACAATACAGGATGTGATGTCAACCTGTTTAAATAGAATGTGGAAATGCCGCTTTTTGTGTTGTTTTGTCCCCGTGAGCAAGGTCTCGGCTGAGACCGAAACGCGTAGGGGTTGCTGGCATGCTGTAAATAAACACCCCATGGAAAAAGTATAATAGATTGGACTAAATTATTGTGGAAAACTGTGAGTGCGGGAAGAATCCCGGTTTCGGGAATTTGGTTGAATATATATATATATATATATATATATATAACTATCTATCTATATATATATAGATAGATATATATATATATATATATACATATATATAAATATATATATACACATACATATTTTATATATATACATATATATAAATATATATATACACATACGTATTTTATATATATACATATACATATATATCCACACACAGATATATATATATTTTTTGTAAAAAACAAAGGTTACAGGAACATTATAGTTAGGTTCAGATTTTACACAAACAAAACCATCGAAATTCAGCAGTTATATCTACTGTTATCTCAAGTAACTATAACTCGTCGCCTAGGGAAACTATAACTCACACCCCCACCATGACTGCCTGTGTGGGTCTATGACTGGGTGTGTGAGCGGCTGTGTGGGTCTGTGATTGAGTAAGTGTGTGTGTGAGTGACTGCCTGGGAGTGTACGTAGGTGTGTGAGTGTTTGAGTGCCTCTGTGAGTGGGTGTTTGCGTGGTTTTCTGGGTCTTTGAGTGGGCATGTAAGTAGCTGTATGAGTGGGGGTGAGGGTGTATGTGCAGGTGTATAAGTGAATATATGAGTGGGTATTGACTGGCTGTGTGGGTCTGTGAGTGGCTGTACAGGGGTGTGAGTGGGTGTGTGACTGGTTGTGTGGGTATGTACATGGGTGTGTGAGTGAGTACCTGTATGGTATTGTGAGTGGGCGCGTGAGCTGTTCTCTGGGTCTCTTAGTGGGTGAGTGGGTAACTGTATGGGTGTGTGAATGGTGTCCTGGGTGACTAAGTGTATGTGTGAGTGACTGTATAGATGTGTGAGTGGTTGTGGGTGTGTAGCTGGGTGTGAGTGAGTGGGTCTGTCAGTGGGTGTATTTTTTAATTGAGTCCTGGAACCGCTGATCCATCATAGATTCCCATGGGGTTGCGCTGAGTGCCGCGGTGGATCCACGGATCCTTGTGCGTGTACAAAAACACTGACCCCTCTTGTTTTCACTTTATTTCCCTTCCGGAACTGTGTCCTGATTGACAAAATTGCTGCCGTAACTTCTCTCTCTCAGGTTGCGGCCAGCCAATTACGACATTGCAGTTGGCATGTGAATCCACTGATCCACCATGTTGCTAGATATACATAAATATATTTTCTTTAATTACTCCAAAACTACTGAACAGATTTACACCAAATTACCAAAAGCCCTCTGTCTGGAGCAAGATCTAGCTTTCTGCCAAATTTGGTATAATTCCGTTCAGCAGTTTGGGCTGTCGTCATGTCTAAAATCCCTATGAGAAATTGCATGAGGAAAATGCATCAGGGGAGACTCCACAGTGGGGGGAGCACTGCATGCTGACCTCCTCCTGGCAAGGGGCGCTGTTTCTCTTGGCTGACAATGAACTCTCGTGCAGCAGATTGGGTTAACAGCGCTCTCTGACCATGGCCCACTTTCACGCCTCCAGTTGGCAGCAAGACAGCGGGAAATGGCAGACCAGGATGGATGTTTGACTGAAATCTTGACTGTCCCGGTATCGGGAGCCACCTCCGGACTGCGCCCTGGCTTGCGTTGTACTCTCAGACCGCCGCTGTGACTAGGGAGAGCCGTGGCCCAGGCTTACGCATGCCCCAACGTTCAATCTTGCCTTGGCAAACATCAATTGCCTACTCATCCACTGCAACAATACGGCAGTAGCCCCACCTACCAGCGAATCACCTAGGCATTGGTCTCAGACTGGGTTGGACATGGAAGAGACTGACATATCAGGACCCAGCATGGTGAGCATCTAAGTGGAACTCATCCATCCTTCTACCCCTGCCATCCACTACACTCGACATTTTGTTATCCCTCATGTGCGGCCCTCAAGCAGTGGGCCCTCACTCAAGCTGCTGGGTGCACCCCTAAGTCCTCCAGGGGTCCTCTTAAACATTGAGGTCCCTCAGTAATCACCATAACGTTCATATCTGCCATCACAAAGCTCTCCTTCATTATTCTCTTGGAATTTCAAAAAGCCATTCCTATTCGGTTTCGCCAACCACATGATCAGGCACGTTTGTGCAAAATTATTGCTTGTTTTTATGACACCAGCAAGCCAGAGAGATACTTTTAAGCAAGACAAAAGGGTCTATTTCTCAACGAAACACAAAAATCTATATCTTGCAGAATTTCTCTCAGAAAACAATATCCCTCAGGAAGAGTTTCCTTCAGCCTCCCCCTCCCCCGCCTCTGGCTCAAATGCATGAGCATCCAATATGGACTTTTAAACCTAGAGACTTTTCCCACAAAACTGAAACAATGGAATTCCGGGATCCTGGCCAACTGTAGGGATACTTGGACTCACTGACACCCCATGAGATGGCTGTTGGGGGCAACATGAATGAATTACCACCTTGACCGGACTGGACCTGCCTTAGCCATCACTACACCCCAGAAAAGGAAAATTACAGACTGGAGAGGTCACCAAACAATGGTTCTGGTGGCCCAAAATCACAGCAACTCAGTAAAGACTTGAGCACGAGAGACAAGTCTACGTCCTCTTGAAACCCAACTCACCTCAGTGATCGAAACTATGTACCATCCATTCCCGCTTTACTCTGGTCGCATGACGGGAGGACTCCCATCGCCCATGATAATGGCTGGAAACCTCCCTCACATCTCATTGACACCATACGTACTGCCAGACAAGACTCATTCACACTAACTCTTCCTGGAGAGCTCGACCAGGCACATCGCACACCCTCCCCTACACCACCACCTGACCACTGTGAATAGCTACCGACCCACATTGGGTCCACTTTTCCCCAGTACCCCACCTACAATGCCCCCACACCCTGCTGCAGAAGCCCCCCTACTTCCCAAAAGACTAGAGGGCCCACTCAGACTGCACATCTTGGGAGCGACTTGCACCTCCTTACCACTTGGACATACCAGGGAATTCCCTGCACCGTTTGCAACCTCCTCTCTTTCACCCCGTAGGGCACCAACAGTACTGCAGGTTATGCACCAAAAGACATCACCAGTGTAATGTACCTCACGGCACCTACCCCTCGACCTGCACCCTCATACGCCAAGACACATGCACAGACCCCATGCCTCTATTCAGCTACAGGAGACCCATCTCATCGACACAGAAAGCCATAAACTCCATATAGCACATGTAGGAAGATAATACCACGCCTGTAACACCTTGGGTCGGGAGGAACGCAAACTAACAACCTCTACAGCAAAGGCTGAGTTGCCATACTTGTTACAAAATGCCTCCTGCTGAAGGTGTGTAAAATTTGGCGAAACCCCAGTGGCCACTATATCCTTCTTGAAGTCTCTTTCTATGGCCAGATCTTTCTGATTAGCTAAGTATATGAAAATATACAGATATGCCGTTCCTAACTATTGTTAACACAAGAGAACTGACACCGTCCTGATCCAAATTTGGTTCAAGGTGGGGAGTCCAATTATTGGAATATAATGCCCTCACACACCCAAAAGGGTGTCATGCTTTATCATCTGGGCTACTCCTCGTCGGGTCGGCGGTGCAATACCCAACGGGCTCCCTATAATAGGGGCTCTTTATCGGAGATCTTCTTCCAATAGCCGTATGGTGAAGTGGGGGTGTGGGGCCAGAATAGTGTAGATGTGTGAAATTGAGTATGTGGTCTAAAATAGGGTTGGGAGTTCCGTTAAATGCAGTTTATTCAGATGGTCTCCTACCCTAATTAAAAAGAATGACAATGTGACGCTCAAATGGGTATTGTATTTCAAGTTAAGGCATCATCATTATTAAAGAAAGGTCAACATGTTTCACACTGGTTGTCAAAATCTACATGCGATTCATCAGGACCTATTTAAAAGGTAGACTATCTACACATACACACGGTGCGGTGGCCGAATACTCACAGCAGCCGATTCATAACCTATATAAGTGTACCTGTCAATCCCTGCTCCTACCCCATAAAGTGAGTAAAACCAGGCGTCATCAGTACCCGGTAGGGAAACAAACAAGAGGAGTACCTCAATTGTTCTGTGTTAGTAACACATCTCCGAACGACCTACCCACACCTCCCGGACCCGGTAGATGTGGGTATATCAATTACAAACCTGAGTGGGTGGCTTTGTTGTGTTGGGCTTTGACGTAACTCTACAAGAGGTGCCTTCCCATCCACGGGTGACGCGTGGGAACCTGGTTCAATGCACCAGCGATGAATGTGAAAGACAAGTTACTGTAGTCCAGCAAAACACTATTCAATGTGAAAATGACAGAGAAGTATTGCATAAAGGGATCAGGGGCACCGTAGAAACAGCAACACGCCTTATTTCGTTATTATTATTATTATTAGGAAGTTTGTAAAGCGCAATGGTTACTCCAACGGAGTGTCCCCGCGCTAGGACAACTGGAAACCCCAAACCCATACCACACTAATCGATTACCTACATCGCCTCTAAACAGAGAAAGGCAGCTGAGTGGTTAACGACCGCCCCCCAAGTCACGGAAGAGCCAGGTTTTCAATTTCTTACGGAACCAAGGTTCTGACTCAGATGTCCTCAAGTCCACAGGAAGTTTATTCCAGGCCTTAGCTACCAGGAAACCAAAGATCTTCCACCCACCCTGGCCCTCCGCACCTTAGGCACAGTCATTCTCATACAACCAAGAGATCTCAAATTCCGAGAAGGTTGGTAAACCGTCAGAAGGGGAATCAAAAAGCGCGGCCCTTTTTTCCTGAGGATCCTGTGGCTAATACAAAGAGCCTTAAATGTAACTCTGGCCTGTATTGGGAGCCAGTGAAGTTTTTTTAAGGCTTCTCCTACCGGGGCCCTCCTGGGAATATTCAGAATAAGCCTAGCAGCGGCATTTTGGACCTTCTGCAAGATGTTCAGATTTTTAGCGGTCACCCCTAGATACAGAACATTGCAGTAGTCAAGACGAGATGTGACCAAAGCCTGTACAACAGTTCTTTTAGCATCCAGGGGGAGAAGGTCCAGAATTTTCCGCAGCATTTTCAGGATGCCAAAGCAAGAAATTTGCTGGGTAAACGAAAGTGCTTCGTCATACCACACCCCCAAATTTTTCACCTTATCCTTCGGCACCGGGCAAAGTCCCAGTTCCTCAGGCCACCAATGCTGTGACCAGAAAGAGGGCTGTTTTCCCACAACCAACACCTCTGTCTTCCCTGCATTCAGCTGGAGACAACTCAGTCTCATCCAGTCCATAAGCTCCCTCAGACAAGTTTTGAAATCAGCAGCCCTTCCTGATTCTTCACAGTATCACACACACTGTACTAAGAAGAATGAACATTTTACGTTCAAAGTATTTATTACTAAAGGGACAATCTGTTTCTCAGTGAAGCTAAAACAACTATACAGAATATCATAAAACAGCAACACGCCAGATCATAAATAACGAGAATAAAATGAACATTTCCAGCATTATTAAACTGTCATTTAAAATATTTTATGTTGAACCTAACACCCTAATGCCTACTTCTATGCACTATACTATGACAGCATGAAAGGCAGAGCAACTTGCAATCCAGAGTTTCTTAGGGAGAAGAGACCCACTGCATAGCTTGTTGACAACAAAGACTGTCTTTATCAGTAAAGGAGTGAAGACAGTGTTCCCCACGAAGCAGAAAAACACTGCGGTAGCAGTCAGCCGGTCTTCCTCTGGGACTTGGCTTTATCAGCTTTATTCTTCAGGCGAGGCGTATCGTCTTTGAAGTGTGCTGGCAGCAGGTGTGACTGTCTCTGGCAGAATCACAGGCGATAATCTGGGTGAAGGACCTCTAATGACAAGTGGTCAAGTGGCAATCCTTATATTCTAAATCTTATCAGAAATTGAAATTTCTGTTATAAGTTTAAGAATGTCTGACACAGATTATGTGCATTAAGGAATGCTTACAAGACGTTTCCTTATACACATATAAGGCAAAAGGACGTCAATTAAGACAACATTATCTTGGTTATATGCCTGTATGTGTTCTTATTTAACCTTGACATGATGGGGAGCAGACCTTTCAGCCAAACAAATCTGTATTTTGTATCTGTCAATAATGGAATACCTTGACGCTATCACAGTTCCTATACAGATAAGATCTGCGTTAAATGACAGACATGACATGACAATGATTCTGCATAAATCGGTATGCAGACAGAATCTCGAGTTAGAAATGTCGACTTACACAAATATCGAGTTGGAAATATCGTGACACAGAAATATCAACAGCAAGAATATTGTGGTCAAGAATGCTGACTTTAAGGTAAGAAATATTGTTTTTAAAAATATTGAAGTCATTAATATCGTTTGCAAAAATATAGTTGTTTGAAATATCGATTTTTTAATTAGTGTTATGTATTTTAGTATGTGTTTTAAATGTATGTGATCTATTTTTTGTATAAGTATTGTTTTTGTTTTTTAATATATGTGTTACATTTTTAGTAGTTATCAATGTTATTTTGATTAAATTTTGCATTTTTTAGTTTCCTTGCGGGTTGTGGGTTTATAGGGGAATAGGGTGGGAAGTAATTTAATTATAATAAATTAATGATTATTTTTTATTTAGTAATATTTATTTAATTTAGATTTTATAGTGTTAATTGTAGGAAGTAATTTATTATTAATTAATTGGTTGTTAATTAATAGTAATTAATTAATTGGTAATTCATTATGGTAATCATATTCTTTTTTAGGAGCGGGTTGTGGGGTTTATAGGGGTAAGGGTGGGAAGTAATTTAATTATCATAAATTAATTATTTTTTAAATTTTATTAATATTTATTTAATTTAGATTTTATAATGCTAATTGTAGGAAGCAATTTATTGTTAAGTAATTATTAATTGGTTGTTAATTATTATTAATTAATTGGTAATTATGTTAATTGTGTCATTTTTTTTAGGAGGGGTTGTGGGGTTTATAGAGGTAAAGGGTGCAATGTAATTTATTTTTAATTAATTAATAATTATTTGTTAATTAATGCTAATTCATTAATTAAAATTTAAAAATGGCAATTGTGTAATTAATTTTAGATGTGAGTTGTGGGGTTTATAGTGGTAAAGGTTGGGAAGTAATATATTTTTAATTAATTTTTAAGTAGTTAATTGATATTAATTTATTATTTTGAAATTGATTATGGAAATGATTTTTAGGTCTGGGTTTTATAGGGGTAGAGGGTGGAAAGTAATTTATGTTTAATTAATTAATAATTAGTTGATCATTAATATTAATTCATCAATTGATAATTAATTAGGCTAATTGTTTATCTTTTTGTGTGTTTGACTTTTGGTTTTATAGGGGTAACGTTTCTGGAGTAAATACATTTTTATCTGTTTTAATTTGTTTTTTAATTAATATTTCTTTGATTGATAGTTAATTATGTTAATTATGGAGGTACATTTTTTTAAATTTAGATGTGTGTTGTGAATTGTGCGGTGTTATAGGGTAGGAAATAAAAAGATTAAAATTATGTAATAATTAATGTTTTGTTTAGAAATAGTTTCTCATCAAAAATAGTTATCTGTTTGTAAATTATTTTTAAATTTATTTAATAAAATATTTCTAGGTATTTGTCATATCTATTTAACATTATAATATGTTTCTGTTTTTTAGGTTTTTAACTATTTTTATATATTTTTCATTTTCTTTTTTTAAATATTTTGTGTTGGTGATATTTTGTTTGTTTTTAATTTTGAACTGACTGGAGTAGGAATATTAATTTTTACCCCTCCGCTATCCAACACTTTCCCTAGTGTTGCACTAACTGGAGTGGGAATAGTATTTTCTACCCCTCCGCTACCCTACACTGTCCCTACTGTTGCAATCACTGGAGTGGGAATAGTAATTTTTACCCCTCGGCTATCCAACACTTTCCCTACTGTTGCACTCACTGGAGTGGGAATAGTAATTTGTACCCCTCGCTATCCAACACTTTCCCTACTGTTGCACTCACTGGAGTGGGAATAGTAATTTTTACCCCTCCGCTATCCAACACTTTACCTACTGTTGCACTCACTGGAGTGGGAATAGTAATTTTTACCCCTCCGCTATCCAACACTTTTCCTACTGTTGCACTCACTGGAGTGGGAATAGTAATTTTTACCCCTCCGCTAACCAACACTTTCCCTACTGTTGCACTCACTGGAGTAGGAATAGTGATTTTTACCCCTCCGCTATCCAACACTTTACCTACTGTTGCACTCACTGCAGTGAAAAATGTAAATTTAAAGACTTTAAAATATTTTAATGTTTTAATTTATAGTTAAGGCTCCCGGTTTTCCGTTTAAACGGATTTTTACACATAAATACAGACGAAAAAATATTTTTCTTCCGTCTGTATTTATAAATAGAAATGGAAAAATACGACCAAATCGGAATCAGAGAATTGTTTGGCCATCCGTGCTCCAGCCAAGTGGTTACCTCGCCAGACCCCTCTTCCTGATTTCGGTGTGTGCCTGCCCACATTAACACCTGCAGGGCCATTAATCTTTCAATAGGCACGGGAAATTCCTTCCTATGAGGGTCTTGTATTGACCTCTGACCTGCCCTTCATAGCCCTGTTGCTTCACTGTTTGCTCTTTAAGGAGGTGGGATGCTGTAAGTAGCTAATGCAAGACCGGTAGAAATGATTTAATTGCAGGATAGATTGTGAGGATCGGCAGGGTGACAGCATTCAAAAACTCTTTTAACCCTTTCTCTGAACTGTGGCTTCAGTTATTTTTTATTTATTTTTTAACTGCTTATCAAAGCGTGTGGCAATAATAAGTAATTAACTGTATGGCCACTGAGTCACTTCTGAAACAAAAAAAAATTCTTTTGAATGTGACCCAAAAAGGGCTTAAAGACCGGCAGCATAAACACAGTAGGGAAATTACTATTAGGTCGGATTAACATTAAGATCCTTGCAGGCCATAAAACTAAACTTTTCACCCTGACTTTGCCTTTGTGTGGCATGAAGAAACACAGCAAGACAAAAATAGCAGAATGTTAACATTCCTGAGAGGTGCATTTTGCCAGAGACAGCCAGGGCATATCTGGAAACTCTTTTTAAAGTTAAATTGTGTTTTTTCCACCGTGGCTGCAGTTAAACTGTGTGGTATTACGCACTAATGCACAGAAAACGTCTTCAACAAGCAGAACTTTGTCATCTAAATTCAGTAAAAGGTTCAATGCTATTAGGCAGTAGAAAGTAAAATAAAGCAAATGATACACGTCTAAAACCCAGTGTCTTCATTGCAGGGACTGTGTCTCCCTTCTGGAAAATGTAGTTTGCATTAGCATAGCTCATGTGAGTGTTGTTCATTATTTCAGGCTTCAGAAGTGTGACGGAAATAGAGCCTGGCAGGACTAATGCAGGGCCTTTAATTTCTGAGGAGTGCAACTTTATTCCCACACCAGGCAGATGATTTATTCTCAAGGCTGGCCTATCCACATGGGAGATTGTGGCAAAAGGCGGAGTTGGGACAAAGGTGTTGGCATGACTCTTTAAAGATCCTTGGTGGTCAGAAATAAGAGCTCGCTGCCTCAGAGGAGGTCGTTTGCTCACTCAGCTGTAGACAGCAATGTGCACCATAGAGTATGCTGCAGAGAGGAGCATGGAACTGGCAATAAGGGAAACGAGGCACCCAATATATCTAAATTATCATGAAAGCGGTCAGCTCTTTCATGCCCTCTTTAGCTAGGTCACTGACAGTGCACAGGTGCACTCACCTAAATTCTAAATGAGTTTACATCTAATAATCATGGCTAGTGACATAGGGGCCGATTCTGATGCGGGTTGGAAAAGCTTCCCGACCGAATCGGTTGGGAAATGGTGTCCGACCCACTCGGATCGGGAAAGTCCGACCGGCGGAGTAGGATGCATCCGGATGCTTCCAGATACGATTTGGTTGAACTCCCATTGCCTTCAATGGGAACATTTGTTCCTAACCGCATCAGAATTGGGCCCTCGGTCGGGAAGACACGTTCCCGATCCAATTTGGAAGGAGCAAATGCCGTTAGGAGGCCTTCCTAACCGCATCAGAATCAGGCCCTCGATCGGGAAGCTTTTCCAACCCGCATCAGAATCGGGCCCTTAGTGTTTTCAATATTGTAACACAGCAGCAGCTCACTAATGTATTGTGTTTGCTTAATTTGGTGTTTATATAAATATAGCTAAACCCATAACAACCGTGTGCACTGTCTATTTAAATAAACATGGAAAAATACTAGCTCCAGAGTCTAATCTTGCTTGCGCCAAAAATAAATGCGGATATATACAGATAAAATGACAAAAAAATAAATATGGATAAATACAGACGGAAATGTTAAAAAAATAAATACCATAAAACCGGGAGCCCTATTTATAATATAATGTTTTTTATTAGATTTTATGTTATTAGTGTATGTGTGTATTATCTACTGGCGGTCGCCAGTAGATAGTTATAGTTAGAACCTATTTTCCATAGGAAATCCGCGACATTCTATTTGAAATAACTCTCTTGCCGGTTGACGTATCTTCGCAAAATTTTCAAACTTTGTGGGGCGCTCCGGTCCGCTCCTACCCTGAAAGTCTCAGGGTGATTCGTCAAGCGGGGGCCGAGAAAAAGGGGGGTCCCAAAACGCGTTTTCCCCATTCATTTTTCCATAGGAAACTTTAGACACAGCTACAGCCCGAACTGCTGAACGGAATTACACCAAATTTGGCAAAGAGGTAGTTCTTGGTTCAGAAAGAACCCTTTGTGTTAAATGGTGTAAATCCGTTCAGTAGTTGCTGAGAAAATCAAAAGTAAAAGTACATATATATCTATGGCCGCGTAGGATTCGCGCACCCTCCCGATCACGAGCTGTCTGCTAATTGGCTGTCAACACTCCAAACCAGGAAGTGTTGGCAGCCATCTTGTTCCTCAGTAGAACCGAGGAACAAGAAAGCAGTAAAAAAAGTGCGCAAAACGCACAAAGGGGGCAGGGTAGAAACACCCTGACCCCCTAGGTCTGCTCAGGGGGTCCCACAAGGACCCCCTGGGCAAAAAAAAGCATTTTTTTAAAAACAAAAAATCGGCAGGATGCGCTCAGGGTGCGCGCATCCTGCCGATAAAAAATCGAGCGCGGTCTCCCGCGCTTCGATGTTAATTGCCCCCGGGTGGGCCAAGTCCCGGGGGCATGCTGGGGGTGTTTATTTTATGTATGGGGGGCATCTAAGGGCCCCCAAGCCCCGGGGACCGCCACCCCCGGGGCTTTCTTTTAAAATGGTGCGGGAGGGCTCTGAGCCCTCCCGCAGCCCCGAGGACCACCACCTCCCCGGGGCTTCTTTTTTTTTTAGTTTTTCCTGTGTGGGGGGGCTCGAGCCCCCCCACACGCCCCGGGGACCGCCACCTCCCCGGGGCTGTGCTGATGTGGGGAGGGGGGCCGCGCGGCCCCCCTCCTGGAGCCTGTGGTGGCCCTGGGGACCGCCACCCCCCAGGGCCGGCTCCTGCAGTGTCCCGGGGTGCCTACCCCCGGGACACTGCTGTTTGCAATGACAGGACGGGAGCCTCGCGGCTCCCGTCCTGTCATTGCAAACTGCTTTGGATATTGGAAGAGAGAGCAGGGAAACCTGCTCTCGCTTCCAATATCCAAAGACAATTGCTTTTCCACACGGGGAGCAGCATGTTAGCTGCTCTCCATGTGTAAAAGCAATGCCGGCTCCCGTAGGACACGGGGAGTCGGCGGGACTGTGGGGGGTTTGGGGACCCCCCCACAGTCCCCAACCAGAGGCCAGGCCCCGGGGGATGGGGTCCCCGGGGCAAGTAGTGGCCCGGGAGGGGGGCCACGCGGCCCCCCTCCACAGAAATAATTTTTTTTTTTTAAATTAAAAAAAAAAAAAAGGGGGTAAGGCCCTGGGGGATGGGGTCCCCAGGGCCCAAAAATAAGAAAAAGGAAGGGGGGCCACACAGCCCCCCTTCAGGGGGAAAAAAAAAAAAACGATCGGCCCGCAGGCCCCGCCCCTTCCTTCACCACTCTGCAAACGCGCCCCTGGCGCGTTTGCAGATGGAGTAATTCCCTTTGAATACTGGGGGTCCCTGGGGGCCAACTAGCCCACCAGGAACCTCCAGTATGCGCCAGGGGCTGCGTTGCAGAGAGGTGTACAGAGGCCACGCCCCTTTATACACCTCTCTGCAACGCAGCTCTGTGGCGCTTTTGGAGGTACATGGTGGGCTAGTTGGCCCCCAGGAACCCTCAGGATTCAAGGGACTTAATCCCCCAACTTAAAACGCGCCACGGGGCGTGTTTGCACAGTGGTGAAGGGAGGGGCGGGGCTTCAGGTGACATGTGTGCAAACAGGCCCCGTGGCGCGTTTTAAGATGGGGAATTAAATCCCCTTCAATCCTGAGGGTCCCTGGGGGCCAACTAGCCAAACAGGTACATCCAGAAAGCGCCACAGAGCTGCGTTGCAGAGAGGTGTAAAAAGGGGTGTGGCCTCTCTACACGTCTCTGCAACGCAGCCCCCTGGCGCATACTGGAGGTTCCTGGTGGGCTAGTTGGCCCCTAGGGACCCTCATGATTCAAGGGGACTTAATCCCCCAACTTAAAACGCGCCACGGGGCGCGTTTGCACAGATGTCACCTCAGGCCCCGCCCCCTACCTTCACCATTGTGCAAATATTCCTCTAAAATCTGCCGAACTACGAATTCGGATTTACTCACCTGTTATCAGGAGAGACCTCAGTGCTGCATCTTTCAGCCCAGTACTAATCCTGAAAAGTAATTTTAACCGTACTTACCAGTAACTTGAATTTCCTTCCATCGGATATCATTGCCTGCTTTTTGCTGAAAAAGTTTCTAAGTGTTGATTTTTGAAACATACAAATATTCCTCTAAAATCAGCCGAAATACAAATTCCGATTTACTCACCTGTTATCAGGAGAGACCTCAGTGCTGTATCTTTCAGCCCAGTACTGGTCCTGAAAAGTAATTTTAACCGTACTTACCAGTAACTTGAATTTCCTTCCATAGGCTAACATTGACTGGTTTCACTTGGAAATTCTTCTAAGTGTGGAGTTTTGGAACTTTAAAATATTCCTCTAAAATCAGCCGAAATACGAATTCCGATTTATTCACCTGTTATCAGGAGAGACCTCAGTGCTGCATCTTTTAGCCCAGCACTGACCCTGAAAAGTAATTTTAACCGTACTTACCAGTAACTTATATTTTCTTCCATAGGAATCCATTGTCTGGTTTTCAGCAGAAAAGTTTCAAAGTGTCGATTTTCACAAACTACAAATATTCCTTAAAAATCGCCTGTATGACTTAAACGCATTCTTTCAACTGTTTACAGGAGATGCACCAGTGCTGGATCCAGGATCCAACACTGAGTAAGAAAAAGTAACGATAACAGTTTTTACCTGCTAAGTGAATTTCCTTCCATAGGATAACATTGGTGATTCTATGAGAAAAAGTTTCAGTGTCAACTTTTAAAATACAATAATATTCCTTAAAAATCACTAATGTAACCAAAACGCTTTTACTCAACTGTTTACAGGAGATGTCCCAGGACTGAATCTAGGATCCAGTCCTGTGGTTAGAAAAGTAATCCATAAAGTAACTAATTGCATTTAACTAGAAATTCACATTGAGCTGAATGTTGCATTGTGTTTGAAAATGTGTTGCCCATTGCAACAACTGTAACTACTGTACTTAAAAGTCTATTGCCTATGTGCAAAGTATTTAAACTAAAGTAATTCATTCTGAGAAAGTATTTTTTGTAATGTATAATGTAATTACAATGTAATTTAAAAAATAAAATATGTAAAAAAAATTGTTTCTAAAAATGTAGTAAATCAGTATTAAAAAAATAAATATAACAATTAATACATTTAAAAATTGTCATTTACAAAACCTTTGAAATTCACTGAAAAAACCGTAGGTTTCAGACATGTTATAGTTAGGAATTAGCATTTAAAAAACCTTTGAAATTCACTGAAAAAACCATAGGTTTCAGACACGTTATAGTTAGAAATTAGCATTTAAAAAACCTTTGAAATTCACTGAAAAAACCATAGGTTTCAGGCACGTTATAGTTAGAAATTTGCATTTAAAAAACCTTAAAAAATCACTGAAAAAACCATAAGGTTTTAGGGACAGTTATAGTTAGTTGGACATTGCACTCGTACAAAACCCGTGAAATTCCCCCGTTATAGTTAGTTCAGGTAACTATAACTCGCGCCCCGCAATGCACTGCTGATGACGTCACATATTACATCACTCATGACATGGTCAGTGACATCACTGATGACATCACTGATGACATCTCAAATGACATCACTGATGACATCATCCATGTGATAATTTCATGCATCTTCTCACACCCTAATATAAGTTTTGAAACACCCACTCTAAATTACAGACTGCCATTCTCAAAACCATACACACTCCAATACCAATAAGTACATACCCACTCACTGATTCTTAGGTCTACACACACACATCTACTCACTCACCCGTACAGTCACTCATACTTACAGTCACTCAGTACAGGACTATCATATGCACTCATACACCTATATAAACACTCACACAACGCAACTCATCCATAGAGGTACTCACACACCTAGTCAGTCATGAAAATAATTAATCACACTCCAATTTACTCACCTATACAGTTATACACACCAGCTCACTTACTCATAAAAATACTAGCACATTCTTACGCTCCTATGCAATCACTGATGCAAGCACACACTCATCCATATAGCCACTCTCACAATCACACACTCTCACTTATAGCCATTTATATACTCCAACACACATATATACTGCCTTTCACATATGTAGTTACTCACACATGTACCACTGAGATATACATTCAATCACTAACACACCCATACACACACTCACCCACCCATACAGTCCATCACAGACGCACTCTTGAAACCATGCACCCAGTGAATCACCCACTCACACATCTATGCACAGAGTCACACTCACCCCACCCACACAAACACTGAGGCACCCATACAGATACTCAGAGAACCAATCCATAACCCATATAGACACTCATTTAGCTAGTCAGAAACCCATGCAGCTGCTTACACAACAACAGACAGACGGATACAGACATTCACACAGTTTAGTCACTCACCCATGCATCCAGTAAGATACGTTTAATCACTCACTTATAGACTCAGTCACGCACCTACTAAATCATCCATTCAGACACTTATACACCCACTCATTCTTCAATACGCCTTTCCCTATATATATTAAACATATTTAAACTTTACACAAACACACAGTCACTGGATGATGTCATCAGTGATGTCATTTGAGATGTCATCAGTGATGTCATCAGTGATGTCACTGACCATGTCATGAGTGATGTAATATGTGACGTCATCAGCAGTGCATTGCGGGGCGCGAGTTATAGTTACCTGAACTAACTATAACGGGGGAATTTCACGGGTTTTGTACGAGTGCAATGTCCAACTAACTATAACTGTCCCTAAAACCTTATGGTTTTTTCAGTGATTTTTAAGGTTTTTTAAGTGCAAATTTCTAACTATAACGTGCCTGAAACCTATGGTTTTTTCAGTGAATATATATATATGTATATTTATTTGAAAATTTTCATATAGACAATTATAAAATAAATTAAAATTAATAGTTAATTTATTGTTTTAAAGCAAATATATATATATATATATATATAACATGTTATATACGTATGTTTAAATTTTTTAAATTACATTTATTTGTTATATTTGTTAAAATCTATATTAAATCGAATTTATTTTTTTAAAGGTAATTTTTATTATTTAATATATTTAATATTATTTTTTATACATATATTAAAATCGATATTTTGTCGAACTATAATTTTTACATCTATATTTTTTTCTCGATATTTTTGTACTTATTATAAATATAGGATGTCGATATTTTTGACATCGATATTTATAACTCAATATTTATGTATGGGGATATTTCGGGGTCAATATTCTATCAGTGAACCGCATAAATCAGTGAATATGTTGGCTTCCATTGCTTAAGTGAAGGAAGATGGCGGCCTCCGTGAACTAAGATGGAGTCGGACCTATATGAGATGGAGTTAGACTTTAGCGACTTTCTGTCAGTTTCAGCCTACAAATTTGCATATAGCTACTTGAATGATGACTTCTCATTTTCTGAAGGATAAATACATACACCAACACTGGTTCACAATGAGTAGTCAACATAGAATCTTACCAATAATGGAGTGTTACTGAAATAGTTGATGACACCCTAGTACACTTAGGGACTACAGACACTGCAAGAACAAGTGTTAAAAAAGTTCTATTTTTGGGAAACTTTTTTTTCAGTGTTTGTATACATTTGCAGGTGCATAATGTAATCAATGAAAAGGGAAAGATCCAATGGCTGGAGTGGGCTGCTCCTTTAATCTACACTTGGTGCTCCGGTGGGAGGGAGCATAACTTGGGTGAGGTCTGAACAGGCCAATGGGGAAATAGTGTTGATTGAGAGCCCCTATAAATATAAGTATTTCTGTATAATATTTTTGTTAAACACAAGGCTGGTAAGACCAGTCCTAAAAAGGTAAAAAAGCATATTATGTGAAAATAAATAGGGTTTAGAAGCACTGAAAGAGTGGGAGCTGCAAAGCAGAAATAAAGGAGTTCCACATACAAGTTTCAAATGTATTTATAAAGTGCATAGTTAATTAAAACCATTGCACATACACAGATAATGAAATGAACGTCACACACTTATTATGATTACAAAACGAGATAGTAAAAACGAGACATATTTTAAAATCATTACATAAAAAAAACTACACTAAATAATTTACAACTGGCAATCTGAACGTATCGGTACTAAAGTGACAGTGTGAAATGATGTCAAGATTTTCCTCCAATTCTCTCTTAATTTATAAGCAGGGTTCTATCTTAAATGTGATTAAAACTGGATACGATAGCACATGTTTTTTACAGTTTGATTACATGGATTCCAGTGCGGATGGTATAATTAAAACTTGACATGATAATACATTTTTATACGCTCTGCTTATCTGGAGTCAGGAGAATCAGTTCAGTTACCATGATATTCATGAGTCATAATATTCTGTCTGGCCCTCCAGACATTTTACCTCTGCAATGAATGCTACCATATACTTTACAAACCGCACATTTAAATGAGTGTGCTCATGGATAAGTGCTGTAATAAGGGCTTGTCTACATGTTCGTATCTTGAGATGATTGTATATGCCTCGTAGCATTTCTCTTTGTTCTATCAGCATCACAGGGCAAATGCAGAAAATATCACAGACTCTTTGCCCTAGACACACAGCCTGCAGGTTATCATACCTGTCTTTTTTTACCCAGTGTGGTATTCTATCCCACGTCTGGTGATTGCCTAGTCGGAGTCCATAAACTGTGATTTTATGTGGTGCGCATACCCATGATCAAAATAAGGCTGAGGCTTAGGAATCTTGTAAGGTCCCGATTACGAGTTTGGAGGTCCACGGACCACCAGACTCGAGGGGGCAGTCTCCGGATCGCCCTGTTACAATACGGGCGGTGGGACCGCCACAGCTCCGCCGCTCCCACCATGGAACCATGCTCCCTGGCGGTGTTGCGGCAGTCAGGAGGCAGTAATATGCTTGGCGGGACCGCGGTGGTCCTGCCAAGCATATAACAAGTTTTCTCTCCACCAGGGTTCTCATGGTGGTTCCACTGCAATGTAAACCATGGCAGAGAGGAAACAATGGGGGCCCTACAGGGCCCCATGGTGCCTCACGCCCAGTGGATGCACACAGGCGGTGCACAACATGTGCCCCCTTGGAGCATGCACACCACTTCCTGAACCGGCATGGAATTTTCAGTCCGTGCCGTGCAGGAACTGTTTTTGGCGTTCCCATTGTGGCGCCCATTTACAGGGCACTACCATGGAAACATCAAAAACAAAGCCTGCCAGACAGGAGGAAACTCCTAATCTGGCAGGCGGTCTGACCACGACTTTGGTGGTGCGGGCCCGGTTCCGCAGCGCCAAAGTCGTAATTGGGCCCTTAGTTTTAATGACCTGCCACGCGTATGTCCTCTTTGCAAAGATAGTTTTATCCTCTTGTAGTGAAAGCCCCCTGGTTATATTGTTAAGCTGTTTTATAAAAATTATGAGTGTTGCCCCGACCTCCCATAGGTTAGGAGCTTGAAGTAATTGTAAAGCTTTGAAGAAACCGTCTGAGAGTTGCACTAGAGTCTTGTTTGTTTATTTCCTACCAAACTCGTGATGCTAGCGAATTTCCATCCGCCAGCACATCTTAAGGAAATAGCATTTTGTTGCCCAGGACTGCTTTATCAGCCTGAACTCCATTCGGACCTGTGCCAGTGAGGAGAGTTCCCCATACAAGGGTTCCTCATTTGCATGTATGAGAATCTTGTTTTTGATTTTTTGTCACTTTGATTGCAAAGCGGAGGGGTGTTTCTTGCTCCATTTGCTTTTGCAAATCTGTAGACATGAGGTGGTTATCTCCACATTACTATTTAGGAACCTCCTGGTGTACATTAAAATAAACTTTTTAGGAGGGCCCTTGCATCTGCATTGTGCGCTCTATGAGAGAGAGACTACTACTTGCCATTCCTGTTCGAATCATGCACAAGCCTATTCAGGGGCGGTACCTCCATTAGGGCACTGGGGCGTTGTCCCCCTTATATTTTGCCCCCATATTAAGTGTGAGTTGACTGACCACGGGTGGTCCGGGCCGGTTGCACTATCCCTGAGGGCAGGTCCTGACTCCTGGGATGCCAGTTGAGCCTGAGGGAGTCGGGCTTACAATGTTAGTGACACTCAGACTGACACTATCAGAGTTGGGTCCCAAGTGGGCATGTCGGGTTGGACTCCCTCTCATCAGGCTAACACGACCGTTTACATTTTTAATGATCACACATACTCAAGTTCAGGCACGGGTTGGCCGTATTTCCTCCCCAGGTCGGACGTTACCCCAAAATAGAATCCAATGCAACATTTTGTTTTAATCATAGTTGTTTCAACTTGGAACAACCATGATTAAAAAATAATATTTTCAACCCAAGATGCGCGCGCCGAGCCAGGCTATTCCTTAAAAGTAATGGGACAGGACAGCACAGAACGGAGGTGCGCACCAGCAGAGGGTCCTTTTGTTTGTCATTGTCGGATTTGGGTCACTCCATTCTGCATGATTTGAGCCAGGCCTGTAATAATAATGCTGACTACATTAGCCCCCGCATCAAGGGCGGGCTGCTTCAACCATGCATCAGGCGTTTCCATGGGGCTGGAAGGGTTGGGGGGGGGCGGTTTTGTAGCAGTGCGTTTTACATTCACTGCAGAGGTCCTTATATCCAGCAGATTCCAGCCTACGCAAAATATGTTAACCACATGAAACAATAATAGACAAAACAAGGGTCGGCATAACTGCCACAGACCCTCTGGGTGGCCTTACTTTCTACAGACAGTAAGAAAGCACATACTGGACGGTGGCTTGGACGCCGAAGCAAGATGGCGGACTTCATGTGAGCTCCGCTCGGACGCGGAGACTCTCTGGGCTATCCTGCCTCAAATTGTGGAGTTTTTTGGTCGTAAGTGGTGGCCCTGAACTCTGGGAATGGCGGTGAGTCGAAAGACCGCTCTTAGTTCAATGCGACTGCTGAACGAAACCTGGAAGCTGCGGCGGTGATTTCTCCCTCATCAAATCACGAGCGGCCGCCATTTTAAATTACGGCGCTCGCGTTCCGTTTTTTCAGTCAGGAAATGCCGCCCGTGTAAAATTCCTTAATGCTGCCGATACGGAGATAGAGAGGAAGAGAAGAATACCTCGCCATTTTCTAAGTTATCTATGCATGTGAGTTGCAGGGGATGGAGGAGGCTTCCCAATAGTAACCTGCAGTTCCTTCCTACTTTATGGCAGTCATGTGGATTATACAAGAGGGAGAACACCTTGATTTTCTCACGTCCTCACATAGAATTTGATATTCCAGTTTGTGGTTGCTGTTGGGAATTTTTCTTCACTGTTTACAGTCACTCTATCCAAAACCAGTTCTTCTTGATTACCTCTGGTTGATCGCTGTTTCTTCTGCCCTCTCCTTTGGTGTATGGGTCCAACTCGCCCGTTTTTAGTCACTACTCGTCGATATCCACCACAATTCAAGATGGCGAGTGACCCTCACACCTCCTCTAGATCATCATCCTCAGGTGCTAAACCAAAGAGACATAAGAATGATCCCCCGTCACCTATTCATACCTCACAAAATCCTGTTCTGGACTCTATTCTGGAGGAAGTACGTGGTCTTCAGCCCTTTATGTCTACTACCAACGAAAAGCTAAAACAAATTGAAGACCGCTGGATAATTATGGAGGGCAAGGGAACGGAACTTGAACAACGTGTTGGGGATCTGCAAGATATATCTAATAAAATTCCACTGTTAGAACAAGAGATCCACAAACTCAAACTTCATACTGAAGACTTGGAAAATCGTAATCGACGGAATAATCTCTGCATTTACGGCCTGCCGGAAAATATTGAAGGGCCTGATATGGTATCCTTTCTGAAGAAGTTTCTGACGGACCTCCTAGAGCTTCAATCCTCTCCTACTCTCAACATACAACGGGCACACCGTCTGGGCCGTCTTCAACCTAATCCAAACAAGCCACGTGGTATCATAATGCTTTTTTTGGAATTTACTGAACTAATGCATGTTTTGAGAGCGGTTAAGACCAAACGTCACCTCACTTGGTCAGGTCATAATATTTTTATTTCACAAGATGTTTCTAATGCAACGAATGCTCGTCGTAAGGAATTTTTGGCTCTTCGTCCCCAGATGAGACACTTGAACATTCAATATGGCATTCTTCACCCTTGCCTCTGTAAAGTTACTCATGAAGGAAGATCACGTTCCTTCGACGATCCTGATAAATTGAAACTCTTTCTCAACAATATTCCTCAACAGAATATGGAAAACTAATGTTCTAACACTGTTTCAGTTTTACTGGTTGATTGGTTATTGTTGATTTTACAACTGTACCTCTACCTTCCTTTGTTGATGTATTCTTCCCTTATAATGTTTTTGCTCCTTTCAAATCTCTTCCTTTCTTCCTTTATTTCCTACTAATTATTATTCTTTTATTTATTAATGAGGCTTATTAATATCTATTTACTCGTACCGCTGTCCTTGCTTTATCGTCACCTTGCTCCCCTCTCCCTTTTTGCTGGTTTATCTTCAGACCAGGATTAATTTCCTTGATCTGTTTACTCTCCCTATTTCTCTGTATTTCTCTCTTCATTATCTTCTCATTCTCTCCTATCCTTCTATTTACCTTCTTTTCTTTCATGGTGTGTTTTGTCTATCTATTTTTTGTATATCTGAGTGTTTTTCACTATATTTACTTAAGGGTTTTATCTTTCTTTCTTTTTGTGTGAAAATTATTGGTTTCTTTTTTTCTCCCATTGGTCTTGCAATTTATTGTTCCTGTTTCTTTATTTATTCCTTGCACCACTTTTATTATCCGCTCCCTTACTCGATGTTTTTCTTTCATCATTCTTTTATATACATGAGTGTTTTTTCCTATTTCTACTCTTTCTGTAAATCCATCATCCCATGTTTTGTGTTTATATCTAATTCTTGTTACTTTTTATTATGTTCAACTTTTGCAGCTTGTTATACCTGTGTCCAATTGTATCTCCTCACCCCTCATCATGGTTAACGTTGTCTCGTGGAATGTACGTGGTCTAGGTCATCCTGTCAAGCGTCAGAAGGTATTGTCCCATCTTTCTAAACTTAATGTTCATGTTGCTTTCTTACAAGAAACTCACTGTAATGATGCAGAATTGCTTAAACTAAAACGACAATGGGTTAGTCAAATTGTTTTCTCACCTGCAATTGATCGGCATGGTGGGGTTGCTATCTTATTTCATAAATCTATTAATGCACAGATACTATCAACTGAATGTGATTCTGGTGGGCGATGGGTTATGGTAGATGCCACTATTCATAAAAAACAAATTACTTTTTTAAATATCTATGTCCCAGTAAAACCTGATCCACAATTTTGGGAATGTATTAAATTGAAATTATCCTCAATTTCTAACCCCAATATAATTGTTGGTGGAGATTTCAATAATTGGTTAGATCCTTTTTCTGACAGAAAATCCAACTGTAAATTTAAACCTGACAAAACCCACAAATCTTTTCAATCTGCTATTGCCTCCCGCCCATTTTATGATGTATGGAGGACTTGTAACCCAGATTTTAATGAATACACATTTTTCTCCAATGTACATCATACTATGTCCCGCATTGATTATATTTTGACCTCTAAGTCCTTGCTCCCATGTATTCATTCCTCTGAAATTGGGTCTATTTTTATTTCTGATCATGCCCCCATGTCCGCCTCTTTTGATTTCTCAGTTAACACTTGCAAACAAGGTCGTTGGCGTTTTAACAATTACCTGCTCTCAGACAAAACATTTATTGCAGAAACTACTTCCTTTATTAAGGAATTTTTTCTAATAAACCAACCTTCGGATACCTCAATTACTAATAATTGGGATGCCTTTAAAGCTTCATTTAGAGCCTTTACAATTGCTTACTCTGCAAGAAAAAGAAACTACTCAATGCTGAGTATCATGATACCCTTCAGAAAATAAAAATTTTGGAGCATAATTATTTTTCGTCTAAATCCCCCTTTGCTTTGCAAGAACTGATTAAGGCCAAAGCTAATTTAAATAAAATTGCCACTGTGGACGTATGTAATATTCTGCTTAAGATAAAATCCAAATTCCACGGAGGCCAAAATAAGGCAGGGAAAATGTTAGCCAATTATTTAAAGATAAAATCAGAACGGAAAACTATTGGACCTATCCATTCAGAAACAACTAATAAACTCTTATCCTCTGATTCAGATATTATAAGTACCTTCCAATCCTATTATGAACTCTTGTATACTGATGATTCATCTCCCTCTGAACATGATTTCAATACTTTTTTCCAAGGTATCCCTAAACCTTCCTCTCTACCCGATATTTTTTCCCCTCTTGAAAAAGATATATCTCTCCAAGAAATTATTGATGCCCTCAAATCCCTAAAAAAGGCCAAAGCTCCGGGTCCAGACGGATTCTCAGTTGAATTACTTTCAGCCTTTTCCACAATTTTTGCCCCAAAATTATTGGAACTTTTTAAATCATTTTTATCCAACTCCAGAGCAGATGGGTCTTTTTTAGAAGCCCTTATTGTTGTCATTCCCAAACCGGACAAAGACTCCTCTTTTTGTAAAAACTTTAGACCTATTTCTCTGATTAATTACGATTGTAAAATTTTCGCAAAAATGTTAGCATCTCGCTTAGACAAGCTTATCCCATCCCTTATTAAACCTGAACAAGTTGGCTTTATTAAAGGCCGCCTTGCCTCTGATAACGCTAGAATGTTTTCTAATATTCTTCCCCTTGGAAAGAAGTATTCGTCTCCTTTAGCTGCCCTTTCACTTGATGCTGAAAAGGCCTTTGACCGCATAAACTGGCAATACATGTTCCATACTCTTAAGTCTTGGTCAAAGGTTTATTTCTCATATCAAATTATTATATACTGCCCCACGTGCATGTGTTTTTGTGAATGGCCTCTACTCCTCGTATTTTAAATTACAAAGAGGTACTCGCCAAGGTTGCCCCCTATCCCCATTACTTTTTCTCCTCTGTTTAGAACCATTTCTTGAACGTATTAGGCATAATCCTGACATTACTGGTTTTCAATTTAAATCTCATGAAATTAAACTTTTTGCTTATGCAGATGATGTCCTTATTTATATGGCTAACCCATCCAAATCCCTTCCAAATTTTTTACAAGAGATTGACTTATTCTCAACTGTTTCTGGATACAAACTTAACTTTTCCAAAACTGAAGTCCTACCTATGAATGATTTATGTTATCGTTACATGTTTAATACAACTAAATTTAACTGGTGCCCCCAAAAGATTAAATATCTGGGAACATGGTTTTCCTCTACTATTCCTGAAACCTTATCCTATAATTTCTCTGCTCTAAAACTAAAACTCACTAAATTATTATCTTCCTGGTCCCCATTATTTTTATCTTGGTGGGGTAGACTAGACACAATTAAGATGATGATTGTTCCCCAAGTTCTTTATATACTCTCAATGTTACCCTTCAAAATACCTAATTATTACTTTTCCCAAATCAACTCAATATGTACCAAATTTTTATGGAACAACAAACGTACTAGGATTGCTTTATCTAAACTAATACGTCCAAAGTCTGAAGGTGGGGTCCGATTTCCGAACTTTAAATTGTATCACACTGCATTTTTGATCCGTCAGTTCTATGCGTTGACCAAAGATTATCAAGACTCCTTAATGCCAACATGGATTACAGTTGAAAGATCGTTGTTAAATGATTTTCCATTTCAAGATGTTGTATTTATGACTAATTGTACTTTCATTTCTAAGTTTCCTATCCTAAAATACTCCCACCATATAATTCACACCCTTTTTTTCCAAGATTTTGACTCCTATCAATCCTTTCTAGCCTCTTCTCTATGGTACAATATACACATCAAGTTTAGACACAAGTCCTTTTACTACAAACACTGGAAGGAAAAGGGCATCTTTTATGTACACCAATTGATTACCATCAATTCGATTTTGCCTTTTTCTCAACTTCAAAGAAAATTCAATCTTCCAGATTCTTACCTTCAGCAATACAATACATTAACAACCAGTCTCCACACACATCTACAAAAACTCCAATCTAACCCTGTATCTACTTCATTTTCTCCTACTACTCCCCTATTCCATGTCCCCCTTGACCCTACTCCTAGTGCCTCTTTTATTTATAAAACGCTCTCTTCATCTATAACCACACGGAGTAAATCGCCTATTGAATTACTTTGGGAACTGGACTTATCTCAAACGTTATCAGTTTATCAGTGGGACAAAGTGTGGCAGAAGATTTCTAAAACATCTAAAGCGGCCAACATTACACAGTCCCTATACTTTATCTACAACAGGGTCGTTGTTACTCCCCTCTTCTTACATAAAATTGACCATTCTAAATCTCCATCATGCTGGTCTTGTCTCTCTGCTGAAGGCTCTCTATTGCACCTACTCTTTTACTGCCCAAGGGTACAGGATTTTTGGAAAACTATCTGGTCGAAGTGTCTACTAATCTTTTCTTGCAATGTACCATTTGCTATCCACAATATCTTTCTAGGTACCCTATCTAAAGACTTCCATTATATCCCCTCCAAAACTATACTACTTGACCTTTTTATCGCCATTGATTTTAAAGTCATACTAACCTGCTGGAAAGATAACTCTAAATTATCCTTTTTGCTATGGTGGAACCTAATTTGTGACGAACACAGAATTTCCTCTGTTTCTCACTCATCAACTTACCTAAAAATTAAATCAGACCTTCTTTGGTTACCCTTTACTACCTTTCTTTCTTCACACTCATCTCTCTTATAACACCCACTCTTCTTCCTCCCTCTCTTCCTCCCTCTCTTCTTCTTTTGTCTATTCTTATCCTTTCCTTTCTCTTACTTCATTCCTAAAACACACAAGCCCTACTATCTTTTCTCATGAGAACACACTTATCTACATTATTGACATATCTACTTTAATTCAGTACATATCTTTTTCTAATGAATATATTTAATTTATAATACCTACCAATGTTACTATCCCTTTTTGCTTATTCAAATGATTATTTCACTTGTTGATATTGCTGAGGATGTCTTTATCTATTTCTATTTTGTACTACTTGTGTTAACTTTGTGTTGATCTTCTCAATAAAAATTATTGAACAAAAAGAAAAAAAGAAAGCACATACTTTCCACTCTTTCTGCGAGAAGATATTCCGACATCAGCACGAGAGTTCTACCTTACTCAAGGTACTCAGACACTGCAGGTAAATAGTTTCTAGGTGCCATGTGATGTACAGGTTAGCGCCTTTCCGGGTATCCGATAGGGACACGGTTCAGTTCAAAACTTATTTTGTTATGCACATTTGGTTTGTAACATTGTTTTCCATAATTTGTCGTTATTGTTATTATTGAGTGATAATATTTTGGACCTCCCCAGTGTCTTCCAGGCTTCCTTAAAGACTTCGCTGATAGTTTAATGTCACACTGTCATCAAAAACAACAAAGGTTCTGTGCCACAGTAAATAATAACTTCTACTATATGGGAGAAAACCCGAAAGCAAAATGTAGTAAAATAAAAAGAAAACCCACCATAAGCAACAATAAAAGTGGCAAGATAATGTTGGTGATTGATGTACCTCTTGGAGAGAGATCGGAGTATTGTCTAGTGGTAGTGTTGACTCATCTGAGGTAGCGCAGAGGGTTAATAGGCCTGCTGCAAAGAACTGATACTATGCAGATCACAGAACAGTATTTTATTGGCAATGCTCAGTGGGATACTGCTTTTATCACAGAGATCCTTTTGTTACTGTGCAGTTCATAAGTTACAATCATAATCTAGCACAGTGAGCTATGAACTGCCATCCAAGAGTTGCATGCAAAATGTCTGGACAAACATAAACCAGACACTAACTCACTGATCCGTTCCTCCACATGTTAATCTTAGAGGATCTCCCACTGACATATTCTCAGCTTGTATTTCCTATATCTGTATTATGTTATGTCAAAGTCAGCTTTCACTGACCCAAGAACTACTCGCCATCTTTGTAACCAAAGTACTTGAAATATGTGGCTTGACAGGAGCAAATTCTGTGGCATTGTTGACTAAATTCTGTGACATGAAAAAGGCTCATTATGCAGAAGGTTTTGTGAGTAAAGGCAGTTTATGCGCATCTTGTATGTCATTTTGCATGTTTGGGTGTTGATGCAAACCAGTCCAAACACTTACAAATGTCACCAGCCGCCACTGAGCCTATTGTGAACTAGTCATAAATATTCAGTGTCCTTGTGTGTTCAATGCTTCATACATGTGTCCAACCAATGCCATTCGTTATAAAGCAGGCAGTTGCCACACCTTTGCGATTCTATACCAAAGAGTCTTAAAACTGCCAATCTTTGTGAGAGTTTATAGGGAGAAAGAGCCCTGGCCTTGGCGAGGGGGGCTTTCGACCCTTTGTTGCTCTGCCTAAAAAGTCATAGCTGTGTTACCTAAAAAGTCATAGCTACACTCCCCCACAGCTACAAGGAGCTCATCTGACGACACCGCCCATGACCTTGGGAGATTTTAATTAAAGCCCGACTGGCAGCGCGTTCAGACCAGAGCAGGAATCCCCCTCTCTGCGAGGGTCTTCAGCTCACCGTGTGACTGCGCCTGCACACGGTGTAGCCGAGCGAGGATGCATGGCAGTGTGTCACAGGGCGGCACCGTGGGAGCTTTAGGACTTGGAGGCTCCGTTCGCATAGCGTCATGACAGAAATAATAACAAGTCTATAAGTGAAACTAAAATTTCTATTGGACTTGCATTTAATGCTTCAATCATGCAACACTTCCACATAATTAAAACAATGTTACCTACTCGTTTTGATAAAGAGGCTGACATGCCCATCCCAGGATGTGCGCAGTCTCTGTGTTCACTCCAGTCCCATACAGCTTTAGATTCAGCATCGTTTCAAGAGGAAGACTTTGTACATGTACAAGAAAGTCGATTCTGGAAAAAAAACATATGTTGGACCATCTTAAAATCGCTCTATGTTGATTCTGTTTCCGCAGTTTTATTTCTAGACTCGGTTAGTATGATCGCTTACTTTAGCTTTGCAGGGCCCCTGTGGCAAAATATCGTTCGACAATCCGAGTTTGGACTGTGAATTTATTAAACATATTCCGGAAAAGCATGCGTTGTAAAGTGGAAACACATACAGGAAAGGGGTAAGACAGGGTCTAAAACATTTTTTTGCAGCTTAGTAGATCTAGAGAGGGCTTGAAAAAGGCTAGCACTGAAGGATGAGGATGGGGCAAATTATGTGGCTTGGGGTCGCTGTGTAGTGTTGCTCCTTTCCAGATGGGTGCATTTTTGTGTAACTGAGAACAGGAGTTTAATACATGTTTAAGCTTTGCAGATAACTGGTAAGTTGGCATGGAAAATGGCAGATACATGGTAAGCCATTGAGGATCAGGTCAAAGTGTGCTTCTTTTCTTTCTCGTTAGAAAACACAAGTAGATCTAATGTCAATATTGACCCCAACCCCAGTGAAACACAGCAAGGCAGGATGAACAAAAACCCCTTATGAAGTGATGCCAAAAAGCAGGAGAGAAGATGTGGCCTAATGGTAACAGCTGCCGACTTTCGCAGTGGGGAACAAGGTTCGAGGTAATCTCCCTGTGCCTGAAGAAAGCACAAAAAATCTGACCTTATGTAACACACATGGGCATCGTGTAAAGTGCTGTACTGGCCCTGGGTCATGTTCGGGCTATATACAACTGCAACATAAAAACAGCACCAAACAAATAGTACAATGATACTGTATATGTCAACTTGTATCACGCTATCCAAGTGGGCTCTGAGCAGCCTGCAGTGAAATGTTTAAGGTAATCAATCATGTTACAGTATTTTAGAAAGTAACCACTGTGACTAGTGTATGAATGCGCAACATGCTTGTAAATGTTGTCTACGTGCTACTTGTGGGTCCTGACTAAAAATTACCCCAATAAATTCAGAGGTAGGCATTACTGCAGTAAATCACCCAGCATTTCCATGCCTTATTGTGAAATACTGTATGTGCTGAGAGCTATTACACAGCACTTTCTGCTGTTAGACCTGACATCCTTGGCATGGTAGTTCCTCCAGACCTTTTGCCTTCACGCCCCTGTTTTTATTGAATTTGTTGTCGTGTTTTTACTGTTGTAAGGCTATCTCTAACTTAGACTAACATTGGGTTACCTTATTACATTTAAGTTTTAACTTCAGTTTGGGAACATACATAGAACTGCTTCTTCCACTCATTTGAATTTTAATTTAAAACCCTCTATAATGGTAAAGTTGTATTTTTAGTTACTATTCTGAAAATGCCACCCGTTGAAAGTTGGTATTTTTCTGCCTAAACCAAATGTGTTTTCTGCCAGTGTCCATGGTCATATGACTGTGAATGGCTTTCATTTGGTGTGGTGCGTACTCCTTACATATATGGGGACAAAAGAATTCTTCGATGTGACTTCCTTGTAACTGCCCAGCTGACCAGCACCAACCAGACCTACCTGAGCCCTGCTGCTGGCCTCTGCTGTATTGAGTACTGCTCTCCAAGAGGCCCCCCTCAGGTCCTGGACCTTTGGCTGGCATCAGAGTGTACTCCTCCCGAACTCCAGGTTAAAATCCAGAAATTTGCACTCCTTGCAACGAGAAGCATATTCTTCGCACCAAGAAATGACCGTCCGCAATGACTGGCAATGCCAAGCCCCAACTATGACCTGCTCTTCGCATATGCAACAAGCGTCCATGACCACAACAACCACCACGTTCCCTACCAACACGAAGCTCCAGCAATGACCAGCTCTTTGCACTGCCAGCAGCCGCCAGTATCGATCACCAGTGCAAAGCTCAAGCAGTGACTTGCTCCTCACGCCAACATCGACCTCCTCACAGCTCCCATCAATGCGAAACTCCAGCTGCGGCTCCGTGTATGGACTGGGACTTTGAGAAGGTAAAACCTCCATCAGTGCAAACCTCGACCATGTATCTGACCCACGCTCCATCACGGTTGTCCTGAGCATATAGCTTTGACTCTGTCCAGGGCAACCAGATAGTCAGGAGTGGCGCTTTGTGCTTTTCAGCACTATTTTCACCTGAAAGCTCTATAAATTCTTTTGATGTCACTTTATTTATTAAAATTAACTCTGTATATCTAAATTAGTCTGGGATTTTGCTTGTGTTGTATTGTCACTCTAATATAGTTTGAGTGCTGCTTAAATACTTTACACATCGCCTCTAAGTTAAGCCTGACTTGTTTTGTGCCAAGCTACCAGGGGGTTAAGCACTGGATTATTTAGTGACTTTAGTGGTTCACCCTTACAAGGATTGCGTTTATTATTCAATTGCGACTCTCACCCTCTCAACTAATAACCCAATTTCTTACAACCATGAGCCATCATTGCAGTTGTAAAAGTCGTTTTTGAGGAGTACTTCGGTAGGAGAAGCAGAGGAACTGTGGTACTCCTTGAGAATTTGTGATAATCCAAACAGCTGCAACGAAAACAGTAGAAAGACTTTGCAGAAGATCGGTAATGTCATGTACTGGCTATGGGTATCTGAATTGTCAATCCAAGGCATCTAACCTTACTAAAGTGCATTTTATAAGGAATTGAAGAGTCTGACACAATTGCAAATGTTTAATCAATATTTCAGAGGAAAAGAATATTCTTTTTGCTTCCTGGGTCCTTCAATAAAATTTGATTCCTAGGTGTGGAGGCAGGTAGCTTCATAATGAAAATTAAAATTTCTGGACATGTATTGATATGCCACCAAATTTTAACTGTAGGGTAGCGTATTAATTGATTATGGTTGGCGGACATATGGCTCCCATTTGCTGGAATGTCTGGAATGCCCAGGGGCTATATCATGGAAGACAAATGTAGTAAGTGTTTTAAACCAGGCACATTCTATTGGACATTTAGTTTTGTTTGACAGGAAGCCAAGCCATTATAGTGTTTGGAAGGTAAGCATGATTTGATTACAACATTATGGTTGAGCATGGGCCAGGCTGGCAGGTTTTGAGCTAGTTGGAGATGAGCAAAATACTTTGAAGTAAACCTGTCTTGCATTGCAGTTGTCAAGCCAATAGGTGGCCAGCTCAAATCCAGAGGTCTTATATGAAGAATCTTCCGCTGAGAAATGTTTCACAAAGACAGCAGGCAATTATTTTTGACACATTGGGAAAGAGATGTGACTGTCAAATGACCCTCCCACATTGCATGCAGGACATCATTCTGGCAGTTTGTCACTCTGTGGTGGTCAACAGATCCCTCCTATTATTTCAAGTTAATCTGTGTTTCAGTGCTCAATGTGATGTGCACCGATGTGATTTGAAAGAAAGCCAATCCCCAAATAGACCTACATTCAATGGTAGAGATGTAAGAAAATGTTAACTTGACTTACTGATTCAAACATGTCTGCCTGCCACACTTGCTGCAAGCCCTCCTTCAAGTTGGTAAAGCACATCATGCCACACCCTCAAGAAAATGCAGATGTATTAATCTAAAGAACTTGCCTAAATCTTCCCAAAGTCATTTGTGGAATTCCTGTAAGTGTTAATTTAATGTTTAGAGGATTATATAGTGTGTAGTTTTCTATTTATTTTTTACCTCCTGGTTTTTGAATCTCAGATATGAATGAGGCCCCTTACTATAAACGTCTGTTTGAATGGTGTCTGCGCACAAGCAGACCTGTCACACATGGGAGCTATGTAGACCTTACAATTTAAATGGAAAATGAAACAAAATGTCCTTTCCTTTTGACTGAAGTGTAAGCTTGTAGCATTTTAACTGTATTTACAATTTTGGTAAAGTGAAAACGACTTAAATATTATTTTGGAATAGCTCAACATAGAAAAGCCATTAACTTTACGTTGTTGACCTAGAAGCATTTTTAATATATTTTTATCTATGTGATATTTCCCTAACCAGCCCTAATGAGTTTTGACCTACCCTGATGGGCCCATTTAATTATTATGCTCACCAGCTGGCAGTTTAAAGCCTTTAGTAAAATAATTAGCCCATTTGGGGGCTTAGCCTTCACCTGAATGAGGAATGAGGTGAGGAAGGAATCTTCATTGGCTGATTAGCTTCATTCTTTGCCAAGCCTGGACATATCTTTTTCACAGGGGCAATGGGAGGGCACGCAGAACTCTGTCACTAGTCATTCCTTTTGAAGTCTTGAGAGGGAAGAAATCAGTTTAGGGTGGGCAGAGTTAAGGTAATGGGTGAGGCATTCCAGAAAATCACTTGATTTTCCAATCTAGAAAAATACCAGAATGCTGAGACGGGGGAGTGTCAGCCTGTTGGCTGCTTGCAGGAAATGGGAAAATACTAGAACTCTTCCCCTCCACATTAAACCCCTGCAGGGGGGCAGAAACCTTCAGAAGAGTGGATCCACACAAGAGGAAAAGTAGACTGGTTCGGAGTGGCTCTTCTTCTTGTACACTAGTGGACTGACTCCAGAGCTAGTGGCACTAGCTTCCCTGATCTCTCTGGGGCACAGTAGATGGTGGACTTGCTGGGGACACTGAAAAAAGGGCCCGCCTCCCATCCCCCCCATAGAATTCTGTGAAATAGATTTGGGAAGAGGTCCCCGGTTGCTGTTACCAGAAGTAATCGAACCAAAAGACTACCTAGATCTGGGAAAGGAGGGAGGGTCCCCAAAACATATTGCACTAACGATAAGAATCCACAAGGTGGAATCACTAATCATTTAGAAGCCAAGAAGACATCAAATGACACTCTTATTATATGGTGAAAGAAAAACGCATTTTGATTGGAAAATAACTCTCCAGCCACAGTAGTAGCACCCTGTCCAGATTTGAGTTATTTTACTCCAGTATTACATTTTCGTGGAAATACCTAGAAGCAGTAGAAAATTCCTAACGTTAAACAGTTAGCTCATCACTGAACGTGTCCATTGTTGTTTTTGGTAAGAAACGAACACAACGTTTTAAATCGGATTACCCAAAAAATTTAGGATCATGTTTTATAACAAGTTTGATTTGAATAATTTCTAATTGCTCGTGGCGAAAGAAATGCAATCCTGCCAACATATCAGATGATCTGGGTCGCTTCAGGGTGCATAGAATCTGTCAAACAAACTGAGTTAGGCTATTTTTCTGCATATCAAAGCCTTATGTAATGCAAATCACAAACAACATTAGCTATGAACTCACCTCTCATCCCATGTCACTGAGAAAAATAGTGACTTTGTAGCTGGTCTTTTCCTGCAGTTCTTTACTTGACATAGCTTCTTTCCAGCATAGGATAATGAACAGGAAACAGAAAAGTCTTTATACCTATAAAAAGAAGGCAACAATTAGCATGCATACTGGTGAGAGGTTGCATAACAATTGAAGATCACAAAGTACCCAGTTCATAAAATACCAGAAACAGGTTTCCTAAAAGAAGTGCTCACACATCTTGCTTATGACTGACTTAACACGCTCAATAAGGTGTTGGTGAACAAGACTATGTACTTAACTTTTTAGGATTGACAGAAGATGCATTTAAAGAACTGGAATAAAAAACTAAAAAACCCTAGAAAGTGTAACTAAAAGAATAAATATCAATTAATCTATTAACAATCAAGATATTTAAAAAATCCTTTGATATTATGCACATTTTTAAATTTGTATTCGACATAAGAAGAATACCATGTACGAGCAAATTAAGTCACATTCTTATTGGAAAGGAATGTTAACATGTCATTGGTAAATAATGCTGTACTGGCACAGATGATAATAGTCGCATATGTTATTTTATCCTGGCACAATTATATATTTTTTTGGTTTTTAATATACTTCATGACAATTGTAATCTTTCTCTGTGTAGTTGGTTGAGGGGGGCAGGTGTTTAAAGAATAACCAATCACTGCTAAATCGTAAATTCCTCAATTTTTGCGAGTGCCTTGCAGTGATAAGAGATGGATTAGCCTTGGTAGTGGGAGGCCCGTAAGGAAGATTCCACTGGGCATTAGGACCTGACCAGAATTAGATCATTTAAATGTAGGAAGAAGAAGGAAGGGTCAGGTGACCTTCTGGTGAGAGAGAGTACTGAAATGAACAGGTCGCTAAACTAAGCAAAGGCCAGGCAGAAAGCGTCTCTTCAGGCCCTTGCAGAATTTCAGTTGAGGGCTTTCCAGAGAATGGAGTCCAGGTCATTTGGCAAAGTGAGTGCTTAGAGACAACGCTGAAACATGTTCACCCAGATGTACGAAAGAGGAAAAGAATTACCAACATCAATTGATTGAATTAGGATTTGCTCAAGTAACATTGCTTGTGGCACCAGTTTCATTAAATGGGCTTACACTGAGTGTTGCAAGAAAGATTTTTTTTACCGGCTTTAAACAATACAGAAGATACAGGTCATTGTTCCCATGTCATGTGGTCTTTGTGACGTACAGGGCTGAAGCTTTAAATGTATTTATGGTGTGCATCATGGTGAAACATACAGCCCTTCAAGTGCATTGCCATAACACTCACGCTTCCACATGGCAAAAACCAACCATTTAACAGCTGTGCATTGGTTTTCTACAAAGCGATACCAAAGGGGATGATGGACGGAGCGCTTGAGCTAATCAAACACTCACCCCCAGTCAACTGATCTGGGTTTAATCCATCATCATTCTTTAGCTCACTCCACCACCCCAGTTCAGACATGGCCATATGCAAATCAGTCTGACCCTGTGCCTCATGGGAACAGTCCAGCCCGAACTGCCAAGCCATGTCTTCCCTGGACCGGAAACAAGCATCCTGGGACCGGTTTCTGGCTATTCAGCCATCATCAGTCAGGCTAGCTTGAATCCAGTGGCAAAGTGAGCAAGGGACCCACGTCTGGGCATACCCTGCCAACTTAGGGCGAACAAAGCAATACCAAAGGGGATGATGGACGGAGCGCTTGAGCTAATCAAACACTCACCCCCAGTCAACTGATCTGGGTTTAATCCATCATCATTCTTTAGCTCACTCCACCACCCCAGTTCAGACATGGCCATATGCAAATCAGTCTGACCCTATGCCTCATGGGAACAGTCCAGCCCGAACTGCCAAGCCATGTCTTCCCTGGACCGGAAACAATGCGTGTTGGGTTGATACGCACATCCCTCTATGGAAAGATACTCTAGGTGGCAGACACCTTATACAAATTACCTGAAACAATTTTTATTCCTGTGCACCTCTTAAAGCTGTGGGAACAACAGGGCATAAGAAATACATTATATTTATTGGGTATATTCTTCACATAAGCAGCGGATTGTCAAATTGCGTTTGTTTTGGTTTCTCTTTTATTTTATGCTTTACAGTTAATTTACTGATCCCCTTCCTTTCCTTTTGTTCAGCATACAAGGCATATTAGTTTTATTGTTTCTTTTTTTGGTTCACCATGGGATCCGCTCCTTATATGGGCAAATGGAAGAAGGTCTTCGGGCATTATTCTCTATGTTTGGGCCCAGTAGGCCAAGACATTTTGACAACCTTCCTGAGTTATGTGAAGAAGGGGCGGGATTTAAACACATTTGACATTTGCATGAAGACATTGGATTTGGATCTTTTAGCGAAAGTCGGTATAGTACTGGAGAGATAGAACTTTGGGAAGCGTATGCAACAAGAGCGTGAATCAGCGGAAGGCTACATAACTGAACTTATTTATTTATTTATTTAATTTGTAGAGCGCTACAGCTACCCAAAAAGGGTTTCCCGGCGCTAGGCAAAGAGAGACCAGATAATAAAAATTAACAGCAAAAGATTACTTGTTAAATAGCCAGGTCTTCACAGATTTGCGGAATTGGACGTAAGCTGTTTCGTTCCGAATGGCTATAGGGAGGGCATTCCAGAGTGAGGGCCCAAGATAAGAAAAAGATCTGCCACCCATCCGAGACAGCCTGAATCTTGGCACGGAAATCCTCCCTTGGGTGGAGGAGCGTAGGCATCGGGAAGGCACATATGGGTGGGTTAGAGCACATAGGTATTGAGGTGCGGTTCCTGCTTTAATTTTGAACATATAACACAGAGCTTTAAACCGAATTCGATTTTCCACCCTGAGCCAATGCAAATCTCGTAAATGGCTGGAGACCGTAGCGGCCCTGGGAATCCGGCAAAGAAGTCGAGCCGCAGAGTTTTGAACCATCTGCAGCCTATGAATCACCTCCTTATTAGAACCAAGATAAAGAGCATTACCGTAGTCTAACCTTGAGATGATTAAGGCCTGAACTACTGTTCTTTGGGTGGGCTTTGGTAGCATCCAGATGATCTTCTTTAGCCACTTAAGAATGGTAAAACAAGTGGCAGCTACCTTGACGGCTTGGTGATGCATTGTTAGTGAGTCGTCAATAATAAAACCCAGGTTACGAACTTGACAAGAGGGTTGAGGCAAAATCCCCATCTCACAGGGCCAATGTTGTGGGCCCCATAGACCCAGGTCTTTGCCAAGTATTAGCACCTCAGTTTTTTCCCCATTTAGCTTGAGAAAATTAGATTGCATCCATGATGCAATTTTCCTCAAGCCCAGTTGGAGTGGGGACAGCCCATCTGCTTTTCCTGCGGAAAGAGAGAAGATGATTTGGGAGTCGTCCGCATAAGAAAATAGGGACAATCCCGCATCTTCCGCTACAGTTGCCAAAGGCCTCACATATAAGTTGAAAAGCAGAGGGCTAAGAATGGAACCCTGAGGTACACCATAGGGAGATGAGTAGATATCAGAGCTGGCCGTTGAGGAGAAGACTTGGAAAGTGCGATTGGTCAGAAAAGAAATAAGCCAATTGAGAGCAGGGCCGCAGATACCTAATGTTCTCAAAGTATTAGTTAGAATGGTGTGAGACACTGTGTCAAATGCTGCACTTAGATCGAGTAAAATAAGGGCAGCTGTATCTCCGGCATCCAGATGGTAACGCAATCTTTCCGTGACCCCCAATAAAGTTGTTTCAGTTGAGAAGCCAGCTCTGAAGCCTGATTGAGAGGGGTGGAGAAAACCTTGAGCTTCAACAAAGAGTGAGAGCTGAGAATGGACGTGTTTTTCTAGAATTTTCGCAAAGGCTGGTAGTAATGAGAGAGAGGGAGTGACAAGTTGCGCTGAGAGAGGGGCATTATTTTGCATATTTTCTATTTCCAAATAGATTTTCTCTACTTTTTGGACAAAAAAGCTAGCCAGTTCATCACATTGATGTTTGTTAAGTGGGAGTGGCTTTGCTTGAATTTTAGATCCAGCCAACTCTTTAACCATATTAAACAAAGTTTTGGAGCAATTTAAAGCATCAGTAATAGTGGTTGAGACATAGTTCGCACGAGCTAACCTGCAAAGCTTGTGGTAGGCTTTTTTTGCCTTTTTGTAAATTATTTTGGAGTCTGGAGCATAATCCCTTCTCCATATTCTTTCCAGCACCTTGCATTTGGCTTTCTCTGTTTTCAGTTGTTCATTATACCAGAGTGCTGGAGCACGATGATTAGTGTTTCTTTTTAAGGACAGCGGGAGACAAGTATCGATGGCACTCAAAATCCATTCTTGCACTTAAAGAGCAAGTGTGTCGATCGTTTGTTTCGAAATAGGTGCTTGAGAGTGTAGAATTTGATTTAACACCTAGCTAAGGTTCTCGGAATAGGAGTAGAGGAGCCCGAGATGTCTGGAAGTTTCAATCCGAACCTAGTGAAAAAGTGGTCGGACCAGCATAGTGGAAGTGCTGGAGAACAGTGGAGGTTAGGTAAGCTGGAAAAGATGGGATCCAGTAAATGACCGGCCTCATGCGTGGGTCCAGAATTGTATAGATGAATGTTTAATGCTTCCAGATCAGAAATAAAATTAGTGCTGATCTTACATGTCGGATCATCTAAGTGTATATTGAGGTCGCCTAGAATTGAAAAATTGGCGGTGCTCATAAGAAAAGGGGCGATAAGTCCAGGGAAGGATGTTGCCCAAGAAGCAGCCGAACCCGGAGGGCGATATGCAAGAATGCCAGAGAAAGTAAAATTAGGGGTCAGAATCAACTTAAATAGCGCAGCCTCGCAGTTTTCAAAAGGTAAGTTTTCAAATTTACATTGATAGTCTTTTTTGAAAATAATGGCAATGCCGCCCCCCACTTGTTTGCCTCTATCTTTCCGGACTATAGTATAATTTGATGGCAGGGCGATAGCAACGTCTGGATGAGAGCTATCGTTCAGCCAGGTTTCGGTAAGAAATAAAGCATCTGGTTGGTCATTGACCAATAGGTCAAAAATGTCAAATTTATGTTTAGGGAGAGAGCGACAATTTGTACTCAGAAACTGAAATTCCTTATTCATTTGTACAGCATTGTTCATAAGATGTTTTCTATTGTTGGCCTTTTTAGGGGGCATTGGCCTAACAGTATCATCATAGATTTTGGACCTGCTTTGTAATACCTTGTTTGTAAATTGACATGACCTAACCTTTTGAGCTAATGGTAGTTCAAACCTGCATGGGCAAGCAGAGTTTTTACCGTGTGCCGCTAAGCGTGCACAGTGGAAGTCCGTATTTTTTTGGTTTATTTTAAGTAGAGCTTCTTTCGAGTAAACCAGGACACCTACTGAAAAAGGGTCAGGGGTTCTGGCCCTCGGCTCGCACCAGGCGCGGACGGGCGCAGACGGGCTTGCCTTAGGCGCGCCCGCTGCGCGCGTCCGCTGCGCGTCCGTGGCATCAGCCCTAATGAAGCCCTCGCCTACCGCCTTGCATGTGACGTGGCAAGGGGTGTGTTCAGGGAAGCAGGTCCGCCCTCCACACAAACAGCGAGGCTGCGGTGGACCGGGGTCGGAGTGCAAGTTAAAAATCAGGTAAAAACTTGAAAGTTACTAAAAAGTATTCTATCTCTTTCCCACCACCCCGCAATCACCACACTGCCAAAAAGCTGCCCAGAAGCAAAAACGGAACTTACAGACGTCCGCTGCGCGTCCGTGGCATCAGCCCTAATGAAGCCCTCGCCTACCGCCTTGCGTGTGACGTGGCAAGGGGTGTGTTCAGGGAAGCAGGTCCGCCCTCACACAAACAGCGAGGCTGCGGTGGACCGGGGTCGGAGTGCAAGTTAAAAATCAGGTAAAAACTTGAAAGTTACTAAAAAAGTATTCTATCTCTTTCCCACCACCCCGCAATCACCACACTGCCAAAAAGCTGCCCAGAAGCAAAAACGGAACTTACAGACTTAGAAAATTAAGTGCCACGTTTAATTTTGGTTCTTGTCTAGAAGAGCACGTGAGAGATCCATTTAGGTTACATTGTCAGTTAGACATCATTTGTGATGCAGTTGGGCTAAAAGATGATTCTCCACTATCTGATATTATTTAAACTGATAAGAGAATAAAACACTCATCGTCACGTGTCAATCAACTGAAAAGAAACAAGCCTCGCACTTTCATTCAAATACATCAAGTGGAGGGGAGTAAGAAAAGGGGAAAAAGGTAAAAGAAGGAGTTCTGGAAAGGTAAAAGGTTCATGTTTTCAGTGTGGCCAGTATACCAATTCCAAAGAAGGCCCTGCATTAAGAGTATTGCACACTATGTAATAAAAAATAAAAATGAATCACTTCTTTTTTTAAAAATATTTTTGTATTTGTCAACAAGAGGGTAAAACACAATTTACATGTATAAAACACAAAAAGAAAATAAAGTAAAACAAAGTTGCAAATATACATAAAATTAACATCAAGTTCAAACCCTATTGTTATCACATATGCGGATCCCTAAAATAAAAGCCCCCATATAGCATTTACTTTTATCATAGAATGGACGCCCCTAGCCTTTGCCAATGCATGCTCCATTTCATATATTTCCCTAACTAACATCCACCAATCGCTTATAGAGGGAGGATTCGGGCTAATCCAAACCCGGGCAATTAGTAGCCTGGAAACAAGTAAGATGAGGAATAGCCGAGCAAGTCTATAGCTCATATTCTCTGGACCAATCACGATTTCCCTAATCGAAAAATTTGAATCTGTCCCCAATCTCTGAAAACAAACTTGACCCACCTGCTGCCAAAATAAACCCAATTTCGGACATGTTGCAAACATGTGTGTTATATTTGCTGCATACAAATCACATCTGGAACATTTTGTCCGAGTGCTGACTGAACCAGGTAACGCCCATTTAGCTATTTTTTCCGGCGTATAATACAGCAGGCATACTGTACGAAATTGTTGTAATCGCAAATTGATGGAATGAACTGAATCGCCAATAACGCCTAAAGCTTGTTCCAGAACACCTGCCGTAATAACGGTTCCCAAAATCCTACTCCACCGTTCAGCCAGTTTTTCACCGTCCCCTTGCCTATGACAAATAAAACATTTATACATGTGGCTTATAAGGGATTTTGTCTTTTCCCTATATAGGTAATCCCAGACCTCCGAGTTAGAAACTTTTGTCAAAATTAAATGTTTCAATAGATAATCCCTAATTTGAAGATATTTAAAAAACATATAATCTGGTAGCTTAAATTGTAGCTGTAAATTCTCAAAAGATGCAAAACCACTATGATCATAAAGATCCCCAAGAGAGGTAATCCCATAATTAGCCCAGCGTTTACTAGCAGTATCCTGAAATACTTCTGGAAGTATTGGATTACCCCATAAGGGAAGTCTATCACGATAAAATGAAAGTTTACAGCTAGAAAAAATAGTACGCCATATATACGTACTGTCACGTATGGTCTTAAACTTTACTCTTTTAAAATAATTCGGGTCATTGATTCTATACAGATACATACCACTATCCTCCGCCAGCATAAATTGATGAAAGAAAGTGGTATGCATAGGATTTAGGAGACTACGAAAACGACCAGCGAAGGCGGACCAAAAATACATTTTAAAGTCGGGGAAATCAATCCCTCCCTGTTTATATGGAAGTTTTAACAAATCAATAGCACTCTGAGCTTTTTTGTAACCCCAAATAAAACTGCTTAAGACACCCTCTAATCTCTTACAAAAAAATATTAGGAACCCGCAATGGAATAGATCTAAATAGATACAGAAATTTTGGTAGTACCTTCATTTTAATAATATTAGAGCGTCCAATAATGCCAATGGGTAGTTTGTGCCAGCTCTTCAATAATACAGCTATATCTTTAATTAAAGATTCGTAATGCAAGGAAAATATCTTGTCTATCCGTGGAGAGAGTTTGACTCCCAAATAAGTAGCCACAGAGCAGGTACCATGAATCTGTTCGCCTGATTTAAAATTAAGAATTATTTGTGTTTTTCTAATATTTAATTTGTAACCTGATAAAGAGCCAAACTTAGCCGTTTCATCTTCAATTAGCTTAATCGCTCTAGCTGGCTCTGTTGTGAAGACCGCAATATCATCTGCATAGGCGATAACTTTTAACGAAGTAGCACCGGACATCAATGGCATAATTTTAGAATTAGATTGTAGAGCATAAATAAATGGTTCGATATATAATGCAAATAACAAGGGTGAAAGGGGACATCCTTGCCGTGTACCTCGAAAAATTGGAAAGACTGATGATTGTAAGCCAAAATATATTAATTTAGCTTGGGGTTTATTATATAAGGCCTGAATCCATTGTTTGTATATCCCCTTAACTCCAACCATTGTGAGTATACACCATAGAAAATCCCAACCCACCCTATCAAATGCTTTTTCAGCATCTAATAATATCATACCAAGAGGAGTTGACGTTTTCCCTGCCATATCAAAGGCACAAATTGCTGTATTAACATGTTCAGTAGTATCTCTACCTTGAATGAAGCCATGTTGATGGGGAGATACTACCCCCGACATAACAGGAGCAAGACGATTAGTGAGTATTTTTGAAAACATTTTGGCATCCGCGTTGATAAGTGATATTGGCCTATATGAGCCACACTGATCAGGGTTTTTTTTTTTTTTTTAAAGAAAAAAACTATCTGAGTCATGTTCCATGACTCAGGTGCCTTACCATAAATCCCAATATATTGCACAACCAGTCTAAATGGTTCCATCAGAAGGTCTTTAAAAACCTTATAGAATTCAAGGGGTAAAGAGTCTTCCCCAGTAGCCTTCCCAGATGACAGGGTCGATATTGCCAGATCAATCTCTTCCCTTGTAATTTCCATTTCCATTAATATTGCAGTCTCCTCACTCAAAGTAGATATATATCTGTCCTGAACGTACCGCTGTATGTCTTCCTCTTTCGGTGCTATAGTTGAGGTATATAGCTCCTGATAGTATACAGAAAACTGTTCTAATATCTCCTGCGGTTGTGTATAAAATATACCATTTACCCCTTTTATTCTTTTAATATAAGTTTTGGCCCGATCATCTGCAACCTTATCAGCTAGAATCCTACCTATTTGCTCACCATATTCGTATTGTGAAAAGCGATACTTATCATATCTAGCCGCTATTCTTTCCCTAAATATCTTTGTTGTAGCTCCTCTAAGATCTATTAAAGAAAGGAGCTCCTGATCAGCAGTACCCCGCAGAACGGCCTCTGCATGTTTTTCTTCAGCCCTACGCATAGCTTGAATAGCCTCCTTGGTTGTGATTTCCCTTGCTTTATTCTGTCGCCATATATATTGTTGAGTAATGCCTCTAATAAATGCCTTCCAAGTATCCCAAACGATCAATGGAGAGGCTGACCCAATATTTTCTTTAAAAAACAGTTCTAATTGTTTCCTAATGGTAGCTATGTAGACGCTATCAGATAGCAAGTATCTTGGAAAAGAAAAGGGTCTAGTTATTCTATTTGTTGTTATCATCTGAAATCTTAGCATTATGGGATTATGATCAGAGGTAACACGTGGGCATATTTGCAAATCCGACATCAACATTATCTTATCCAAAACCCATGCCATATCAATTCTCGAGTATAATTGATGTGGGGCAGAATAATACATATATCCTGGTATAGCTGGATATAAATCCCTCCATGCTTCCCGAATTAACTGTAAACGCCCTAATTCTACGATTGCAGCCCTTGTCTTACGCATTCTGTGAAAAGCCCCACGTCTAGTTGTATCAATGCCATAATCCATAATACAATTAAAATCGCCCATTACCACTCATTCACCCTCCCAGTTCAGCATTTACATATTCAGTGAGTCAATAACTGAAGGATCATTCACATTAGAACCATATAAAACAGAAAAAACATATTTCTGCCCCCTTATTTCCAACTGTGCTATTGCCCATCTGCCCGCCTGATCTGCCATAGTTTTGTGTGACACACATGAAAAACGTTTATGTTTTAATATTGCGACCCCCCTTATCGAACAATTCTGTGAAGTACATACAATAGTTTCATATCCCAAATGCTGAAGAAGATGCCGATCCTTAAACGAGAGATGCCTTTCTGTTAGTAAAACTAACTGAGGATTATACATTTTTATCTCTTCACGGACAAGCTGTCGCTTAAGTTTACTGTTAAGACCAGCCACGTTCCAAGCTAAACATTTAACTTGATCCATTACCCACGTTATTCATTACAAGTACATTACTACCCAATGCTGCAAAGGTACTTATATCCGTTCTAATTCCCTCTATATCATCTTCATACACAGAATTACATCCAAATTTTTCATGTACCCTCATGTTGACTTTTGTTTGCCCTACTAGAAACCTACCATCCCCACCCAAACCCTTAACACCCCCCACCCTCACCCCGTATCGTGAAGGAGGATACCTCCCCTTTTATGGAGCTGCTGCTGATAGGCAGATACTTGGAGGCAGTGCTCCCACAGTGGCTCCCGAGCCAAACCAACATCCATTAAGTAAAGAAGGGAGCAGAAGAGAAAAAGCAGAGAAAGCCGAAAATAGGAAGAAAAAGGAAAAAGAAAAGCATTTATGTAAAAAAGAAAGACAGTCAATATGATCCTCATGCTTTCCCCCCACCTCAATTTGCCATCTACCAATAGCTTCTTTTGCATCTTTTATAGTCAGAAAAAAATAAGTTTGACCCCCGCTCAAAACCTTCAAGCGGGCAGGTTCCTGTAAGAACACTTGTGCACCAACGGCCTTTAATAGCTCGATCAATTGTCGTAGTTGGCAGCGTCTGTCCACGGATGTTTTGCAAAGGTCTGACCATACAAAAAAAATGATAGAGTCAGCCGTCACTGGGGAACTTGGGCGAGCTTTCAAATATACAGCCTGCCGGAGTAAGTAATTACCAAAGAAAATCAAGAACGGTCGCGGGTAGCGAGACCCCTGCTTTTGTTGCCCCAGCGGAAGCCTGTGGGCCCTTTGTATCTGACAATAAAAATGAATCACTTCATTAAATGTTGTAGGTCAAGAGGTAAAGCAGTAAATGTCATAGGGTTTCTGCACATACACAGAGCTATGCACAGGATAATAGGACCCCGGAATACAGTGGTTTGCCTACCATATCCCGTAGCACCCAAAACCCCAACCCAACTAGCTTAGCATCCCATTAGTACCAAAGCACCAATGATTGGACAACCCAGAACACGGTATCTTGATCTCAGGACTCGCAGAAGCAAGAACACTCTTTCGTCACTCACTCGTACTTGTCCACAATGCGCGTATGAAGAGACACAGGGTAGATTAAAATATTTATTTCAACTTACGTGCTCTAAGGTACAGTACACGTGTCAGCACTAATAGCATAATGCATATGAATAATATAAGCAGCATGGTTACAATTCCATAGAATACAAACGGGGAAAGCATTTCATAACTCAGTGGATAAATGTCTAAATAACATTACCACCCTCCCCGTGCAGTAAGATAGTTTATTATAAAAATAGAAGACCTCTGGGCTTTGACTAGCGAACCCTCATACCTCGGTCTCTAGATGCAGAACTACATCAGCAGACAATCACAGCTCTTCTCCCTGGAAAGGATTCCTCCAAGTGTAGTAAGCGCCAGTAAAACCGCAGTATTAAAGACACACAAAGGTTCATGTCATTTGCGCCTAATGTTATGTCTGGGTGCGCGAGACTGGCCATATCAGGAAGAACCGAAATACATTGTTATGCGACCTTGTACATGTTGTGCAGTCTGAGCCCAAATCGAACAAGAGAAAAGGTGAAAGACAGAAAGTGCAGACAGCGCAAAAGAACTTGGCAAGAGCAAAGGGCGAGGGAGCCCTGGCTCAATGTAACGTGCGCAAAGAAAAGCAGCATGGCAGCTAGGCCTAGGCCAACATAACAAGGCAGGCAACAAACCACAAGACACCCTCCCCTGGTCAGTCCGGCGGCCAAGACAGAGGCCCAATAGAGAAAAACACATCCAGTTGAGCACAGGGAGCGCCCACACGGCGAAGGACAGGTCAATCCATGAAAGTGTAAGTGCAGAAAAAAGCCATACCCTCCAAGAGGACATCATTGGAATCGTCAAAAAACATAGATGCCATCCAATCCATGAGATCAAAAGAGCAGGAATGCTCCTCAGCAGAGGGAGCATCCAAAAGCAATGCGGGACAACTTGCGTGATAAACGAAACAGCTTTGTTGTAGGAGATCCTGGGCAGCCGCCCAGATATCCCATTGCGCCAAAATCCCCAGTGCAGCCGCACGCGCCATACAGCCGGCAACGGAACAGTCCTGCTCATGGGCCTCTAAGGGACCCATCAACTGAACAAAATCCGGAACAGACAATGACGAATTGGAGAGGCAATAATCCAAAGTCCAGGTGAAAGGACAGCGGACACAAGTCATTACAGGTTGCACGCAAGTGAAATACGCAAAGCGAAAAGAAAGAGTATATGACACACTCAGTGTCGCCAATGGCAAGACACCAAAACCAGCCAAAAGGCGCTCACGGAGCAGCTGGAGGCGGTCCGGAGCGAGCAGGTCCCATCGGGGAGCAGCCATTAAGCAGAAAACAAATTAATAGCAGGACACCAGCCGCCAAAGCGATGATCAACGGGAAACCGCCAAAGACGCTGGAAAAAATAGAATGAATAAATGCCGGGATGACACCAAAAATAGTTTGGAAGGAGGACACCAAACCAGACCCCACGACCTTAAAAAAGTGTACCAGACCCTCAGTGTTAGATGCGTTAAAAATGCGATGAATTAACTCCCCAAAATGTTGGGGGAGATTAGTGTTCAAAAGGGCCTGTATTTCACTGTGGGTACTCGCCACCTGGAGAATGAATGTCTCCCGGGCGGACGTGAGCATAACTTCCTCGTTCAATAATAGTGCCTTTATTCTGCTCAGTCTATTGAAATCTGCCTCCATGGTAGGGATGGAAGGCCAAATAGAGATATCAACCTTACCATGAGGGGGAGGAAAAAGCACATTTTTGCAGCAGACAACCCTGTGCGAAACTGTTACAATGTAAGGAATGCCAGCCTGCAGGCCACAACAGTTTTCGTTATTTAAAAGTAAATAGCTACCATTGGAAAGGAGAGTGAAAGTAGGAGGAATAACAGGAGCAGGAATACCTTTCAGCACACAAGCAAGATTAGGAGCGGAAACGCTACATGAGCCATGCAATTTAATGTGTTTACAAATAAGCGAATGACCCATAGTCGAGTCGCAGGACTCCCCGTGAGAAAGACTTCCTTGCCGTCCCGAAGGCATTTATACATGAAAGGCAAGGACCAGAGTTCATGCAGGAAAGCACTGCCCAAGGGCTGGTAACGGCCCACAGGATAATGTTTCATGCACGAGTCAAATTCAAACAAGGAAAAAGGTAAAGCGATAACCCCATGAACTAGCCACACAGCAGAATCGAGTTCTGCAACAGAGAACGGCAAAGGATCCATCTTTTCGATATGTAATAAAGTGTAAGTTGCATCTTTCATGGACATGAATTGCTGCTTGTCAGTTAAATTAAAAGGTAGAAACAAGGCAGAGGTGTTCAAAAAATGCCAAGGAACTTTACCTAACTTGAGCGTTTGTAAAGTCCATGCAAACTGCATAACTGAGCGCAATTGATTCTGACCATGATATAACACAGAAACATCATCTTGTACAATATCAACAACAGAGGACACAATATTCTCTAAAGTGTAAATGCGAGAAGACAGGGTATTAATACTATTGTCAACAACAGCAAGCACCTTTTCCAAATTTGCTTGATCTATTTCCCGAAGACGGGAAGCAGCTTCAATTTGTGACAGCTTCCAGAGTTCATTATACGTTTCATAAATGAATCTCTTAGGTCGGGGACCACGAGGTCCCAAAACAAAGTCGGACAGATCAATAGTGCCTGAAAGGAGGGACAAATGTTGTTTAACAGAATCAAGGGACGAATGTTGTAGCCATTGTTTGCATAATTTACCAACAGAATATGTAGTGACAGTACGGGAAGCAGTAAATCTCGGATCAGGCCTATCCTGTGTGTAGCCAGTACCTGAGTCGTGAAAACGCATTTGGCATGCATTAGATGATATAGGCCATACCAACCAGGGTGACAGATCGATTTCGGAAACATTAAACGAATTATTCTGTAACAGAGCCTGTAGGGTCGCCAGGGACAGGTTAAGACGTGAGCTATCATTGGGAAAACTCGACAGGGATGGAATTGAGGGCGTGTTTAATTGTTTAGTGGTAGCCAAGCCCCAACACGTAGTCTGATAAATAGAATCGTTTAGGAACATAATTTGGGTAGGGATAAGGCAAGCACGGTGCAATGCCTCGGTTCCTTGTACCTGCCATGGCTTGGAGCCCCAAATAGATTTCAAATCTACTGTATCCTCCCAGTACTCATAACCACCCACTGCTAGGGCACTTAAAAAGGAACCCGAATAAAGCAATTTGGTGTGTGTTAACATAATTTTCTGAGTTGACGTGGTATTGAGTCTAAAATAATAGGATGCGGGGTTTGACCGATTAAAATCAGTAAAATAGGTAAACTTATTTCGAAGAGTTTGTGAGCTACCTGGCAAGGGGTTTGGACAATGTTCCCATTGGGTGTAGTTAACAGAACTACGCAGGGCACTTGGCTTATGGAGAAAATGATTACCCCAATGTTGGTAACAATACAAATCGGCATAATTCGCAGAATTCATATATAAATCTTCAGCATTAAAAGATGCATAATATTTTAAATCGGCAAACAATGCTTCAACGGCATGCACATCCCAATCATCAGAATTAATGTTATTTTTTACTACATCACCCATTGAAACACGAAGGACATTAGGTACATTAATAATTTCCGTCGGACCATGGATTTGATAGTTCACTGCATCCCATACGATGCCATCAGCAACTGGAAAAGCTGAAATGTTCACTAATGTGTGGTCACGCTTCATGATGTGAGACGAGGAATGAGGAGCTAAAGTTCCAGAAACATAGTCAACAGCAGAGCGTTCAGGTAAATAGTGACCATTGATTAGTAGAAAAACACTGTGACAAAGCCAATGGACATGAACAAAAAAATCAAGAAAAGTACCAACCAGATGTATGTCCAGGGTGGAATCAAAAAATTGTCTCTAAACCAGGATACAAAAATACTGAACTTGGATGGGACTTTTGAAGAGGTGGAATCCGAATCAAAGGAATAACGAGTCGGGCCAAGTGGCGTTGTTGGTTGATGCGCCACCGATTCAGATGCAGGATAGGTATACTCGTCCTCGTCGATGTTGGTGGAGAGTTGGGGATCAATTATAGTTTCAGGCAAATCAACCATCTCAATTACAGCATCAGCGACCGTTCGTGTAGATGGGCCACGAACATATGTCCGATAAATGGCAGGACAAGAGACCGCTGGTGTGACACTATTCAGGATCGGCCAGGCGCTGTAGCTTGACATTTTCCACTGAGATGTATCTGTTCTCCTTGCGACCAGGAAGCGGTGGTAAAATGACTGTACGTGTTCCCTTCAAGCCCAGAACTGGAACCGGTGCACGAAAAGAGGGGCCGAATTCTTTTTTGTTTTCAACCTTCTCTCGAACCAGTTCTCCAACCTTTGGAAGCCAGCCGGCTACCGGAATCTGCAACGCAGGATCTGTGGTTGAAGGCAAATGTGTAGTTGCAAGTTTGTCTCGGGCTTCTTGTAAGTCCTGTAACATAGCAGAATGATTATCTACATCAAACTTGGCGGATTGCGCCGCAATGTCTGGACCCTCAAGGTCAGGCACAAACATTCTTATGCCAAAGAGCATTTCGTATGGGGTCCGCCCACCCAGAGGTCTTCTAGGGAGATTATTAAGTGCACGCTGAACGGTATACAAGTGGGCCAGCCAGTTCCTGCCAGTACCTATAACTCTAGCTGTTAAGGATTGCTTTAAGTCACGGTTCATTCGTTCAACGATAGAGTTGCCCTCAGGCCTATACGGAGACGAAAATTTCACCCGCACCCCAAGCGAAGCCATTGCATCCTTGTAAGCCCTAGAGGCAAACGCCGGACCTTGGTCCGAATGGAAGGTGCCGCATGCGAAAATTCCCACAAAGACACGCAAATCCCTGATTACATTTCGAGCGTCAGCACTACGTTGTGGCCAGACCCAGAGGAACCGTGTGCACGAGTCCACTGCTACTAAGATGTATTTATAGGCAGTGTCTGATGAGAATGGACCGCAGTGATCCAAGTAAACACACCCAAAGGGTCTGTTAGCAACGTGTTACCGTGGAAGGCTTAATCTGTTGACAAACGTCGCAGGAAAGCACAAAAGCACGGGTGTCTTTATACAATCCACGCCACCAATAACGCTGCTGCAAGATGGAAACTGTAGCTGACACACCTGCATGAGCAGAAGCCATGCCTTCGTGTGCAGCTGATATCAAGGCACTCCTGCGGTCCGCGTTGGGGATCAGCCGATCTCCAACGTCAGGTATTGTTACATAAGGAACCTGTTCGGGACTTAACTTGTAAGAATACTTGGAAGGAAAACCTGTAGGGTAATTAACACCTTCCTTTGTTGCAGCAATAGCTGCTAGAATAACAGAGTCAATTTTAGACATGGACCTGGTAACCGCTGCTACTGAACACGTGACTACTGCCGAACGGGCAGCTTCATCTGCCAGATCGTTACCAATAGCGTGTGCGCCCACCCGCTGATGGCCTAAGGTGTGAACCACCTGTGTGAGAGGCAGACGTTGTTGCAATTCTGCCACTCGAACCCAAAGCATTTTATGCTTAATTGTGCTCCCTTTTGCGTCCTTGTAGTCATTTTTCGACCAGAAAAACAGATTGTCATTGTAAGATTGTACACAGTAGAAGGAATCACATACAATAAGAGTTGTCTCATCCTGAGAAGCGAACTCAAGTGCAAGTAGCAATGCATGCAGCTCGGCCAATTGTGCGGTACTATCTCCAAGTGTGCGAGTGTGCACTACAGAGGATTTGAACGTTCCATTTACAAAGGAACCCGCAACAATAGCACATGCAGCTGAATAAGCGTGCTTGGACCCAGTGGCCGGTTGCGCCGAACCATCTGTGTAGATCACACATTTGTAATCCTCAAGCGGCAATATAAACAGAGGAGGAGGATGAACGAATTCATACTGTAAGAACTCCTATGTCTGAAGAGAAGAATCGAAAATAAAGGCGACGTCTAATGACGTCAAGGATGTAGCCCATTGTATCCAACGGGGATGCATTGCTTTTGAGTTCGGTACGCTTGCCTTTGTCACTGCCTCTAGGGCAGGACAGGGTGTTACCACCAGAATTCGCTTTCCCTGTGCCAGTGCGCGTTCTTTTAGAATCGCCATTTGCACTGCAGTTAGAACTTTTTCAACAGATGTAAAGCGCAATTCAGCGGAAGTGTACAGATGCGACTTGTATGCGATGGGCACTGCATCACCTTCATTAAAGGTTAAGTACGTGAATCCCACCGCCCCGGAATTATTCTAATCACCAGGTTTGTGTGGTTATCACGAGTCAAAAGATATTTAGACTCCAATAGGTCTGTCTGCAAAGACTGCAGAATCAAGGTATGCTCAGGCAGCCAGCAAGACCTTGAATAAGTAGGTTGTATCAAAGCATACAAAGGCTTGATACGCTGGACATATTCGGGAATGTAAGTACGCCCGAAATTCAGGAAACCCAGCAAAGACTGAAGTTTCTTCAGAGTATTTGGGGGCACAAATGTGCACATTTTTCCAAGAAATGGGGGCTAAGCCCTTACCTTCGTTGTTGAGCTCATAGCCCAAGAACAGAACGGTAAATTCAGCAATGTGTGACTTAGCAAAGTTAAATTTGTAACCCTGCTCCGCAAATTCAAGAATAATGCGGTCCACACGGGACAGATGCTGAAATAATTCGTCGTCCGTCAGATAAATGTCATCAACGTACGAACATGCATCTTGGTCTATGCTGTCTAGCAAAGAGACAACACGGGCGGCGAATACACCCGGACTATTTTTGTAGCCCATGGGTAAACGCCGGAACTGGAATAATTTACCACCGGATGTGAATGCAGTCCACTGACCACTCTCCGGGGCTAGGTTGTGCGTGTAGAAACCGTTTGAAAGGTCAAGTGTCGTTTTGTATTTTTTACGAACAAGACTGTCTACAAGCGCAGAACTGTGTGTATTCTGCACCGCAAAGTTCCGACAATGAGAATTTAAATGCCGGTAATCCAAAACTAAGCGGTACGATCCATCGGGTTTAGAAACCACGAATAGGGGATTGTTCATAGGTGATACGCATGGTTCGATTACTCCCTGATATTCCAACTGTGTCAGAATTTCGGAGACGGGGCCTTTTGCCTGCCGTTTGATGGGATATTGGGGTTGTGGCTGCGGTAGTGACCGCAAAGGTATTGCATGGGGAGGTGATTCTACATCCCATCCCACATGGTTGCGGTATAACGCTGGAGCCAGGTACACAGCCCACTCAGCTGCAAGTGCTTCAGCTTTGTCTTTTGGGACATGCCTTGAAAAGCTTGGAAGGATTACCTCCTCTCCTTCATGTGCAGCGAGAACGAATGGGGGTGGCCAATCCACCTCTGCTAACAAAATGTCATATGAAGAGGTTAGATTTTCCCCAAAAATCCCTGTTATTTCACGCGGTATATCACCTTCAATTTGGATGACTATGTTGTACAGTCTGTCAGGGGGTGCCACTCTGGTGTCAGCTGTCTCTACAGTAACGAATGTTTCAGTTGCTGTCGCCTCCATATGAGGACGTAGCGCCTCCCGCACTATGGTAACTTCCGCGGCGCTGTCTAGGAGGGTCACTGCCCACGTCCAATTCAGGAGTCTCGTTCTCACGGTCTGTGGCATATTTCGCTGTTACAGCGGAAACTTTTTTCTTCTGAAATTGCGGTCGAGAAAGGTGAAAGTCTTCTGCTTTCCCTCTGACTTGTTGTCGAGGTTGGTCTCGCTCCTGGGGAGCCTCTCGGCCCCTTCCTCTATCTTGCCGTCCTCCTCCACCAGCCTGTGACGACGTCTGGGCCTGTGAAGAACGAGGAGAACGCGTATCAGAGCTCTGAAACCTTTCTGGTGATTTAATTCTCGACCTATCACGTAAATCATAAGTACGTTCAGAAGAAACCGAAACTGGGGAAGCGCCTCTCGACCCCGGCTTCTTTTGTTGCTTACCCTGTTTTTTCTGTCTCCAACTCTTTTTAGTGAAGACTGGTCTATCATCTTTCTCAGATGTACTTTTTGTTTGTGTAATTTGTGGTTGCGATTGAGTTTGCATTTTTACAAAAGGCTTGTTGCCTAGGCTATTTCTTCCAATTGTTTTATAAGCCCGGGCTATAATTTTCGGTAATTCGCGAGGCCTGTCCAACTCTGGGACCAAAGCCAAAGCATTCGCTACTTGAAAGTTCATAGCATCGCCCTTGACATTTCCAAGGATCAGTTCAGCTACTACATCAAACACTCCCACTAGTCTCATCCCTAATTCCACAGCCGCTTCAGGGCCATGCTCGTCCTGTACTTTTTTAATTACAGAGGGTAGAACCGTCATGGAAGGAGTACCAAAACATTTTGAATAAACTGCTGAGAATACCTTACCCCAGTTTTCACATGATGTCAAATCGGGGATTAAGTCTTTTGGCAAACTTATCGTAAGGATGCGGTGTTTATCCACCGGGGATGTATGTGGAAACACCGCTTCTATCTGATCGAACTTTTCTGCAAGCCAGTAAGGATAATCGTCCTTATTTTGTGGACGTTTGCCCATCACAGAATTTACCATGACAGGACTTATGGTCACTCCAGCTGCAACAGCTGGTTGGCCAGCGACTATAGGAGCAGCTCCATGGAGGCTACCTGTAACGTATGTCACTAAGGCTCGATGCACTCGCACCAGTTCGGTATGCATAGTGCGCAGATCCGCAATCGGTAATGCCAGATAATTTGGATGCGGGGTATACCCGGCCAATACAGGCCAAGTGGCCCCCTCAATGGATAAGGGGCCTAAACGAACTGCGGTAGTTGGTTGTGGGAGGGCGCCATTAAACCAAACACGGTGCTGCCAAGCCGTGAGAGGCACTTCAAGATTAGTATAGGGTCGATAGGCAGCAGGAATAGCGGTGGGTTTATATTCATGAAACAGCTTATCACCTGCATCCACCGCCTCAAAAGTGATCCAAGTGTAAAACACTTCAAAGTGATAAGCCGGATCGGCTTGAACCACAAAGACCAACTCGACCCCAGCATCGGGCACTCCGTATACACCTAGGTGTTCTCGTAGTGGTCCTCGGCTATGTGCAGCTATCGCCACACCAGCCATAACTAAACAACTGTATTCGACAACCTAACAGGGAGCACAAAATGGGTTATTTATGTAACCTTTTTTAATAACTTCAAGCTTGAAAGAACCTATAAAACGTTCAATATAGGAGGTATCACCGTCACTTGCGCCTCCGGAAGCGTACGTGAGGGTTTTGTGGACAAGCACAAGTACTACTCAAGCGTCTCGCAGATAAGCAGCCCCACGTTGGCCGCGCCATGTCATAGGGTTTCTGCACATACACAGAGCTATGCACAGGATAATAGGACCCCGGAATACAGTGGTTTGCCTACCATATCCCGTAGCACCCAAAACCCCAACCCAACTAGCTTAGCATCCCATTAGTACCAAAGCACCAATGATTGGACAACCCAGAACACGGTATCTTGATCTCAGGACTCGCAGAAGCAAGAACACTCTTTCGTCACTCACTCGTACTTGTCCACAATGCGCGTATGAAGAGACACAGGGTAGATTAAAATATTTATTTCAACTTACGTGCTCTAAGGTACAGTACACGTGTCAGCACTAATAGCATAATGCATATGAATAATATAAGCAGCATGGTTACAATTCCATAGAATACAAACGGGGAAAGCATTTCATAACTCAGTGGATAAATGTCTAAATAACATTACCACCCTCCCCGTGCAGTAAGATAGTTTATTATAAAAATAGAAGACCTCTGGGCTTTGACTAGCGAACCCTCATACCTCGGTCTCTAGATGCAGAACTACATCAGCAGACAATCACAGCTCTTCTCCCTGGAAAGGATTCCTCCAAGTGTAGTAAGCGCCAGTAAAACCGCAGTATTAAAGACACACAAAGGTTCATGTCATTTGCGCCTAATGTTATGTCTGGGTGCGCGAGACTGGCCATATCAGGAAGAACCGAAATACATTGTTATGCGACCTTGTACATGTTGTGCAGTCTGAGCCCAAATCGAACAAGAGAAAAGGTGAAAGACAGAAAGTGCAGACAGCGCAAAAGAACTTGGCAAGAGCAAAGGGCGAGGGAGCCCTGGCTCAATGTAACGTGCGCAAAGAAAAGCAGCATGGCAGCTAGGCCTAGGCCAACATAACAAGGCAGGCAACAAACCACAAGACATAAAGAAGGCAAAATAACTGAAGTGAATGAGGTTGATGCTGAATTATTGTAAATTCCCAAAGGTGGGAACAGAATGCATTAGATAAGATAAACAACAAATGTACTGAGGTCCTGATGGATTTGTGTGCATGGCTGCCACTGATATATAAAGACATCTTTATCATAAATTTTACGGGTCAGGTACAGTTGTTTGTTTCCATGCAACACCTAGAAGTTAAGGAAGTACAACTGTGAATTTGTTGGGATACATTCATGCCGATATTGAGTTTCAGGGTCGCACTTGTAAAGGGAAAGTGTAGGATCCTAGGGTTGGTGACAGTGTTAGCTGGCTCCATCAACCTCAGCCCCTTGCAAGCATGGCGCCCCGTTGCTGAAGGCGTGATGACGCCGCAGTAGATCAGAGCCCGATGATGCCTGGGTTAGAGAAAAGTACCAGGGTGGGTTGAGATTGGTGCCAGAAAACGAATTCTGGCACTCTGAGAGGAAACACCAGTGAAGCTCTCCTTTTGTCAATGGCATTAACACCACTAAATCATTGTAGTCAGGAGCTGCCCTCCTGATTTGTTGAGACCTCTGACACTCTCCCTCAGTACTGGCTGGGATCACCAGCACATGCAGCTCAGGGAGCCCATCCTTGAAGTCACAGGTAGGGAGGTATTAAGGGTTTGTATAAGCAATGGAATGGGATGGCTTCTCAAGTGCTTGGGCTCTAGCTAATAAAAATGTTTTGAAATGTGAAGAGAGACGCAGTGAACAATGGAAGGTACCATGCAAACCAGCCCAGAAACTCGATTAAAGACAGTTCCTTGCCTTAATAAAATAGCTTTGTGTCAACTCTTAAGGCTGAAAGCTAAATTGAGCCTGTAAACGGTCCACGAAAGGGCCAGGCTATCCAATTAAAAAGAACAGAATGACCACATGGCTCACCACAAGAAATGAGGAATTAGAGAGAATATCACTATCTAGGACTTCTACCAAGAGAATACAAAGTCCACAGACCCCAAATCTTGACCTCACTGATAACCAAGGGCAACTACAGGGTGCTTTGAAGAGTGAGAGTGCCCCTTTGGTGGCAGGAGCTACTCAGAAAAATAAAGAATGGGACGAGCACAATCTTCATAGATCCCAAGTATCTCATCCAGTGACTGGGGAATGCACAGTCTCAATACCAACTACAGAGGTGGGGAGAGGGACAGGTCCAGCAATCTTCATGGGTTATATTACTTTACAAGCCGGGGATCTTGTTTATCTGCCACAACGGTTGAACCCAAGTCCAGATATGACTGGCCCTTCAGAGATGGGGGGTGAAAGAAAATGCTAATTAAAAAAAGAGGCAAAAACTACTTACCTCACCAGATAACTCACTACAGTAGCATCATTGGGCAGGCATTCAAAAGTACCCAAATGTTCATCAATAGACACACTACTTCAGAGGCTAGGCCATTACGATAATATAAATCAGTGATCAATGATTAACAAACAGTAATGGTCCCACAATTACTGGATTTCAGGAAGACTTAACATGGGACTGCCGAAAAAGTGTAAAGGATAGCACTGTTCTTGTTAACTCTGGTTATGCACAGATAATTGACACGGGAAATTATCTGTGCAAACTGAAAGTTCTTAAGAAATGCTACTTGCAGAATTTACTGAGACATTGACCTTGCACAAGTTGGCCTTACTGAGCTACAATTAGAAAGCAAAAAGGTTTAGAGCAGAGAAGAGCTTACAAAGAGGATCTGGCTTAAAATTGCTCAGCTGTTGTCACAACTAGATTATTTATCTATTTCCCTCTTTGATAATCATATTTCTATTTTCATGTTGCAGTTATTTTTTTTGTAAAAAGATCACAATGAATTACCTCTGAACTGCAAATAGTGATTACTGCAGAATAATTAACACTGGTTAATCGTCGGATAGTCGTAAGAGGGGGCCTTCTGTTTCTCATGTGTTGGGAGGATGGAAAGGGGAGAAATAGAAGAATAAAGAAAAGGAGCAGGAGGAAAAAATGGGCTTATGGATAGAAATATTCAATGAGGGGAATGGGCGTTTGCCTCCATCTAAAGGTGCACCAAAATTGGAGATGAAGGGTGCTTTGATGAGGGTAAGGCGGGCACTAACTTGGAAGGAATTAGTGGGGGGCACAGAATAGGTGAGGGGAGGCATAAGAGGAGAAAACCTTTGTTCAGAGTTTAGCCATACATATGTTTTCAGATTATAGTACTATCCAAAGACAAATGTATATGTTTCTGTACGATTTTGCCAAATATGTTAAAACGCCATGATCGATCTTACAGCGATCGAGGGCTTCAGTGAGAAATCTAGATAGTTCATCGAGCATCTAAACGTAAATAGGCTAAACAATACAAGGAAAAGAAGTCTATTTTGAAATGGCTCTCTCAACAGAATGCTTCGATAATTTTATTCCAAGAGACCAACATCCTCAAAACACAATTTAAAAATCAGTATTAGCAACCTCTAGCGCCATTAGCTTTTTTCTCAATCGCAGCACCAGAAGGGTAGAAATCTTAAATGTAAAAAAACTTGGGGGAACCATTGTAAAAAAATCCCATGATGATGCCGGAAGATGGGTGGCATTGGCCCTGGAAGTGAACCATCAGAGCATTACAAGAGTCTCATATTATAGTCCACTGGAGGACAATTCGAAATCAGTTTAATCACACCCTTGACAGCACCACAGTATACAACATGATATCCTGGAGCTTCCTTCATTTAAAGAAAGAGCTGGGATTGATAGATCCTTGGGGGTGTCACTCATAACACTCACAAATATTTTACATTCTTCTCAGGGATATTTTAAACTTCATCCTGTATAGATTTCTTCCACTTTCCTAGATATTTCGAATATTACTCTCCCAAAATTATGATGAACTGTTATTCAGATCACACAGCACTACAAATAAATATTTTCTCCGAGGCAAGTCCCAATCTTTCCAAAAATTGGAAATGAATATCTTATGGAATACAACCATGCAAATTGTAAAACAAGTGAAGGATAGTGAAAAGCACATTATTTACAGAGAATATAGGAGCTGCATCTGGGAAGAATGTATGGTAGGCATATGAGGATGCGATGAGAGGAGAAGTTACTGCGTTCTCAAGAACATGAATGACAGTTATTGGAAAACACTCTTGTTAAAACAGAATATCATCTAAATTTAAAAAACAATTTCAGAAATATCCACAAATGGGGAAAAGCTAAGAAAAAACTTAGATGGAAAAGGAATTAACACATTTGTGTACTATAGGCTAGCTGGTATATGAAGATAAATATCTCGGAAAACACTTAGCCTTAACACATAAAAGAGATGGGGACCGGGAGCTATTTAGAAAAAGAGTAGGTCCAGTACCCGTGCTCCCAAAGAACAACGTGATATACACTGGGGGGTAGCTGTTCCAAAGGTTACAAAAAGGTAGCAACCAAATTGTGGTTGAAAGAAAGGAATAATTGAGAGTAGTCAATCTCAAAGAGGTTGGGTTCTAAACGGTGACGGGGGGAATCTCTCCTTTTGGATATAGTGCCCTCACACAACCTTGCGAGTGTCATGCTTCATCATGGGGCGTTGCTCCTCGTGGGGGTGGCGCTGCTGTCCCCCACGGACCCCGTGAGAGGGCTCTTTATCGGAGATCTTTTAAGGAGACGCCGCAGTTGTGCATGTGGGTGTGTGGGCCTTAGGAGGTAAGTGTGTGAGTGAGTTAAAATTACCAGACGGTACCTAGAACCAATATTTATTCGGGGGTCCGAATGGTAAGGTTAAAATAAATGTGGATACTGGAGCCCCTCTTAGGAACAAATATAAAGGGCGGATGAGTAACTTCCCGCTGCTCTCAGAATTAGTGCAAGTGTGAGTTCAGGAAAACAAATTGGTCAACATGTTTCGCGCTCCTCGTAGGTCCATAAGGGATCCATAGGCGCTTCGTCAGGACCGAGAAATAGGTGCAAATGAAGGAAAAAGGAACAGGGATCAGGGAAAGAAAGGCCCTGTACACCTGTAATACCTAGACTTTAAGGTGTATATGCGTCCTTGCGCTGAGAGGAACTCCTAGTGCGGGTTCCTACCCCCAACCTGGTAATACAAAATAGAGAAGGACATACAAACAAACATTAAAATGCACAACATATATTTGACAAACAAAATATTGTTGTGATGAATTGTAACGGTATTGCATGCACAAAAAGTAGGGGCATGCTGGTGTGTTATGCCAAGGTGACATATTTACATAGGCAAATAAATACATTTCTAAGGGTGCAGCTGCCTACTGTGCAGAAGGTAAGACATATGGGCGGTATCTATGCATGAAGGCACAACTGTACCCCATGCATGATGCGAACAGCATAGACGTGATTCGGGTTTTGGTTTCGTACGCATATCATTCGTTAATGTTACGTGTTGTGTCGATATGGACTCAAAATATAAGCCCAAATTTACGTGGGTCTGTCGGTCATCTCTGTGGTACAAGACCCGGAAGTGCACCGGACGTGGCTGTGGTCGGGATCATGTGCATGGTACTTGTGGACAATGGTCACAATCTCACACATACCACGCGCACACCCCGAACCAAAAAGTTCGGCAAACATTCGCTCTTCTGGTCTCCTACCCCTTATTTAGGAAATCGGGCTTCGTCGGTGCGCACTCGGGGTGAGGCAGAGTTTCTGTCAGATAGTGAAGACATGAAAATATAGTAAACATGTAATCGAGTGCAGCCCTCGAACTCGGGGGTTTTGTTACCTTCGTTCCAGAATTAGCGAGAATGGAGAGATGGAGTGTTGATCAGTACTCACAGTAGCTCGCCTCATCCAGGTCACTGACCTACCCCTCCGTAACGGTGCACCAGAATCGAAGGGGGTGAGACTTAACTGCCCAGTTATATCCTCCGGTTTGTCAAACACGAGTTGATGACGTGGGCGGGTCAAAACGTGTGCGAGGACGCGCGGCGTAGTGGGTGGGTATCACGTCCCCTACTCTGCTCAAGGGTGTGTACCTATTCTCGGCGGCCATCTTAGAACGGAGTCCCGAAGCTGGGATCGTAATGATAGTGCGGGCTCCAGTAGGGTGTGAAGGCTTGCTTTTCCTACTATTAAAAATTAAAAATAGAGAATTGACATAGATTAAACGAGGACCCAGGGCGTCGCGGTGTGGTGTTCATAGTCGGTTGTGTACCACTAACGGCGGCCTGGATGAGGCGAGCTACTGTGAGTACTGATCGACACTATCTCTCCATTCTCGCTAAATCTGGAACGAAGGTAACAAAACCCTCGAGTTCGAGGGCTGCACTCGATTACATGTTTACTATATTTTCATGTCTTCACTATCTGACAGAAACTCTGCCTCACCCCGAGTGCGCGCCGACGAAGCCCGATTTCCTAAATAAGGGGTAGGAGACCAGAAGAGCGAATGTTTGCCGAACTTTTTGGTTCGGGGTGTGCGCGCTGTATGTGTGAGATTGTGACCATTGTCCACAAGTACCATGCACATGATCCCGACCACAGCCACGTCTAGTGCACTTCCGGGTCTTGTACCACAGAGATGACCGACAGACCCACGTAAATTTGGGCTTATATTTTGAGTCCATATCGACACAACACGTAACATTAACGAATGATATGCGTACGAAACCAAAACCCGGATCACGTCTATGCTGAGTCTATGCTGTTCGCATCGTGCATGGGGTACAGTTGTGCCTTCATGCATAGATACCACCCATATGTCTTACCTTCTGCACAGTAGGCAGCTGCACCCTTAGAAATGTATTTATTTGCCTATGTAAATATGTCACCTTGGCATAACACACCAGCATGCCCCCCCTTTTTGTGCATGCAATACCGTTACAATTCATCACAACAATATTTTGTTTGTCAAATATATGTTGTGCATTTTAATGTTTATGTTTGTATGTCCTTCTCTATTTTGTATTACCAGGTTGGGGGTAGGAACCCGCACTAGGAGTTCCTCTCAGCGCAAGGACGCATATACACCTTAAAGTCTAGGTATTACAGGTATACAGGGCCTTTCTTTCCCTGATCCCTGTTCCTTTTTCCTTCATTTGCACCTATTTCTCGGCCCTGACGAAGCGCCTATGGATCCCTTATGGACCTACGAGGAGCGCGAAACATGTTGACCAGTTTGTTTTCCTGAACTCACACTTGCACTGATTCTGAGAGCAGCAGGAAGTTAATCATCGGCCCTTTATATTTGTTCCTAAGAGGGGCTCCAGTATCCACATTTATTTTAACCTTACCATTCGGACCCCCGAATAAATATTGGTTCTAGGTACCGTCTGGTAATTTTAATTCACTCACACACTTACCTCCTAAGGCCCACACACCCACATGCACAACTGCGGCGTCTCCTTAAAAGATCTCCGATAAAGAGCCCTCTCGCGGGGCCCATGGGGGACAGCAGCACCACCCCCACGAGGAGCAACGCCCGATGATGAAGCATGACACTCGCAAGGGTGTGTGAGGGCACTATATCCAAAAGGAGGGATTCCCCCGTCACCGTTTAGAACCCAAGTTCTTTGAGATTGACTACTCTCAATTATTCCTTTCTATCAACCACAATTTGGTTGCTACCTTTTTGTAACCTTTGGAACAGCTACCCCCAGTGTATATCAAAACACTTAGCCTAGCACACCAAAATGTGATTGTTTGCTAATATGATAACTTAAATTGTACACAATCAAAATTGTTTAACTTCAGATCCATCTGCCATAGATAAAGCACTCGGGGAATTCTTTGAGAATCTTTACCAACAGCAGGTAAACCTCTCAGAAACAGAAATAGTGGGTTATTTAAGTTGTCATAAAATCCATATTCTGAACACAACACAGGCCTCAGCATTACTGCATCCATTTAATCAAGAGGCGGTAGCCCTGTCTTTCTAAAGAAAAAGCTTCCAGTGAAGACTGATTTCCATTCGAATGGTACCAAATTTTAGGAGAAGTGTACCAATTTAAAGACATTATTAACTAAGAGACAGGTTATTTCATCCTTTCTTAAAAGGGTTTTAATATATCATCAGAAGAAAGATGTACGACAGTTCAATTCAAGTCATCCAAATACTTTGCTAAACTTGGATAATGGGAGTTTAAAATTGCTTCAAGAGGCTCCAAGGGCAGTGCTGTAGACATTTTTAAAGTGGCCCTAATGAGGGCTGCAGACTACTAACAGCATTTAATTTACAGGCCCTGGGTACATGCAATACCATATACGAGGGTCTTATAAGCAAATTAATTGTCCAATCAGGGTATACTAATTTTACTATGTTTGGAAGGGAGACCATAAGCTATTTACCACTTGCAGGAGTAAAGTGTGCAGATCCCTAAAGCCAACAAAAACAGGTCCAGCAAAAATAGGGTAGTGAAGGCAAATATCGGGGAAATAACTAACAAATCATGATAATTTCCAACACTGTTCTTCAACACATAAGCTCTCTGCAATACCTTTGCACTCCTTGCCACATGCCAAACTAGAAAGCCGTATTGTAGTGTAAACACGCGGATTGTGCTTAGTGTCGAAAGAATAGGCCTGTAAAGATACAATCGATCAGAGCTGAGATTATGTCCAAACGTTCATCGCCAAACCCCTCAATTTAATGTCTGCAGCAAGACCACTCTTCAAAATGTGCACCCCACAGGGAACGTTTTGACACTCCAATAAACATCCAGCTGGCATCAGTTAGCAGACAGCATTTCAAATCTGTATCAAAGTTTTCCAACACAGGAATACACCTCAAATTCTCATTTACGTCTTAGATATCTCACTCACATTCCACTAACTAATCAAATACTGTACTCTTCCTGAACAGCATATGCAAAGCCCCTGATTTAGATGCAAGATTACCTATATACTTGGTTACATCCTCCTGACTCGTAGCAGATGTAATCTATAGACGTGTAATCACAATAAATACTCCTTCTTCAAAAGTAAAAGGTCTTGACCTAGAGATAACAAGTACTATTGTTTTCAGGACAAAAAGCCCTTGCCCACACAATAGGTGGCATGTTTCATCATTGGGCCCATCCTGGCACTGGTCCTTGTGATTCTGGTGCAAGCTACTACCTGTAAAAAGGGAGCTGGTGAAGTGTTTTCTCACAAGATTGTATCATATTGGGTGCTGCTTGATGAGTGTCCAGATCCCTAATTAAGGGCTCAGGTGCAGAGGGGAGTGGGTATGAATTAAAACTACCTATGATATGAATATCTATATAGACTTCACCAAATCAGGTATAGGCTTGACTCCTGAGGATTCCACTACATGTGCAAGGTACTCAATTACAGTCTTCATAAACATGCATTGTTCTCCTTCAACATCAACTGCATTCCTTGCCCTGCATTCTATATCATATACATTGTAGCAGGATTTTACATAATAGAAAAGAAAGAAGAAAATAAAATAACACTTTGACTAAGTACACCAGAAAAAAATATTAATTCAGTTTCGTAATTTCATTACCATCTGTAAATTACCCTATTATCAGAGTTTCTTCTCATTGCATACATTTTCTCCCTATTTTATACATTTTTCATTTTGAGAAGCCAAGCCATAAAGGGAGACGCAGTTTTGAGCTATGCAGTAGGTGGTGATTACTAACCTTGCAACTAGAGTTGCGATAAGTCATCAGCATCTTACTGATTTGGGCATGATATCCTAGAAAAAAAGGTATTGTGTCTAAATGTATATGAATTTCAAGACAATTCCTCACAAGTTAGTGAAACTCTCTCCAATTTTTTTTTAAGCCATTGCAAAGCCATTTCATGTGTGCTCAATTCCACGTTTAGTACACATAGGGCAGGGTCTGAATTGTCTGAGTTCCTACTATGAAAAAAGGTTAAGGCATAATATACTAGCCATTGGGCATAGACTTGCATCCTCTTAAAATTAGCTCTATATAGTAAAGACTGATTTTAGCTCACTATTTTGAAAATGTCACTTTCAGAAAGTTTGCATTTTTCTGTTTAAGCCAAATGTGCCTTTCTGCCAGGGTTTCATAATGGCTCTCCTGTGGAGTGATGTGTATTTCCACCAGACAGTTGACAAAGGACCCAGGCTTGAGGAAGGGTGTTCCTCTTCTGAGCAGGATGTCCTATGAGGGTTAAAAACACCCCCTTACTCACTTCACAAGATGCCTACTTTGTCACTAGCAGTTGCAGCTGACACCTCTCTCCTTAAAACATAGTACAATTTGGCTTACACCTGGTTGGCATATTTAATATACTCATACACCCCTAGTATATGGTTCTACATGTACCCAGGACCTGTACATTATTTATACTAGGGAATTACAAGTAAAATTAAATATGCCAATTGGGTGTAAGCCAATTCTACCATGCTTAAAGGAGAGAGCACAAGCACATTTCCACTGGTTAGCAGAGTCCTAAAGGCCAAAAAAAATGGGTTCAGAAAACAGGGGGGTGAAGGCAAAACGTTTTGGGATGACCCTGCAGAGAGGACCACATCCAAAAAGTCACCCCTAGGTTAGGCCCTAAACAGCCAAAGGAGGAAGGTGCATTCTATTTAAAAGGTCGGACATGGTTTTTTAAAAAGTTTTAAATGTCCTGATATTGAAAAACTCCTAAATTGTTTTTTCACTACTGCAAGGCTTATCTATCCCATTGGGTTACCTTATTACATGTAATAAGTGCTAGCAACAAATAGGAATGTTAAGTTTGGGCTCAAATGAATGTTAATTTAAAATCTTCTTTAATGACGAAGTTTGATTTAACTCACAATTCTGAAAATGATACTTTTAGAAAGTTAGCATTTTCATATTCTAACCATTTGATGCCTGCAGCCTGTGTCACAGGACAGTTTATAGTTTGGCAGTGAATAGCTTGTATTCCTCCCAGACAGTCAGTCAAAGGAGCACAAAGTGTAGGCAGGATGGGCTATCCAGCCAGGATAGGTGGGGTGGAGCTGTTCCCTACCTCACTTACATTTTAAAGGGCTGCCTCCAGCACACACACAAAGGGACTTGACACCAGTCTGATGAACCACCAGAAATTCTTTCATTATTGAATGTAATTCAAGGCAGAAGAATAAATATTCTGCAACTTTTCTTCAGATTTCTGTTGCAGTGTTTGCTGTGATTAATTCTTTATTGCTTGATTAACAAAAATCATTGCACTTAAAACATTAAAACAAAACAATATAAAAAGAAACACAATTCCAAGTTTCTTTAAATCATATGCACCTGTACAAAAAGTATGTTTCTATGGTTACATGCCGTACCAGAACATTGACACCACAATTACACATCTTTAAAACGAACGCGGTGTAATCATAGAACTAATAACGTATTATCGTTACATTCCCAGGAATATACAATAAAAACAAATAACATTACATTGTGCAAATATGCTAAAAAGAGCCTATGTGCACAACCTGTATCATTACGTACCAAAGTGCAAATGAGCAATACAATGTCTCTGTATGTTTTAAAAGCCTGTTATCTGAAGTTGCCTCAAGGCTAGAATTTTAAGCAATAAGGTCCACTGTGCAAACCAGCAGTGAAAGTGCATCAGTGTTTTCATATTTTCTTTAGGGCCTAATTACCATACTATCTTAGACACTAAATCATCCAAGATGTCAGCAACCTTAAAACAACCACTATGATTCATAATTCATTAAGACAACACGTAGGTAGCAGATACCAATATTTTGTCAGCATTAGCTAAAAATGTTGTCAATTGACATAGCAATAGAATCGACTCGCCCGATAGACATAAGATAAGGGCCTGACAAGCTGAACTAACCCCGCCCTTAGGAATGAAAGGTTTTAAAAGTGTGTGGCTTATTCTAAGCAATTTAGGACACACACAAACTATATGCAATAAGGTTTCACGTGGCCACCCGCAGAGTCTACATTTAGTACTTGGCCATTGCTGGATCCAGGTCAGCATACCCTCCTTGGTTGAGTTTGTGCCCAATCTTATTTTTAGAAATGTTTCTTTCATTTGGGCCGAAAAATGGGCATTCAGATAAGGCTGGACTCACAGCAACTGATGTGAATTAATCACAAACCATGCATAAGTTTTTGCCGCTAAGGCTAATTTTATCTGCACTGAATGAGTTGATTTTTTTTTTTTTTTAAGATTTGTTTAAAGCTGGGCATTGTCAGTTCAGAGAGCCCTAACTGCAGATCAAAACTCTGGAGGCTTATTGAGATGTAAGAATGCCTGCTGGACAACGGAGAAACGGCGACCCTCATCCTCCTGGACCTGTCAGCCGCCTTCGACACGGTCTGCCACCACACACTACGAACACGCCTCCACAACGCCGGGATCCAAGAGAAGGCCCTGGACTGGACCACCTCCTTCCTCTCCGGCAGAACACAGAGCGTCCGCCTTCCCCCCTTCCGCTCCGAAGCCACCGAGATCATCTGTAGGCGTATCGCAGGGCTCTTCCCTCAGCCCAACTCTGTTTAACATCTACATGGCACCGCCGCCCACGTCGCCCGTTGGCACGACGTCAACATCATCTCCTACGCCGATGACACCCAGCTGATCCTCTCCTCACCAAGGACCCCCACACCGCCAAAACCAACCTTCATGAAGGAATGAAGGCCGCCGCTGAATGGATGAGGAACAGCCGAATGAAGCTGAACTCGGACAAGACGGAGGTCCTCATCCTCGGATCCACCCCTTCGGCCTGGGACGACTCCTGGTGGCCGACCGCACTGGGAACCGCCCCAACACCCACCGACCACGCACGCAACCCTAGGGGTCATCCTCGACTCCACCCTCTCCATGACTAAACAGGTCAACGCCGTCTCCTCCGCCTGCTTCAACACCCTCCGCATGCTCCGCAGGATCTACAAGTGGATCCCCACTGAAACGAAGAACGGTCACCCAGGCCCTCTTCAGCAGCAGGTTGGACTATGGAAACGCCTCTCACGCAGGAGCCTCGGCCAAACTCCTGAGACGGCTCCAACGCATCCAGAACGCCTCTGCACGCCTGATCCTCGACATCCCTCGCCGCAGCCACATCACACCCCACCTGAGAGACCTGCACTGGCTCCCGGTCAACAAGAGGATAACCTTCAAACTCTTCACCCACGCACACAAGGCACTCCACAACACCGGACCAATGTACCTCAACAGACGACTCGGCTTCTACACCCCCACCCGCCAGCTCTGCTCCGCCGACCTCGCCCTCGCCACTGTCCGCCGCTTCCGAAGAGCGACCTCCGGTGGCAGATCGTTCTCCCACCTCGCCGCCAAGACCTGGAACACCCTCCCCATCCACCTACGGCAGACCCAAGACCTGCTGACCTTCAGAAAACTCCTCAAGACCTGGCTTTCGAGCAGTAGCAGCATTCCCCACCCCAGCGCCTTGAGACCCTCACGGGTGAGTAGTGCGCTTTACAAATGATATGATTGATTGATTGCCAGGTATCTGTAAAGGCAGAATGAATTATTTCATGCCAACAGGTGTTCGCTAAGGAAACAGGGTCAGATGAAAACAGAGTACATGCATTTCAGAAATGACCCTTTGGGACACCATGGACTGTCTTTGGAGGCCAAACTCCAGTCGAATTTCTGCTTGGCCAATTAACCTAGGGATTCCAAAGACTGATTTATAGGCCTTAATTACTAATAGGTCCAGTAGTTTCACATCTTTCCCCCTGGTGATAGGCGAGCCATATGCAATAGTTAGCTGTAACTTTGCTCTCATAACTTTGAGAAGATGATCATATGATTGGCATCTCAATGATTTATGTAAACATTTAAAGGCATAAATTAAGGTTGCAGTTTTTGCCCTTAGATCTTTAAAATGACTTTTAAATGAGACTCTATTGTCAAATAAAATCCACAGATATTTGTATGTCTTTACCTCTTCAATTGGCCCTCCTCTGGCCCCCCATTAAACGGTCTTAGATTTTACCGGGCCGATTTTCATGATTTTAGTTTCTTTAACATTAAATTACAGGCCATTCATTAAGATATAGTCATCAAATGTATTAATCAATCTCTGTAGGCCAATCAGGGTTTGGCTAAGCAAAATAGTGTCATCTGCGTATTGTAAATAACTAAGATGCATCTCACCATTTTCTGGAGGATGAGCGTTAATGGGCTCCAAGTGCTGGAGAAGATCTAAAAAAAATAGATTAAAAAGGTAAGGTGCAAGGACGCAACCTTGCTTAAGACCATTATGGGTTTACATTTTTGTGATAAAGTACCACCGTCACCTAGCTTGAGCTGGACCTAAGTGTTGGTGTAGAGGAATATTATAGTATCAAGCAGTTTTGGTGGGATGGCAGAACCTACCAGTTTTTTCCATAGTAAAGCCAGAGGAACTGAATCAAAATCTGGTCTTAAGTCTATAATAGAGATATATAGATTTTGTGTTTTTAAAACTGCCCGTTCCGCTAGTAAAGTATGGGCCAGCAGATTGGTAATGGTAGATTGGCCCTGCGAAAACCTGTTTGGTTAATTGGGATTATACCTTGCTGTGCAGCCTAGTTTTCCAAATCAATCAATAAACGGGAGGCAAAAACCTTAGCGTCTAAATCAGTTAAGACAATTAACTGATAATTGGCAGGGTTGTCAACTGGGCCACTTTTATAGATGGGCTGCACGATGCTACCATGCCAAGATACAGGGGCAATATTCAATGCCAATACCTCATTGAACACTGGAGTCAACACTTCTGCTCACATATCAATATTGGCACGGAATAAGGCATTGGGAAGGCCATTTGGGCCAGGAGCCCCATTTGATCCAAGACGACCTAGGAGAATGGCTATTTCATTAGTAATCCAAATAATTTTTCCAATTAGGGTTACTCACTAGCTCTATATATAACTCACTAGATTTCACAGTATTGTTTGGATGATCCAAGTCATTACCCAGGTTCAAGCCGCTCACTATCTCTATATTTGACTTACTAATGTTATCACAGTTATAGCACAAGTCCTGCTTATTCACATCTAGATCGCACACGCCATACAGGTTGGTAATAAACTTTACCCATTTGTCTTCCATAATATTGATACTGTAGGCCCTGCTGCCACCCCTTTCGAGTTCGTTGATTATCTCCCAAAACATTTTTACATTATTTTGTCTAGAGGCATGTAGTAATCTATGCCATTGCCCTGATTGATAACGCGATTTTGCCAACCAAACTTCTCATCTATATGATCTTCTTAGAGCGGTCATTTTATCCTTAAAAGCATAATAAGATTGCTGGTAACTATGGGAAAAACTTCCCGTACAGCTTTATTGAGGGATCATTTTAATTTAAGTAACTGAAATGTATACCATTTATTAGGGGATTAATGATGGATTTGTTTTTCTTTGATTTCGTGTTAGATATTATCTCACCAAAGATGAGGTAATATAAATCCATTTATCTAGCACTGAACCTACCCCCACCAGGCACTGGTCACTATCCTTTATTATTGCTTCGGCAAACTTTATTATTTCTACTTGTTTATCCGAATACTATACCAGTCTTTTCAAGATGTATGAAGAGTGGACCATATTAAGAAACTCATTAGATCTAGGCTTACAGCTTATTGGCAGTTATAATAGAACTATCTGAGGGTTATGGTCACTTTCGAGTTGATGAATCACCTTATATTCTACAATTTTTAGGCCCAGGTTTTCTGAAATAAAGGTGTAATCGATAATTGAGCCATGCTTAGACTGTTTAAAAGATGGAACTGACCTTAATTTGCACAAGGATTTTTCTTTGAACAGGGTTAGCCCAAGCTGGTGCATGTTGTCACAGCACTCATTTGCGATACCATTGCTCTTTCCATTTAAGGAGTTAAAAGCGACCAGATGTAAATTAAAGTCGCCAGAAATGATCAAATCACCATCTGGGTGCCAAATTGTTAATGAGCTTATGATATCCCGTAGGATATACAGCTGGGTCACCTTGTTTTTCCTCGCACTTAAAGACATTAAATATTATCATCTTATGACAGTTGTACTGTAATAGAACACATTGTAACCATTCCAACTGCAAGTCAACTACTTCTACTGTTAAATTTAGTTCAGTCGCAATATAACATGAGATTCCGCACTTTGCGCGGCCTAATTTATTAGTGCGAGAGCAGGGAGATTAAATTCATTGAACCCAAGCAATGGACTTGCTTCTTCTCTCCATGTTTCTTGGAACATTAAAATTTCAAAAGTATTTAAAAATAAGAGAGTATCTGGATCGGAAAACAAATGGGCCAGCCCATGCACGTTTCAAGAAGTGTTTTCTGTGGTTGATTATCTGTTGTTTGTGCTACTAGCTCTCTGTGCATTGATTGACTACCTAAAGCCAACAATAATTGTTGGGCTGCCACATAGTGAAAGGATTCAGAAGATCATATATGTCTACAGGCAGCAGAGAGTCTGGGGCATGAGTCCATGTAGTGTGTATCAAGGTGTCTCCACAAAGGCATCTTTAAAGCAAGGCATCTACCATTGGAAATGTGAGTACTTGTTGGTGATCTGAATTCCTAAATTATCTTAAAATATACTCAAAAAAGTGTGCAAAAGAATTTGTACTTTTGTTCATCCTGGGCCACTCAAAGTGCAGCATATACCCAAGCAGTCAAAGGGCCCAGATCTACTAAACTGGCTCAATTAATGGAGAAATGTGTTCTTAAAACATATTTCATCTCTTCTATTTTAACTTTGGTCTTCTGAAAATAATGAAAAGGTCTTTCTAACAGCAGTTACAAAAAACATAAAAGATATGCAAAGCATTTTCCAGAGTGGCGAATTACAATTACACTGTTGGCGAAAGGATAGATTGCTAAATTGTCATGCTGAGCAAAGAGGATATTGTAGTCAACTGTGTCCTAAAGGAGGAAAGACTTTTTACACAAAGTAAAAAGAGTTGGTACCAGCACACATCCTTGGAAAACTCTAGAAAAAACTCACAATGGATCAAGTCTGCTCCAAACTTTGCACATGGGAAAAAACTACCGGTGGTTACCTATAGACCCAGTTGAGACCTGGGTAAATCATGTTTGAGCAAACAACAACATCTCAACAGGTAATATTCATAGGCAATTATATAAAATGAGCACAACAATTGCAGAAAGAAGGAAACAAGGAGACAGCAATGGTTTAAGAAAACATTTATAGAGTGGTCTCTATTTATGAAAAAATGAATATAGATAGAGTATCAGCACTATTTACATTATATGTGAGTGTAACCCATACAATCTTGTGAACATCAGTGCTCATGCAGAACAGTGAACGGCACAAGTGACACATGAGACAAAGGAAACAGCGAAAGAGCGGCACAAAAGAAATATACAAGTACTTAAATGGTTGTAAAACTTCAAAATTATTGTGAAAACACACTCATCAACAAGTTAGAGAACCAATAAACGCCAAGAGTTATGCTGCGTGGTCGATGGCATTGCAACCTGTGATTATTTCAGGTCATGTTCAGGACAAGGTTACAAAAGAATTTGTCGGTGCTGTACAAGGGGAGAGTGAAAGAAAGGGCATGGAATAAGAAAAGTGTAAATCACTGGATGAATCAATTAAAATGATGAGGGAGGTGAATGGGAACATACACTGTACCTGTTATGGAGCAAGGAGAAGGTCCAAGGTATGGTACATAAGAAACTGCACCCAAGGTGTGGTTTGCAGAAAAATCCAAGTAGGTGGACGAAAGTAGTGCACTTCCGGTCTGGTGTGCAATGAGAAAAATCTGAAACATAGAATGAGGGTGCGTGGGCCAAGTTACTAAGTGACGGGTCTATAGCGGGTGAGGACCACATCGGGAAGCAACTCAGTAAGTGAGTAGAATCCGGGAAGTGATCAAACATGGAGGGCAGCTTGATCTGTGATCTAAGCATGCTTTAGAGAATACGGAGAGTGTTACAAAATGGAGCCCTGAAAAGAGAATCGGAGGCACTTCTTAACTATAAAGGCGGGTCTACAACAAGTGAGGACCTCATCAGGGAACAACTCGGAAAGTGAGTGGAATCCCGGCTGTAAACAAGGAGAAGTTACTAGATCCGTGATTGCATCATGCTGTTTTAGAATATGGAATGCGTTCCAGAATGGAACCATGCACTGTGAGTCGTAGGTTCTAGTCAACCCGAAAGGGCTGGGGTCATAATTGGTCTGGAGGAAAAAGCATGATGAGTTGTGGAGGCAGTAGACGGGGTAGAGAGCCATTGAATCTGTGCAAAATGGCCAGACAGTGAGCTTACCATGTATGGACAAAACGGAACTGGCATTCAGGTCAAAGCGACCAGATCGCGTACTGCAAGGTAATCGAGGGGGAGGTGTGCTTTACCGAACAAGGGCCGGCGTCACAATGACGGCGTCCTGGCTTGGTGGAAGACTAATCCCAATGGAAATAAAAGAAATTAAATAACTATGGGGGGGAGCAAAGCGTGTGGTGGTGTAGGGCTAGTATAAGAGTATGCTCACCTCTTTAATAAATACAGGCAGCTTCTGGAGAGATCGGAGGTTTTCCAATGAATGGGAGTAACCTCTTGGTTGGGACGTCGACGTGAGTTCGAGTCAAAGAGAAAAAGGGGGCGGTTACGCCAGGGATAAATTGAAAGAGCCGGGTGAGAACACTAGAGTGGACAGTTGAGTAAGGAGGGGGTACTGGAAAATGGGCCGGCCTAAGATCAATGAAGGATGTTTAAACAGATATTCATTTACATGTTAAATAGCAATGCGGTCCCCATGAGATGTATTGTAGCATGGTCAGCAAATATTCAACAACATCGCAATATTATAATAATTAAACAAATAGATACACACAGGTAATAATTGTCGCAAATTAAAAAAATTATAAAAAAATTAATTACTTAACAAATTTCGATCGGCCAAACAGCAGAAAGTAATGACACATTTGGGAAGTTGTATAATCCACATATGAGCAGAATAAACCAACAAATAGATATACACATGAGTAAAGACTCATATATGATCAATTGTAAAACTTTTGTTTGGACAAATGTTTTAACAAGTTGTAAGGTATAATAATCAAACTAGGTATGGAAAGATTGTTCCACTAGATAGATATACATATACAAAAGAGTGAAGGGGCACTCTATGGTGGTAGGGTGGATAGGGGTCATCCACAGTACAACATTCAATATATAGACCACAGAAATAAGTTAGCAGGGGATCACCTCAAACTGGTATCAAGCAAGTATCAGACTGAGGCCAAATGGGGTAGGACCCTTTAGATATGGATGGTGTTATTCCGTTCATCTAAGGTGTTTAATTCATGATTGACTGAGTCCCAGCATGTGCTCCACCTACATTCACATCTATTACGGAGTTGTTGTAGATCACCTCCTCATTGGGGCACTGTAGACTGATCAATTACTTTCCACACAATGTCTGTTTCTGAGTGATTTTTCTCATTGAAGTGCGAGACAAGTGGAGCATTTTCTACTCTGCATCGGCTGAGACTCTTTTGTTGAATGATGCATTGTTTCACCATCTGTGTAGTCTGACCTATATATAATAGGTCTCATGGACAACGTATAGCATAAATCACATTTGTGGTGCGGCAATTGGTGAAATGCTTCAATTGGTATGTGTGATCTCTCACTTTAAATTCTTTTGTATTAAATGTGAGTGGGCACACCACACAATTCTGGCATCTTCAGTGTCCAAGTATGGGGGGGAAGGCCCCACACTGAAGTGATGGAACCTGTATTGCCAGACTTATTCGGCCATGTGATTGCATGTACCAAATGGTCTGCAAAGTTGTTACCCATTTGAAGGAAAACAAAAGGAGGTTGTTGGAAAGAGATACGTGCACGCAATATGTTCCAATTTTTCTTGATTTTGTTAACTTTATTGCTCAATGGGTTTAAAGTCGAGACAATGGAATGCATGTATTTTCTTGTTTCTGTCTGGGTGTCAAAAGAATATCTCTGTGGCTATACCAGGCACGTTTACATGCCCAAGAAATCAGGCGGTGTGAGTAGCCATGTTGATTATTTGCAATTCCTCCGAATGTGGAGGAACTGACCATAGGGGAGACCATCACTAAGACCCCGAGGATGGTAACTGGAGTATAGTAAAAGCGTGTTCCGTTCCGTGGGTTTTCGGAATAGTGAGGTACCAATCTTTCCATCCTCTACGTGAAGAGTAAGGTTCAGGAAAAGTAGATTGGTTTTCTTTGAGTCTGAAGTGAATTTCAAATGGGGTTGGCAGTTATTGAGCCATACAATAAAGGTAATCAAGTTGTCATTACTTCCCTGCCAAAGGAGGAGAATGTTGTCACTATACCTGAGCCAGAACCCTATTAGATTAAAAAAAGGGTTAAGTGGTGTAAGAATATGAGTAATTTCTAGATTGTGTACATACAGGATAGGAAAGTTGGTGCCAAAACATGGGCCCATGGAAACACCCTTTAACCTGCAGGTAAAAGGTGACCTTGTAAAGGAAGTAGTTATTGCTGAGAGCAATCTCAAGTAAGTCAATTACAAATTCAGTCAGGATACGAGAGGGCTTGGGTTGTGTATTTGGAAGACTTTGAATAATCAGTAGGCCATCATCATGTGGACTATTTGTGTGTAGGGACTCAATGTCAGTGTTGGTGTTGAACGGTCTATCCTCTATGAAATCAATGAGATAGGTGCTATCTCCTATTAATGGATCCATAGAGGGAACAAATTCCTTGATGATGGCATCTATGTATTTGCCTAATGCTCAAGAATGGAGCCACCACCCAAGACTATAGGTCAGCCCGGGGGGGGGGGTGAGGGTTGGTGGCATCCTTATGTATCTTGGGTAGTACATCAATAGTGGGAGTCCGAGGAAGGTGTTTATTGAGGAAAGCATGTTCTTTTTCTGTTATTATGTTCTGCAGTCTGACCTGGTTTGTCACGATTTGTATTTTGGAGCGAATGTCGGGTAGAGGATCAGAGGGTAGAGTGCGATAGTGAGCATTGTTTGATAGTTGTCTCATTATCTCCATGTCATACTTGTCTATATCCATTATTACAATCCTGCCGCCTTTATCGACTGATTTAATCACAATGCTCGAGTTCTCCTTAAGATTGTGTAACGCCTGTTTTTCTGCAAGAGTAAGATTGTAAGGCACAAACTCAAATTGGTTTTTAATTTCCATGATTTCATGGTGAACTAGTCTTTCAAAGGTCAACACTTCAGGGGGCATGGTTGCAGTTGGTGGGAGGAACATTTAAGGAGGATGACAAGGGGATTGGAGCAATTGGTCCCTAGCTGGTCTGTCAGAAAAAAAATGTTTAATTTAATGCATCTGAAAGAACTGAAGAAAGTTTTCTGGAAGATCAGAAAAATTACTTCGATCCATAGTGACGAATGATAAACCTTTGCTTAAAAGGGAAATTTCTTGAAAGGAAAATGGGAATCATTTTAGTATTAGGTTATGGTGTAGTATTAGGTGTAGTTATTGGGGTGGTCCCCATTGGTAAATCCTGCGTCAGGTCTGGCGTTCCCCTGAGTATTGGTACTGATAGTTGGGTCTGATCCTGCCTCTGCTATGTCTGTGGTTCCCACCTAAAAAACGAGTGGGTAGGAGTGGTGGTGGTGGTCTACTCTGGTTTCTGTCTGTGCTAGATCCCTCTCCTGGGTCAGAGTCCTCAACCAATGTGTTGGAGGAATCTGAAAATGTTATTGTTTGATTGTTTCTGTATCTACCCCAATTTTGTGTTCTTGGTGGTCAATATGGTGTAGTGAAAAATGTGTCTCATAGATAAGGATAAGTCTTCTTTTTAGTCGTAGTCCTTGATATCCTTTTGTATTTAATTGATTTTTTTGTTCTGTTCAAGAGAATTGAAAGTGACAATTGTGCTATTAATCTTATCAAGGACATTTTTAGCTTCTGTAAGGGTGTTCTCTTCAAGTATGAGTTTTTTTAACTCTGCAGTCTCTGCTAGTTCTTTGTGACTATGTTCAATGGCAGTGTCTATGCCTACGACCATCCAATGCCACAAGCAAGTTGTTGCCAAATGACTAAAGCCAATACGAAACTTAGGGTCTTGTGTGAATATTGCTGGTGTGTTTCAAATCTGAAGGCCAAGGGGGATCACATTAGACTTCATAATTTTAATTGATTTGTCCGGTAATGTACACTATTCTTAATCTATCCCCTTTCATTCACTCTCCCCTTGTACAGCACTGACAAATTATTTTGTAACCTGGTCCTGAAGATGACGAACTAATTACAGGTTGAAACGCCATCGACCACTCAGCGTAAATCTTGGCTTTTATTGGTTCTCTAACTTGTTGATGACTCTGTGTTTTCACAATAATTTTGAAGTTTTGCAACCATTTAACTTGGGTATTTCTTTTGTGCCACTCTTTCGCTGTTTCCTTTGTCTCAAGTGTCACTAGCGCCGTTCACTTTTCCGCACAAGCACGGATGTGCACAATATTGTATGGGTTACACCCACATATAATGTAAATAGTGCTGATACTCTATCCATATTCATTTTTTCATAAATAGAGACCGCTCTATACATTTTTTCTTTAACCATTAATGTCTCCTTGTTTCCTTCTTTCTGCAATAGTTGTGCATAATTTACAGAATTGTCTATGAATATTAACCAACTTTGCACATAGCACATTTCTTAAAAATTCCAGATACCATAACGTTGCATACAATACCTTTGCAAAGCAAGGAAACAGTCAAAAGCATTGTTCAAATAAATACAATCCAAAAAAAACACTTTTCTTTTAAAAGAACAGAATTATATCAGAATGTTGGAGGGTTGCGCCTCATTTCAAAAATAGGTAATACAAGCACATCCTGGCAGAATGGAAGAAAGGCCACCAAACCCAGTGAGGCAATGGGCAAAATGAAGGAGTGAGGCACAGACACTGCGGGACAAACCTTTCACAGGTTGGGTGGGATATTAGCCCATCCGAGGTTTCAACATATTTCTTTACTGTAAATTCATACATTTCCCTTAATGAGAATATGGGATCTTTCATAGGTGTATTAATCCTAACCATTGGAGTGAATATAGGTACAGACCTACTATCCACAGTATTTTTATTATTTTATAGCTTTTGTAGAGAGGGAGAAAAGCCTATACAGGTGTCCTGGCACTAAGAGAACTGGCAAATAAGCAAGAAAAGTAAATTTCCTCCTTTCAAGCCAGGTCTTCAAAGCTTTCCTGAAATGCAGCAGATGGGGAATCTCACTCAGAGTGAGAGGAAGACTATTCCAAAGTTTGTCTGACATTGCAAAGAAGGACTTTTCCCCAGACCAGACCCACCTAACTCTCGTGATGGTTAGTATTAATAAATCCTTGGAACAGAGAGAATCAGCAGGAACTTAGTTGATAAATTTCTTCCTCAAATAGGAGGGACCAATGTCATGCACAGCTCCTAAGACATGACAGAGGGAACTAAAGACAATTATTTTCCATAAGCATTCAACACAGGACATTCAGTGAGGCAGAGGAGAACCCTGGAAGTCCAAGGACCTGCTTGGCTGCAGCATTTTGGCTCCTTTGTAATTTCTTCATCAGCTTCACAGGTACGCCAAGAGATTAGCAGTTGCAGTAGTCCAAGTGACTCAAAATAGTTGCCTGGACCATAACTTGATAGGCAAATTTAAGAATGAGAAGTAAAATCTTCATTACAGCCCTCAACAGGAGGTGGTAGGTAGAAACAAGGTGATTTACCTGCCTTTCTAGCGAGATATGTTATGGTCATCACAGGATGTGGAGATGTGGACCAAACTAGAAGCCAGAAATACAAAGGGAAATGGAGGAGCACACTGGAATGATTTATTCAGTGCACTTCCATTTCGTCAGAGTTAGACTTCGATGAGTTAAATTGCAACCAGGATGAAACAGCATGCATGGGAAGGTAATGGAGAATACAGCATGGTTTGGAAAGGGCCATGAACAAACCATGAATATTCACATAGGGCCAAGGGGTGGGTGGTTCTTTGAGTGTCTTCTTTAAATCTCTGAAAGGGTGTCCAAATGGCTTCAAATAGGACGACTTTGTCCTGGAGCCGATATGCAAATCATTCATAGGCCACTCTGAGCATGTCAGCTAGCTACTCATCGTGAGTGGGCACATGTGGGTGATGCTGGTGACTTAGGATACAGAGTTTGGTATTCATCAGTAGTCATTGTTCAAGATTCAATGGGTCAGGCAAGTCACGTGTCATGTACCATGATGAGAGTTAGTGGAAACAGGAGGGATAATTCTAGGACAAGGCCAAGAGTGTTGCCTATATGGGACCAAAGGTAAGAGAAATCAGGGCAGTCACACAGGATATGTGTTGTATTGCAGTCTGACTGGGTACATTTCCAACACTGTGAGGGGTGGAGGAGGACAGAAGATGCAAGTTTCTGGGAGTGTCCAATACCAATTCTGGCCTCATGTGCTCTCTTGTCTAGCTCCGCTACCACCTCTTTCCAGTCCTCATCTGTGTATTGCACCTGAAGGCTATCCTGCCAGGAAGTGCTGAGGAGGGACAGTAGGGGGCTAGAGTGGAGGTGTTGAACCAGTACATTGTAGAACCCCAACATGACTCCTTTATAGTTTCTCCACAGGGTCAGATATTGTTCGATAGAGGAGGTTGGAATATTCCATAGTCTATACATGGGTCTAAGGTACTATAGAAACAGTGTTGAAGTTGTGAGTAATGCCATAGTTGTGAGGTAGGTAAGAGGAACTCCTCCCATAAGGCTTCCCATCATAAACAATGCCGCCCACAGTCTTTATTCCTTCCACCTCTCAATCTTTCCACATTAGTGGAAGACCACCCACCTGAAGGTATTTAGACGAAATATCGAGTTAGAAATGTCGATTTACACAAATATCGAGTTGTAAATATCGTGATACAGATATATCGACAGCAAGAATTTCGTGGTCAAGAATATCGATTTTAAGGTAAGAAATATTGTTTTTAAAAATATAGAAGTCATTAATATTGTTTGCAAAAATATAGTTGTTTAAAATATCGATTTTTTAATTAGTGTTATGTATTTTAGTATATATTTTAAATGTATGTGATGCATTTTTTTGTATAAGTATTGTTTATGTTTTTTAATATATGTGTTACATTTTTAGTAGTTATGAATTTTATTTTAATTACATTTTTCTTTTTTCGTTCCGTAACGGGTTGTGGGATTATAGGGGAATAGGGTGGGAAGTATTTTAATTATAATAAGTTAATGATTACTTTTTATTTATTAATATTTATTTAATTGACATTTAATAGTGTTAATTGTGGGAAGTAATTTAGCATGAATTAATTATTAATTGGATGTAAATTTATATTCATTGATTGGTTATTAATTATGGTAATTGTGTAATTTTTTTTAGGTGTGGGTTGTGGGGTTTATAGGGGTAAAGGGTGGGAAGTAATTTATTTTTAATTAATTAATACTAAGGGGCCGATTCTGATGCGGGTTGGAAAAGCTTCCCGACCGAATCGGTTGGGAAATGGTGTCCGACCCACTCGGATCGGGAAAGTCCGACCGGCGGAGTAGGATGCATCCGGATGCTTCCAGATACGATTTGGTTGAACTCCCATTGACTTCAATGGGAACATTTGTTCCTTACCGCATCAGAATTGGGCCCTCGGTCGGGAAGACACGTTCCCGATCCGATTTGGAAGAAGCAAATGCCGTTAGGAGGCCTTCCTAACCGCATCAGAATCAGGCCCTCGGTCGGGAAGCTTTTCCAACCCGCATCAGAATCGGGCCCTTAGTTGTTAATATTAATTAAGTGAAAATTAAATATGGAAATTGTGTAATTAATTTTAGGTGCATATTGTGGGGTTTATCGGGGTAAAGGGTGGGAAGTAATTTATTTTTAATTAATTAATAATTATTTGTTAATATTAATTAATTAAAATTAAATATGGAAATTGTGTAATTAATTTTAGGTGCATATTGTGGGGTTTATCGGGGTAAAGGGTGGGAAGTAATATATTTTTAATTCATTAATAATTATTTGTTAATTAATATTAATTAATTGAGAATTAAATATGGAAATTGTGTAATTAATTTTAGGTGTTGGTTGTGGGGTTTATAGGGGTAAAGGGTGGGAAGTAATTTATGTTTGATTAGTTAATAATTAGGCAATATTAACTAATTAACTGATAATTAGGGTAATTCTTTGTTTTTTATGTGCGTGGGTTTTAGTTTTATAGAGTTAAAGGGTGGGGAGTAAGTTAATTGTACTTACTTTATAATTACTTGTTAAATACTATTAGTTTTTTTATTGAAAATACATTTTAATTTGTTAACTAATTGTTTTACAGTTTAGTTTTATTTGAGGGTTGTGGGGATTATAGGGGTAAAGGGTGGGATGTTAATTAATTTTTATATGTTTTAATTTGTTTTTTTAATTAAATAATATTTCTTTAATTGATAATTAATTAGGTTAATTATGGAAGTACACTTTTTTCAATTTAGATGTGGGTTGTGAATTGTGTGGTGTTATAGGGTAGGAAATAAAACAACTACATTTATGTAATAATTAATGTTTTTGTTTATAAATAATTTCTAATTACAAAACACTTATTTGTTTGGAAATTATTTTATTTAATATAATATTTGTAGGTATTTTTCATATGTATTTAACATTATAATATGTTTATTCTTTTAATATTCAATATATGCATTTACATTTTTAACATATTTACATATTTTTTTATTTATTTTGTTTTTAAATATATTTTTGTTGTTGATATTTAGTTTGTTTTTAATTTTGAACTGACTGGAGTGGGAATACAAATTTTTACCCCTCCGCAATCCAATACTTTCCCTACTGTTGCACTGACTGGAGTGGGAATAGTACATTTTATCCCTCCACCATCCAACACTTTGCCTACTGTTGCACTCACTGGAGTGGGAATAGTAATTTTTACCCCTCCGCTATCCAACACTTTCCCTACTGTTGTACTCACTGGAGGGAATGGTAATTTTTACCCCTCCGCTATCCAACACTTTCCCTACTGTTGCATTGACTGGAGTGGGAATAGTAAATTTTAGCCCTCCGCTATCCAACACTTTCACTACTATTGCACTGACTGGAGTGTTTTAATTTATGATAGAATGTTTTTTTTAATTGATTTTATGTTATTGGTTTATGTATATTATATGTATTTATTTGTTAAATTGTTTATATAATTTTATATATTTTTAAAATTATAGTTTACTAATTGTTTTAAAGTAAATATATATATTAATTATTATATATGTGTGTTTACCTTTTTCTAATTAAGTTTATTTGTTAAAATGTATATTTAATCATTTTTTTTAAAATTAATTTTATTTAATATATTTATTATTATATATATATATATATATATATAACGATATTTTGTACAACTATGTTTTTAACATACATTTTGTTTCCAATATTTTTGTACTTACCATTATAAATATAAGATATCGATATTTTTCACATCGATATTTAAAACTCAATATTGTGGTATGGGGATATTTTAGGTGTCCATATTCTGTCAGTGAACCCCACCTGAATGGTGGCTTTGTTCCATAGCAGGGACTTAATGTGCAGGTGAGTGAGGCTGTGTAAAAGTTTGTAGGTGTATTTGCACTATGGGGTTGGGTGTCAATCTAGAGGAGGTTTTGTGTCTGTAGAGCATGTCCAGGCCAGGGCCATTATGAGTCACGATGCATTCCAAGTGAAATACAAAAAAGTATGCAGTTCCTGGGGGGAGGGAAGGATGGGAAGATCTAGGTATGGGAAACTGAGACAACAGATCTGCAGATCTGATTGCTCAGAAGAAGAGCCCTCAAACACCTGTGTGGGTGTCATGCTTCATCATCGGGCAGCTCCTTGTTGGGCCAGCGCTGCAATGCCCAATGGGCTCCTTCAAGGGGGCTCTTTGCCACAGGTTTTTTGAGCAAGAGATGCTGATGTGAGGTGCAGGGTGGAGGTGCTCTAGGTGTAGATTGGTGTATTGTGAATTACTGGTATTACAAATAGCTAAGAGAGACCCAATTAAATGTAATAGGTTGGTTCTCGTTATGATTAAAAGGCAATGAGTGGCTAAATGTGGAATTAATGGTCCTATCCAGCTTCTAAAGTAGTGGGTTTGTAGGTCAACATGTTTCTTGCTCCAAGTGTCGCTACTGATCTGGGCAATTCCACAGGACTGTAAAATGAAACCTAATCTACTTGTGGTTGGGGAAAATGTGTGTAACATTGGCAAAAGGTACCCGAAACATGCAACCAAATCCTCACAGTGACGTATATCTAAAACCTGACCTATGTTCGGTAAGCTACTGACCTCTTATGTGATGGCAGAGACCACGCTAGTTGTGGAACAAAAGGTTTCTAACGTGCTGACTCAGCAGGTGACCAACCCCTTCACTGCCACCCTGGAGGTACCGCTAAATCAGTGCACCGGAAAACGTTTGCTCTACAACTAACGTGGGCTCTGCCATCACCATTGGTTAGTTCTCTTCATTCATTCCGGTGTGAACTAGAAGATAAAATGGGTTGACTTACTGCACCAAAACCTTCATGTTATGGTAAGGCTCGTATTGTTTTCCCCTGTAAGATTCCGGTAGATGTGACCTGCTGAAATATAACGAAAGGTGAGGAAATTACTGGCTGCGTAAATACCACACAACTCTGAATTCTGACTCCTTTTCAAACAGAGGCGTGCAAAGGGGTCTGAAAACACCGATGCACTCATAATCAGGGCCAGAGCGGGATGAGATGCTGCGTGGGGCACAGCCAAAGAGACTCGTCCTTCACAACTTACTGTTATTCTTTCCTTGCTCTACTATTGCTATTCTTTCCTTGCTTTCCTCTCCGTCTTCCACAAGAAGGCTTATCATAAAGCAATTGCGTATTCACTGTTTGCAGGCAATCCTCTGTACCAGAGCTCAGAAAAAAGAATTCTGCAAGTGTGGTTCAGGCATTGCCTGTCGTTGAAAGGTCATCACAAGTATCATTTCATTTCATTCCCAGCATAAGGTCAATATGTCTTTTTTTAAGTAGAATGAAATGCTTTTCCTCAGCTGAACATGCAGAAAACATGACTGGACTGGCAATTCTGATCAAAAGGAAATCCTGTTTTATCGCTCCTGTGAAAGCTGCTCACGACATCGAGGTTTTCAATTCCTGATGCCATCTGCAATTTCACACACAAGCAGAGGCAGATCTACCCGTATAAAAGGACCACAGCCGTATGGGAAAATAAATGACAACGGCGTGTCCCATAAATACTCTCATGTGGCGACCCAGTTATTCATGGCTTCGTTTATATCAGTAATTCTTAGCTCTTTGGTGTTTGTAAATTGAAATGTGGCTGTCACTTCCCTTGCGCTCTCGAGAGTTCTTAAATATGCAGAGAAAAATGAACGGCAGAGCGCCAAGGAGAATGTTAATCAGAACCTTGAAAAGGGCGCACTCCCTCAAAGCACTGTGGCTGGTAATCCATAATCTCCTCGTGATGCCGACAAGGTGAACGCGCAGGTTTCCATTTCAAAACGGGAAATGACACTAGGACTCTATTTCACATGGGGAATTTCTTTTTGTGATATGGTAATTATCATTCACCCCCTTCCTCGTCACAATTCTCATAATACACAGGTTAGATAACCTCAAAACCTGATATACTGACAATTGCACAATTAATTTAACGAAATATTTCAGTCCCTCTTTCTTACCTTGAGGCAACAAGTATCTGACGTTTCACCCTGGAGACTCGTTTCTCTGTTTTCTTTGGCAGACATTGAACTGTCCTGCTCTTTACCTAGGGAATCTCATGTTCCTTCATTGTTTTACATGTTTTTATTTGGGGTTTGCGGTTCATCTTCTTTGAACCTCTCTTGGTCACTATATCCGCTCATTATCCTTTGTTTACCAGGATAGTTCTTCTGGCCATGGTGGCTAATCCCCTGCCCGACAGGTGCACAAAGTTTGTTTCTTTAACACGATGTGGGTCTCCTGTACCTGTGCAGAGCAAGCTGGAGGCTGGATATCAGTATAGAGTGCCACGTTAGTACGCTTTAGATGGTGTGATAAGGGAGGGGGGTGTTGGGGCAACGGCTCTCTTATGCAACCAGCCTTGAATTCCCCTTGCCTTATTTAGAAATTCTTGCTTTCTTGGGGTGCAGATTATGGGGAGCTGTAGGCCAAGTCCCTTCTACAGAGTAAAAAGCCAAACATTTGTGATTTTTTTTTTTTTTTAAAAGAGAGAACCCTTGACCTGCTACGTAGGTTCAATCCTCTGATTCTCCTACATTCTATGTATTACCCCATACTTGGGATAGTGAGGTGGCTGCTTCTAACAACATCTGTTAAAATGGAAACGGTTTCTTTGGGGTCTAGACACCGTCCCTACAGGTTCTCCCCCACAAATTCGAGGAATGCGCAGATGCGTATACATCTTGGGCCTCATTTATGAGGAATTGGCGTAGGGCAGCACCACAAGTCTTCTTGCTGCGCTGCCCTATGCCAATGTGAAAGGGCAGGAATGCACCGTATTAATGAAATATGGTGCATTCCTGTCCTTTTCCCCTGTGCTGGTGCACAATTTGCTGCTTAGCCCCAACGCAGGCTGCGTTGCATACAGGATTGTTTTTGTGCAGGAAGGGGCACCTTCCTGCATGAAAATAACTCACAGAGGCGTTTTCCTCTTTCCATGCATGCTGCATTCTGCAGCACACATTGAAAGAGGAAAAAACAAGGAGAAATAAAAAAAATTCTCCTCGTTACGCCTGCTCTGGGAGGCTTAAGGTTTTGGTGCTGCTTCAGGTTTATGTGATTAAGTAAATCTGGGGCAGCGTCAAAATCCATGGATTTTGTGTGGGAAAACACACCGCAACGCCTATGGAACACCTCCCTGGCACAGAGTAAGGCAAGGCAGTGACTTGCGCTGCTTTGTCTTACTTCATATCTATGAGGCCATGCAAAGCCTCGCAGAGTGGGTTTGCGTGGCCTCATAGATATGATTGAGAGGGTTGCACCGCCGCAGCATCAAAAAAAGTGATGGTCCGGCAGCGCAAGCCTCTCATAAATAAGCCCCCTAATTTGTGGTTATTCGTGTCGAAGCCTGGCTCTTGCACAAAGTTTAATGTTCATCCAACGTTTTTCACCTGCTCTTAGATTTTAGTCTTCTTTGATGTGTGTGAGATCAGGAACTGGAGAATCACGGGCCTACAATGAGCCAATGCCATTCATTCTCTGGAACATAACCTGGATGGTCCCTACTTCACTGATGATGGATATCTCTGAGCCCTTAGCTCTCAGAGAAGGCTTTCTTTTCTATATATAGTCGCTCAATTGCTCTAGTTAAAGTTCTGTCACCTTTTAGGATATAGGATTAATAAAGCTTGCTGGTATAGTAGTGACAGCACAAGTGGTAGTCCGATAGCCTTGGCAGTGTCCCCTTTTTTGAACAACTTATAACACTTACCCCCTGGATTCGTGGTGTCATCTATAGCGTGATTAATTCAAGATTGTTTCTTTCGTCTCTGTAAGAAATTCAATTATTTGGGGTGGGTTACTGCCCACCTCACAGAGTTATCACAACTCTTGTTGGGGTGAACCCTCAAAGTCACTAAGTTAAACTGAGCTCAAACCCCTGGTAGCAATGCTACAGAGCAGACAGGCTTAGTTTAGAGCAATGTGCCAAGTATTTACGCAGTAGGGGCGCTAGAGGGCGCACAGCAAGATGGCCGCACCTGTGTGAGGCTCTGCCCGGCTGAGCCCTAATCCGCCAATTATCCGCCTGAAATATTCATCATCCTGAGGCACGACGGGGCGATTCCTGTTGCCGAACTCCCCCTGCATCGGCTGAGGTGATTTTATCGCCTCTGCTGCCCGCTGGTGCGGGTTTCCGGCCATTATACTCCGCAGCCCTCCGGCTTCAACATGGCGGCGCCTGCGGGGCCCTGGGCGCGGTGACCTCTTCGTCCCCCCGTGGAGTCGTCGGCGGCACGCTCGGTGCTAGCGACCCTGCGGGTGCGGAGGGTGGATCCCTGGTGATTGCTGGACAGGTGGGCGCTGCCTCGGGCCTCTGAGGCGGAGAGCCCTGTCAACGTGTGGCGGCGTGCGGCCCTGACGGACCTGAGCGGACGGCGGTGGAGGACGGCCCTTGTGCCCCTGGTGCTGGCGGCGGTGAGTGGGGCGCGATCTGCGCTGGGCCTGTGCTGGTGGAGGCGGGCGCGGGCCAGGTGCGATTTGCGGCCTGGGCGCTGCTGCCGGGTGATGGGGTGCGCGGGTGGTCGTGGAGGTGCCGCTTGTCTGGGTGGCTGCATGATCCTGTGGGCCCGCGGACCTCCGCCGGGGTCGCGCTGATGGTTCATCGCGAGGGATCTGCCTAATGGATATCTGCTTGCTGCCTGTGCTTGTTCATCGGCGGAGTTAAGGCGACCTATGCTACGGCGGGTGCTGCAGTTACTCACCTCTCCCCACTGGTGAAGCACTCCTCGGTATGCTGGTGTACATCCCCCCGTCTCCCCTTGGGCGGTGACACTTTCTACAAACTGGGCGCTGCCTGCTGCTCCGACGGGGTTCCCCCTGAGGCCCCCCTGACTATCCTCTCACTTGTGGCCTGGCCCCTGCTTCTTGGTTTGCGATCTGGCTCCAAGCGCTCTTCACAGTTTGGCCTAATGGACTGTATGCGCCTGTGATCTCCCTGTGGTATTACTGGCAGCCCTTCGCCCACGGTGCTTCTTGCGGGCTGGAGTTTTGGGGTCCCGGTTGTCCTTCTGCTTCCACAGTGCCTATATGCACGGAGTGTGCTCACACTTGGTCCTCTCCAGTGGCCAGGGTCGGTGGGTGCATGTAACCAGGCAGGGCACCTAGTAACTCCTCATTACGCACTCCTGCTTCTCAGAGCGAGGTCGTACGCTCGAGGGCCCTTGCATCCTCCCGGCTCTTTTTACGCACACTACTGCCTCCATCAGTGGTGAATATGGGTCGCACCGACAAGTCTCAACCCCGCCTCACGTTTGAGGCGCGCAAGTCCTCCAAGTCTTCACAGAAGGCAGCGTCGGACTCTGAAGCTGATGCCCAGGATGGTGGATCTTCTACCCTCGAGACCACGCTTTTTGCCATGCAGCGTAGCCTCCAATCCATAGAGGGATCAATGGCATCAGTGAATCAGCGTCTAGATCACATGTCGTCCCAGTTCGAAAAACAAAATGCACGTATGGGGGAGGTTGAACAAAGAGTGTCTGCTGCGGAGGATGGCCTAAGTGACATTGCAGGTAAAACCTTGAACATGGAAAAGGTACTTGCCCTTATTCAATCCAAGAATGAGGATTTGGAAGCTCGTTCCAGACGGAACAACTTTCGAATTACGGGGCTGCCAGAGTCTACGAATGTGGGTAAAATGGAGACGTTCATTGAAACTTTGATTACGGATATTTTTGGCGCTCGACAATTGTCCCCTATGTTTATTATCGAGCGGGCTCACCGCTCCCTCGCAGCTCGTCCGCCCCCTGGTGCCCCGCCGCATCCTGTCATTGCAAGGGTACTCAACTACAGGGACCGCGACGCCATCTTGCGTATGGCAAGGGATAAGGGAACAATTGACCACCAGGGGAACACACTCTCCTTTTTCCCTGACTTTACTGTTGCGGTGCAGGCGGCGAGGCGAGAGTTTGGGGCTGTAAAAAAGTTTCTGCAATCCGAAGGGGTCCCTTACGCTATGCTCTATCCCGCCCGCTTAAAAATAGGACCGGACGGAGACCACAAGATTTTCACCAATCCCAGGGCTGCATTGGATCATGCCAAACACTTGAAGAGACGGCGCCATGAATCTCCCACGTTATCTGGGACTGAGGACTAGTAATTTTGCGGGGGGTGGTGCCATTTTCCTTTCTGTATAACCTGCATGTTTGGGCAAACCTCTTCATGCTTCTGTAGTAGCGAAATGTTTTCAATGCAATGTATGACTGCCCTCTTCTTTATGCAGGTGGGCGCTCTTTGACTCTCTGTCTATCGAAATGTAAGGTACGCTTCTAGTTCAGGCACAGTTGCTTTTGGCTCAGCCACCTCCTACTCGTTAGGGGGTTAGTAGTTCTCTGACGCCCCCCAATGGGTGAACCCCATGTGTACTTTACTATCTTTGTTCTATGTTGGGGACGGGTAATAATGGGTTGGGATGGCTTTGGCGAGTTGTGGACGCTGAAGTGGGAGGGGGTTTGGGGTTCTGGGGTCTGGTGGGGGTTTTTGGCACTTGCAATTTATGGATGTGGTGTAGCTCTGCTCCAATTGTATGTCTGAATATGCATTTTCTATGGATCCAATTTTCAGGTTTCTCACTCAGTGCAGGTCCCAATGAGTGGTAGAGTACGGTTCCTCAGTTGGAATGTCCGAGGGTTGAATACCCCCAAAAAGATTCGCTCTGTCTTTGCTTATCTTGACAGACTGGATGTGCAGGTCGCCTACCTACAGGAAACACATCTCACAACAGTGTCCGAGAAGAAGGTAGGGGGTAGATGGGCGGCGGTGCGCGTAGCCTCCTCCTACTCTAACTATGCACAGGGGCCATGATTTTGGTTAAACGTGGGGTTCCCTTCTCAGTTATCCGCACCGAAACAGACGACGTGGGCCGGCTGGTCCTGGTGCATGGGCGGCTGGGTGGCGCTGAAGTGTTACTGGTGAATGTGTATGGACCGAACGTTGATGACCCAGCCTTTTTCTCCGATGTTTGGCGCCGTTTCACGGGCTTCCCTGAGGTGGAGATTCTGTGGGGCGGTGATTTTAATGTTTGTCTGGATGCCTCGCTTGATCGTAAGGGGAGTGGGGGGTCTAGGCCTCGACAGGCTTCCGAAATGCTATTGGGACTGCTGGATGCGGGATACTTGAGCGATGTGTGGCGACTGCGACATCCTGATGCGCGTGAGAGCACGTTCATTTCCTCTGTGCATGGGACTTGGTCTCGCCTGGATTATTGGTTAACTACTAAAGCGGTGTGTACTTGGACGACTGATATCCAACACATGGCCCGGACACTCTCTGATCACTCTCCTGTACTCCTAGAGGTGCAGGTCCCTGCATGTGCAAGACCTCCGTTTACTTGGCGGCTGCAACCGTCTTCTTTAACTGATTCTGTCTTCCGGCATACGATTGGGGAAGCCATCCATAATTTTTTCAGGGAAAACGAGGGGTCCGATGACAGCGCCGGGGTCCTCTGGGAGGCTTTTAAAGTCACTATTAGGGGGGTTTGCATGGGTGCGCAGGCAGGCGTCCTTAAAGATCTTCGTCGTTGGATTAACAAACTAGCTGGTGAGATTTCCACGTTGGTGCGAGCCTACGACGCGGACCCTTCCCCGGCGACGTTGTCCACAATTCGGGAGTTGGTCACTGACCACAAAAATACAGTTGACCAGGAGTTGCTCCATAGGTTCAGGCGCAGCACAGCCCGCTTCTATGGCGAGGGGGGCAGGCCTAGCCGCTCACTCGCTTGGAAGCTGGCTGCACCCCGTAGTCAGGAGCATATCACGGAAATACTTAACGAGACAGGGGAGGCGCAGTATACAACTGCAGATATTAGCGAGACTATACTTAATTTTTATGCTGCCCTCTATGACAACAACACTGAAGTACGGCAGGAAGACTTGCACTCTTACCTTGACGACGTTGCCCTGGGATGGCTGTCTTCTGGCCACAGGGAATATATTACGCAACCCTTCGATGTGGAGGACCTGAAGCTCGCCATTATGTCCCTCCCCACATGCAAATCGGCTGGCCTCGATGGGCTCCCCAGTGAGTTTTATAAGCTTTTTGCCGATGCTTTGGCTCCTCGACTGCTGGCGGTCTATGCAGAGGCGTACGAAACCGGGTGCCTCCCACCCTCCCTTCGGGAGGCTCTCCTGGTTATGCTATTGAAACCAGACAAGGCGTCCAACCGCTGTGATTCCTACAGGCCCCTTTCGATCATCAATATTGACACCAAGATCTTGGCTAAAATGATTGCTCTTCGGATACAGCCGCTGGTTCCCCTACTGGTGCTTCCAGACCAGTCTGGCTTTGTCCCTGCTCGCTCCACCACTCACAACCTACGCACGCTTTTGCCACTCTCCACTATTTCGACTCCGACTTCCAGGCGGTGGCTGTGTTGCTCGATGCCGCGAAGGCTTTCGATTCCCTTCACTGGGAGTATATGTTCGCAGTCCTAACTAGAATGGGCTTCCCTCCTTTTTCCTTAAATGGATCAGAATACTCTATAACGGGCCGGAGGCTAGAGGTCCGTGTAAATGGGTGGGTGTCCTCTACCTTTTCCATTCGTAGAGGCACCAGGCAGGGCTGTCCTCTATCACCAATGCTTTTTGCTCTGGCCTTGGAGCCTCTTGCGTGTAAGCTTCGCCAGCTTCATGCAGCAGCTGCTTTACGTTTCCGGCAGCGTCCGCTCATTGTCTCACTATACGCGGACGACATGCTGTTGTATGTCCGTGACCCTGCAACCTACCTGCATGGGATACTTCGTGAATATGTCAGATTCGAGGGCTTCTCGGGCCTAGGGATCAACTGGGCCAAGTCCACAGTGATACCTCTGACGATAGGCACCCGTGAATTCGAGCTGGATTTCCCGCTGGCCTGGACGCAGGACCCGGTTAAATATCTAGGTGTCTGGTTGAACAGGGACCCTGCGCTCGTTATCTCGATGAACTATGGCCGTACTATTTCGCAATTAATAGACAAAGCGGAAGTCTGGGCCCGGCTGCCTTTATCGCTTGCTGACCACATAGCGGTGACGAAAATGACTATTTTGCCCAAGCTGCTATATCTCTTTGTAAATATTCCCATTCGTCTGAATATCTCTATTTTTAAGGCACTGCAGTCGGCTTTGCTGTCCTTTGTCTGGGGGGGTAAAAAACCCCGTTGTAGTTGGGATACACTTGCACAACCTTTTGAATGGGGATTCTTCGAAGCTCCAGACATGCGCCTCTACTATTTATGTGCACAGGCGCATTTTGCGCACTACTGGTTTTTTCCCCAAAGGTTTTTGCCTCACACAGCGGTTGAAGCTGATGCTTTCCTCCATTTCCACTAGTCGCAGCAGTACTTAAGGGCGGCGGCGGGGGTCCTAGAGCAGAGATTAATCCGGTGTTATGTACGGCATGGGCCTGGCAGGCTCTCGCAAAGAGGGCGTAGCTACCCTACCTTTATGCCCCACAGCTGCCACTTGCGGCACATCCGGGCATTTCTGCGGCACAGGAAATTTTGGCTCTGCATACTCTGAAGTCTGCCGGCGTGCTGAAACTGGGTGATCTGTATAAACAGGGGTCTTTTCGGACATTACCTGATGTGCAGGCTGGCCGAGCCCAGGATCTGATGTTAAGCTTTACGTACGTCAGGGTGCGACAAGCTGTCAGGGCAATTTATCCTGATTACCCAGATGAACCATGTCCTCTGCGGGCACTGCAGGCGGTGCTCGCTGGCGAGGAACGCAAGGGATTGATCACTAAATTGTATGCCGCATCACAGCGCGAAAAGGAGCCAGGAGAACACCCCTCTTATCTCAAATGGAATATTGCATTGGGCTATACTCTGCCACCTGACCATTGGCAATCTTGCTGTAAACTAACTGGACGTCTTACTGCCAATTGCAATCTACGTATAATTCATTTTAAATTTCTGCACCAAGTATATTATACCCCTGCGCAATTATGGAAATTTGGCTTGCGTGAAACATCCTGTTGTGTTCGGTGTGGGCAAGTAGATGCTGATTTTCTACATCTCGCCTGGCAGTGTGCAGGGGTGGCAGCCTTTTGGACCAAAGTGGTGAATGTACTGACGGCTGTGGTGCTTGAGCGTGTGCGGTGTGCCCGGAGGTGTGTCTACTAGGTGATGTGAAATCATTAAAACCAAGCAACCGGCGGCTGGTTGCGATAGCCACCCTTATGGCTAAGCGAGCGGTGGCACAATGTTGGGGCGCCAAGACTCTCCCTACGGTGCGCAGGTGGATCCGGGACTTGACCTATTATAGGGAACAATTGGAGATTTACGCTGAGGACCTGCCTGAGTCCTCCCGTCCCAAAGACTTCTGGGCCCCGCTGACAACGTATTTGCTGAGTCAACCTGATCTATGATTTTACGTTGCTGTTTTTACGTTGGGGTCTATGGCATTGACGCTGTAGAACGGGACTTCTTATTGTCTCTCTCTATGCTTTTGTGGTTTCTCTTACTCTTTGGAATAGATGTCGATACGCATTTCGTTACCCACAATATTTAGTGTACAAGATGCTATATCCTTGTAAGTGCCGGGGGGTGGTGGGGCGGGCTGTTAGCTCTTAGAGCTATTGTTTAACTCAGTTTGTATTACTGATAATTTCTATCACTTGAAAAATTGCACGTGTCGATACTTGCATGTCAGGATATTGTGGCTCCCGAATGGAGCATGTATATTGTAAGTGCAAGCTCTTAATAAATAAATACAAAAAAAAAAAAAACATTTATTCTTACCTATCCTTTAAGAAGGATCTTGAAACTTTTTTCTTTTGTTAGGCACGCTTTCTCTGCTGATTATGGCTGTTCCTTTGCACCAAGATGCCTATTTTGTTGTTCAAGTGCTGTACACATGCTGTACTCAATCACTCATTCCAGTAGATCAAATGTTTCTGATAATTAAAAACAAACTGCCCTAAAAGTGAAGGTTGCAAAAAAAAAAAAAAAAAAAAAAAAAAGTATTTACGAAGTACCTAAATAGCAAAAGTCAAAACACTAAGGGGCCGATTCCGATTCGGGCCGGAAAACGTACCGACCGACTCGGTACGGGAATTTATTCCGACCGCCTCGGACCGGCGCCGCACGACCCGGGTAGTACGATGAAATGAATGTGAAATTCGACCGACTCGGACGGAATACAAAACGACCGACCGAGCCGGACGGAAACAAGCCATCCGGCCGGGAAATCACGCGAAACGAACCGACCGACACGCACTCGGATTGAACCCGAACGAAACGTACCCGCGAACTCCGACCCGCGTAGTACGATGCTGTGCGTGCAAAACACGACCGACTCGCCCGGAGCACAAGCCGTACGACCGACACGCATACAAAACCCAGCCGAAGCAACCCAATAGTCTGCGACCGACTCGTACGCCGCATATGAAACCTAGCTGACACACAGCGGGAACGAGTCGGACAAGATCGCACCAGACAACTGCAGCGTCCTACTCGGACACAAGAACGACTCCTACATGCACCAAAAACACCAAGGAAAAATTAGGAAAAAAAGGGCCAAACAAGCAACCACTAAGCCAATAAATAGAGGGAGGGAAAAAAAAAATGGAACAAGGACACACCTCCAACTCCACCTATATAAAGGCCACAAATCCCTACCATGATCCTTTGCAAATTCCACTGACCTGCCAGACAAAACACCATCACACAGCAACCACAGACACACTCACAGCTCATACATCACACAAGCCACACACCATTACCACACCTACAAATAGCACCCTCACACACACCCAGCTAAACCTACACTCACACCCCCCCACCTGCACACACACACACACATCAATCACCACCACCACCCATCACCATGCCCCCAAAGAAGAACCATAAGTTCCTAGATTGTGAATTGGAAGTCCTGGTAGACGAGATACTCAGGGTAGAGCCACAGTTGTTTGGTACATTGGTACAACAGACCCCCATGTCGCAGAAAACCAAGATGTGGGCGAGGATTGTCGACAGGGTCAATGCACAATCACCATGTTTGCGCACAAAGGAAGACATCCAGAACAGGTGGTATGATGTGCGCAGGAGGGTCCGGGAACTACTCAAAAAGGACTACCTCCTCAGCCAGCACACCGGCAGTGGCCCTCCTGCAAAACCAGTATACCTCAGGCCCTGGGAGGAGAAGGTGCGGGGCCATCCTACCACCAGTGAGCGTATACGGACTAACAGACATCCCAGAGCCTGGTGAGTACACAACTAATATATACAATATGGTGTGACAACACACACACATCACAGTCAAGGGGATAGGCAAACCATGCACACTTAGCAAATACACAGCAACCAAAACATATTCATCCTCAGATGTGAATGCTAGTCAGACAAACACAATACCTGCCATCTCATAGTGACATGTAACTGTGTCATGACATCTACAAACCTAACAACAAATACAGCAAGGCAGTGGCACAAATAGAACCAACAAACACTCCCAGATATTTACCCACCACTAGAACACCACCTCACAGGGAAGCTCACTCAAAGGAAGGAATTCTGTGTATGCTGGTCAAGTCACTGTAGCCAATAGCATGATGGGAGTGGTAGTCACAGATATTGGTCACACCCACAATTGGCCCATCAACACCACTCTGAACCATGCTCACATCACAGGGAGTGGAAAACAACTGACAAGATGGCTGACACTGGCTACTGCTGTGGGGAGCACAAGGCCCTGCTGGGAACTGGGCACCAACAAACAACAGGACCACACTGTCAGCCATCTTGCCATTGCTGTCACACTCACACACACTGAAGTACACTCAAAAGGAAGGAAGGATGGGCATGCTGGGAAGGGGGTGGAGGCAATAGCATGATGGGAGTTGTAGGCACAGATATTGCTCACCCTCACAATTGGCCCATCAACACCACTCTGAACCATGCTCACATCACAGGGAGTGGAAAAGGACTCACAAGATGGCTGACACTAGGTACTGCTGGGGGAGCACAAGGCCCTGCTGGGAACTGTGCAACAACCAACAGCAGGACACCACTGACTGACATCCTGAAAGACAACTTGCACTCCCTGCAATGGAAGCACGTTCCATGGTGGGATATCTGGCTGGGTGGGAAGGAGGACTCCCAGCACTGACCATCCCCTCAACACTAACTCCACATAACCCACCTGGGAGAATGCAATGCCTCACAGCCTAACTGAAGATCCCACAAAGAACCACCACCCTGGGTTATGCAGTGTGAAGCACAGGGACACTCTTGGGACTTGTAGCCCAACAACTGCCAGGACAACACTCCCAGCCATCCTGTCAGCACAGGCACCCCACCCCACAGGGAAGCAGAGTCAAAAGGAAGGAAGGATGGGCATGCTGGGAAGGGGGGTGGAGGCAATTGCATGATGGGAGTTGTAGGCACAGATATTGCTCACCCTCACAATATCAACACCACTCTGAACCATGCTCACATCACAGGGAGTGGAAAAGGACTCACAAGATGGCTGACACTGGGTACTGCTGGGGGAGCACAAGGCCCTGCTGGGAACTGTGCAACAACCAACAGCAGGACACCACTGACTGACATCCTGAAAGACAACTTGCACTCCCTGCAATGGAAGCACGTTCCATGGTGGGATATCTGGCTGGGTGGGAAGGAGGACTCCCAGCACTGACCATACTTACAAGCACCTCCCCTCAACCCCCCCTCAACACTAACTCCACATAACCCACCTGGGAGAATGCAATGCCTCACAGCCTAACTGAAGATCCCACAAAGAACCACCACCCTGGGTTATGCAGTGTGAAGCACAGGGACACTCTTGGGACTTGTAGCCAAACAACTGCCAGGACAACACTCCCAGCCATCCTGTCAGCACAGGCACCCCACCCCACAGGGAAGCAGAGTCAAAAGGAAGGAAGGATGGGCATGCTGGGAAGGGGGTGGAGGCAATTGCATGATGGGAGTTGTAGGCACAGATATTGCTCACCCTCACAATTGGCCCATCAACACCACTCTGAACCATGCTCACATCACAGGGAGTGGAAAAGGACTCACAAGATGGCTGACACTGGGTACTGCTGGGGGGAGCACAAGGCCCTGCTGGGAACTGTGCAATAACCAACAGCAGGACACCACTGACTGACATCCTGAAAGACAACTTGCACTCCCTGCAATGGAAGCACGTTCTATGGTGGGATAACTGGGCTGGTGGGAGAAGGATGCCTGGATGGTAACCAAATACCACCAATGCTGGTCATGCACACACCTCAACATTCACATTGACATGCCACAGGTTGGCAGGACAATGTGCTACACCAATATCACTCTCTGACTGTCACTATTTAGGAGAATGCAATGTCCTGGCCCACATCCAGAGGTACCTTCACAACTGTCAGGTGTTTGAACAATTGATGCCAGTAGAAACATAACATACAATCTGTGTCTCTCCCCAAAACAGGTGATGATGGGGACACAGCAGCAGACCAGGAGGAGTCCCTGTCCCAGGCTCCGGGGAACACTGAGCTCACTGGTGTGGATCAGCCTCTGCACTCCTCGGATGGCGAAGAACAAGCTGGACCGTCCGGTGCGAGTCATCATGCAGCACCAGCAGGACCAACATCTGCACCCCCTGCACCCACCCCTCCAACAACTGCCAACACACAGGCCACCCCTGCCAACACGGACACACCAAGGACCACAGGTGACAACAGCGCAGGGGCCCAGGCCCAAACTGGAGCTGCTGACAACGAGCCCAGGAACAACACCCAAGTGGGCCCACGGTCACCTGTGCGTGCCACAGCAGGTCCTGCACTTGTCGCCAGGGGTGGTGGGAGGGGTGGTAGACATAGGTCACTCCTTGCAGAGGGGTCTGGACTGTATGATGACCCACAACTGGCACGCATCGCGGATGCGTACCAGACTAGCACCGGAGAGGTCAGCCAGGTAGTGGGGATCCTCAAGGACATACAACAGCAGCAGGCTGCCCATCATGCCCGCTTGGACTCCCACATGTCCCGTGTCGAGACACACATGTCACGTGTCGAGACACACATGTGTGGCATGGAGTCCAAGTGGGACACATTGGAACAACTGACAGCAGTGCATAGGGACATACTCACATGCCTCCGCCAGATCAGCACCAACATGGCCTCACCTCCCTGTGTGCCCACAACATCTGCTGCTGAAACAACTGCAAATGCCACAGGGAGGGAGGAGGACTCTGGCAGAGAGTCCCCTGCACCGCCGCAGCCTGCACCTGAGGGTCCCCCCAAGAAGAGGGGCCGTCCGAGGAGGCCAAACTGAGAGGCCGATGGCCATCTACATCCCCCAGGAAGCCAACACCTGTTCTGGAACTTTTCCTCTGTGTGCAAACTGCACGCCCTGTCGAAGCCACCCCAACTCTCCCACATGACATGGGGAGCTCTAGTTGACCAAATGTATCAGATGACTGTGGACTTTACTCTGGACATTTCAGCTACCAAGACTTCCAATTCACATGGGAACTTTGGATTCAAATTTCTATGTACAGCACCCACCATCCTGTGCACCATCCTCACACCTGTATGTAAATAAACTCACCAATACACCATATCGGCCTCTGTTGTGATTCCAACGTGGTTTTTGTCATGTAGATGTTGATGTGATAAATTACACTGTGCATGCTAACTGCAACAGCAAGTCCAACACTCATGTCAGTCATGGCGACGTGACACATATGAGGGAGACACACCACTTGGGCCACAAAACACATACACACCATGACCATCAGACTCATCACCTATACTGATGTTGCAACGAAATACAGTGGAATGTACAGACACGCCACCTATTCACAGTCACTGTCAACTAGACTACAGGTGCAGTAAGGAAATGTCAGTCAGATGTGTGACTACAGACAACGCACATCCCAAAGTGAAGCACAGGTTTATTACACATTTCCAACATGTTGTTTCCACTACAAATGCAAGCTAGTCCAACCTGGCTGTGGCCACAAAGTCAAAAAGTGCAGAAGATAGAAAGTCCAGGGGTGTGTGGCACATCACCTGTAGGGAAACGACTGCTTCCACCTTGGAAGTTGAATCATGGATTCGGGGGATCCAAGTTGATCAGACAACTTCAGCAGCACCCTGTGAAGGACAGACATGACACACAGTCAAAACCACTGAAGAACAGCACAGAACGCAATACTCATGTCTAATACATGTCACGAGATAACTACACAAAACCAAGTTAGCATGTCAACACTGTTGGGCAGTACAGACCACCTGCAGGGACACATGGCTGCACGCATGCAGTCAAGTAGCACATGGCCACACTCAAACAGCACCAGAGCACCACACACACATATCATGCAAACTCAATTCATTGATATTACAACCCTCTGGAGACTCACATTCAGCTGAAGAAGTTGGTGATGAGCTGTGTGCGGACATCACCATCATCATCATCATCTTCACTGGCATCGTGACCCAGACCAGGATCTTCCACAGGTGGGGGACGTTGGTCATCGTCATCCAGGATGAGAGGCAACTCCTTCCGCACTGCCAGGTTGTGTAGCATGCAGCAGACGATGACAATCTTGCACACCTTTGCTGGGGCATATGGGAGGGCCCTCCTGTCTTGTCCAGGCAGCGGAAGCGGCTCTTCAGGAGACCAAAAGTCCGCTCAATCACCCTCCTCGTCCGACCATGTGCCTCATTGTAGCGCATCTGGGCTGGTGTCACAGGGTTCCTGAGGGGTGTCAGCAACCACGGCATGTTGGGGTATCCCGAGTCACCTACAGACAGACAATTGCACATTAGCCAATTTGAAAATGTGTGCGGAAAACAACATAGCAGAACACACACAATGGTACAAAGTCAGTACACACCAACAAGCCAGGCACGCTGGTTTGGCATCTGTGACATCATCCTCGGGATGCGACTACTCCTCATCACGTAGGCATCGTGTGCCGAACCGGGAAACGGGCACACACATGTGTGATGGTCATATCTGCAAGACATACCACCAGAGCATTGATCGAATGGTAATGTTTACGGTTCCGGTATGCCTGCTCATGTGCCTGTGGTGGTATCAAAGCCACATGTGTCCCATCAATGGAGCCAATTACATGTGGCATCCTCCCCAGGGCATAGAAGTCACTCTTGACGTTAGTGAGTCGTTGACGTGTTGGGAAATAGATGTACTGGTTCAGGTATCTCAACATTGCCCCCAATACATCGCGTAGCACACAGCTGAACATAGTCTGTGACATCCCACCAGTAGTTGCCACAGTGTGTTGAAAGGTACCGGTGGCAAAGAAGTGTAGGGCTGCCATCACCTTCACCTTGGGGATCAGCGCTGTAGGATACGGCCGGCCAGGCTGCAAATGTGGGTCCAACCGCACTGCCAAATCCTCAATCAGCTGCTTGGTGAAGCGGTACCGTCGGATGCTGTCACGTTCCACCATCGTTGCCAGGTCTGGGAATGGTCGATGGACAGCAGGAGCCCTGCAGTGCATAGGTGAAGAAAGCAAGATTGTCAGTCACCCCACCTATGTGCCGTTCACCATACTCAATTTCACATGATACATCATAAACAAACACAAGTACTTGATGTGTGTGTTGTTCTGTTTGGACATATATGGCACCTACATGGACATCATCTAACATCTCTGTTCAACAAGTGTTGACAACAGGTTCCAGGGTGTGCTATGGGAAACCATTAGGCTGTGTCACAGTACCCATTTACTGCTCTCACGTTCCACACACATACCACAGTGACATGTCTGGACAGATGCTCCACAGGCATCACAGCTCATTGACAGGTAGATTCCCAGGGACCCTGTCTTGCCACATGGACACTGGCATGACATGGCGTATCATGTACACGTCAGAAAAACAAACATGACACCCACAGGTGGTGGTCCCTGTAGCCTCTGCAGGACAGACATGGACGTCTGTGACACACACACACACAACATCAAAGTTCATGCACAAACCACGTGGATGTGGAGACTGTCTCCCATTGTGCACATGGAGTCAGAGACATGTGAAACACAACATGCACACAGACTGTGGAGGCACATCCCTATTGTTGGAATGGGCCACCCTGTGACGTACATGCCTTCCCTCATGTGAGCCTGGGGGTATGTGACATGTCATACACATACACTACCTGGAAATGTGACCATGACACATGCTCAGAAATGAAAAGTTGCACACCACAGTGGGCAGGTGCACAATACACAAAGGACCCTGTCCCCATGAACACGTGCACAGCCTGGGTGTGTCTGCCCCCAAGTGCCAGCCCAAAACCACATGTTCACCCCCCATACACAGATAAGGTAATGCTGCCACACATGCCTTACATACAGTGTGGACTGGGTGTGGTGTTGTAGGTGTGCCCCTGAGTCCATGGAAAGTAAATGTGGCTGGCATAGGTTCACCAGTGACCAGCATGGTGACATATGCGTGTGACCTGTCCTGGGACGCGTTGTACAGAAATGGACCGATCGGTGTGCCCGGCCGGCCCATTGCATTGAATGTGAGCGGGTACGCGTTGTATGCCTGGTACGCGTTGTACAGCAATGGACCGATCGGTGTGCCCGCACGGCCCATTGCATTGAATGGGAGCGGGTACGCGTTGTATGCCTGGTACGCGTTGTACAGCAATGGACCGATCGGTGTGCCCGGCCGGCCCATTGCATTGAATGTGAGCGGGTACGCGTTGTACAGCAATGGACCGATCGGTGTGCCCGGCCAGCCCATTGCATTGAATGGGAGCGGGTACGCGTTGTATCGCGGGTACGCGTTGTACAGCAATGGTCCAATCAGTGCGCACGCATTGGCTGGGGCCTGGCATGGCAACGGACGCGTTTTTGAAGCTTCAACGAGTCTGATGCAGTGAATTCAGTTGGCCAGCCACAACAATGTTGCAAATTCATGGGTGTCATGAAGTTGACATTTTTGAAGGATGCTGTGGGCGTGTCTTGGTGCTGCAATTCCATGGATTGGTCAGATTCATAAGATGCATACGACTTAGACCTATCACTTTGGACACATGGCACAGTATCTGCCTCTGCAGCACACATATAATGCTGGCTGTTCCCCGGAGGGCTCACTTGCCTGCACTACATGCTCCAGGACGACATCTGCCACTACACTGCTGCTGTCTCTGCATCCTCTGGCTACTGCAATGGCACGTTCTGTGGAGAGAGCCCCAGCCTTCACCCATGAGGAAAACCAGGCTCTGCTGGACAACCTCCTTCCACAGTACAGCAAGCTGTATGGGACACCAGGGGAGCAGGTGAGTGTGCTGTCCACTGCCTTACTAATTGTGCATGTTGTCTGACTAGCAGGATTTACAGTGTGCACACCACTGGCTAGCATGCTCACTGAGTAGTACTCACCCCCCAAAGTGTGTAGTCACGTGCACTGAACAGGTACAGTGGAGTAACAGTGCATTCAAACAAGGATTCACTTGCCATGCAATGATACCATGTAGTAACTGCTGGCAAACTGTCCATAGCCCTCGTTGCACTGCCTGTGTACATCATATGCCCCTGTGATTGAGACATGTATTTCCAACTGTGTGATGCACGGATATGTTGCATGTGTAGTAATGGCCTTTTCACTTTGTCATCCTCACAGGTTGATGCCCATCAGAAGCAGGATATCTGGCTGGCCATCGTCCGGGCAGTCAGATCCGTGGGGGTCTACAAGCGCCGGATCCGCAACTGCCAGAAGAGGTGGCAGGACCTTCGGGGCTGGACCCGGAGGATTGCAAGGGTCCTGCTGAAGCTGTCGCCTCCTCTCAGGAGGGGCGGACACCGGACCCTGACCCCCCACATGCTCCAGATCCTGCCGGTGGTCTTCCCGGAGCTGGATGGGCAGCTGAAGGGCAGACAGCAGCAAGGAGGGGGTGAGTCAAAGACTGCACTGTGAACTCTGTCTGACATTCTATGTGCCCTCCTGTGGCGTGGTTAAACTTCCCCAGTACATCAGTCTTGTTGTCCAGTACCCATGTCCCTCTATTGTGACATGGCCACTACCCATCTGATAGGCCGGTGTGCTCCTTACGCTCAGGATAATTGTGTCACTCGGGTACAGGGTCCTTGCATTTTGCTTTGCTCAAGGTGGGTGACAGCTTTTGTTCCTGTGATATTGTGTTAGCCTTCATGGGTGGGTCAATTACTCACACAATGCCTAAGTCGTGCAATGTAGTCTGGGTGTAACTTTGATATGTGATCCACTTGCAGATCAGATTCACTACATGTCCCTGGGGTATTTGCCACACCCCCATGCTGCGGGTGGGTACAATGTTTGGGCCTCAGGAGTATGTATGTCAAGTGTGTCACACATGCTTAGCCACCTGCCTACTGACCAGGGCTCATCCATCTTGCAGGTGGAGCCGGACAGTCATGTCTACTCCAGGGCATACAATACACTCTGTACTCCCACTCCCGTGTATCAGTTGACATGCTGTGCTCAGTGAAATGTTCCCTCAGGTGTCTGCCTCTGTGTCGTTGTGCTGTAACTACGTTGTCGGGACTCCTGTGATGTTTATCGGTTAGGGGTCAGCATGCCATCTGCTATTGGACCATGTGAGACAAGACTTCTGTGACTTATAGGTGTTTGATCACATGACTGTGCAGACAGGTGTATGCCACTGTGACTTTCAGGCAGCTGTTTTTCATTCTCAGCACACTGTGAGCTGCTCATGTTCAGAGAGTTGTGTTTCATGTCCCCCATATGTCCAATTGGTATGACGTGGACAAATAGTAGTTCAGATGATGTGGTTTTTGGGGGATGGACATGTGCACTTGTCAGTTACATTACTTGCCTTCCCCATGTCCTAGGATTGTGACACAGTGCAGACTGTGGTTGGCTGGCTGCCATGGCCATGTGTCTGGAGACAGTGATGTATGACTTTGCAGGCATGCCTGTGTCATGGCATTAAACTTCCTAACAGTGATCCTGCTGGGGAGTGACATGTGCAACATGCACCCCATTGTGGCATTGACTATCCGGACATGGGTGCTTCATGGGGTCTGGTGCTGGTATGCATCACATGCATTTCTATTTAGACTCTGGCCGTCCATTTATCCAGACACCTGCACTGACTCAGTGGCAAGAGATGTGACGTGGGCATGTTCACATACTTCACCGTGTTCTCAGCAATGTCCAACTACTATGTAGGTGGTGCATGTGTCCACACTGGGGTCTTACCATCAGACAGGCACCAGACAGATGGTTGCAAGGGCAGGAGGGGTGTCTGTTCCATGGTTGACCATCAGACTGACAATTGGCTTCTCCTAATCTGTGTGATGACTTTTGGCAATGTTCTACTAGAGATGCCAGGGCTTGCTCTGTGATGTGCTGTACTTACTGTGGTGTGTGCGGTCAGTGCAGGTGACTGATGTTTGTCTGTTTCCTAATTGTTTGCAGATACATCCACAGCCACAGGAGGGGACAGCTCCACGGACCAGGAGGAGCAGCGGAGCCAGACTGGGTCAGCGTCCGACGAGTGGTCAGAGGGACCCAGTGGCACGGAGGGCGAGGGAGCCACACCGAGGAGTCCTCAGCACCATCCACCTCAGCTGGGGACCACAGCAGCTCGGAGGATGACTCCCTTGTGGATGCGGGTGTCAGCAGCCACCACACCCCAGCTAGTCTGTCTGACCCCGCCACCACCACCACCACCACCACCGCCCTCCCATTGGCTCCCATTCCTGAGGTCCGTGGAGGCTCCCGTGCTCGGGAGCGTGTCTCCTTCAAGCCAGTCACCACACCCCCTGCCCCTGTGTCCCCTGCTGCCCTGAGTGAGGAGTCTGTGTACCTCCTTCGGCAGCTCCATGTAGGGCAGACAGCAATGCTGACTGTCCTCCATGCACACACCACTCTGTTGACACAGCTGGTGTCGTTCATGGAGGGCATCTCAATGGGTATGTCTGCCCTACAGAGGAGCAATAGGTCCATGGACTCCTCCCTGACGGCAGCAGTGTCCCTCCTCCAACAGTCCCTCACCCCTCCCACCTCTGCCCCATCCACACTTCCTACCACCCTACCTGTCCAAAGCACATGCACACCTGTACAATCACCCCAACACACAGACACGAGCAGCACACACACACACCCAAAACCAAGGCAAGACGTGCACACAAGCATCCTAAGGGGACTGATTCCACACACACAGGGGATGGGGAACTGACACACACACACAGGCAACCACAGTCACTCTGCAATCCTCAAGATCCTCTCCCTCCAAGACCCCTTCCCTTGCCTCACCTGCAACCCCACCTACACAGCAGCTGTTCCTCTCTGACCTCGGCCTCTTCCCCTCCAATCCCGCTGATCCAGCATACCGGGGGAAGAGGAAGTCCACACACAGAGAGGGAGTGCCCTCGCCCCCGGACACCCTCCCCCAGGCGCAGGCAGAGTGAGCCCCCACCCGCAAGTCCCCCCGGACCCGGAAGAGCAAGACCCCGCCACCGCCCTGCAAGTCACCCACCCAGTCTCTCACCTCCATCCCCCAGGCCACCACTCCACAGGTTCCACCGCCACACCCTGCCCCAGGTTCCCCCACACACCGATACCGCATCCCCAAACTGCTCAGGCCCTCCGCCCCTGCCACTTGCTCTTCCACCCCCAAACCAGACGCTCTGCCTGTATGTGCCACTGGTGTGTAGACCGTGTCCCCCCCTCTGTCCTGCCCAGCTCTTCTGCCCCCCCCTTCCACTACCTTGGAGTCATGCACTGCGGTGGAGTCCACAACAACCCGTCTGACTCGGGCACTGCATTGGGGACCCAGTCCACTCCATCTGCCCAGCCCACTGCAGTGGTTGCAGCACCAACACCATCGGACTTGAGCCCTGCGGTGGTGCCGGCCCCCTGAGTCAGACACCTCCACTGCAGTTGCCGGTGACACTCCTGCACCCACCTCACCTTCCCTGCCTCCTTCTGGCATCCCCTGATCCTGTCCCTGCGGTGCCTGGCCTGCCCCTCGTATGCCCCTCCAAGGGGGATGTCCCCTGTCGGTACCTGTGCAGGCAAGAAATTGGTGACAAGTTGTCATACATCACCCTGTTGGGACTGTGTATTTGGACTGGACATTGGCCGTAGTTAATTTTGGACTTTTGATTTCAGTTGCACACTTGCTGAATAAAGCCTCTTTTTGTTTACTTGTGGTTAATCTTTGGAGGTACATGATGTAGATGTGTAGAATCATGCATTTGCTGTTGTAATTGTGTTCAGATCAGGTAAATGAAGTTTTGCTGTGATGGGCTCCATGTGGTCCATGGAATATGTGTCCTAATCTAGTCTGGATCTATAGCATCCCTTGCTGCAGTCTGAGGGTGTAATGTTCAGCATTTGACACAGGGATGTACGTTTAGCGTTTGTAGATTACCATCTTTGTCCTACACTGTTGCACATCTGTTGGGCTTACCACTGTCCAATGTTCCTAGTACCCTGACTGTGTGCCCGTCTCCACTGGACATGCAGTTTTGCACATCAATTTTGGAGGACTCATCTGTGTATACAGTACAACTGGATTGCCACGTGTTTTGGGTGTATGCAGATGACTGACGTGACACTCCCGTACCCAGGCTGATGTGAGCAGAGGCTTCTGTGTGTTGTAGTTGTTGACTCACTGACGGAGTGTCCTGCTGATATGTTTGAGTCGTGCACAGACAAGGTTTGGCAAAGCGGACCTTCCACAGGAGTGGAGTGCCCTCATGGCTGTGTGTAATGTGGTGACATTGCGTGTGCCCGTGTTGTGTGTTGTGTGAGCATGTCTGTGCATGTTCCCTTCCCTTTTCATACACAGGCTGTGTCCCTAGGGATGTTCCTGTTTGTGATGCTTACAGAGTTGGTATGTGTTCATCCAGCATCTTGCACCTGGTTTCTCAGTGATGTGGGTGCATGGCAAACTGATGTTCATGAGGTTGTCATCCCAGGTTGTCTTTGTTGTCAGGGCTGGGGATGTGGGCAAACGCTGATGGGACACATTCAGGATTCCCCTTGGCACTTGTTGTTTACACAAGTAATGTGATTTTGAGTTTGTGGTAGCTTTCAGTGATTGTGACGCGTTGTGTGTGTGACTGCTGCCACTCCTCAGGGTCAGAGCTGCAATGTTGGAAGCTGTGTACGTGTGTTCTTTGTGTCTCACCTTGGCTTCTTCGTTGGTGTGTGACTATGGCCAGGATCCCATTGTTTGTGGTGGATTTCACATCATGCGCATGTACGGCGTACTGTGCTGTGTGTCATACATAGACGAGTCATGTTGAGTGGGCATGTGTGATGGGTTTCTGCACCTTAGTTCCCCCACCACCCCTGGGATTGTCATGGGTGCATGTGCAATGTCACCAGTCCATGTGAGCTTCACTGCTGCACATTGGTGGAGATCAGGGTGTGTGGTGTTGAGTGTGCAAATGTGAGTTGTTGCACGGCTAGACCACTACCTCCATATTGGCCTTGGCTGGCAGGCCCTGCTGATTGATTGGAGCTTGTGTAGGTGTGATGGTAGTTTGTAGCTGAGGACACATGGCTGTGGTTCACAGTGTGATCAACATCTACCTTTGTCATCACAGTGGAATTGTCATGCAGGCTAGTGTCTGCACAATGTGGGGTCCCTGGGGGTAGTGCTGTGGTGGGTGTGTCTCTTGCTGTGTTAGTTGCTGTTCCTACAAGCTTGTGTGACATGTGTAATTTGGGCTCCCTCTCATCTAACAATGCCAGATTGCCCACATGGGGGAATCCAATCCATGAGTTACTTGTGTGTGGCACTGTATACACATCTGTGTAATTGGGATTCAGGCCTCCTCGTGTGTTGTGTGGTTGCCTGGCGACACTGGCATACACCCCCATCACCTGTTGTGTTTGATATGCAGTGTGAGTCTGCCTGTTTGTGTTAGTGCATTTGCATCACTGCATTGGCATTTCTGTAGTATGCCATTGGCTGTATGTAGTTTGGTGATTTTCCCCTGCTCTCCCTGGTACTCCTGGGTCATCAGTCAGCACAATGATCATGGTTTGTATGTCCCATTGCTGCCATGGTATGGTATTTGTTCACCTGACATCGACAGTCTCCACAGGTTATATACATTTGTGTGTCCATAGGTGCAGATATGTGGGTCAGCATCATGATGGTCACTTCTGTCATTGTGTAATTGGCTGATTGTTGGCAATGTGGTCCCCCATGTGTGATGTTTGTATGCACATGGCCAAAACGATGTTTCTGTGACCCTGCACTGTTAGCCTCGCCCAATATATGTTGCAATGGGACACAAGCAGTACTATGCCACAGATGTTTTAGTTGTTGTGTGACCAGGATTCATCCATTCAGTTTGTCTTTGGCAGATTTTACCATGCCTACACTTACCTTATGATCATCGTGGTGATGGTGCTTTAGGCCCCATTGCCACACTGATCAATAGGTCCATCAGCCTTGGACCCCACACTTACCTTTTGGTGGGGATGGTAGTGGTGGCAGGCATCCTGCCCCCCATGAGTGGGGATGGTAGTAGTGATGGGCATCCTGCCCCCCATGAGTGGGGATGGTAGTGGTGGCAGGCATCCTGCCCCCCATGAGTGGGGATGGTAGTAGTGATAGGCATCCTGCCCCCCATGAGTAGGGGTGGTGGTAGTGGTAGGCATCCAGGCCCCCCTGAGTAGGGGTGTTGGTAGTGATAGGCATCCAGCCCCCGATGAGTGGGGATGGTAGTAGTGATAGGCATCCTGCCCCCATGAGTGGGGATGGTGGTAGTGATAGGCATCCAGCCCCCATGAGTGGGGATGGTAGTAGTGGTAGGCATCCAGCCCCCATGAGTGGGGATGGTAGTGGTGGCAGGCATCCAGCCCCCATGAGTGGGGATGGTAGTAGTGATAGGCATCCAGCCCCCATGAGTAGGGGTGGTGGTAGTGGTAGGCATCCAGGCCCCCTGAGTAGGGGTGGTGGTAGTGATAGGCATCCAGCCCCCCATGAGTGGGGATGGTAGTAGTGGTAGGCATCCAGCCCCCATGAGTGGGGATGGTAGTGGTGGCAGGCATCCAGCCCCCATGAGTGGGGATGGTAGTAGTGATAGGCATCCAGCCCCCATGAGTGGGGATGGTAGTAGTGATAGGCATCCTGCCCCCATGAGTAGGGGTGGTGGTAGTGGTAGGCATCCAGGCCCCCTGAGTAGGGGTGGTGGTAGTGATAGGCATCCAGCCCCCCATGAGTGGGGATGGTAGTAGTGGTAGGCATCCAGCCCCCATGAGTGGGGATGGTAGTGGTGGCAGGCATCCAGCTCCCCATGAGTGGGGATGGTAGTAGTGATAGGCATCCAGCCCCCATGAGTGGGGATGGTAGTAGTGATAGGCATCCTGCCCACCATGAGTAGGGGTGGTGGTAGTGGTAGGCATCCAGGCCCCCTCTGAGTAGGGGTGGTGGTAGTGATAGGCATCCAGCCCCCATGAGTGGGGATGGTAGTAGTGATAGGCATCCTGCCCCCCATGAGTGGGGATGGTAGTGGTGGCAGGCATCCTGCCCCCATGAGTGGGGATGGTAGTAGTGATGGGCATCCTGCCCCCCATGAGTGGGGATGGTAGTGGTGGCAGGCATCCTGCCCCCATGAGTGGGGATGGTAGTAGTGATGGGCATCCAGGCCCCCATGAGTAGGGGTGGTGGTAGTGATAGGCATCCTGCCCCCATGAGTGGGGATGGTAGTGGTGGCAGGTATCCAGCCCCCATGAGTGGGGATGGTAGTAGTGATAGGCATCCAGCACCCTATGAGTGGGGATGGTAGTAGTGATAGGCATCCTGCCCCCCATGAGTGGGGATGGTAGTAGTGATAGGCATCCTGCCCCCAAGAGTGGGGATGGTAGTGGTGGCAGGCATCCAGCCCCCATGAGTGGGGATGGTAGTAGTGATAGGCATCCAGCCCCCCATGAGTGGGGATGGTAGTGGTGGCAGGCATCCAGCCCCCATGAGTGGGGATGGTAGTAGTGATAGGCATCCAGCCCCCCATGAGTGGGGATGGTAGTAGTGATAGGCATCCTGCCCCCATGAGTAGGGGTGGTGGTAGTGGTAGGCATCCAGGCCCCCTGAGTAGGGGTGGTGGTAGTGATAGGCATCCAGCCCCCATGAGTGGGGATGGTAGTAGTGACAGGCATCCAGCACCCCATGAGTGGAGATGGTAGTAGTGGCAGGCATCCTGGCCCCTATGGGTGTGTATGGCATTGTTGATGCCCATCCCACCCCTATGATTGTGCTGTTGCTAGTGTACGTCATTTGTGCATCCCTATGTGTGTGTGACATATTTCGGGTACGTGTCGTTTGTTTGTGTTGTGGGTGTTTGACTTACCGTCTGCGCCATACGCGTCCGAACCGGTCCCGGTAATAGATGTAGAGTATAGGTAGGACCTGCGCGATGGGATTCATGGTTGGGTCGTCTCGTTCGGGTTTCGCGTGTCTTCGACTCGTACTCGTCGCTAGCTTGTTTGTCTCGTAGCCGTGGATATTCTTGTGGCGCGAATCGGAGCTTATGTGCGGCTCTCCCGGATGCTCAAACGTGCCGAACGTAGCGACGAGTTCGGCGCGTACGGAAGACGCATTGTACTAGTCCGTCCGGAAGGTGCTGTGTATTTGCTTCCGTGCGACTCGAATCGGCGTTTACGGATCCGGCTCGGGCGGAGAACAGGACCTGGATTGGGTAAGTACGGCTCGCTCGGAATCTGGGCTGTTATGCGCATCGTACTTGTTCGTTCGGACGAGTGTTCGAGTCGGTCGGAAAACACGCGTTCGGCTGGTATTTTTTCCGGACGAATACGGTTAGGTGCGCTTCCGGCCGACATCGGAATCGACCCCTAAGTAGTAAAAATCACAAACCGTGTTAGAAAAATAGAATAACATTTAATAAACAAAATGATGCCAAAGTACCAAAAATCCAATAGGAGGAACTGAAGATATGAATTTGTTATATTATAGGTAGAAATAGCAGCAAAAAGCACAAGGCGCCAATGGTCATGGTAGACTGGGAGCCAAGCTTGATTTCAGGCTGACCAAGATGGAGCCCAGGTCAGACCCACCAACCAGGTTTGGACAAGTGAGAGGTTTTACCTTGGGGCTTAGTCTTTTTCTATTACTGATGTCCTTCAGCGGGGCAAGGCAGCAGACTATATCTGAGAAAGTGTTCATAAAGTCAAATAGGCTTTGGGTGAAGTACTGTTGAAGCTGTTGGTTTTGGCGGGAAAAGCTCAAAGGAGGAAAAATTTAGATTTCGTACCCAGGGAAGTCCTCTCACCAGTTGGATACTTTTAGCACTTTTGCCTGGTCAATATTTTTTACTTTCTTTTTTGGAGCTTAGAATCCTTCAGGTGGACAAGGCTGCAGCTGTACTCGGTGCTGAGTTCCACAAGTCCGGATACCTTTTCTCAGTGGGTCCACTGAACAGGTGTTACTTCTGTGGAGAAACTCTGAGCAGGAGAAACTTGATTTCTTAGCCCATCAAGGTCACACCTAGATCAAATAGGCTGTAGTAGTTTGTCCCAGTTCTCCAGAGGCCTGGAAGTCTAAAAATGTTCTAAGTCCTAGGTTTTCGGGGGTGATAGGAGAAGACCAGTTAGACACAGTCAGTGGTCCCAGGTGCTCAAAAACAGTACTTGAGGATCAAGACTCACTCTAACAGAGGCCACCAGGAGGATATATGTCAGGTCCAGTTGGTACTGGGTGGCTGGGAATTTAAAAAAAAGCCTCTTGCAGTTTCCGTAACTCTGTAGCAACACAGGAGGTCAGCCAACTGTCCTTTGGAGACCACATCAGCATCAGGTCCAGTCTTTCAAGACTCCTCCCAGGTCTCAGATAGCAGGTCCAGCCCTATATGTTCTTCCGTACGCCCACAGAGTGTTCCCAGGAGGGTGCATGAGGATACCATATTTATGCCTGGCACTAGCTAGTAGGTAGGGATTACTCCTGCCCTCCGCCCTAACCAATGGGGTAAAAGTTCTCAGGGATATTCCTAACTACTTTTGCAGCAGTTCCTGTTTACCCTACTGCAAACAATTTTACAGTGCTCCTCACTTCCAAAATTCATGATGGGGAAACACTTCTCCCCATGCGCAAAGCCTGTGTACATAGGGTAATGAGCAGCCCACTCCTCTGTGGTCACTTCAAAACAGTTCTGGGGGCAGCTTTCCCTCCACATGGTTTGGTTCCTGCTTGATTGGGAGGAAAAACTGGTGCCTTTCCAGATATCATATAACATTTATGTGTGACACTGCCTATAGTGGATGGCACAATATGTGCTGTAGTCCACAAGTGACATTTAACGTACGGGCCCTGGATGCACTTACTACACCAAATACCCTGTTTAAAAGGGAGAACAGGCCCTTTACTACTAGTTAGCAAGTTCTAAAGCCAGCAAAGGACACACATTTTGGGGGACATATCGCAATAGACTGTAATTTCCTACACTCTGTACCATTTTCTTTTACCATTGTGATTGCTATACCTGATTGGTTAGCATGGTAGGTTGAACAACAGCTACTCAAACCCATGTAGCACCAGAGGGTCATTTTCTCAAGTGCTAGATGGAGTATTTTCTTTTACCTTCATAATTGTATCATTGGTGGCTTGATTCCTGTTAATTAGGGTTCATACTTTTAGGTCTGGCACTAGCCAAGACCTTTAGTTTATTAAAAACACAATCTTAAAAAATACATACACATATTAAGAGGGACTTTTACTCAGCCATCTTGATCCTTTTTTCTATTGTAGTGCCATACACAGTTTGCTTTTGCCCAGGACATCATACAGCATGCGACAACGGGCCACCCCAAATTAAGCAATGGGCTGCCTTAATTGTGAGTCACAGCATTTAGCTCCTTTATTTATTTAGAAAGTTTTATATAGCGTGAACGTGACCCAGGTAGGTATCAGAGCGCTTTACAGATAGGATAGGTGGCGTAAGGACAAGAGTTACTAGAGTATACATAAAGCGAACAAGATAGGAGTACATCACATATAGTGTAGGGTGGATACGGTGCATGTGGAAGAACATTCAATACATGAGTGGGCATAGCAGGCTAGTGCCGAGAAACAAAGATGCACAATAACTTGATAGTCAATCAGTATGCAGTTAGTCATTAATGGGGCCCGGGCCGTTTAAGGTAAGAACTTAGTCATTAGGATTTTTTTAACTTCCTTTATGAAGGTAGCAGTGGAGGGAATTTGTCGTACTTCCGGTGGAAGAGAGTTCCAAATCTTTGGTGCCGCGCCAGAGAAGGCTCTGTGACTCATTCTTGTTTTGTGGAAGATCTGTGGTTTTAGGAGCAGTGAGTTTGCACTTCTTGAATGTCTGCAGCCTCCAGATAGTTCTAGTTTTTGAGCCAGATAAATAGGAGTCTTGAGATGTATGGCTTTGTGTGTCATGTAGGCTATCTTTAGCTGTATTCTTGCTTCGTATGGCAGGCAGTTTGGGGATTTGAGGGCTGGGGAGATGTGGTTGTTTCTTTTTGTACCTGTGACCAGCCTGGCTGCTGCATTAATGGATGCTCTTAGTGGGGCCAAGTTATATTTGGGAAGTCCACATAGCGTGGAGCTACCATAGTCTAGCCTGGGCAGTACCAGAGCTTGTACCGCCATCTTGAAATCCTCCTGTGGAAGGAATGGTTTGAGGTACCTTAGTATGTTCATCTGGTGTGTAGCACCCTTGCTTACATTGCTGATATGAGTCTGCATGTTCAAATGCTTATCTAATGTGATTCCGAGGGATTTCGCAGAGTCTATGATGTGGGGAGTGCAGTTGAAGGCCGTAAGGTGTTCCAGCCAGTGGTCGATCTTAGGGGTGTGGTTAGGCGGAGCAATGAGAAGGAATTCTGTTTTGGATGTGTTGAGCATAAGGTAGTTAGCCAGTTTTGAGTATTCATAAGGGTAGAGTTGAGTGAGATGAAGTCTTCAGGGGAGGTGACTTTCAGATAAAGTTGAGTGTCATCTGCGTACATATGGAAGAGAATGTTCGCGGAATTCAGAGTATTTGCCAACGGTTCAAGGAATAAATTGAAGAGTATCGTGATAATGCAGACCCCTGTGGAACCCCCATAGTAACGGAGGAGGGTTGGGAAAAGGCTTGATTCATCTTAATTTTTTGTGATCTATTGTGGAGGAAGGATGTAAACCATTGTAATACCAGTCCTGAAAAGCCCATCCTGTGTTCTAGGATGGAAAGGAGATTGTCATGGTTGACAGTGTCAAAAGCCGAGGATAGGTCAAGGAGAATCAGGAGGCATGATTTGTTTTGGTCTAGCATTTTTAGAATGTTATCCGTAATGTGAGTGAGAGCAGATTCCGTGCTGTGACCTCTCCGAAATCCTGATTGATGTTGGTCCAGGTGTTGGAACTGCTCTATGTATGCACAGAGTTGTGTCTGCACGCATTTCTCAAGCAGTTTAGCCAGCATGGGGATGGTGGAGATTGGCCTGAAGTTATTGAGGTCAGAGTTGTCTGCATTAGTTTTTTTAGGATGGGGTAGACCTGTGCTACTTTTAGGCAATTGGGGATCATGCCTTGCAACAACGAGGCGTTGACGATCCTTGTCCACAGTGGGATGAAGGTCTCCTTGATATCTTTGAGAATGAGCGGGGGTAGCGGGTCCATGAAATGGCTAGAAGGGTTGATCATCAGTAGAGTGTTGTAATTATCTCTTTCTCTGAGGGGAGTGAAGCATTTCCATGCAGCTTTGTTCTTGGTGCTAACTCTGGAGGGAATGAGCCGCTCATGGTGACTTGGATGCGCAGCCTTATCGTGGGTTGGGAGAAGCGCCCTCTTTGCTTCAAGGTCGAGACTTATGCTTTTTGTTTTTTCGGTGAAAAAGTCAGCCAAGTCGTTGCATGAGGGAAGGCCATCGCTGAGGTCCGAACTGTTCGGTGTCATTTCCTTTACTTGTAAGTCTGCCTTTGGAGGGGTAAACAAAGTGGGTCATCTTCACCCACAGAGCCTCTTATTAGGCATAGCAGATGGTTTGACACAGCAGCTATGTACTCAAACACATAGCGTAACTTAAAAGAAGGCATTCATATTTGTTCTGAACATGTCAAATGGCCAGTAACAAAATTGCAAAAACTGCACCACGAGTCCCATTGTTGTACATAAAACGTCCTCCAAAATGGCTGGTTTAGAGGACTAATGTAAGGCTTGACAGCAAACGTCCAATGGGTAAAAGCCCACACCAAATATATTTTTAATGTTTCTCTTTTTTGTAGACACCTAAAAGTTCCAGTACAGTCTACACAAAGGCTACTCAGTACACGACAGCCCAGGTTGGAAGCTTACTTGTATCACAGCTCATGTCAGTAATGGGTTATCCATAACATGTTACTGGTACCATTACGACTCTACTGACACAAATGTTGTTTAGTGATAATGCAGTCTTTCTGACCTGACAGCCTTAGGGTGGTCATCCCCCTAACGTTTTACCTTCCTCCTCCACTTTTCTGACCTCATTTTTGCTGGTATTAGGACTCTGCACACTTTACCACTGCTAACCAGTGCTTGTGCTCTCTCCCCTAAACATGGTAATACTGGTTCATTCCCAATTGGCATATTTAATTTACTTATATGTCCCGTGGAAAGTGGTATTACATGTACCCATGGCCTATAAATTAAATGCTACTAGTGGGCCTGCAGCACTGATTGCGTCACCCACTTAAGTAGCCCTTTAACTATGTCTCAGGCCTGCCATTGCAGAGACTGTGTGTGCAGTTTACATTGCCATGTCGACCTGGTAAAATAAACCTTTTGCCAGGCATAAACCATCCCTTTTTATACATATAAGTCACCTCTAAGGTAGGCCCTAGACAACCCAGAGGGCAGGGTGCAATGTATTTAAAAGGCAGGACATGTACTTTTATGCTTTTACATGTCTTGGTAGTGAAAAACTCTCAAGTTTATTTGTCAATACTGCAAGGCCTATCTCTCCCATAGGATAACATTGGGATTACCTTATTACATTTTATAAGTCTAATTCACAACTGGGAAGAGATAGACCCTTCAAGTCAGGTGTCTCTGGAATCACAATTTAAAATCCAAACTTATAGTGATGTTGGCTTTTAAATTGCAATTCTGAAAATGCCACTTTTAGAAAGTTGGCCTTTTCTTCCTTTAGCCATTTAGTGCCTTTAGCCTGTCTCTGATCACATGACTGGGTGTAGATGGCAGTTGGGCTTTGTGTATTCCTCCTCAACAGTCACATGATGGAAGTTTAGATGTGTCTCTATGGGCCATCTTTTGCAGGATGGGAGGGAGGAGCTGGGCACAGCCTCACTTATGCCTGAATAGGATGTGTCCTGTGCACACACAAAGTACTGCATGCTCCCCTGTAGTGAGTCTGGAGCCAGGGCAGGAGGTGAAAACATATGAGCACTTCAAAGGCAGTCTCCGCCACTTCAAAGGCGCCACTGGATATGAGTACTCGACCTCAGACAGCACCACTTCAGTACACTTCTGGACCTGTGGATACTCTGACAGGAAGAAGGACTGCTGTGCTGCTGAAGGACTGCCACTCTGCTGGACTCCTGTTTTTCTGTGCTGATCTGCTGCCTGCTGCTCTCTTCCCTGGGTGAGAAGGATCTGCATCCCTTGACCCCAGAACCCAGAGTGACTCCAACAGTTAGTTGGCTGGCCTCCTGATCTAAAGCCTCTGGGACATTACAGGCTTCCAACCCATGCACCTGGACTCTCCCATCTACGTATCTACCCTGCCAAGTAGTGCCACCCCAGTCCTGGATCCTTGGAACTGGGCCTAAGGTTCTTGCCAGCACAACCGACGCATCTTCTCTGTTGAGCGACGCATCCCCGAGTAGAACCGACGCATCTCCTTGGCTGAGTGGTGCATATCCGAGCAGAACTGATACATCCTCGCTGCTGCGTAGATCAGATCTGAAGCGAAAGACTCCCATTGCTGCCACAACCCACATCTTGGGACCGACGCATTGCCTTTGGAACCGCCACTGCGTGACACTTTCCCCAGCGCAGTTCCTCGCATCTTTCGTCGGCAGCATCGCATCACATCCCCAACACCGTCCTTCGCATCGCAAGCCCCGTTGACAGGATCCTCGACATCGATGCAACAGGACCTTGTACCGCAGCCTCTTTGCATCTTGGAACTGATGTATCACCTCGACTGTGTGACGCTTCTTCGATGTGGATCTACGCAACACTCCGCAATCAGGATTTAAGGTACTCTTTTCAGCAGGCCTAACTGGGTCCCTGTAGCTGGCCCACGCTCCATTGTGGTTGTCCTGAACTTGTGACTTTGTCCCAGTTCGATGCGACCAGATATCCCAAATAGCGCTTTGTGCCTTTTGGTGCTATTTTTGACCATAAAATTTAAAAATCAATATCTACGGTTCTACTAATTTGATTTTTGTCGTTTTTATTTTTTTATTTATTAATGTCAAATCTATTTTTGTAACCTGGTGTGGGATCTTTTTGTGTCGTGTTTTCACTGTTTTACTGTATGAAGAGTTGCACAAATACTTTACATTGACTGCCGACCAGACAAGACTAATAGGACTGTGTCCCCAGAGACACAACCATCAGGTACTTATCATGGTAGCCTTAAAAGCATAACACTTGTGCGTCGACAGCAGGAACTTGGAACATAGATGTACGTAATTGGGCCAAATGCATGCCCTCAAGTCCGAACGCCTTTTCCAATGATCCCAGACCAAAGGCTCTTCATTGCCTCTGTGTTCCTGCGTCTCCTTCACATCACCATTTGCCCTGAAGAAGTTCATTTTATGTATGAATGAAACGCGTTGGCAGGAATCTGTATATTTTGATATTGAAAATAAAGGATTGATTACCACTTAACAAATTGAACATTTGGATTTATTGAAAAAAACTCTTTGGTAGTGCACCGCTCCACCACTTTCACTACTTTACACATTGTGTCTAAGTTAAGCCTAAATGCTCTGTGCCAAGCTACCAGAGGGTGAGCACAGGTTCATTCATGGTTTGCCTGCCCCTTACCCTGACTAGGATTGTGGTTGCTGCGTGACCAGGGCTCATACCCCAGTCAATCAGTAACCCAATTTCTAATGCAGTCCATTGAACAATGTCATTTAAAAAAATAAAGAAAAGAGACTTCACTCGCTCTTTATCTGGAGCGAAACATTGATAGTGAATGATACGGATGTCCTCATTACAAGTTCAGGGCTAAAATTCTGATCCCACTGCAAAAGTGTTTACACAGGGATAGGAATTATGAGTTGTGTGAAAATTATCACACACTCGCAGTTTTCCCCTAAAAAATTCTAGCAGGTCTTAGCTAATGAAACCTATCGGGGGAGAGAAAGGAAGGGAAAAATGCAAAACATGCAGAATGCAGCGTGTTAAAAACCAATTCTGCATGCTATGCCTGGTTTTCCTGTTTAAAACTTGGAATAGGAGGCATTTACAACAAGTGGTAAATACCTCACCCTGGTAAATGGTGTTTACCACGTGTAGTAAATACTCCATCCCCTTCCGATAAACTTGCAATAAGAGCCTAAGTAAGGTATATATAAATGAGTATGAATTCAATGCAGTGCCTCTATTGGCTGCTCCTTTTTCTATTAGAACATTATTAGTCCTCTTTTGAAAAAAAAAAATTTGTATCAGCTATATCACAATTTATAACAGAGGGCAATCAGGGCTGTCGTTTCCCTCATCTGTGTGTTGTGCTTTCTCTACTAACATATAAACCTGCATGAGTGAATGTAAGAAATAGGGTTATTAGCTGAGGAGGGGGTAAGCACCCATCTCAAGTAATAATCACAGTGTTCATCAGCGTGAGCTACTAACGTCACTAAATAAACCTGAGCTCAGACTCTAGCAGCTATGGCACAAAGCAGACAGGCTTAACTCAGAGGCAATGTGTAAAGTATTTATGCAGTACTAAAACAGTAATAAAATTAATTAAAGTAAACCAATAAAAATCCCAAAATGAATTAGAAGACTAGAATCAAATTTAATAGACACAATAACACAAAAATCCAATGAGGGAAACTGAAGAAATCTATTTTTAAAGTTTTAAGGAGAAATAGCGCCTAGAATCACAAAGGGCCAATGACAGTCAATGGTCATGGTGGAACAGGACCAAGGCGCAATTTGACGCTGACCACAATGGAGTGCGGATCGCATACACTAAACCAGGCTCATCCTGGTCAAAGATTTTACCTTTTTACATTAGTCTTGTAAGTCCCAATTCACTGCAAGAGGACACTTCTAAAGTCCCCCATGTCCTCAGGGGAAGCACTTGGAGACTCACATGTGGCAGGCAGAGGCCAATGGGAGGGTCCATTCCCAAGTCCAATTGCCACTGGTAAGCTGGGCAGTTACAGGAAAAAGACCATTGTAGCTTGTTGTGTTCCTGTAGCTTTAACAGGAGCTCAAGTTCGTCCTGGGTACATGAGAGAGCAGGTCCAGTAATGTAATGTAATGTAAAGTAAGCACTTCTTATATAGCGCACTGCGACCCAGCGGGTATCCTGGCGCTGTGAGACGGGAGGCCTGTGACAAGGGAGTAAGTTAGCCTGATGCTCTGGGATAGAGCCAGGTCTTTATTTTCCTTCTAAACGGCAATAGATCATTCATTTGCCGCAACTCCGTGGGTATGTTGTTCCAAAGCCTTGCTGCAGCAACACTGAAGGCTCGTCCCCCAGTCGAGCTCTTTTAATCGGGGGTACCTTCACCCAGTTGGCTGAGGATGACCGGAGACAACGGGTAGGAGCATACCAGCTGAATTTTTCTGCAACGGTAAGGGCCCCAATCCATGCAATGCCTTAAACACGACACAGAGGGACTTGAAATGAATCCTCTGCAAAACAGGGAGCCAGTGGAGCTCCGTCAGGGCCTGGGAGGCAGAAGACTGGCGAGGTCTCATCAAGGCCAGCTTAGCTGCCGCATTCTGGATTCTTTGTAATCTCCCAATTAAATACTTTGGGGATTCCAATAGTAGCGCTTTACAGTAATCCAGTCTGCTCATGATGACGCTCCTGACTACCAATGCGCGTGTCTGAATTGGAAGCATGGGGAGAATTTTCCTAAGGGCCCTGATAAGAGAGAAGCAGCTCCCCACGGCCTTATTGACATGCGTTTCCAAGGTCAACTTCTCATTAAAGCAAATCCCCAGATTACGGACCGTCTTGGACGGTACCAGAGGAGGGTCAGCAGGAATAGGCCAAAAGTCCGCTGGGAGGGAGTAAGGCACTCTCCCACCTCCAATACATAGGATCTCTGTTTTTTCTGCGTTAAATTGCAGAGTTGTTTCTCAGCCAGAGTACCACATCCAACATACAAGCATGGAAGTTATGTAACGTGGTTGATTGATCAGTACTCCATGGCTCTTCTCGGTTTACAAACAGAAGGTTCAGGCCTCTTCTGATCTTCCTCAGGTCCAGGAGTTTTCTGACGTGAGTGCCTTGAGATGCCACAATTATGCCTAGCAAGAGATAGTGGGTAGAAATGCCCCTGTGGACACCCTAACACATGGGGTAATGGTTCCCAGGACTACCCCTAACCACTTTGGGTATTTTCAAGATGGCTGAAGCTTTTGTCCATGCTAAACTTGGGCTCTGAGGGCTTGGGGTGTACGTGGGAAATGTACTATTGTAATCCTAGTGTCATTCCACATCTAACATCAAATTCCAATATTAGGCCATTACTGTATCCACACCAACCTCACAGACAGAAGTCTGGTGGAACAAAACTGAGTTTTCAGTAACCAGGCATGGGCTACATAAGAACTGTTTTGGCCTTTTGCCTTCAACCTTTCAATTACATCCCAAATGGAATATATAAATCCAGCAGTCCTGTCAAACAAGCTGCGGAACAATGTCAAAAGAGGTCCGCTGTGAGTGGGGCCTGACTAGCTGGGGGGGGGGGGGGGGACATAAGAAGGACCTTGTGACAGGGGAGGCCTCTTTGAAGCATGCCCAAAGTGTCACATGAAAAACCCCAACAGACCTGTCAAGCAGGATGTGACATTTAAGGAGGACTTGATACTTTTCATTCAAAAATTATTCTCCCAGCTCCACTGCATATTCTGTCAGGTTCAGATGGGTCATATGTAGCCATTCAGGTCAGCCTATCCTTTGCTGCTTGGAGCAAGTTGACACCTCATTCACACCTATTCAAATGCTAATTACTGGTCGGCCAAAGTAGCAAAGCAAAATGCAGATTTGCCTTCCAGAGATTTCAGGCAAGGCAAAAGTAAATTTCTAAAAGTTACTTTTCCGTAACATTTAGAAAAATCCAACTTCAGCATTTAATTGTATTTTTAATAACTTTTAAAAGTAGTTGTTTGACTATTTTTCTAGCTAGTCTCATTCATGAGAGACAGTATTAATATTTATTTTTGCATCCCATTGTTCTTCTATGGAACAGTCAGCCTTGCTACAGTAAAAATAACTTTTAGTGCACTGTATGGACATGTTCAACATTAAACTTTTACCGGTCTTATTTTTTAAATACCATTCACCCTATCTTATGGTCAATAGGGCCTACTTAGGGGTGACATTAATATTGAAGGAAGGTTTAAGGCTGTCAAAAAGGGGTGATTTTAACAGGTCGAATTTGCAGTTGAAAACTGCACAGCCATGCTACAATGGTAGGCCTGGAGAAATGCTTTACTGTGCCACTGCATTGAATGGCACAAGGAGTGCGGCAATCCACTTGACATTAAACTTACAGGCCCTAGGTACATCTTGCTGCCATATACTACAGACTTGTGCGTAAGTTAAATATGCCAATCAGTAGCATACCAATGTTACCATGTTGAAAGGAAGAGCACACGTATTTTACCACTGCGTAGAAGGGGTAAAGTGCACAGAGTTCTATAGGGTTCAGCCAAAAGGCAAAAAAACAAAGGGTGACCCTGCAGGAAATGGCAAATTTCCAATAATGAAGGATGAGAAAATTCTCTACTGCTTCCCAAAGGTGGGAGACACTCTACCCCTTGTGCCTGATGAATGCATAATCTATGCAGATTTATGCACCCACTATAGAGTTATGTAAAAAAGCTGCAGGTTACATATTTAATACATTACAGTATTTCATCCACCTGAGATAAACAACAATTTTGGCTAGTGTCATTTAGTCAGTCACTTTACAATGCACAGGTGATCTGGTATCAGGACTGGAAAACCCTGGACATTGATAAATAATAATGGTAGCATAACCAGTCACTACATCTGAATTCCGAATAATGCACTTGTACCAGTGAAGAAAACAGACAGGATGCTAATATGCATGAATGGCATTTATATGTGTGGCTGGTTCTATAGTTAGCGGGAATATTTCTCCAAGATATCTGCACCGTCATGATTAGGGTGTTATCTGAACATCCTAGCCCTGCCCTGAAGCCACTGTATCTTGTTTGGGAGATTTCCTACCTGTATTTTGCCTGCACACAGATGGATTATGTTACACAACTTCTAGTCTACGTAAAATTGTTTAACGGGAAGTGAGAGGCAAATTATTGTGCACTGTTATTGTGACAGGGACAGCTACACGCAGACGTTGGTCTTGTGCACATTGTGCTACTGGCAGCAAGCTATACTCAACTGATGAGCCCTAACAAGGGCTCATCAGCTGCATGTGTTCTGGTCCAGAGAAGACCTGATCCGGCAGATCGGGCTGGAGTGTTCCTATTGGAAGAGAGTCAAAACTGATTTGCATATGGCTGGATCCAAACTGAAGTGGCATGGTGGGCAAAAAACGATGGATTGGGATGCGGGCGAGCTATTGCCAGTGGCTGAGATTAATACAAGCACTCCATCCATCACTTTTATGTGTTTTTCTATTTCAGTGACAGACATGGTTTTTAAGGGATTTGCAGTCACTGTTTAGAACTGGCAGAGTATGTATGTAAAATAAGGTAAAATATGCTTTTTACAAATATTTTATAACATTAGTCAGTATACTGCTGATCAAGCCAGGGATCCTTGAATGTTAATTAAAAGTGAAAGAGGAGTGTATAGCACTATACAAATGTGCAAACTTAGTAATTGGCAGAGGGTATTCATTTGTGTAGCGCCAACTGACGAAGCGAACCTCCTCTAGCCGCAACGTTTGAGATGAAGTCAACATCCTGTGTCCAAATGGATAGAATAATATACTTCAGAACAGGCATTTGGGCAAAAGGTATGTCTTTTCTATATTGATGCGCTGTAGATTACAATGGATTTTATGGGTTAACTACAGCCGTATCACATTTTACCAGTGATGCTTCATGAAAGCATATCAAGGCTAACCCTGGGCAAAGCACTACGCTACGCTCGCGTAGTTTGCGCTACTTCGCACAACGCGAATTGCACGTAGCACAGTGCAAACACGCGTAGCGTAGCGTAGTGCAGCGGTCATTTTTGCTTGCTCGCGGTCCTCAACGTCAAGTTGGCGACCGCGAGCAAGCAAAATGACTATCCCGGCGAGACTTTTTCCTCGTTCGCGATCAGCAACATCAAGTTGCCGATCGCGAGCGTGGAAAATAAACCTCCGGCGAGCTTCTCAACGCGGGGAGGTCAGGTTTCTCGTTGCGAGTGGTCGCGTATGCTCGCGACCGCTCGCGATGAGAAACTACCAGTCCGCGTTAGAAAGCTGCCGCTCGGTAAAAATCTACTCGGCGGCAGTAAAGACAGCTCGCACTGTGCAAGATGCCGTTTTCAATGATTGCACAGTGCGGACAAGCATCCGGCACTGTGCAATCATTGCGAACAGTGCACTACGAAGATCGCGTAGTGCTACGTGTAGCTCGCGTAGTGCGAACTGCACTTTGCGTAGCTTCGCGTAGCGCTACTTCGCGAACTACGCCCAGGCTTAATCAAGGCTTCATAGGGGTCCAACCATGACTAGGAAGGAGGGTGGCTTGCCTCATCACACAGATGTTGGTTTGATGTGCGTGGATTTAACCGCCGCCGTTGCCAAGCGGTACTGTTTCTGTGACACACATCCCTTGGGTAAGAAACACGCCTTTGTCTATCCTGGATGTCAACTGCCATGCGTGAACCGTGCTGTACGTCACATGAACAAAATACGCGTTTAGCGCATTTGACGAATCTCTGCTTTTTTTAGTACCTTTATATGGCGCAGTAAACTGCCTCATCGATCTATAATATCCTGGGAATGTCTGGGTCCAGTACCATAACCTTGGGACCCGGCACAATGCGGCTTTGCATGCAGAAATTGATCCGTGCAAGGACATTTACTAAGCCTACCGCAAGCTTGAAATTTGCACTGAAGGAATTAACATGTAATGTAGCCCACTTCTGTTCCGCAGCACAACTTTCCTGCAATAGTTCGCTTCTCGGTTGTGTGCTTGACAAGTGTTGTGCATATTGGACTCCAAAACAAACAACATAGATCTACAGAGTGTTCAACCAACCGGCCCACATCTATCGCTCAATCTTACATCCATTCATCAAATCGTTTATCGTTCACCCGTCTTCCATTGCACATGCAGAGATTGAAGATGGGTTTCTGATGAATGTGCAGTCTCGGATTGCAACTCAGTCATAACAAAAATATTACATATTGGCGAAGTGTCTCGACACTGAGCTGAGCAAAACCTCCGAGGGCTTGTAACTGATAACTGTACAGTTGTCACCTGCGCATTGAAAGATCTCTAATGTACACACGGCAAGGCAAATGCTGTTATTGCATCACTTATCTCCAGGACAAAATAATAGATGAATAATACACCATGAGAGTTGCTGATCACACTATTAGTGTGAAGGAGCCGAGAAAGCTTTCTCCTTCTCAGGCATAGTTCCTTAGAAACTATGAAGTGTCATTACAAAAAAAGCAAATGTCTTGGCAATCAGAGCAGAACTGTCACTGATGAATTAGCCAGAGCTATTAGCTTTCAAAACAACTTTACGTTTACTCAAAAAATGTAGAATACAAATACAGATATATACATACCTGTATATATATATACTCATTGTTTTATTCAGTAGTTACTGACATTTTGCTTCCACCCACCACTACATAGAGAGTCAGCCCACTTCACTTCACTGTTAGAGACTGCATTTTGCTCTTGCGCTAAACGGACCACATTGAAATACTTTTCTAAAGAGTATTAAAATCAATTAATAAACCATATAACAGACACAAAACATAACAAGTACTGTGTAATATGGGTCTATATTGCCATCTGTCACCACAACCCTTGATGACAATATAGGCCCGTATTACAGTTACCAGTTATGACTATCATATATATATATGTTTTTGTTTTGGAAATAACTTTGGCGCAGTGTGATGAATCTGCAAAAAATATTTCAAAAAACAAAACACTTAACCACCGTAACTCCTTCCTGGAAAGTTTTGTACTGATCCATCACACGGGGGCCAAGAAAAAGGGTGTAGAGTCCTAAAACGTTAATATCACATGTTAATTCCTATAGAAAAATTTGCTCTATACAGAAAAAAACAGCTGAACGGAATTACACTACATTTGTCAGAATGATAGAACGTAACTCAGAAAACGTGCTTCTTGGGATTTGTTGTAAATCTGTTCAGACATTTTCAAGAAATTTGCATATAAAGAAGTGCTCCCAGCGGACTTCAACAGGTTAAAATTTAGGTATATGTGGATGGTTTGTTCCAGCGGAGTCCTGAGGTACTGTGAATTAATAAAATAGGGCCGTCAGATTGGCTGAGGGAGCTTTTTCTCCTGTTGGCCATTTCGGTACCACAGGACCGGGACCGGTACCATGGTAGTGAGTGATGGGGCTGGCTGGCTGTAACTCAGATGGAAATGTGGCAGCTGCCATTACAGGACTAGGGGACTCGGTCCTGTGTCTGAATTGTTTCAAAATAATGTACAAGGGGGCAGAGAAGGAAGACACTGAACCTCTGGCACTCATAGGGGGATCCAGAAGAATGATATCACTGATGACATCGTGAAAACACACCATTGATGATGTCACTTATGACATCATCCAGTCACTGTGACAGTGTCTTATTGGGTTTGTGGCCTTTAAGTAGTTCAACATGCTACACCTGTGTCCAATTTCCTATCGTCTTTAATAGGATCACCCTCTTAAAGAATTCAAATAACCCACAGTTTTAAGTAAAGTGGTTGACAGGTATACATTTGCCATTGAAAAGACAGCTTCAACCAGGCCCCATGGACTACCCTCCATAGTTTGGTAAAATATACTACACACATTCCTGAGATGGCCGCAACAGCATGCTAACTTAGAGCCATGCTTACAATGCCAGGGGGAGATAAAGCACCTCTATGTGGTACACTACTACTTTCTCCATTATTAACCAATGACCACCGCCTCAAAATGTTCAGCGAAGTTCTGGAAATGAACATGCACACCTTATAAATGACCAAACTGCATCAAATTTATTTATAGCACTGTATTATAACTATTTAACATGAGCAGTGCCCAGATACCAATTGCTGGATAATCTATTGCCAGCAGAAGATTTGGCCTTTCTCTCACATTTTTCGGACCTGGCTGTGGCTTTATGCCACAACCGACTTTGAAACATACCTCTGCAACCCACATCAGACATACTCAGTCTTGACTTTGTTTATCATGGAGCAATGTGTGCACCCCAAATTTTAGTAATTTGCAAATGGTTTACAATATAACAAGCACAATAAAACTTGTCTCCAGGGTTTATGCATTATCCATGCTATGGGCCTACAAATCCACACTCAGTAAGCGTATGCTGTATGAAGGTCATGTTATCTGTCATGTCATTAGGAATGTTACATGTAACATAGGGGACCAGGGTTTTTCCAGTCCTGATACCAGATCAGTGTCAGATCAGCTGCTCTGCTGTGAACAGATATGCAGCGTGCTCTGAGCCCCAAGAAACTGTAGAGGCAAAGTAGGTACTCCATACTCTCATAGTGTAGATAGTGTAGTGCAAACACGTAGTCTTTAGGATATTTGGCTGCTAAGGGTGTTCCAATCATGGTCGAACTGTTCAAATTATTCTCACTGTAAGCAACATGCTTTTGTGCTGTTTTAATTATATTCGGTGTGTTATTATTCATGTACTAAGCAACAGAATACACTTGTTGAAATAAACACTAACCACAATTTAGCCTATATAGTGTCTTTTCTTAGCACAGTGCTTGTGTGGGCTATTCTAAAGAACAACATTTTTGTTTGACTTACCACTGCGTCCCTGAACCATTTATAGGGACTGTAAGTACTCTAGAAAGCACCACCCACATTGGCAAGCATACGTATGCTCAGTGGGTTGTGTTGGACTACAGACAGTTAGAATTCATTACTCAACTCTGATGCACCGAATTTAGTCCCTGCATATGTGGGTTGGGAATCCAAACCTTGCAGCACTAGGACAGAGCCCTAGTTTATGCAACAGACACATGTGGAAGAATTGCTGAAATCTTATTCCTTCGCCTGTCATACTTTACTGAGAATTGGAAAAAAGTAATCCGTGGGTAGCTTCACTGACTTTTAATCAGATTTGTTTCTTTGATATGGTCATTCTCTGGATGTTGTTTCCTTCTATACTTATGATATGGGGCTGATTTTCTTGGGACAATACATTTTCGTGACTTTAGTAGAGAAGCACGTCTCATAATGTTGGAGTTGTGGTTTCCTTTATGAAATGGAGCAAGCCCCTCTCTTAGTTGAACTCATAAAAGAAGCTGCATACTATAAAAACACGCTGGAGATGGATTTCAAATAGAAGAAAATATATCGAGGAGTACCAAGAAGTGAGACACACCCTACTCAACCAGATCACCACCAGCTCTGGCACCTATTCTAGCCAGTCACGGCTAAGGAACATATCATATGCACTATACCTATAGAGATCTGGATGAGAGGGGGTGTTTCCGCATCCACACCTCTGACTAGAAAACAAAATACCGCACAAGGTCCGTGAGCAGGCTTTTTAAGTTCTCCATATCGCCTGGAGGTTCTTGTTTAGGCTCATCACAGAAAAGGCATTTTCTTCATTTCACAATAACTGGTGGAGGCCTCCCGTCTCACAGCGCCAGGATACCCGCTGGGTCGCAGTGTATACGAAGCTCCTTGCAGGTTATTATAGCCACGGCAATGCTGAGAATAAATCCGAGCGAACACTCATATGCCAAATGGATGTTTATTTTTAAGTTTTTAATAGAACATGCTTTATCACACATATAATATGCATAAGTCACTAGCTTGCAAAGTAATTTCTGAAACTGCCCGATTCTAAATGGAATAGTTGCATTCTGCATGTACCATTTTATTTATGCTACTCTGTGTTCGGGTTATTCTAATTAAATCCAAAGGCAGATCGATTGTACTACTGTTCTGTTTTTTTTAACCAATATGACTCTCAAGCACTCTGTTGTTGTATGACACTATATCTACCCTCATTACACCGTGTGCCACTAAATCAGAGACAGTACATCGTCTGCAAGTATATTGGCAAATAAATTATAATATTAACTATATTGCTCACCATTACATCGTGCCTACTCTGAACTCTAAATTGACAGCCTTCATAAGTATTTGTTTTACTGCTTTATATTAATTGTAATTTCAATGCTCTTTTTCTTTACCTACATGTTCAATTAAATAATGTGACATGAATTTAATGCAGTAACCCTCACCTAATGTTTTTAATGCATTTGAAATAATTTTTATTAACGGATCCTGGTCTTATGTTTGCTTTATTTAATTATTTGCCTTAGTCTTAGGTTTCAAACATATATTAACATTACGAATTCATGGTTACTTATATACCCAATACTATTGTTTAATTATTTTCCTTACTATATTTTAGTTTAATTTACCCAACACCTGCCTCTAAATGCATTTATGAACCTATTTACTAACAATTTAAAACACATTCACTCTAACAATTAGTAATATTGAATCGAGCTGTACATACTATATTTATTTAATCGAACCCTAACTTTAAAATAGGGTTATTTTGCTCTTGTAGTTTTTAAACAGCTAAACCATACCATATTGGTTTGCATTTAAATTATGTATTTCCTTATCTATATTCTTTAAGTAAGAGCGTTTGTGTGCAGCGCTCTTCTGTATTTAAGGTTTTCCTCAGACTTTTTTTTAATTTCTAATGTAACCGCATCTTTTTCTTTGCCCGTTAGTTTTCCTTTCTCCACTTTCACCCTTCCCATTCTCTCGTACGATTTCTTCATTCTCCATCACTAGGAGAAACCTCAGCAGCCATTTAATGAAGTGAGCTGCCCGTCACCAGTCACCGCACGCAGTCAAATGGCTTCTAAGCTGCCATCACCACTGACAACCCCATTACTTTGATTTGTTTAATTTAAAAGTCTACTTTTCCATTTTTAGGTCGAGCTTGATCGACCTGTTAGATCTCTTCTGTGAGGTTTGGCAAAGCCACCAATTGCCATTGGTTAATATCTCTTGCATTCAGAAATGCTGGCTTCTTATTGGTGAATTTCTGTTAAAGTCCCTCCTTTGTGTGTTGAGCTCTCTGTCCGGCGATTTCACTCAGAGAGCATTTTGGTTGGCCATCACACAGTACAGCCTGTGATGGCCTCTTTTCCCTCCTCCCATCTGGCCATTGCAGGTCAGGTGTTGTTTTTTTTTCTTTGTGGTTTTAATAGCGCGAACCGGACCCGAAGGTCACCAGTTCCATTACACAAGGACACATTCATTATTTGGTAGGCATGGGGAGATTAAGTGATTTGTCGAGAATCATCGGAGAATCACTTGTTTTATGGTGCTCGGTCCGACCGCAGATCTGCAATGCAGTGCTGCTCGCACCCACAGCTGGTTTTAGGACTTGTGCCCTGCCCCCGGGTATACGTTGTGAGCTGGCTTTAAAATAACGGTCTCTCGATCTGGGACCTTCCATAATTCCCCCAGTGCGCCGGATAACCCAGCCGCCTTAATTTACAAAAAATATGACTTCATTTGACTCAAGCCCCCAATGTCTAGGTATGCAGGCGGAAATTAACAAACGCCCATCTTGACGGGTCCAGGGTGTCTCTCTAGTCAGATCTGTAGTACTTCCTCCTGGAGATGACATAGCACATCTGCTTCCCACGGGCAGCGGGCGCTTTTATTTCACCGGTGGCCGTTCAAGATATACAGTTAGGAAATGTGGAAATAATAGTGCTGTTCCACACCAGGTGACTGCCAAATAGTTCATCGAAAGACGGGATTTTCTCACTTACCACAGTGCACGTCCCAAGAGTTTTTGCGAGAATGACTCAGATCTTTTTTTCAGTATTGTATCTATTGTTTGCGAAACCACCTACTTGCATGATAGATTTAGGGCCAGATGTATGAAGCGTTTTTCCCTTTCGCAAATGGGCCGATAAGCAGAATCGGCCCCTTTGCGAACGGGAAAAAGCCTTTTGGGATGTATCATCACAAAAGGCCATCGCAAAATTTGCGATTCCCTATTTTGCGAATGCACTTAAGGAATCGCAAATTGCAATTCCTTAAATGCAATTTTGGAAGCACCCAAAATTTGCGAAGTGGCCTTAAGGAATCGCAAATTACCACCAACTTCAAGTTGGTGGCAATTTGCGATTTCCTTGAAAAATGCACTTTTTTGCATTTTTCAAAGTGCCATGTGGCGTATATACATGCCCTTAGCGCATGTATGTGCGCCACATGTGCACACATGCATATTTCAGGGGTGCAACAGGGTGTCCTTTTGGCACCCTTGCACCCTTGAAATTGCATGCGCAATTTGCGAGTACCTATTGGGTACTCGCAAATTGCGCATGCAATTCCCATTCATTTCTATGGGCCTCTTGGCCCATAGAAATGAATGGGAAGCCATTCCTTATTTGCGACTCGCAATTTGCGACTCGCAAATAAGGAATGCGTAGGAATCGCTATTTTAATTGCGAAACCTACATACATTGCATTTTGCGAGTCCTTAATAGTGAATCGGTAAAATTCGCTATTAAGGACTCGCAAAAGACAATGTTGATACATCTGCCCCAGTGTTCGCATATGCACATTTTTTTAGGCATGGAGAATTAAGTGATTTGTCCAGGATCACACGCTGTTAAGCTGAGGCTGGGACTCAAACCTGGCTCCCTAGTTGCAAAGTCGGCAACTCAGCCCGATAGGCTTCATCTCCTGTGACTATATTATTTTAAGTGAGGCATGTTCATTCTGTCTTGGATTTTCCTTTGACAAGAATATTTTCATGTGGGAAGCATGTTTTGCTTTTTATTACTGTTTGTAAACACGCTTCTTTTTAGTGCTGGCATTAGCCAAAACCTTTTGATATAATTATTAGGTCCGTCATTAGCCAATACCTTTTGATTTTAATAAAATTAAATGTACAATATACTTGCTTTTAGGAGCTTTTAACAAGCCCTCTTCATCCACTGGTCAGTTATCTCATTGACTTTCCCCCCCCCCTACAGCATGGAGAAGTGGGACAGCCATTGCCTAACTTCACTGTGAGTGACGGAACACTTTCACAAGGAGCACATCCAGGCACAAAGTAGTTGCCATAAGTTTGAGGGACTACTATCGCAATAAGGCTTTTATGACCAAAAATATATTTTTGCTGTTAGCCAGTGTTTTTTTTAGATTAATGAGGGACCAAGCAGCTTTCCCAATAATAATGTTTTGCAAAAACCACGACAAAACAAACTAAGCACTGACAAAGACAAAATGCTGGCATGCAAAACCAGACTTATTGGCATTACCAATGCCTGTTTAACTGAGCTGCCAAGTTGTACACTGTCGTATGTAATACACTCAATCATACCTGGCTTTCAGTCAACCACGATTTGCAAGCTGAGCCCTGTAAACCCTGTGTAATATAAAACTTCAAGCCCCAGAATGTAAAGTGCTGTTGGCTATAGTCATAAAACTAGAAGGAAGTTTCCCATATAATATGGGGCCACATGTTAGTTATGTTTAAATATGTTTGCAGCTTTAGTAATGTGCTACAACGTGTTTTAGGAGTTTTACACACATCTCAGATACTGAAGACACTCAATAAATTAGTATTGCCTTGCTATGTTGAATACTCCGATTTGTATAGTATTAATAAACGCCTTAATATTGTGAATGTGCATGAGGGCAGTTTGTATTGTACGAAATGAAATCATACATGACAACAAAAATTAATCAGGGGAATTTATTTTCCATATTGATTTGCCCTGAAGTGGGTGCTACTGTAAACTTATATTTTCTATAAAATGAGTCTTCCGTCTGAATCATGAGTGTTACAATTCCACCAATGTCACAATCTCAGACAGTACAGTAGAGGTGGAGACTGTGTACAGCCTCATGCAATAGGGTTGTCGCTCCTCAGGCTGTGCAGATCATGCAGGTTCAGACAAAGGGTTACACTAAACCTTCAAATTAGGGTTCCAGAGAGCTGTGCTGATTATCATTCAAATACTTATTTTAAATATATATTTGCGAAAGAGATCATTGTGTCCCAAAATACCAGCTTGTCAGTGTGTGACAATTCACACATTTTAGTATCAAATGCACACTTTTATTTTTGTAAAAATAAATGGGAGTTTCAATAAAATAACACCACCTTTTCATTTTCAATACGTTTGGTGCCCAAATATCAAGAAATCATTTTCATCAAGTAGTTATATGTGCTACAACTGTGTATCCATAGATTATACCTATATCTTTATGTAGCACCATTCCATTCCATGGATGGTCACAAAATGTCAAGAATAACCACCATCATGATGAGGCCAGTCGTGTACCAAAGCTGACCCTCTTCAGGCCTTGAATACCCACCTGAGGCCAGGAGTTACCACCATTACACCAGCACCATGATAATGCCAGGGGTAGGTACAATCATGTCAATAATGCCCACAATTACCAAAAACTGCCACGATTATGCCAAGGCTTGCATTTTACTCTGTGCGGGGCCCACCATGCCATGGATGACCCCATTACTACCAGTCTGTTAGAGCCAGTATTTTGCCAAAGATGAGCGCCAATACCTATGGATTCCCCAATAATCCAAGAATTACTATCAATATGCCAGGCCTGACATTTTGCACTATCATGCCATAGATAGGTTCACCAGGGCAGGAGTTACCACCAGGTGCCAGGGACCAGGGACCAGTGCCCGCATACTCGCATGTCCTCATATACAACTCGTGTGCACATTCATCCACACACACATGCACCCCGTCAGGCATTCAAGCATGCACAAACACATGCACACACAGTATTCAAATCCTTTTTAGGTCGAGCCTAGAGGCAGCGCGCAGGCGCTGCTCTGCGAGGAATGCTGTAATGTCTCTGTGAAGTTAGACGACACCCACCACACGCCCACTACTTGTGATTGGTTACTTACTCCGCCTTTCTAAATGGCATAGTTTTGGTTGGTGGATACAGTACATTTGTCCCGCCTTGTGGCTCTTTTGTTTATGCCCATGCGTTTGCCCTTGCTGCATGGATCCTTTCGATATGGGCCATATGTTTTGTTACCCGCACTACTTTTTCTTTTGCCTCGGCTTGCTTTTAAATTCCTGTTGTGTTTTACCATGCTCCCGCCCCCCTCCTATTGTCCACATTCCCTTTGCTCTTGCCCCCTCCCGTTGTCCTTGTTCAATATGCTCCCACCCCCTCCAGTTGTCCGCATTCCTTTTGTTCCCGCCCCCCTCCCGCTGTTGGTGTTCACAATGCCCCCGCCCCCTCCCCTTATCCGCATTCCCTTGGTTCCCGTCCCCCTCCCGTTGTCCGTGTTCACCATGCTCCCACCCCCCTCCCTTTATCCACATTTCCTTTGTCCCCTGCGTTGTATTTCGTCGCAAGCGGTTGGTCCACAGGCGCCACAACCTGCTCGGAGGAGGCGCCAAGTCAGCTGCTCTCACCCTCACCCTTTTACTTGCAGCGGCACGTGAGGTACATTACCACCCCCCGGCAGCACGCCACTGTTTGTTTAAATGCTGAACAGTCAGCAAAAAGCATTTGCAAAGCCAAAAGGCGAGAACTATTGGCTTTGCCAATGCTTGTTTACTTTCCCACCACTGGTTAATGTATTTAATTCCCTCAGGCGCAGTCACCAAATGCCCCAATAATGAAACACCAACATATTAACTTAAATCAGCTTCTCGGCAAGGGGTAGTATGAGGACAAGCTTCTCATAAATCCCTGTTATTTGAATCTCATCTCTATCGTATCCCAGCCACAAACTTGATCCAGAGTGGCATATCATGTAACCTATGCTCATTAATGTAGAATTCTTTTTCCTTCAGTTCCACTTTGGCTGCAGCACAGACTGGCATAGCATGTGGTGCACAATTGCAATATTTAGGTGCTAATTGGTAATATGGCGATTGAATACTTCCCTAAAACGAAATAAACATGTTCTTAATATAATAAAACTAACTCTGATAACATTCATATAACATTCATTTACTGCTGGTGTGGAGTTTGTTCTTTTTGGCTGCTGCATTTTCAATTAACTTGTTGAATCATTATTTCCAAAGGTGGCTTCTCTCTAAACCTCACAATTACAGTTGGGACAGTAAAATGGCCCTTGACTACCATAGCCTCCTTCTTATTGAATTGCTTGATGTTTTTGTCCTCCCTTCTTATTTCTTCGATGCAGATGACTGCAGCTTGGGATGTAAAATTCGGTGTCAATGACCAATCAGTAGGATTAGCTGGTTGAGAACCAAGAAATAATATAGCGCTTTTGGTTAACAGTAATGGACAGTAATGGACTGGGGGCTCATGAATATAATGCTTCTAGTAATTATGAATGCCCCATATGCCTTCCAAAAGGTTTTGACAGAGTGACACATTTGCACTACTTTATAGAACCTGGGAAACCTGACTGATCAATCACAATGCTAGCCAAAAGGAAAGGAAACCAACTTTTCTTTCCAACCTGTCCACAACATTGGTTTGTTACATCAACATTCTTTTCTATTGCTTAACTGTTAAGTGACAGTTGTGGGGTCTACTCATTTATAATTACTAGGAGCATTATATTCATGGGACCCAGTCAATGACACTACAACACCATCATTATACTTCACCTTTAGACAGCGTATTACAAAATACCCCCTTTTTATTGGAGACAGGTATCCATGACAACACTTTCTTATAATAAGCTATGTCATTAACCAATGTACCACATTCATTTGCATGACAGGTGAGGCAGGACTTAGAAATATGGGTCATCCTGACTACCTTTCAATAACATTGTGAGACTTTGCAGTCTCTTCATTATAATTAGTGTTCCATTAGCTGCCCAGGTTGGAGCTAAGGGTCTTCTTGCATATTTGAATATCGCTTGCTGTGAGAAAAAAATAATATTTAATTGCGCTTGTGTTGGAACTGGTACCTTCTGCTTGGTTGAGGCGGTGCCTAAGCCAGGCAGAACATACCACTCCTGTCAGGGTTAGGTGATTAGACTCACTGTATAACCTGCGCTCAACATTGGGTAGCTTGGCACTGAGCAGTCAGGCTTATCACAGAGGCAATGTGTAAAGCATTGGCACAGCACTGAAACACAATATATACACTGAGGGTCACAAAAGAGACTTCACACGAGGTGTATGTAAATAAAAATTGTATTCAACACACACATTAGTTAATACATATCACACTTAGAAATATTACTAGCAGTACTAGGCCCAACAGTGTTAAAATGACATCAGTAATATGCACACTTCGGAAAAATCCTATTTAACCCCAGCACCCTTATGCGGTGCGATACGTTTTGAGATTTTGGCCCACCCTGGCACATAAGATAATTCAAATCCACACATTTCTAGGGTGCACCCCAGTTCACAACGATATCAGGAGTGTGTACACACAGGAATTTATGAAAATCTTCAGCAGCACCGTGGGCCAAGTCCGCACATGTAAAACCAATGTCAAAATGGAGTATTCGTTAGGTAATGAAACAAACAAGTAAAACAACACCATCTCATGGTGCAAGTATCGGCAGGCTGTTCTCATGCAGCACACTTTCCCACACTCACACAGCACTATAACGCAGTGCAAAGGGTATTCGCAAGTACATATGAAGCACATTCGCACACACACGCACTAAGCACCGTAACGCGATGCAAATATTATCCAGCAGGTCAGTTGATAATATGAATGCGGACACCATGGTACAATCCCTCCCATACCTCTCAGTTACCCCTCCCACTACTCTGCCCACAGGTTAGAGTCCAAAACACCTACTCCTACTATACTGGTTTAAGGCTGGAGTCACACTTAGTCAGGGGCCCAGGAGAGAAGGCTGGAGTAACTATCAGGGTAACCAGGCAACAGTCGACAAATGGGGGGTTGGCTGCCACCTGGGAGTTCACTCACTTTATGCGGAGAAGAAACGGGCTAAAGGCTGTCACAGTTCAATCATGAGATTCCTCAAATCGCCTTCCGGAACCAGCCCATTTCTGCGAAGCACTGGGGGGGGGGTCACACAGTCTCTCAACCCACTTTCGATCGCTCTCAGAAGTGTTCCTCAGCCAAGTCCAGTCATTTACTCTCACCACCCAGGCCTGATTCCGGCGATACTACTTGGCAACACAGTTGTTGGGCTGGGTGAGGAGAGGGCAGTTGATTTGCCGCACTGAGGGCAAGACGGAACTGTTATTTTCTCGTGTCATGTTTTGTAACATGGTATCCCTGGCAGCTAGTGTTCCTTAGCAACTACAGGCTTCCACTACTGGAATGCGGACTGTGGATTCCAGGAGAGGAGCCAGACGAAGTTGCGAGTAAGCTGGCTGCTGGAGGTCATTTGAATTATCTTAATTAAACCCTCTTTTAAACACAACCGTGTCCTAGCATCTTAAAAGGAACACTTGGTGAATGGGGGTGCTGCTGTCCCCGCCCCCCCATGGTAAGTGATACACAACTTCTGGTGCGTGTTGATCCTAGTTGCACCAGCCAATCTGGTCACAATGAACCACAAGTCGAGTTCTCCATACCTTCCTGGAAATTAGGCACATCGTCTTGTGCACGTTGATATGAGTCGCACTAGACAATCCATTCACAATGAACCAAAAGTTGGGTTCGCCATACCTCCCTAGAAATGAGGCACAACGTCTGGTGCACGATGATCCGAGTCGCACCAGACAATCCTGTGACAATGAACCAAAAGTTGAATTCACCATACTTCCCTGGAAATGAGGCACAACTTCTGGTGTGCGATGATCCAAGTCGCACCAAACAATTCAGTCCCAATCAACCCACGGTCAGGTTCACCGTACCTCCCTTGAATGAGGCACAGCGTCTTGTGCGCTATGATACGAGTCCCACAAAACAATCCGGTTACAATCAACCCACAGTCGGGTTAGTTGTACCTCCCTGGAATAAGGCACAATGTTTGGTGCACAATGATATGAGTCTCCCCAGACAATCCAGTCCCATACACATAGTCGCAAGTTCAGTAGCACTGTACGAGGTAGAATAATGCACCCTCCCTCCGAGGGTCGCAACCTGCGAATTGGACATTGCACGCAATCAGCATGCAGTCAGCGTGTTGCACGAGAGAGATGTAGCATGGACGACTAAGCGGGCCACGCTGGGTCCCGCAACCAGGGAATCTGCTCATCACCAACAAGACGCTTGTGCCTGCTGAGGCTCTACGATGCCGAGGCCACACTCCTAAGATGCGGGCATGGTTTGGGGGATTCGCACAAGGCAATCCAGTCTCCAGGCACAATATTAAGTTCCACGCTCACACCGTGCGGCAGTCAGGATCCAGCAGACAAAGTAGGCGCTTTAGAGGGCACCGCTCTCCAGGTGAAACACGTAGAAAGTGTAGGTCCCTCATGGGACGCATTTGATGTCCCTGAGACCTCCACAGAGAACAGAGGGCAATCCAACAAACCCTTGGAGAGCACACTTCAGGGCGCCACACAGCAGCAGTTAGGCAGCCCAGGCCAGGCACTATTCAGGCAGGGTGCACGCTCCCTTCCAATGGCAGTCTCCTCCTTGTGCGCAACAAATTCCTCTGGCAGTGTGCACCACGCAGTCCAGGATGTCTGGTCCCTACAAGTATATCTCTGCCCTGTTGAAGTATGACACCAGTAGTGTGCCTTTCAAATTGGGGGTGGTCAGAGGGTTCCCATTTGAACCACAGATGTCTCACCTAAATATCAGTCCTGTCTGCCATGAGGCATTGGAATGCAGAGCTTAACCTTTAGTGGGGCATGATATGGCTTCCTAGAGACCAAGTGTCAAAACCTCTCCCCTCAATCTATCCAGCCAAGTCCTCAAAGCCAGAGGTCTGTCATTCCAGTTGCAAGCCCAATGTTTATGGCTGTCTCTGGAGAATGCACAGATGTGCTCCCCCAGCCTCCAGTGTGGACAAAAGTGTTTGGCGCAGAAAAAGGCCCACTTTCGAGAAGTGGCATTTCTAAGCTAATAATTACAAGTCCACCTTTACCACAAGGGAGGATTTGTCATTGTAAATCCAATGATAGTAAAAAAACATGGGGCTGCTCCACTGTAGGCCACCACTGCTGCTTAAAGTAATCTCAGTCATTAACCCATGTTAACCTACGGGAGAGCAAACCTCATAGGTAGTGAAAACACACATGGGGTGCTTCACTACCTGAGCAGGGAACACACTTGTACCTGCCTTACTCTTCACTTACCACTTGTTCTACGCCCCGGGGCTCACCCAAGGGGTGCTCTAGTGTTAGTGAAAGGCACCCTCAGCATTGCCAATGATTTAGAAAGGCCAACCTGAGCATAACTGCAAATGTGCACACCTAGGCTGGCCATGGCAGGCTTGAGGCATGTTTAAGAACATCCGGTAAACACCATTACCTAACACGTGTAGGAAGTACGCACACAATTTCACACTGCATTACAGTGGGAAAGTATCTAGAGTCCTAAGGCCAGAAAAAGAAAATCAGAAAAACCCATGAGACAAAAGCTAAAAGTTTAGGGAAACATTCCCTCAAGATTATCAGATCTAACATCTTGTTTGCGTAGTTTACAGGGACAGTAGCTTAGAGAGTGATAGGTGCGTGTAGAATCTTCAAGTAAACAAGTGACTGTGAAGTGTATATCATTAATCCCCGTTTTTTTGTGTGATGAGAAGCATCCAGTACATACTGTTGGTGTTCCTTCATTAGGTATACGTTTCGAACAGAATGATTGAGTATTCGTTTTTTTGTCCTTGCTCCACATCTGAGGTCAGGGCATTGTTAAGCAGTAGATAGGGACTATTTAGTGAGAACCCATCCTGACAAATGACCATGACCCAGGTAGTTGACACACTGAGCTATTTGGGTTCTTAACATATTCCCATATAAGTAGGATATTTCGAGCCATTTGTGGGATGATTAATAAAAGATGAGAATGGTGAACCACTCCCAAAACATTTTTATAAAGGTCTTTTTGTCATTTTTAGGTCTGGCTTGACACCAAAGTGGTTGCTAGAACTTATATGATCAGCCTGCAAAAAGAGTTTATCAGTACTACAGAGAGGAGCTTAGGCTCTGTCCACATGTTGGTGAGCAGGAGTAGTGCTTAGATTGGGCCCAAATTGTGTGTTTCAACTGAAAAGAGTGCTTGAATTGCACTTTTTGCCATGTTGGTAAGTTTATGCTCAGAACAGGAGGGCTGAGTTGGTTATGCAGCAAGCAAACGATAATGGCTACAGGCCTGATCTGTTTACTGTGAAATGTTACGTTAAATGACCGACATCTTTATTTGAAAAGAACGAGGTAATATCTATCCACTTGAGGGTGGATTGATATTACTTTGTATGAAAAGCCTGCAGAGTAGGACTGTGTTCCAAGCAATCTCACAGATTACTGTACTAGGTAGGGGTGTCACACCTTGTGACAAACCGTTGATATAGAAGTTTTGCTCTTTGAAAATCCTTTTATGCCCTGTTAGGAGCAAGAGTATTTTGTTTACCCAACTGCAATTTTGTATATTTTTGCAATTTTATGAATATTTACCTAATGGTTGCCTTGTGGTAAAACTAACTTTTGCTCTAACAGTAGGACCGAGTTGGCTATGGTGGCAAGCTATTGTCCTGATAGGTCTGCTCTGCTTATTATGAAAAGTTATAACAAAGGCAGTATGCCTAGGTTATTGTTCCAAGCATGTGTTAAAACTATTAGGCCTTTAACAATGGGTTGCTGTTAGATTATATTACAGGTTATAGAGGTTATAGACACGTATTTTATTACATGTAACCTCACAGATTACTGTAGTAGACAAGGGTTTTGGTGTTTTCCACCCACTCTGACAAACCTACGGGTTTTCACTTTGATGATTACTGTTAGGCCCTACATCTGAGTTGGTAAAAGTAACAAGCCATTGATAAAGGTGGTATGATAAAGGCAGTAAGCCTGATGTATTTATTGTGAAAACCATATGTTTAAATCAATAGGAATTAAAGCGTGGATTGTTATTATTTTGTGCTAAAGCTTGTAGGCAGGTATTTTGTTACATGGGATCTCACAGATTACTGTAGTAGGCAAGGATTTTGGTGTTTGTAAATTCCTCTGAAAAACTGTGGGTATAGAAGATTTGCACTGTTAAACCTTCTTTAACAATAGTATTTTGCATTGCCAACTGTAATTTTGTATACTTTTGCAATTATAGCGTATTAATTGGTTGCCTTTGGGAAAGGATAAACTTAATTCTGTGGGCCTGAGTTGGTAAGGGTAACAAGCTAACATATATCGGCCTGATTAGTTGACTAGGAAAAGGCATTTCAGGTACCATAGGTCTGATCTGTTTGTTATGAAATGAAATGACAAAGACAGTAAGCCTGTTATATTTACTATGTAAACATATGTCAATGGGAATAGTACTTTTAGAGTATATTGTTTTTGCACCATGTTAAAGTCTGCATGCAGATTTCTTTTTACATGTAATCTTACAGATTACCTTTGTTTGTAAGTATTTTGGTGTTGGTTGCCACCCTTTGACCAACCCTAGGGAAACAAGAATTGCACCATAGTAATTCTTGCTATAATCTTTTCGGAAGGCATATGTGCAAGGATCTTGCAAAAAAGCAAAAAATCATTAAATAATACCTATATCCATTTATATAGGCATACATCCATATAGAGACATGGATAGACATTGGGACTGCCCACTTCTACCACTGGTCTGTGATTTATACTCTGCGTCCATCCATAATAGCGTACAGCATCTGGTAATGGTTCAGTCCACATCAGTCATAAGCTCTCTTGCCCTGTGAATGATGGCATTTTCTGACCAGAGGTCTACATCAATCTGAAAATGAGTATGCTCCAGTGTCAGGGCTGGATGGCCAGTCCTTTAGTTTTCAATTTCCTTGTTATGTAGTTCCCCTTTCATTTCTTTGCCTCTCCTGATTTTTTTCCTAAAGAGATACTACAGTTCTCTAGGCAGTGCTAATAGGTCATTTGCTTGCTGCTCATAACATCTGTAATGTACCGCTAAACAAAGTGGCCACAGACCATATACAATACTACTAAAAGACGCAGACCCACTACTGTGATTAGTTTCGATATTTAAAACAAATTTCCTCCATATTTTGATGCTAACATAATTTCTTTGTTCTACTTGCATTCGTTCAATTGGTCTTGCATATGTCTTGAGTTTGTGTGTGTTTTATTGTGGTTGTGTCACAGCATGAATGCAATAGTGCACAGATGAGTGACAGAGTGAATATATGATGAAGCACGACACCTGGTGGTGTGTGACAACATCCAGTCACATTTTAATATATTTCCAGAGATAGGCTGTTGTTAGGTGTAGCATTGATTTAACTAGTTTCTCAGGTGGCTTAGTTGTGTTTAAAGAGTCTCAATGATGTCCCAGTAATTGTCGGTGTTACTATATGACATTATCTTTCATTGGTTCTCATGAATCATCCAAAGATATTAGACATCAGAAATTCTCTCCTGAACATGTTTGAATCTTTCCTATGAGCGAGAGTTGTCACTATCCCCTATTCTCCTCTTATACGAAGTCTGTGAAATGTTGCTATCCCCAAGACTCTTCAACATCTGTGTTGAGCCACTTAGCTAAGTGAACTAGTTCCTTGTATTTCAAATCTATTATTATTATGATTTGCCTGGGTTAGGATTTGGGTGCACTCACAAACAAATTTTACCTATGCTGTTCATACTAGGCTTTGAATGGGTGGGAATCTGGGTGCAGTCATTAACAAATTAGCCCCATGTATGAGGACAGTCAAGGACTAGATGAGCAGACATTGGCTTTTACTGAACAGTAGGAAGCTTCAAATGATATTTGTCTATGATAAAGAGGACTGTTGAACATCAAGTCTTGCAGGATAACCAAAATCAGCCACAAAGATGCTAAATTCTTTCTCTGTCAATCAGTGTGCTTTTCTCACCATACAATACTGCGCAAAATATTGCTGTACCCAACTTCAGTATTCATATTTTTCCATGGACTACCTACTGTTAGAACTGGGGGTCTCTAGTTGGCAGAGGTAGTACCTTTGTCCAAATAGGGACCCTTGCTTCTAGGCAGGGTAAGGGGGATACACACTTTAGATAACCCCTGCTCACCCCCTTGGTAGCTTGGCACGAGCAGACAGGCTTATCCGAAAGGCAATGTGTAAAGTATTTGTACCAACACTCACAGTAACACAGTGAAAACACCACAAATGGACACCACACCAGTTTAGAAAAATAGAATATCTTTACTAAACTTAAACAAGACCAAAACGACAAAAATCCAACATACAAAACTTAGTAGAATGTCTTTAAAAAGGGGTGTTGCAAAAATAAACTTGTAGAGCTCAAATGCGACACTTTCAGTCTCAAAGTACCTGGGATGCGTAACGTAAAACAAGCAAAAAGGGGCGCAGTGAAGGCGATGCGTCGGTTCTTCCTGCGCTCCGGTTCGACAAAATGGCGCCTTGATGCGTTGCGCTGATCCAGTGCAATGCGATGAAATGGCGTCTTTGTTGCGATGCGACAGTGTAGATGCAATGCCTGCACGCCCGACGGCCGTGCAGCGAACTCGGTGAACTTCTGAGCCGCGACAGGCCCTGCGACACGCTTCTCCGGTGTTGCGACGACACCCTCGGTGACGGCGACACGCTTCTCCGGTGATGCGGCGGCGATCAGCGGCGGTGCGCTTCCTCAGCGATGCGACGGCCTTGCGACATGCTTCTCCGGTGATGCGACGACACCCTCGGTGACGGCGACACGCTTCTCCGGTGTTGCGGCGGCGAACAGCGGCAGAGGCGACACGCTTCTCGATGATGCGACAGCGGCTGCTGCGGCGGCGTCATGCTTCTCTCGTTGCGTCGCGCTTCCAGCTCCCAACAGCAAGAGAGGCCTCACACACAGTTACAGGCCCTCCTGGCAGACTGGAACTCCCAGCAAGGAAGTTCAGGGAAGCTGGGGGTGAAGTCCTTTTGTGCGTGGGACTTCAGAAACAGGAGGCCAGCTCTTCTCAGGCCCTTGGAGACTTTTCTTCAGATGGACACAGCACTCAGCAAAGTCCTTCTTCAAGCAGGGGGACACAGCACACAGCAAAATCCTTAAGATCTCTCCTCAGTAGAAACAGCAAACTGCAGGCCAGCCCTAGACACACTTGGGCAGTACTTCTCCTCAGTCTATTCAGCTGATCTTCTTTGGCAGGGATTCCTCCTGATTCCAAAAGTAGTCTAAAGTTCAGGGGTTTCAGCTCTAGTATTTATACCCCAAAAGTCTTTGTTCTCCATGTGTGAGGGTCCTGGACCCAGTCCAAACCAGTTCAGGGTGCATTCTGCCAGGGCACCTCTCTTTCCTTTGTGAGTGTGGGCCAGGGTCATCAGACACACCGCAGGAGGTGGAGCCAGCATTGTGGAAGGCAGGCACATCCCTATTCAGACCCAGGTGCTACTCCTCCCACCACTCTACATGCAGATAGGTCTATTCAGCCTAGTGCTGACTCACCCAGCCTCCTGCAGCCACCCCCAGCCCCTCACAAACCAGACAGTCAATTCACAAACAGGCAGAGGCACACAGAAAGTTTGAACAAGAAAATAGCCACTTTCTAAAAGTGCTATTTCTAAACTTAGAATTTAAAAACCATCTTCACTAAAAGGGGTACCAGATTCCAACTTTCTATCTTGCTGCAATGGGAAGATATGCAGGTAACCATGTTACACAGCATTCCCCATGTTATCCTATGGGCAAGATAGCCTTTCAATAGTGAAAAACGAAATTGGCAGTATTTCACTATCAGGACATGTTACCCACACTAGAACATGTCCTACCTTTCACATACACTGCACCCTGCCCAGGGGGGTACCTTGGGCCTACCATAGGGGTGTCCAATGTGTAAGAAAAGGGAAGGGTTAGGCCTGGCAAGTGTGTACACTGGCCAGGACAACATGGCAGTTCACAAACTGCGCACAGGCACTGCAGTGGCAGGCCTGAGACACCATCTTAGGGCTACTCATCAGTGCTGCAGGCCCACTAGTAGCATTTGAATCACCAGCCCTGGCACACTCAGTGCACTTTACTAGGGACTTACTGGTAAAGCAAATATACCAATCATGGATAGCCAATCACAATAACAATTTAACCAGGGAGCACTTGCACTTTGGCACTGATCAGCAGTGGCAAAGTGCCCAAAGCATCTAAACCAGCAAAGTGTCAAAAATACAGGAGGTAGAGGCAAAAAGTCAGGGGAAACCACACCAAGGATGCCAGGTCTAATACCTACTATGAGCAAAGGTTTGACTAGAGCAATGCAATACAGACCAGGCTCCATAAATATAATTTATAAAGATATGGATAGTACATAATGCAGCGATAATATACCCTCAGCCACTTCTGTCCATCAAGCCCTTGACTAGGTCCCTATTTTAACCAGAATTACACTCACAATCTACTACTTCACATACTGAAGTCTTTAGAGATGGATTTCTAAATTTGTAGCAGACAGAGAGCACAGATCCTCTTCGTTTGCTCCTTTCTCTCCTGAGTTGAGGTGGCATTTACAGTTCCTATCTTAGGGGACAGAGGAGAGGCATTTGACACATTCTATACTGGTTCCTGCAGGCCAGAATGGTATTCCACATGATTTACATTTGACATTCAATAATCTGACATTTAACAGAAAGCTCCAGAACCGGTTGTTTCCCTATTGCTGTTCTATTTAGTCAAGCTCCTCAATAGCATCAATGAACCAAAATGAATGATAGAGAGCTTATCAAAATACTATACAATTGTATTGCTTGTTTAAAGAAGAATTATATGAATGAAAGAAAAATAAGAAAAAGAGTTTAGTTCATTTATCCTGTGTTTCTTCTATACAATGTATTGACCAATGTTTTTGAGGCATATTGATCTGGATGTACAGTCATTATGGCTGTACAGTGATTATGGCTGCTTCCCTTTTGGCCATCGACTTGGTTCTTTGCTTACAAGGTTTTCACTTATGAATTGCTTCTGTTTCAGTGGTTGAACAATACTCAAAGCATGCTAAGTGCAGCTTTCAAACTCGCCCTGGATTTAGGAATAAAATATTCCTACCAGTTAGGAGTCCTAACTTTACTACTCCTAAACTGAGAAAAATTCGAACTTTAAGACTTTCGGTATTCACAGAAGGCATTTAGGAGTCCTAAAGTTAGGACTACTAACTTCTGTGAATACCGAAATGAGTAAGTTCATTCTGTGAATACCAAAAAGTACTAACTTTACGTTTTTGACGTAAGTTAGTTCTGTGAATCAGGCCCTATAAGAGGAGATTAATGTTTGGAAAGAGCGTTATACTGCCAAGTGTAATTACAGTTAAAAACTGTATTCGGGCTCAATGGCCAACCTGGGACATGTTTTAAGGGGCTACTTAAGTGGGTGGCACAATAAGGTCTGCAGACCCACTAGTAGCATTTAATTTACAGGCTTTGGGTATTTGCTATACTACACTACAGGGGAATTATAAGTAAATTAAATCTGCAAATCAGGTGTTAGCCAATTTCACCATGTTTAAATGAAAGAGCACAATCACTTTAGGACTCTTTAGCAGTGGTAAAGTGCATAGAATCACAATGCCAACAAAAACAAATTCGGCAATAATAGGAGGGAGAAAGCAAAGAGTTTGGGAGAAGACCACCCTAAGTTTGATAAGTCTAACAAGAGTCATGCAGAAGTACAGGTTGCTACGCTTGTTTATTCCTTCTCGTATTCCTTATTCTCTCCTTCAGCAGGCTGTCTCAGAGTAGCCCTTCCCCATCCACTGTTTATTCTTGAGTCTGAGATCTTTTTAGATTATTTCTTGAATGGATTAGAATGTGGATTGCTTCAGCCCTTTAGATGTATTTCATCTTCTTCCTTATGCAGGCATCTGAGTCCACTGCTTATCCTCCTTTAAGGGTGTGCATGTAATTCTTTAGTCAGATTGTGTGGTTAAGGCCTGCTGATCTTTTCCACAACGTAATACTTTAATGTGAAAGGCATTTCAGATGCCAAAACCTCTGTTATTCTAAAACTCACTCTGTTGTGATTGGGATCGTGATTTTGGGACACTTGTTTTATTTCTTGATCTTCTCAACTACCAAGCAAGCTTTCAAGAGGCCAGTGCCTTAGATGACAAACACTTGCTTTCCTACACATAACATTCTTTGAGCACTTGAATTTTTGGAAAGTTTTCAGTTTTTCTATACCTCAGTTACATTATTTACATTGTATTTTACTGAACATACCCACCTTTCGTACAATCACACAAACCAAATGCTGGTGAAAACCTTGACTTTGGAAACACAATTGTAGTGTAGATGTTAACTCAAAGATACACGTCTAAGAACAGCAGTCACCCAACACAGAATTAACCCAAAAGGAGCAAATGTCATACTTTTTTTAAACGTTTGCGAATCAGCATAAAGCTTTTAAAAATCACATGAATGTAAACTGTAGACTAAGTGATTATGTAGTGTTATCTATTCTGGGCCCACTTTGGTTCTCCCTTGGTTCACATATTAGCTCAATTAGGCTGATTTTGCTTTGCATAGCTAGACTTAACACATTTGTTTTTGTGACATGATATTATTTTAGGAATACACTGCACATATTATTTGTTATTCAGTGACTCCTTTTGGGATTCATTTTGAACATTTCGTACAAGGCTGAACAACATGGTGTACTATTTTCTTGTGCCTGGTCAGCAACATCCCCTACCATTTTTTGACACAACAAGGAAGCACAGCAGCGGTTTTTATAACAAAATAGTTGTTATCATATAAACTGTGTCTCACTCCCTTGGAGAGCAGAGAGAAGAATTCCAGCAGGGAGACCAGTCTTGGAAAGGAGGCAGCAGCCTTGCGTAAACTGAGTTTACACCTATGGTATCTAACTACACATGCCAAGTATGGGTTCCAGTGCTAATCCCAAAGATCACTGATATATCCCTATGCTCAGATACTGAGGGTAGGCTTAGATAGATATATTAGTTGTCATGGTTGGGCTTTTCGTTGTATACAGGCTGCTAGTAATGTTGATTACGTTGCTCAGTTGTATCTGTTTCTTAATCGCAGCACAAGTGCTTCAAAATAGACTATGATAGTTTCAATAACTATATTGTAAACTTCCTTTGTGTCTTTCCTTTGTTTACTTTGGACATGCATGAATGAGAACGAAAGGTGATGATCTGTTTCCATGGTTCACTTGGGGACTAGAGTTTCATGATCTACGTTTGCCGAAATTGCCTGTTACTTTGGAAAGGTTAGGAATTCAGGTGAGGCACTGTGAGCTAGTCAGATTTGGGACTAAAGGTATTGATGTAGTAGAGAGACTCAGTCCATACAATCTGACTTCCTGTTCTGACAAGGCACAGTTCTGTTTCCAAAGAGAATCCCTGCAACAATTATATAGGTATCTAAGGGCTATGAATGTCCTAAAATGGAACCCACTGTCTCATTTGCATGTTAAGTTGCTTTTAATTCCAATAGATGGGAAATACCCTCTGTTTTACATTACTCTACTATATTAGACATTCCCAAAAATGCGCACCAAGCGTATTTTGCAATATAAATATATCCTTAATAGAAACATGGTACGAGATACAGAATTATTTGTCATTGTATAACATATTTTATTATCTGTGTTGCATTCGCATATTTCACTTTCTTACCTTTTTGTCCAGTCCTCTAGAATATTATGTCCGGAATATAAAGTGAAACTTAGTCGTGAATCCACCTCGGTCTCTGAGCATTCAATGCTCCTAGGCACAGCCTCTGTCTGAAAGTCTGTATTAAAGCTTTGACTGTAGATGTAGATAAGGTTAGAGATGGCTCTGGATAGCACAATGGCAGCGGTTTCTAAATTTCCTTACAAAAATAAAAATAAATATCAGAATTACAAGAAGAAGCATTTCAATAGTCTAACAGTTGAGGAACAATACAATGACAAACAAGTTTGCCTTCTGTGCTTTTCAGACAATAGAATGCTCAACCAAAGAACATTTTTGGGAGTATTTAGAAAACATAAGCATAGAGTTTATGGCGAGGAAGGATTTTAACCATTTTGAGGACAGGGTAATCAATTAATCTGGATTTCAATATAGCGGCTAATCACCCATGAGGGTAATCAGGCACGTATGTATCCAGGCATTGTAAGTCTGGCTGTGATGCTTCACTTGCTTACTTTGCCCCCTGCCTTGTGGCTCTCAGTTTTCTTGGGCAGCAGTATGGCCTGGATATTAGGCAGAACTCCTCCCTGAGCATGGTGACTCTGCCCAGCAGTTTGTTGGGCTCGTCGGTGGGGACAGCGAGTTGTAGGTGCCTTGGGATGATGCAGGCCTTATTGTTGTCCCGGGCCGTGTTCCCAGCCAGCTCAAGGATCTCAGTGGTGAGGAACTCCAGGACTGCAGCTAAATAGACTAAAGCACCAGTGCCAACCCACTCAGCATAGCTTTCTTTACAGAGCAGCCTGGGCACACAGCCCACAGGGAACTGCAGTCCAGCTCGGGAAGAGTGTGTCTTGGCTTTAGGACAAGACTTTTCTCCATGCTTTCCGCATCGGGACATAGCAAGCAACTGCAAAAACTCCTACACAGAAGTAATCCTTAATGGGATAGCCATTAGACCACCATGAATTGCAAACTGAAACATAGAAAATCTGCTTTGGGAGCAGCTACGGGTCAATTTGTACCAAGCTGTGAACAAGAATTTGAAAAGAAAAACAGCATTATCTGACGAAGATCTTGGTACTGTAAGAAGACGGCTTCTCAGTGTGTTTTGCAATGGAATAGATTAAGACTAATTTTATACATAAGCTTAAGTATAAAGTTAGTCTAATTTATTCTATTGCAATCCTAAGGGAACACATTGAAATTAGAGTCATGGTGAAAAGGTGGGACCCATAAAGAGCCTTCGGATGGTGCATCTACACTTATGTGACTCCAGTGGAATAGCAAGGTTGACAAGGGGCCATAAGGCAAACAAGGAATTTGGCACTCGTTTGGGTGGTATAAAATACACCAGCCATAACTGCGGGTTCAGTCGGTTTCTGCAACCCTTTGGCCTCTCTGCCACTCCACCTTTTGCCTCAAGCGATCTATGCCACAAATGTCTCTAAAATTTACATCAGTTGAAACCTATACCATGCTGTTTTCATATCATTCATTTAAAAAATAGATCACCCAGATTATCCTATTGCACTCAATTTTACACCAGTCACCCAATCACGTTGTCTACCATCCTCAGGCTGTTACCTTCCCTGTGTACTTTAGCAAAATGGCATCACTTATTGCACCTATATCATTCCGCTGAACACGGGTCATGGGACCTGCTAATAGCGAAACAATTTGCAGTACTCGTGAAAGCAAACCTACTGTCTTTATTTTAGATTAGGGAGTAATTGTGATATCTCCACCTCTCATATGGCCTTTTTTACAACATTATTATTACTCTAACATAGTTTTCAGGCAGATTATTCCACTATGCAAATTACAATTCAGCCTCATATGAAAGGTATGAATGAATAACAGAGTTCATCTCAATTATTTAGCATCAGTTTATTCATTAATATCGGAAATAGAATTCACAACATGAAAAGTATCACACAATTCGTACATCACAACAGTAAAAAATATTCAACCCTTTCCGTGCGTCGGACGGCCGGGAGCCGTCTGATGTCACGGTGGGCGTGTGCGTTGGACGGCTCCCGGCCGTCCAAGCACCCACCCACGGGGAAAGCGCTGGCGCTCCCCCCGTCGGCCGCCCTTTAAGATGCCCCCACCGGGGAAGGCAGGGGAAGCCCTTTCCCTGCCTCCCCCCGCACCCCTTTTAACGTCATCTAATGATGTCAGCGGGCCTCGCGCGCTGATGTCATTAGATGATACCGGACGCGCTGGAAGCCATTTGCAGAGAGGAGGCGAGTTTCTCCTCAAGGAGGGGGGCATTTTAACAAAAGAGACATCGGGGGAAAGAAAAGGGTTTTCCTTTCCTCCAATGCCTCTTTTGAGCATTCCTGCTGCACGATCGCGCTATCGTGCAGCAGGAATGCCCAATAGACACCAGGGATTTTTCTTTTTTTATTAAACGTGAAAGGGATTAAACTGTTTGCGGGGTCGCTCCCCTTTGGGGGCAATGTTTTTGGCTGTGTCTGCCCCCAATGGGGGCAGCTCTAGCCATTTTTTAAAATAAATCGGGCCCACTAGACCACCAGGGATTTATTTGTGGGGAGTGGCCCCTTGGGCAAGGGTCGCTCCCCTTTGGGGAGCATAATTGTGGCCATTTCTGCCCCCCTGGAGGGCAGATCGGTCCGTAATTTAAAAAAATTCTGCCCCACTAGACCACCAGGGATATTTTTACAGGGAGCAGCCCCTTGGGCAAGGGTTGCTCCTCTTTGGGGAGCATTATTTTGGCCGTTTCTGCCCCCCTGAGGGGCTGATTTTTTATTTTTATTTTGTGTGTCCCACTAGGCCACCAGGGATTTCTGTTTTTCTTTTTTTGATGTTGGGGAGCGGCCCCTTGGGCAAGGATTGCTCCCCTTTGGGGAGCATTATTTTGGCCATTTCTGCCCCCGGGGGGGCAGATTGGCTGATTTTTTAAAATATTGTGTGGCCCACTAGGCCACCAGTGATCTCTGTTTTTTTTGTTTTAGGATGTTGGGGAGTGCCCCTTGGGCAAGGGTCGCTCCCCTTTATGTGGGATGATTGTGGCCATTTCTGCCCTCTTTGGGGGCAGATCAGCCATATGTTTTTAGGCCCATCTGTCCCCAAGGGGGGCAGAAGTCACTAGACACCAGGGTTTTTTAAATGTTGGTGTTGGGGAGTGGCCTCTTGGGCAAGGGTTGCTCCTCTTTTACTGGGGTGAATATTTTGGCTGTTTCTGCCCCCCTTGGGGGCAGATAAGCCTTATACTCCTAGGCCCACCTACCCCTTAGCTTGGCTGGTGGATTGTGCGTGGACTGGTGCATTATTTGCATATGTGATTGTAATGTTTTATTTCTCCTTTTTATTCTAGTGCAAAACTTTTGATTCTTGTTTGCGGTTTCGGCAGTGGTTGTTCTGCAGTTTTGCGTAGTTGCAATTATTTGGTAAGAAAAATATTTTTGTTGTGTTTACTCCAAATGAGTATTATTGTCCTGCATGAATGACTTTTTTCTAAGTGGTGTCATAATGGCAGCATATTTAGTTAGTGTTTTGAGCATGAAATTCTTTGCGATGTGTTTTGCATTGTCTTATGTGTAATTTTCTTTTCTTTTTCTTTTTTAGTGGGATATTGTTGATCTTTAATGTGTCTCTGCAGAGTAGGTGGTGATGAGTCTAGCTGCTTCTGGCAAGTGAGTGGTATAGTTTTGGAGTATATAGGTCTTTGTGATAAAGCCAAATTTTGTTTATTACTTATTTTACAGAGTGTTTTTTGTTGTTGACTTGTTTGATAAGTTACCTTTATTAGTAAGGATTATGGCTAGCCGCAGAATTACTGCTCAGCAGGTGGTTGGTATGCTTTTTGAATCTTCCTCTGAGCAGGATTATGAGACTGACAGTGCGTCTGAGGGAGAGGAGGGAGTGCAAGATTCTGACAGTGAGTTTTCTGTCCACGAGGAATCATCTGATGATGAAGCTACTCTCAGTGCGGATGAAGCTACTCTCAGTGCGGATGAAGTGCCTGTTTTAGAGGAGGACAGTGATGTGTCAATAGTGCAGCAAGAGACATCGGGATTTCAGACTGGGGCTGCAAGGCTTCCTACTGGAAGTGCTGGACTCTGGGTTGATCCAAACATGGTGCAGCCGGTTTTGCCTGCCTTTAGTGGTGATGCAGGGTGTAGAGTGGATTGTGAAAAGTTTTTGCCTATACAGTTTTTTCAGTTGTTTATGGATGATGTATTTTTGGCTGAGATTGTTGATAAGACTAATTTGTAAGCTGAACAGTTTTTGAGAGACAACAGTGCCAGACTTAGGCCCCCCTCTAGAGCTACCCGGTGGACTCCCACAAATCTGGATGAGATGAAGAAGTTTTTGGGTTTGACTTTTTTGAGGGGCTTGATAAGGAAGCCGTCCCTGGCTTCATATTGGTCTACCAGTCCTTTGATGCTTATTTCCTGCAATTATTAGTCGTGATCGGTATTTACTTTTGCTTCGGATGCTGCATTTTTGTTGATAATGCTTTGGCGTTGCCACGAGATCACGCTGACTGTGACCGTCTTTTTAAGATTCGGCCTGTTCTTCATCACTTTGCAGATCGTTTTTCAGAGATCTATACTTCAGGGAAAGAAATAGCTGTTGATGAGTCTTTGGTCCTGTTCAAGGCAGTACATTCCTAGCAGGAGGGCAGGTTATGGAATTAAGATGTATATGTTGTCTGAGAGTAGGACAGGATATGTATATAATTGCCGGGTGTACACTGGTAGGGATTCCACTATTGACCCCCCTGGTTGTCCGTCCACTTTTGGAGTTTCAGAGAAAATTGTGAGGGAACTTGCTAGAGGACTGTTTAACAGAGGTCACCATTTGTACCTTGATAACTTCTACACTGCTGTGTAATTGTTTATGTAATTGTTCAAAGTGGACATTTTTGCTTGTGGCACAATCTGCTCTAAACGTAAAGGTTACACCCAAGAGCTTGTTTGCAAAAAGTTTCAGAGGGGACATTGCAGTGCCTTGCGTAGTGAGGAATTGTTAGCTGTGAAATTTTTGGACAGGAGGGATGTGTACATGCTGACTATCATCCATGATTACAGGACTTCACCTGTGACTGTTTGGGGCCAGGTTGCTGAAGTGCGCAATCCTGTGTGCATTGTAGACTACAATAAGCACATGGGTGGTGTCGATAGAGTAGATCAGAGGTTGGAACCTTACACTGCTGTTTGTAAGGCTTACTTTTGGTACAAGAAGTTGGCCATCCATCTCTTCAATTTAGCAACTTTTAATGCTTTTGTTGTGTTCAAGGAGTGTTCTCCTGCGCCAAAGATTACTTTTGTTCAGTTTCAGGAGTCTGTGATAGGCAGCCTTGTTGTAGTGGAACAGGCAAGTGTTCCTAGAGTTGGAGTGGTGGAGGATGTAGCTAGATTGAAAGATCGCCACTTTCCTGATTTAATACCTCCCACGCCCAAAAAAACCAATCCCTGTAAGGGATGTAGATTCTGTTCGCGAAGAGGTATGCGGAAGGAGAGTCGTATGCACTGTGCTTATTGTCCTTCTAATCCTGGGCTGTGTTTGCCCACATATTTCAGATTGTATCACACTCAAAAGAGTTTTTGGGAGCAACCGTGAGTCTAATAGTGTACTGCCTGGTCTGTATGGTTTTATATAGTTGGTGTTCAGTTTCACGGTTGGCATTAGAATGATGTCTTTAGTTACCGCTGTTGTTTTTGTAGTTATAGTTTTGTACCTAGTTCCAATTGGTTTGTGTTTCCTTTCTTGTTTAAAAAAAATGTGATGACGGTGTTCGTGGACTGGCGCTTGGCTGGCGGTGTGCGTGGACTGGCGCTTGGCTGACGGTGTGCGTGGGCTGGCGGTGTGGCTGGGCTGGTGCTTGGCTGGCGATGTGCGTGGGCTGGCGCTTGGCTGACGGTGTGCGTGGGCTGGCGGTGTGGCTGGGCTGGTGCTTGGCTGTCGATGTGCGTGGGCTGGCGCTTGGCTGGCAGTGTGTGTGGGCTGGTGGTGTGGGTGGGCTGGCAGTGTGGGTGGGCTGGCAGTGTGGGTGGGCTGGCAGTGTGGGTGGGCTGGTGCTTGGCTGGCAGTGTGCGTGGGCTGGCATTTAACTGGCAGTGTGTGAGTAGTGACTTGCTGCTTGTCATTACACACTCTGCTTGTCAAACGCCACTGCACATACTATGTCAACCACCAGCCAGTGTGATTGCTGTGTCAGTCATGTGGGCGTATGAAAGTGATGGGCTCTTGAATGGCGCTGTCTGTTGATGTGAATGTTGTAATGTGCTGGGCCCGCGGCTGGTGGTGTGAATGGTCTTGTGTGTCATGTATGAAAGGTGTGTGAATGGCCTGTAAAGAGGTTGGTGCCTTGCCGTGGCTTTACACCTCACGAGCTGTGAGTCATTGGTTCAGGCTTTTACCCTTTAAAATATTAACAGTGCATTTCCTTTTTGTGAAATCTTTTGTTAATAGAATTTTACGCTCTGGACCGTCACTCACCCTCATGCCAAATCCAACCAGTATGTGTGAGTACTTTAGGAATTGTTCATTTTGAAGTAATATTTGTCTTTTCTGTCTCGCTTTGCCAGGGTGTGCATTATCTCCACATTGTCTGTGGATGTGAGTGTTGTAATGTGCTGGGGCCACAGCTGGTGGTGTGAAAGTGTGTGTGTCAAGTATGAAAGGTGTGTGAATGGCCTGTAAAGAGTTTGGTGCCTTGTCGTGGCTTTACAGCTCACGAGCTCGGAGTCATTGGTTCAGGTTTTTCCTTTTAATTATTAACAGTGCATTTCCTTTTTGTGAAATCTCGTGTTAATAAAATATACATTTTGAACATTTCACTCACCCTCGTACCAAATCAAACCAGTACGTGTGTGTACGTGAGGAACAGAGGGATAGGCAGTCATATTTGTCTCATCTGTCTTTCTGTGCTAAGATGTAGTCTGTCTCTAGGGAAACTTTACCAACTTTAGATATTTCTGTAAACCAAACAAAATGGGGAGTGTTGGGTGGTGTGCCTCTCATGGATCCCAACAATTTGTTTTACTCACAATGCCATGCAAACCTCAAAATGTGACAATAGTCACGCACTTTTCTTGCATTACTGTGTCATAATATTCTGGTGTCAGAAAAACCACAATTTTCCTACCATCCAGCATTCCACCCAGGTCTCCCAATAAAAATGGTACCTCACTTGCGTGGTTGGGCCAAGTACCCACGACAGGCAAGGGCCCAAAACATATTGAGGAGACATCAAAATTACCCATCACAAAACAACCTGGTTTTGCAAGGGGGTCACCTGGGTTTTTGGCCCCGGGCTCAGCGGCCATCTTGGGAAACCTACCAAACCCACACATATCTGAAAACTAGACACGCGGGGGAGTCCAGCAAGGTATGGCTTGCGTGTACCCCCCAACGTTTTCCTACCCAGAATCCCCTGCAAACCTCAAATTTAGCTGAAAAAAACAAATGTTTCTCAAAGTTCTGTGTGGAAAAGTTGTGGGATCACCAGGCTCACACAAATTTCCTACCACCCAGCGTTCCCCCAGGTCTCCCGATAAAAATGGTACCTCACTTGCTTGGGTGGGTCAAGTTTATTTTATTTTTTATATTTTTTATTTTATTTAATGCGATTTTATATAGCGCGAACATTACCCGAAGGTGTCAGAGCGCTTTACAAAAGAACCAGTTGTGTTACATAAGGACTTTGGATTACATGAGTTACAAAAGAGATATAAACAGGAAAAAATTGCAAATATACAAGTGGAGTGAAAGGAGGGAAAAATTGCAAATGTACAAGTTGTAAAGTCACTCAAGGAAGAGATACAAACAGATAAACTCTAAAATCACATAGGAATGGTAGTAAGTACAAAGGTCTAAAACATATACTAGTGGTTAGATATATATATATATATACAAATTGCAAATTCACTCTGGATTACATTTTAACAGCGATTAGGCTTGGACAATTATATATTACATATTTACAGAGCAGGAAATTCTTGCCATCGTTCAGCCAGGTGTTCAGGTGGTGTTGCACTCAAGGGTGGTGGTCTTGGGTCTGGAGGGATCCCCGAGTTGGAGATGTCCATAGGGGTAGAAGGCCGGATGGTGGTGGGGGAAGCAACATGCTGGATCCCCGGGCTGATCTTGAGGTCATGCTGGGCTCCATATTGTGGAAAGAGGAGGGCGCTCAAGGGAACTGTACTGCAGACTACTAAGCAGTTGTACACCACTAACTTCCCTGTGGGTGGATAGAAGAGCACAAATAACTGACAACAGCACCACTTTCACAGGCAGCACGCACCTCCAAGCAAGGCACCTAGATCTGCAAGTGGTGTCTACTCCCCCGCGCATTTACTATTGGCCTGTCTCTTAATGTTTCCCCAGCAGTTCACTAATAATGGCTCCGTTGCAGCCGTCGCAGCACTCCACCTTTCGTGGTCGGGCGGAGACCCCGGCGCCTCACTCACCGGGTGTCCTACGCTGAGGTCTTCATGTGCCCCGGACCTCTTCTGCCTTATTTTCCCCCCAGGGGTGTTCGCCACCGCTGTGAGGCTCACTGTTCCCCTGTCCGATGAACACTTGCGACGGCCATTTAATAATCGCTTCCGGTCCGCTATTGCCCTCTCACACAGTCCTGTCTTGCCTGTCCAATGCGGTTCATTCCTCACACAGTTTTATCTTGAATTGTTGCGTGTCCGCAGCTCCGAGGTTTTCCGCCGCTCCAACCCACGCAGAGTCCCCACCATTAGTTTGGGCGGGCTACCGGAGTTCGCTGCACTTAAACGGGCAACCAAGCAGCCCGAGAGTCTGGAGATCACTGCGGGCTGCAGTGCCGTTCCTCTCACTGCCTCTATCAAGTACCCCGCGACAGGCAAGGGCCCAAAACGTATTGAGGAGACATCAAAATTACCTATCACAAAACAACCTGGTTTTGCAAGGGGAGTCACCTGGGTTTTTGGCCCCGGGCTCGGCGGCCATCTTGGGAAACTACCAAACCCACACATTTCTGAAAACAAGACACCCGGGGGAGTCCAGTGAGGTATGGCTTGCGTGGATCCCCCAACGTTTTCCTACTCAGAATCCCCTGCAAAGCTCAAATTTAGCTAAAAAAAACACATTTTCCACATATGTTTGTGTGGAATCACCGTGCCGGCACAAACGTCCTACCCCACAGCGTTCCCCTCAGTCTCCTGAGTAAAATGATACCTCACTTGTGTGGGTGTCTAATGTAGAATTGGCTAAAAACGTATTTTTCAAAAAACGTAATGCTTAGAATTCACGGTGCTGTACCCTTAATCCCTATGTTTTTGGCTCTTCCCAGTCACAGACCCTTACCCCACCCACACCAGAGAGGTATTTTACTCGGGAGACTGAGGGGAATGCTGTGGACATTTGTGCCGGCTTGGTGATTCCACACAAAAATATGTGGAAAATGTGTTTTTTTCAGCTAAATTTGAAGTTTGCAGGGGATTCTCGGTAGGAAAACGTTGGGGGGGTCCACACAAGCCATACCTCGCCGGACTCCCCCGGGTGTCTAGTTTTCAGAAATGTGTGAGTTTGGTAGGTTTCCCAAGATGGCAGCCGAGCCCGGGGCCAAAAATCCAGATAACCCCCCTTGCAAAACCAGGTTGTTTTGTGATAGGTAATTTTGATGTCTCCTCAAAATGTTTTGGGCCCTTGCCTGTCACGGGTACTTGACCCACCCACGTGAGTGAGGTACCATTTTTATCAGGAGACCTGGGGAAATGCTGGGTGGTAGGAAATTTGTGGATCCACGCAGATTCCAGAACTTTCCCACACAGAAATCTGAGAAAAATTTGATTTTTTCCAGCTAAATTTGAGGTTTACAGGGGATTCTGGGTAGGAAAACGTTGGGGGGGTCCACGCAAGCCATACCTCGATAGACTCCTCCGGGTGTCTAGTTTTCAGAAATGTGTGGGTTTGGTAGGTTTCCAAAGATGGCAGCCGAGGCCAAAAACCCAGGTGACCCCCCTTGCAAAACCAGGTTGTTTTGTGATAGGTAATTTTGATGTCGCCTCAATAGGTTTTGGGCCCTTGCCTGTCGCGGATTCTTGGCCCACCCACGCAAGTGAGGTACCATTTTTATCAGGAGACCTGGGGGAACACTGGGTGGTAGGAAATTTGTGGATCCACGCTGATTCGAGAACTTTCCATTACAGAAATGTGATGAAAATGTGTTTTTTTTGGACAAAGTTTGCGGTTTGCAAGGGATTTTGGCTAACAGAACCTGGTGGGAGCCAGACAAGTTAACCCATCCTGGATTCCCCTGGGTGTCTAGTTTTAAAAAATGTATGGGTTTGCTAGGTTTGCCTTGGTGCCGGCAGAGCTAGGGTTCAAGATCCACAGCTAGGCACTTTGCAAAAAAAGGGTCAGTTTTCACTGTAAAAATGTGGTGTGTCCACGTTGCGTTTTGGGCCATTTCCTGTTGCGGGCACTAGACCTACCCACACAAGTGAGGTACAATGTTTATCGGAAGACTTCGGCGGATGCAGGGTGGGTGGAATTTTGTGGATCCACGCAGATTCCAGAACTTTCCATCACAGAAATGTGAGGAAAATGTGTTTTTTTGACAAAGTTTGAGGTTTGCAAGGGATTCTGGGTAACAGAATCTGGTGAGAGCTAGACAAGTCACCCCATCTTGGATTCCCCTGGGTGTCTAGTGTTAAAAAATGTATAGGTTTGTTAGGTTTCCCAAGGTGCCGGCAGAGCTAGGGTTCAAAATCCACAGCTAGGTACTTTGAAAAAAATGGTCAGTTTTCACTGTAAAAATGTGGTGTGTCCACGTTGCGTTTTGGGCCATTTCCTGTTGCGGGCACTAGACCTACCCACACAAGTGAGGTACAATGTTTATCGGAAGACTTCGGCGGATGCAGGGTGGGTGGAATTTTGTGGATCCACGCAGATTCCAGAACTTTCCATCACAAAAATGTGAGGAAAATGTGTTTTTTTGACAAAGTTTGAGGTATGCAAGGTATTCTGGGTAAAAGAACCTGGTGAGAGCCAGACAAGTCACCCCATCCTGGATTCCCCTGGGTGTCTAGTTTAAAAAAATGTATAGGTTTGCTAGGTGCTGGCAGAGCTAGGGTTCAAAATCCACAGCTAGGCACTTTGAAAAAAAAGTGTCAGTTTTCACTGTAAAAATGTGGTGTGTCCACGTTGCGTTTTGAGCTGTTTCCTGCCGCGGGCACTAGGCCTACCCACACAAGTGAGGTATCATTTTTATCGGGAGACTTAGGGTAACACAGAATTGTAGAGCACCTGTTATTACTTATTGACTTTCGATGCATTTCTGCCTTCCAAATGAAAGACAATGTGTAAAAAAGAAGTCACTTTAAAAAATGTCCTATAATTCTCATGCTAGTATGGGTAATCACAATTTCGGAAATGTGCAAATAGCTACTGTTTCTAAACTCTATATTTTGTTCGAATTTCAGAAATACATAGGTGTCTTTCATCCCGATTTTTCACTGTATATATTTTCCCAAATGAATTGCTATATACCCTGTACACAATACAAAACCACACCAAGATGCTTCTCAGTTATTGGCTCTGGGTTCATCGGCTTCTTAGTGAACCTACAAGTCCTATGTATCCCCACAACCAGAAAAGTCCAGCAGATGTAAAGGTGTATTGCTTAAAAAATCAGTCATACTTAGAAGAAGTTACAGGTGAAAACGTTGGCACAAATGGCTGTTTTCTTCAACTGATGTTCAATTCTTCCTATTTTCAACTGTTAGTTTCTATAAAGAAACCTTGAAGGATCTACACAAATGACCCCTTGCTAAATTCAGAATTTTGTCTACTTTTCTAAAATGTATAGCTTTCCAGGATCCATTATTGCTTTCATACCCATTTCTACCATTAACCGGCAGAAGGTTTAAAGCACAAAAAATAGCAAAAATAGGGTATGTCCCAGTAAAATGCCAAAACTGTGTAAAAAATTATGATTTTCTGACAAAAGTCTGTCAGTCCCTGAAAGCTGGGAAGATGGTGATTTCAGCACCACAATCCCTTTGTTGATACCATTTTCAGGGAAAAAACAGATGCTTTCATTTGCAGCACTTTTTTTTCCAATTTTTCAAAATAAAACAACTTTTAGCTGTATTTTGGCTAATTTCTGGGTCCCTTCCAGGGGAATCCACAAACCTTGGGTACCTTTAGAATCCCCATTATGTTGGAAGAAAAGGACGTAAATTTGACGAGGATACCTTATGTGATCAAAATGTTACAGGGGCCTAAGCGAGAACTAATAGCCAAAAAAAGGCTTAGCACAGGAGGGAAAAAGGCCTAGAAGCGAAGGGGTTAAAAAAACATAGTGACTCATCTGTTGCTACATTTGCTACATAAAGATTCACATCACATTTAACATTACTAAAATAAAATCCCAATTAATTTCCCCATTGCCTCAACGCACTCAAGAATATGTACTCTCCGAAAGAAATACATATTATCAAGTGCACAATTTGGGCACGGGCAAAACCGGCATCAGTGTGCGAGGTGGAGGCGATGTACTCCCCTTGGTTCCCTTTGGTCAAGAACCCTCGGATGAATGTAACCAGGGAGACAAGGGTGATCAAACATCGTGAGTAATAAACCTTGAGCTAACTACAGGAGTTGTTCCTCAACAGTAGGTTCAAGACCATCACAGATTATTTGGATGGTTCTGCAAGATCGTCACTTGAGGTGTTGATGTATATAAGACTTTGTAATGCTATGTATGAGGCTTATCCTTCAATGCCAGCAGAACTGCAGTCATTGCTCTTCCTGATAATCACTATCCCAACAGATTAGCAACCATAATGTGTAATATGATAGTTACTGGCGCAGGCACCCGGGTGACCTAGGCCAGAACCAGATGAGCTAAAGTCTTGGATGTGAGATTTCACATGGCCAATTGGCATACTGCTGCCAGAAAACATAAGACATCTTCACTAATGGTAGATTTTGACTCGTTCATTTGAAGTACATTCATAGAGGGTATTATATGCCGGCCAGCATTTTGCAGTTTGGCATGGCAATGGAGTCCACAGCTGGTGTTGTGGAACATTCAGCAAATTTTTTTTTTACCTGGCTTGGTAAAGCCCAATGGGTATGGCATTCTGGCTATGGGTCTTCGAGGCGTTGGGGATGATAAAGCCTCGTGCAGAGCGTACCCTTTGTGTGGCACTCCTCAGATTCATCAAAAATAAACTAAAATCATTTAGAAAAAAAGATAATTTGGCAATGATGATGGACTATCATGTCAAACCTGAAATAAATTAAAACCGCCATTTTGGTGGTCGAAAAAGCAACCTCGAAACCAGGTGCATGAAACTGATCCAAAGGGATCTGACAAACTTAAATTCAAAACGTGAACAAACTGACTCCTTCTCTCACCAACTTAGAAAAGAGCATTACTTGCTGCAGACCGGGAAAATGAGATATAAACCTTCAGAAGAAGATGAATGACCTAGAGGATAGAAGCAGGCAGGATAACATTAGGATCTTTGACCGTCCTCCAAAGGAAAAAGGAGAGGATATGTCATCTTTCCTCCTTGAATATTTAAGAGAACTCCTGGATATGACCTTTACCGCAGCGCTCTAATTTAGGGGGCACATAGGCCATGCTCACAACAACAGAATGGGCCAAGGCCAGAAATTACTTGGATACTGAAACACCATTAGGCGATAGCTATCCTGTACTTTGCACTAAATAAAAAGGACCCCTTCAATAGAAGGGTTGTAAAATTCCAACTTCTCCGGGAGACCAACATCCTTAGGGAAAGGTTCTTAGCACTGCTTCTGATGCTATGGAAATGGGACATCAAATTTCGACCCAGGGACCTAGCTGCAATGCTGATAACCACATATTGTTTAACAAATGTGTGTCCTAATGTAACGTAACTGGTGCTATGTAAAGCGCTCTGATACCCGATTCAAGTCAAGTTCGCGCTATATAAAACTCTGCAAAAAAAAAAAAAAAGGGTGTACCAGGTCCAAGAAGAGTAGGAATGTTTCCTGGCCACCTGGAAACCATGTACATATAATCTTAATACTCACTGCCATCTCCTGTTGAACAGGAGCAACCCTCAGTGTCCGTCATAGCTCAGAGACAGAGCCCCACCACTTTAGAAACAAAACTATGTTTCTCAATCAGCATTTGTGTGTAATGGAGAGAAGTCAGACCCCCAATTAAAGGAGCATTCAGCAGAACCGTAACTCTTTAGATGGATTAAATACCTTTTTGCCAACTAGGAGACTGCTGAAACCATAATATCAGCCAGAGAGGCCTCCCCCCACCACATATAAGCTTTGAAGCAACAAGCATTGGGAAGACAGACAGAGAGCAAACCTGCCTGTATAAAGTTTATGTCAAGTGCGACTGAGAATAATATACTTCTTCAAATACAATTTTCTTCACTACTCCCAACTCTCATCCCTATCCTCCTTCCATTGTGGAGACTAGGTCCTGAACAACATCTGCTTTCCTGAACAGAGTTTTCTGTTTATGTTCCTTATCTTTTCCATGCACAAGAAAAATCTCCCTTTCTTAATGGTAACAGGACAGAGACAACAAATAGGAGCAAAGAATTATGAATTGTCAGTGAACGTTTCATGGATAAAAGTCCTCTCTTAACTTTCTACTAAGAACCTATATCCTTTCACTGAAAAGATCCACTTATCACCAACTAAATCAACTAATCAAAAGAGAGACTGGATAGGTAGAGTAGTTTCAGCATCAGATCTTAGGACACATAAAGGAGGTGTAGCAATACTTATTCATAAAAGCTTCCCGATACACATTTTGAAAACATATATTGACACCGATTGTTACTATACTTTGTCCAAATTGGCAATTCGCAAATCACATATATTAATAAGCTCTATTTATGCCCCTGTCAAGGAGAAATCTCTTTTCTTTTTCTGCCTGTACAGATTACTATCTGAATTCAGTTTTACTTTCTCAAGGCTGAGTAGCCCTAACTCAAATACCATGTACACAACACTGTTGGAAATGCCCCTTTCTGCAGGGTCACCAGCAAACGTTTTGCCTTCCTCCTTTTTGCTAAATTAACTTTTGTTATAGGACCCTGGGCACTTTACCACTGCTAACCTGTAGTAAAGTGCATGTGCTTTCTCCTTAAAACATGGTAACATTGGCTTATCCACAATTGGCATATTTAATTTACTTATAAGTCCCTAGTAAAGTGCACCACATGTGCCAGTGCCAGTAAATTAAATGCTGCTAGTGGGCTTGCAACATTGATTGTGCCACCCACTTAAGTGGCCCTTTAAACATGTCTCAGGTCAGCCATTGTAGTCTCTGTGTGTTCAGTTTTAAACTGCCATATCGATCTGGCAACTTAACCCTCATGCCAGGCCCATAATGCATATAAGTCACCCCTAAGGTAGGCCCTGAACAGCCCAAGGGCAGGGTGCAGTGTATTTAAAAATTATGACATGTACTTTTAAGTTTTACATTAGTAGTGAAAAACTCTTATATTTGTTTTTCACTACTGCTAAACCTATCACTCCCGTAGGAGAAGATTGGGATTACCTTATTACATTTATAACTGTAATTTCCAGTTGGAAAGAGAATGGACCCCCAGGTTTGGCGTCTCTGGAATCACAATTTAAAATCACAACTTATTGTGCAATCAGATTTTAAATTGCAAATCTGAAAATGCCATTTTTAGAAAGTTGCCGTTTTCTTACTTTAGCCATTTGGTGCCTGCGGTCAGTCTCTAATTGCATATCTGATTTGGGATGACAGCTGGGCTTTGTGTATTCCCTCTAGACAGCCACACACAAATGGAGCTTAGGTGTGACTTGATGGGCCATTCACATTCTGCTGGGCCATTCTGGGGAGGGGGGAGGTGGACACAGCCTCCCTCACACTTATACCTGAATAGGCTGTGTCCTGTCCCCACACAAAGGGCTGCAAACACCCCTGTGGTGAGTCTGGAGCCAGGGCAGGATGGGCAGGGACTCTGTGTACCTCAAAGGCATCGCTTTGAAGTCCCCCAATTCAGTGGGCCCAATTGGGTATAAGTACTGGACCTCTGACACCACCACCTTAGTACACTTCTGGACCTATGGAGGAAGGACTGCCAGTAGGAAGGACTGCCACTCCGCTGCACTCCTGCTCTGCTGTTATGACCTGCTGTCCTTCTTGCCTTGGTGTGAAGGACTGGATCCACATCACTTGAACCCAGATTGTGACTCCAAGGGCTTGCTGGCTTATCTCCTGATTGAAGTCTCAGAGATACAAAAGAACCGCCAACGCCAAACGCATTGACACCGCCTGCAAGGGGACTCCAAGCCCCATAATTCCATAGCGCCAGGAGGCGCTGACGCTGAACTTTTCGCACCTGGAGGTGCTCAAAAGCACTCGCGGCTCCCGCAGCGAGGGAACCGCCAACACCAAACGCCCTGACACCGCCTGCAAGGGGACTCCAAGCCCCATAATTCCATAGTGCCAGGAGCATCATGGGACGCGCACGGGCGTGCCCGGGCCACGCCCGGGTGAAGCCAGAGCCAAGGGCGGGCCCATCTGCGCCCGTCAGAGCCCGGAGGAGGCTGGGCTGGACCACCCCCTTTACATCTACCCTTCTTCAACCACCATGGGTAAGCGTAAACAACCCTGTAGCCTTGATCAGGGGAAATTAAGAGCAAAAGTGCCCAGGAACTCTGCCTCCATAATTTCTTATCTAACTTCTGCAGTGGGGGCTCTAAATAAAGAAATTCAAAATGCAGAGGACCAACTGGGCCTGAGAACCGCTCACTCCGCTCATCCAGGGGCAAGTATCCCCCCAGCCTCTTCCCCCCAAAATGCAATTACTAATGACTCAGAAGTAACCGTGTGCTCGCAGGGAGCTCAGAGGGCGGGCCCTATGATTCCTGATAGAGTACCCTGGCGTGCAGAGGGAGAGGCTATGGGAATGGACGCACCGCCACAGAAGGAATTGTTGCAACCCCCAGGGAAAAAAAAAGAGGAAAAAGGAGAATTACTAAACCCGGACTGACTCTAGCTGAATCCACAATAAATAAGAATGGTGGTCTTGACTCACTCATCCAACCAGCTGTCAGACAAGCTATGGAGGACCAATTCAATCCACGATTGGTGTCAATTATTTCCACTGTTGTTAAAGATATTTCTCTTCTACTTAACACATTGGTAAACGGGGAAATGGGGAAACTAGAGTACTTAGAGACCCAATTAAGGGATTTGAAAAATAATAGTGTACTGCCTGATAATTTTGCTCTTTCCTCATCACAAATGCATACTACAGCTAAAAAAAAGAGAAAAGGGGGGCCCCAAACTTGAAAATCCGAACCTGCCTAGAGTAACCTTGGTTCCCTCGCTGTCACTGAACCAGTAGCTATCTCGGGGAGTCGTGAAGGGGGTAAGAAATATTACCATACTAAGTCAGTCCCTGGCTCTGTGTCCAATCATGGGCCTGCGGGGTGGGGCGGGAACTCTGCAAGCAGGTCGGATAATAGGAGGCTAAACAACTGTAGACTCAACCTGCCACCAGATGCTACCCCTTTAGTGGCCATTTTCATTGGTGTCCCCCCGCTTAAAGTGAATTGTCTAGAATCCACCCCAGAGCTTTTATGTAAAACTAAGTTCTGGTGTAGTCAACATTCTAGTAGCGGGGCTCAGGCTTCCCCTCACATTATAATGGCCAGGCGAGTGGGCTGGGTTGGCCATAGGCCAAAATAGGTAGAAGGAGATTGTATTGTTATCAACTTCGATCAGGAAGAAATAGCGGGGCAGCTATTCAAAGAAGGCTTTAAGGATGGCCCAGGGGGCATTAGTGCCTTACCCCTGGGGTTTTTTACCCACCACATGAGGGGGTACAGTCACAAGGCAGGAGTCAGTGGGGGGCCTTGAATTTAGTAGATAGGAGGGGATGCTCAATGCCTCGATCAAGTCCCAGGGTGGAGCAACGATCTAAAACGATCCCCCGTGGGACATTGACCCCTCCCACACTGCCAATATTTACCACCAGGGTTGTAGAAGGGGAAAACTGCTTAGCTGGTGTAAATAGATTTCTTCCATTAAGTCTTCTGGATGAAAACGATTGACTGGAGTCTACTCTCCCACATCGGAGCCACATTAGTGATATAACCTGGGGTACGGGGATTAGTGAAAGTGAAAATTCCAACTATAAGATCCTTAGCTGGAATATAGCAGGTCTGAGAAGTAAAAAGAAGATACTAGGTGGCTTGATTTTATAAAAGAACACGATATAGTGAGTTTACAGGAGACCTGGAGAATAATTTTTGGGTGGATGGGTATAAGTCCTAAGGTGAGCCCGCACGGCCCGCTCCAGCAGGTAGAGCCAAAGGGGGCCTTGTAACGCTAATTTCGCTCAAATTGTCAGGAACACATTGTAGGGTGGGTGTCGGTTCTTTTAACTGCATGGCTATAGAATTCACCCCTATCAATACCTCTAAAATGCTGCTTGTTAATTTTTATAACTCATCTGAGAGTATTTTTTAAGTGAACATTTATGTAATTTGAAATGTGTTTTAGAGGAGTATAGATTGAAGCAAACCACTTTTTATTCTATTATAATTATGGGCGATTTTAACATTCATTCATGTTTTATGAACTGTCAGGTTGCAGATTTTTTAGGGCCGGTAGATTCTTCTAATTCTCATTTTGAGCATTCACAGCAAGGGGAATGCCTGGAGGATCTTTTGGCTGCAGTAGATCTTATCCAACCCAGTGCCAATGTTAGTGAGGTGAGGATTCCTACTTTTAAAGCAAGAGGGCGGGATTCTATAATAGATTACATATTTATTTCCTCTGTATTGTCATCTCAGGTGGTTTTTTACAATGCTCAGTGGTCCCATTTTAGTGACCATAACCCCGTCCTTCTTGTGTTGGGCAGGGGTTTTGGCCTAAAGGGCAAGCACGGCAAACAATCTACTGACACCTGCCTAAAACCTACTGATCAAGGCCGTAGGTTAAAATGGGCCAAAGTAGTCCCAGGCCTGGTCCTCGTTTTTCAGGACCTCTGGCAGAATGCCGAGGATATGCATGGCATCTGCCTTGCTCAAACAAAACAGGGTGCCGAGGTACTCACAGCATTTGAAAGCATTTGCGCGCAGGTAGCGATAGGTCTCTCCTTGCCTACCAGAAATCGTCAAGAAACCGGTGAGAGATGGTTCGATAGTAACTGCTCTGAAGCACATCGCAAGCAGGTAGTTGACTTGAAACAGGTTCCGCGAGACAAAACCCATATAGTCACACTAAGAAAGGCATATAAGAGCGCTCTAAATATTCGTAAAAAAAGGAAATTAAAGAGGAAGCGTGGAATGATTTATTAGCAGTAGAGGATCTAAAGGATAGTTCCAGATTTTGGGCTATTGTAAACAAACCTTTTTTCTCTGGAATGGACAATTCTCCTTTAGAATGTAATATTACAGAGGCTCAATGGTTTTCTCATTTTAAATCTATATATGAGGTCCCTACCCCTATGGATTCCCCTGCTAGCTTACAATATAAAGGGAACTCCTCTACAGTAGTTTTCAATGAGGGTGAAGTTGAGTTGGCTATCAAACAAATGACCAGCAACAAGGCCCTTGGACCGGACGGTGTTCCGGCCGATCTGTATAAACAGAACCCAATTTCTTGGGCTAAAATTTTAACAAAAGTTTTTAATGTCGCTAGTCAACAGGAATTTCGGACGTCATGGTCGAATTCTATTATTATCCCGGTTTTTAAAAAGTCCAGAGAGGGGACGCAAGTTGCTATAGGCCGATATCTTTAATCGACTCAGCTGTAAAAGTGTTAGGGAGAGTGATTTTAGGTAAGTTAATGGACTGGCTGAATGAGAGTGGCGTCTTAACAAATCTTCAATATGGTTTTAGAAAAGGAAGGAGCACACTGGACCAGTGTCTAAATTTTCACCTATTAGCAGGCAAATAGACAGTGGCTAAGGGGGGGACGTTACAGCTGGCCTTTATGGACCTATCCTCGGCCATCGATCTGGTAAACAGATCGAAGTTATGGTCATTCCTGATTGACATGGGAATTGATCAGTGTTTAGTTCACTTCTTGGTGGACTTACATAGGGATCTTTCCGCGAGGGTGAGAGTCAATCAAGAAGGTAATTGCACAAAGCACTTTAGAATTGGAAGAGGCGTCCGTCAAGGCTGCATTCTAGCTCCTTTGCTTTTTACCCTATACATAAATAACCTTGGTAACTCTTTAAACTCTGCTAGCTTAGAAATTCCACGTGTAGGGGACAGGGCAATTCCTGCCCTCCTATATGCAGATGACGCCGTGTTGTTGGCCCGTACAGCTGTAGGGCTCCAGAGGCTTTTGAATTCTTTTGTGGCCTTTATGCAATCCCTGAACTTAATTGTCAATATAGCTAAATCACATACGATGACCATGGGACAGAGACCAAAAAAGCAAAAAACCTTTGAAGGCATAGAGTTGTCTAAGGTGACCTCTTTCACCTATTTGGGGGTGGTGTTCAATAAGAGGGGTTCATGGGTCCCCCAACAGAAAGCAAAAAAACATGCCCTGGCAAGATCTACGTCTGCTGTCCATGGTTTTGCTCAAAGACTAGGGGCCAAGCCAGTCGCAGCTATGATCAATATCTATAGGGCCAAATGCATAGCTATTGCGAGATATGGGTCTGCCATTGGGGATATAAGCCGGTTGAGGGGCTTTAGATAATTGAAAACAAGTTCTTACGATCCCTCTTGTTGGTCCCTCAATCTACCCCCACCTATGTCATACATCAAGAGCTAGGCACAGGCTATGTTACTGATCTGATAAGGCTGGCCCCGGTGGTATGTTGGCTAACAATCTGGACTAACCCAGAATTAGCTTTGAACCAAGAGATTGTCAGGGATTGTGTCTCCATGGAGAGAGCTAGTAGTATTCTGTGGCTACAAAATGTTAAGTCAATTTTATATAAACTAGGGCGCCCAGAACTATTTGACTCCCCGGAAAAAATAAGAAAAACGGACCAGGCGTGGGTAAAGACACATTTTTTAAATTTATTGTCTGTTGAAAGAGAGGCGACGGAGTTAATGAAACCCTCTGTGAAAGCATTACCTTTTGTTAAAAACCTCCCCTCAGATTGAACCTTATCTGGCAACTGTTACCAAGCCTTTCCATCGCTTGCTTTTAACCAGATTTTGTTTTAATCTGATTCACTGTATACTTGTTGATGCACAGGGGTGGAGCACTTGTGACAACTTTTCAACCCAGGATACTATGCACTTTATAATGTTTTGTGACCAATACAGTGATATTTGTAGCAGGTTTTTAATCCCAATTTTAAGGGGAAAAGGTTTTTTACAGGTTAGACCTGCTTTACTTTATTTACAGATGCCGAATGATCCTTGGGAGATATTTAATATTGCAAGCTATTTAGTCACTGCCGTGAGACATAGGAGATAACGGTACTCGCTGACATGCGATCCGACTGTACTCGAATGATCAAACTAATTCTGTTTTAACATTTGTACCTTGTTTTGAGCTTCTGTTTTTTAACTCATATTTTAAATCACCTGCTGCTATATATGAACTGTTGGTAATCCAGTGTTATTAGTATACTTATGAAACCTGGTTTTGAAATATTGTATGTCGCCCAAGTCTATTGATAAATTGTATTTTTATAAGTATTTTCTGATGTGCTATATGTTGTATGTTATGTACTTTTATGGTTTTTATTAACCCAATAAAGTGGTTTTGACTGACTGACTGACAAAAGATTTCCAACTCACTTGCCACAGCACTGGGACTCTGCCATCTGTGAGTCCGCCCTGTCAAGGTGTGCCAATCCAGTCCTGGGCCCTTGGAAGTGGGTTATAGTGCTTCTCCAGCAGAATCCATGCATTTCCGTCGATGCAAAGGACTCAGAACTGGTGCATCTCCTCCGTTGCGAGGATAGACTCAGACGCATCGCCAACTGCGCTGCGCATTTACTCCATTCTCGACGCATCCTCTCCATTGCGAGGCACAGAACGAATACTTTGCCTACCTTTGCGGATCAACGAAAACGCATCGTTTCACCTGGACCCCGCACCTCTTCTCCGATGATGAAGCATCGCTGTATCTGCACCCGGCATCTCAACGCCGAAGATGCAACTAAGATACTTTTGCAGAGGGCTAAGCCAAGGCTGGTCCCTGTATCTGACCCGCGCTCTATCGCGGTTGGCCTGAACTTTTAGATTTGACCCAGCCTAGTGCGACCAGATAGCCCCACTTGGTGCTTTAATCCTTTAAGCACTACATTTCAGTTTCTCCTTTAAAACTTCATACCTCGGTTAAATTAAGCTCTCTTTTCCTAACCTGGTGTGGAATCTTTTGGTGTGGAGTTTTCACGGTTTGAAGTGTTTCGGAAATACTTTATACATTGCTTCTTAAGTTAATCCTGACTGCTCAGTGCCCAGCTACCAGCAGTTGAGAACAGGTTAATTTAGGGTGTGTTTGTGACTTACCCTGACTAGGATTGTGGTTACGGCTTAACCAGGGCTTCCACCCCAGTCAACCAGGGACCCAGTTTCTAACAAATATGAACAAGGAGAGGAAGCTGAACATTTGCTGGCTCGATGGCTGAAACAGAGCGAGAAATTGAGAACGATACCAGTGGTACAAAATTCATTTGACAGCGTGATAATGAATAAATCAAAATCTCTGCAGAATGCAGAATTTTTTCGTACTACTCTACACCTCAGGGACCATGTATATAGAATAACTGGAGAATGTGTTTCTAAAAGACCTCTACCTCTCCTTCACCGACTCAGATTCAAGAGACAGCAGGTCTCCTGGAAGGGTAAATTCAGAAGAAATAATTCATCAAGTAATTCAGGAAGCAGTTAAAGCAATGATGATTATCAATGCCCCTGGAGAGAATGTTCGATCGACTGAATTTCATAAAAATAATGCAGTAACCATATCTCCTCCGCTATCCAAAGTCTTTGTCAAAGCATTATCCAGGAATGGCATTTGCCCAGAAAACAGCAAGGGCATTATTACAGTTACGCCGAACTAAAGAAATAATCCTGCTGTGAGCACGATTTACCTGTGTAACTAGGCATAAAGATCCTGGCTAAGGTGCTGGCCAATGGGCTATGAAAATATGTATCACTATAAAGCCATAAAAACAAGTGGGATTTGTTCCAGGCAGATTATCAACACACCTTTTCAGAATACTCCAACCCTTGCTGTGTCAGGGAAGAGACAAAGAGTCTCCCTACCAGTCTCATTATATACAGAGACCTTTGACCTGTCTAAGTAGCTATACTTGTTTCATACGCTATGTAGAGCAGGATCAGACTTGGAATTAATACAGAAATAGGCTGGCTATATCAACAACCAATTGCAGGAATGGATTCATGTCAGACACCCTCCAGAGTTACGGAGGCACCAAAACAGGGTTTCCCCCTGCCTTTATTGCTGTTCCTAATAGCACTGGAGCATTTGACAGCTTATATTTGTAAATCAACAGCAGTAAATGGGATCTAGAAAGTGACTGGTGAAAGAAGCTTTTTCTGTATCCCGATATCCTGCTGGTATTGTTAGCCTAAAACCTCTCTGAATTAAGCCTTAACACTCACCTATAGGTGTTCCGAATTCTCATGCTATAAGATTCATTACACAAAGAGTGAAGTGCTCAGAATGAATGTGCACACAACATGAACAATAATTACTGACCTCCAATTCAGATGGAAGAACAGAAGGAGGATTGCACCTACTGTTTGAGACCCATGATGAGACCTGAAGGGCTGGCCTGCTCTCACTTGTACCCAGGACAAAGAAGTGGATCCCAAGGGTAAGTTGTCCAGGCCTCATTTGTAAACTACAGGGTCACAGTAAACTGCAAAAAGCCTTTATCTGAAGAGTGTAGCTACCGGCTGCAACTGGAGCTGCCCTGGACCCTACTAGTGTCTTCTTATGGAAGGAGTCTTGAGCCCTTTTGTTACAGACGTGCTGGGGATCCTGGCCATTGCCAAAAAATCCTCCTCTTAAAATCCTGAAAAACCTGGGACGTTTTGGCCCAAAACACCTCCAAAGGGACAAATATGCCAAGCCGATCCAACAAAAGGGGAGTTGTGCTAGGCTGAGGATATAGGTTTCTCCTACTTGGAGCTTTTCTGCAGTGACAAATCTGTTTCAGCAGGACCTCGCAGATAAGGTAGCCATCTTCAGCTGCAGCATACAGCCTTGCCCTGCTAGAGGAATACGAGCTCCACAATAGTAACTGAGTTGGAAAACTGAAAACTTGACTGGCACAAAAAGTATCAGGCGGACAGGAAGATTTCCTTAGGTACAGGAGCTTTTCCTGTCTAAACCAACACCGGGATCACATCCAATGCCCATCTGATGTCATTGAGCCCTATTTGGATACAGCCTGCTGCCTTGCCCTGCTGAAAAACTGACTTGATAAAATCTCTGCCCAGGTCAATTCTGGTTGGCGTATTCGACCAGAGTTCCATCGCTGTCGGCCTTAAATTGTGCGTAGGTCTCAGTCTATTGCGAATACTTTACCTGCATTGGAGCTTAATGCCTTTTTAGCACTATTTTTATTTAAAACATTAAAAATTCATATCTCTGGTTCCCTTTATTGGACTTTTTGTTGTTTTTGAGTCACTTTCTTCATTAAATCATTCTTTATTTTTATAAACTGCAGTGGGATTTTTATTGCATTGTGCTTTCGACATTTTACCTGTTTTGGTACTTCTAAATGCTTTACACGTTTTCTTTATTTAAGCCTGTCTGCAGTCCTCCATAGCTACAAGGGATGAGCTCAGATATAAATGACTGAAAACTTTCCAGGACCAAACATGAATAGTGAGATAATTACTTGTGGTGAACATCCTCCCCAACTAATAATCCACCTTCTCACTATCACATTTCCTTTTGCAAGTAAGCATTGTGCAGATTCAATTAACAGTCTGCAGATATAGTTAATTTCTCCTGCATACAATGATTTTTCCGATCTTTGCAGCCCACTTGGAATGCACATGTCCAAATGCAATTAAATGATGCTGCAAGCCTGATCAGCCTATAATTATGGTTGCAAGGCCCAGAAGAGGTGAATATTTTAATATAGTGGCCTGTGTAGGTCCCTACCTGTGCTACAAGTCCCCTGATACAGCCACCTTTTTAACAAATGCTGGCCCCTTATACCTCTGCACAGTGGTTGTTCCCAGATATGAAGGAACGGTCTTACGTAACTTTGTGAAGTCGCCGCCGGCTCACTCGGAGCGAATCAAGGTTGACAAAGAAACTGAAAAGAGCTCAGATAATGAACTAGGGTTCGACGTTCTTAATAATAACCACAAGCTGGATTTTATCCCCCATTATGTCTCCAGGGGAATTCATGATATCCTCAATAGAAGTGTACTACTTAAACTATTTAAAGCTCTTCCCTCCTTGAGCCATATCAATACCTGTGACTTAGAAAGCATAGAGTTTAGACAAAATGCTAACCCAACAGAAATCACTACAGTTACTTTTTTCGATAACTGTCTTATTGAACTGATCTGGCAGCAGCAGGACTCATTTGCAAAATGGGGCATTGAGGTAAAAAAGCCCGTCTCCCTTCGCTATCCAAGCCCGCTACATCAACTAAACCAGACAACAGGCTTGCTAAGAGGTGCTAAAGGCCCGGACCATCACAGTCCAACAAAGGGTTTAGCTCAAACAGCAAGGAAAATTACCATCACCTTTGCTCACCCCGAAGCAGCTAAGTTCTCTGGTTACAGGCAGACGAATATTGCAGGAATCCCCCACCGAGAGGCATGAATAAATTTAACCAAAGCCTTAAAACCGAACCAGGGTTGCAATATCTGCTCCTGGAATGTGAACGGACTAAGTTCAAAACTAGAAGACCCTGACTTTATGGAATTCATTATTTAGCATGATCTATTCCTTCTTCGAGAAACATGGCAAATAAATCCCTCTCCAATAGTAGGTTTCAAAGAATACCTGAACCCGGCTAAGAGAGACACAAAACATGGCAGAGCAAAAGGTGGCCTCTCTATTTTTATCTCGACCAATATCTCATGGCAGGATACCGCCATAGATCTGGACATCTCGCCCTCTAACAGCTTGCTAATATTGAACGTCTACATCCACCCAGCATCAAAACAAAAGAGGGGAAGAATCGAGAAATGAATAGCAACATTAGTCACACTAAAACTTGCCCACCAACATGCCAACACCATACTGTCTGGAGATTTTAACATGAATTTATTACCTGGCAGGAAAAAAAGGACAATTGGCCGTACACAAGCCTCCAAGCAACAAGACACACATGGCAACAGATGCGCGGTGCTTCTGGAAGACCTATCAATGTGCGCGCTCAACGGACGCGGCCTGACAGATAGCCACCCAGCATTCACAAGGGTTACACAAAACACAGGATCAACCAATGATTATACATTCACGGACTACGACCTCCTCCACCACATCTCGAACTTCCAAATAAAAGAAAGGGCTGAAAGCGATCATCAACCTCAAACTTTCACACTGCACATATGTCCGGCAATACCAGTAAAAGACAACGCAATGTCCCAACCATCTCAATGCTACAATTTAAAACACCTTATCTGGAAAAAAGAAACCATAGGTGATATCATGGGCACATGCACTAGCCTCTTGGAGCAACTCAAAGTTGAACCCTCGTGTATAGAGGCCTGGGAATCCTTTATTCACAAACTAAATAACGAATTTTCAAGACAGGGCAATGGCCGAAAAACAGGAAGACCAACAGGGGCTGTTTGGTTCACCAGCAGCTTAAGGAAACAAAAAACAACTAAATAAATACCTAAGACAACAACGAACCTGGGGTTCAAAACCCCCCCATGAAATCCTTTCCTTAATATCAAGATCAAGAAAAGATTTAAAAAGGGACATTAAGGTGGCTAAGAAGGAGTTCAATGAACATTTTTGGGCGAAACTCCTCTACGCCAGTAAACAAAGAGACTCCAAACTCTTCTGGGAAAATATTAACCAGTTAACAAATGGCAAGAACCGACACTACAACTCGGACATAATGGAGGATACCTGGAGGATATATCGAACTCACATACAATGTAATTCCATCTTTAGGCACCACAAAACATGAAACGCCAACATTCCACGATATACACAAGTTAAAATCACCGGAACCTTCCCTGCGGTTTACACAAGAGCAGGTCCTTAAAATTATACAAAAATTACGTTCGGAGGGAGCCCCAGGGCCCAACGGCCTTCCAAATGCCCTATTCCGGCACGATCCACCATTTTGGGCAGGCCGTCTCACTCCGCTTTTCTCTCACGCCTTAGCATCTGGTACGATCCCCGACTCCTGGCGAGGAAGTATTATAAACCCAATATATAAATCGGGCGTACGCTCAGTTCCTTCCAACTACAGAATGATAGCATTAATCGATGTTGAGGCGAAAATGTATGCATCTAATTTGTTGGTAGACTTAGAGGACTGGGTGAGCCGAACAAAATTGATACCAAACACGCAAACTGGATTTCGGGCTGGAATGGGTACCCTCACAAATATTTCCGCGGTTACTCTTTTAGCTAACCAAGCCTACAACAAATCCAGTACTCTGTATGCGTGCTTCATTGACCTTAAAGCGGCCTTTGACAAAGTACAGAGAGCAAATATTTAGGGTTTCAACTTGACAGCAACCTCAACTTTAAGCTACATTTGGACCTAGGGAAAACGAAAGCGAAACAATTGCTCTTCGCATTTAAAATCTTACAGAAGAAGCTCAAAGGCTGCTCATCTGGTCATTTGCTTAAGATAATCGCAGCAAAATTCCTACCTTCTATTTCATACGGCTCAGAAATGCTGAACACAAAAGATGCCACAGCCCTAAACTCATCGCAATCAAGCTTTTTTAAGAGCTTGTTTTTAATTCCAAGACACATTTCACAGGCTCAAATTCGTCTAGAATATGGGCTAAAAAAACAGAAACCTGCGAGACAAGGGGCAATCGTCAAATACTACTGGAGGATGAGGGCAGCAGAGGATAATACTATAGCCCATTATTGCTGGGAAGAGATTGAAAATCAAGCCAGGCTAAACAATTCTATCTTTACAGTATTAAAAGAATCTCTCTCGGCATTACAGCTAGAGGAAGCCTGGCTCACCATTACCACATACTCCGGATTTAAAACTGTTGTCAATAACGCAATCAAACGGATCTCGCTATTAATGGATAAAACAGACTTTGCAAAGAAACATCACGCATGGGCAGTGATACAATCTTATCAGACAATGAAACCTCAACCGTACTTGTCTGAACACCTCTCATTTCAAAAAAAGCATTATCTGACGCTGCTACGGCTGGGGTCATTCCCCTCGAAGGATTTGACCCCGAAATGGAAGCAGACCTGGCCGACAAAAGAATGCCGCCTCTGCGGTCAGGGTGAAGAGACATTATTACATCTTTTATGTATTTGACCCTCATTACTGGAAATTCGAAAAATTGTCCTTCGAGAGTCGCTAAGGAAATAACAAATAAGGACATGTAGAGTGGCGGTCATAAAATGCCTCAGAGCTTCGTCGATCCCACTGTCCTGCAGGGCTATAACATTTTGGAAAATTGCAGCAAAAGAACTGGCTAAAAAAGCGATGTAACATGAGTATCCCTGAATCGAACTGTTTGCACACTTGCTAATTGCACAATTTACATTTTAATATTTTCTACTGAATGGTTAGCACATTTTTTAATTGTACTGATTATACCTTTTAAGACTGTTTCTCAATCTAATTAGATGATGATTGTCTGAGGATAGGACCTAGTCGTGTCTTTTACTTTTAGCTTATATAAACGTCTTTTCAATGTATTATGTATACCGGTGGTTTTTCCACTCTTTTATGATTTTTAACGAAATCAAATAAAAGTATTATTGAATGAATGAAGGAACATCGTTCAGGGCTGGGCTGCTCTAGGCATTTCAGCTGGCCTGTTTGTTTTACATCCCCTATTCATTAGCCCACGTGCCTGCAGCAGCAGTCCCTTGGCTGAGCAAACTAAAGTTGAACATTTGGTGTCTTGCAAGAGGCAGGGAAAACATCTACATTAAGGGAAGTCCTGCACCCTAACATCCTACTTTGCTGGGCCTCACAGTACTGGACCATGGCTGCGAAGACCAGGAGAGAGGGGAGAGTGATGTAGCAATGGTGTCAGGTAAATGGTTCACTCTCTCTTCCCCCATCCACTGGCTGGATATAATTTTGGTAAATTAGACCCATAGCACCCCTGGGCTTTGGTGCCACTGCACCTGATGCACTATTGAAAGCAGAGCTGCCTGAGAGGAGACTCTAAGTCTTGCAGCCATAGTTTTGTAAAATACAGAACTATTTTTGGAACATTGGGCACCTAAAAACCCCTGGGCTCCAGTGTCCTTGCACTTGCTGCACTATTGATAGCTACACCAATGAGAGAAGCTAAGTCCCATAGGCCTCACAGCCATGGTCCAGTGCTGCAAAGCCAATGGGTGGTGGGCAGTCCCTCCCCTAAGCACCCATACATGGATGAGAGATCAAGGGGAGGATAAGCTGGTCCTTTCCTGGGACTCGCAATGCTGGTACATGGCTGCAAGACCCATAGAAGAGACAAAGCAATGATGACATGGTGCAAAGTAAAAGTGTCACTAATGTCCGCTGGCTGAATAGCCCTGAGGCCTAACTGCTGCACTACTGATGACTATGTCCCTGACATGGACCCATGCACAAAGCAATGGTACTGTGCTGTGCGAGGGAGAGTCCTCCCGGTCATGGTGTAGCACAGTGTCCAAGGGAGGGACCCCCCCCACCACCCCATTGCTCGCAAAGCTTCACCATAATTAAGAGGTCTAGGGCAGGGGTGTCATGTAGTTCCTATAAACCTATATAGGATCTGCGCGTTTAGACAACATACACTGTAGGATTGGTGTCCGGACTGATTCTAGACACCCCTACCGGGTATGTTAGCCTGTATACCAGCTAGCTCACAGTGCCACTAGAAACCCCTCTTACCAAGGAGAGAATAATTCTTGGCAACTAACGAACCTGACAACCCAGATCCCACAGGGATTACGGAGACAGTGCGATACTTTTCGCTCTTCACTCTTGCTCACTTTGTCTCAGACAGTTACACAGAACAAACGGTGGGGACGTTTTTCAAGAAGCATTTATTGAACCAGCATCATTCTAGTGTAAAATAGGTGTGCTGAAACAACCACTAGACAGTAACAGATATAAATGATTATAAGCACTAACAGAGTAAAAGGATGGTAGATTTCTACCATCGTGCTAAAACAATGAATACAGGCAAGTATATAAAATACATGACAGTAGTAAATGCTTACTCCTACGATGCGACCCTAACTAGATGTACCTAAGTGTACCTAGCATGTATGTGGGTGTACAGCCAAGATTCCCTCTAGGATAAAGTCAACCCCATTACCTGTAGTGATAGACTGTGGGACCCCGTCTTGGTCCCGAGATGGACACCCCGCAAGGGATGTCAGACCACTGTGAGCTGGAGTGTCTGCGTGCAGGAGCCTCAGCGTCTCGCGTCAGTGTGTCGGCATGTAAGTCCTTTTCTCCTCTGACTACCTCAGCAAGATATGGTGTATATATATACCCAAAGTGGTGCCCCTTGGGGATATACCTTGCTGTGTCATGTCGGACTAGGATGACGGAAGGAATGACCCTTGTACATTGTTATTATGCAGGAGATGGTAGGCCTGCTGTCCTGCTTATTCTGAGAATCCTCATGCATAATGAATGAGGCTTAAGCTTTTCAGAGAAAACCCCAGGTCATCTTTAGGCACTACCGTAACTAGGTAAAAGGTCAGTACTAAGAACCGTTATGCAGTGTAATGGTAGGGGAGAATATAGGTGAACGGTTAGGTGACTACCTGAGCCTATTTTGGGGTACCTAAATGAAACATAACACCCACTCCTCATCCGACTGGACGACATTCTAAAAATTCTAACGTACAGCTAAATGTGGTACGCAAACTATTAATAAGTCCATTAAAAATAGTACTTAAAAACTTAAAATTTTCTAAAAAATGCTAAAAGATGAAAATAAAATATTGCATGTGATAGAAGTCTGTACTAAATATGTTTACCGACTTCCCTATGACTCCTAACTATAATCTAGCTCTGTGAGGCCCAGGGAAGGGAAGCCCTCTTCCCTCTGCCTAACAACAAAGGTCTAGCACTGCAAGCCCAGGGGAGGGCCCCCCCTCATGTGGGCATTCCTCACTATGACCCAGAGCTGTGAGGCTCAGGGGAACAGGGCACTTTCACCTAGGTCTCACATCTATAGTCTAGTGCTGCAGTGCTTATTTTGGCCCCATCCTCTAAGCCTCACCGCCCTGTGCTAGTGATGAAGAAGCTCATGGGAGGGGACTCCACTACACTGAGCCTTGCAGCCATGGTCTAGAGCTACAAGGCCAAGGGGAGAAGAGTCCACTTTCCCCGGGCTCACAGATATGACCCAGCACCATGAGGTCCATGGGAGGACCCCTTAACCCTGGGCCTCACAGCCATGGTCTAGTGCTGCAAGACCCAAGTAGGGTGGACAATTTTCCATTTTCACTTCACAGGACACTGATGGGGAGCGGAGGGGATAAGAGTCTCATTTATGGAGTTTCATTCTAACTTGGCTGAAAATTGAGTTTATCAAGTGTGATTATTATTCAGATTATATTTGAGTTCTAATCCCTTTACCACCTCCTGGAGTAAGCCTTGACTGGTCACTATCGTACATTTTGAGTGACACGTTTAGAAAACTAAGAAATCCAGTATCCAAATGAAAAAACATAGTCTTAAGCTTTGAAACACCATTGGTAACTATCAGTATCTACCACACATACTGCCCAGTAACTACCTACTGCCACAGGACCTGGTGCAGTGGGTATATGTTAGCCATGAAACAAGGACATTGAATATCTTATCTCAACTTTACTACTGAATATGATGGAAATAAATATGGCAATAAATACTGTATTCTAAAGTTGGCAGGGCCGAAAACACGGAGATATTTCCCTCAAATCACTGCCACCCCTATTGTAATCTAGTGGACTAGTAGGAAATGTGTAACCAGTTTTTCTTTTTTTATAATTGCGTCCCATTTGCCACACTGTGTGCTCTTAGGCAACCGCTTTTCTGAATTTATTCTCCTGCTCTCTTTTTGGCAAGATTGGGAGCATTTAGATTCAATGTAAAAGCTGCTAGTAAGCATGTGTGTAAGAAAATGCCTCTTTTTGAATGATCACCCCCATTTTGTTTGGGACTGATGCTGCTGGCCTTTTGACTCTGTGCACTGGGGACCTACTAACTAGGCCCCAGTGCATGTGGTCTGACCCCTAAAACATGTCAAAATACTGCTAATTGGCATATTTAACTTACCTATAGTCCATAATATATGGCACAAAGTGTACCTAGGGCCTAAAGGTTTAATGTCTCTATTAGACTTCAGCGCTTATTGTGCTACCACTAAAGTAACAATGTTAAACAGGATTGCAGGCCTACCACTAGTAACTTGGCTATACAGGTTTAAACTGAAAATTTGACGGTCAAAATAACTCCTTTTCACAGGCCTAAACCCTCCTTTCAAATATTAATAAGCCACTCTTACATAGGCCTTAAATGCCCATAAGGCAGGGTGCATGATATTCAACAGTATAACAGGTAAACGTTTAATGTTACACATGTCCTTACAGTGACAATGACCTAAAAGCTATTTTCACTTTAGCAGGGTTAACTGTTCCATAGGAAAGCACTGGGATACATAATTAAAAGTAAATGTTATCTCTGCTTAGGGACTATATAAAACGTTGATTCTTGAAGTTTTCAAAATATTTATTACACTCAATTCATTGATAAAGTTGGATTTGTAATAATTGTTTTTCTAACTGTACTTTTAAAATGTCACCTTTAACCTACCTAAAGCCTTTAGGAGCCCATTGGTCTGAGCTTCCAACTGTCATACAGGAGCTGAATAGCTCCTTAATGAGGTGTGAATTGTCTCGTAGAATTGATACAAAGGTTTTTGGTGTGGGGAGAGGTTGACCTTCCCTTGACAGGATGACCAATTCCCTTACATATCTTCAAAGGATGCTTAACCTGTCACTTACCGGTTCCTAGGCAGCCAGGATCCATGACTAGTGGGAGAGGTGATGCCACCAGAATCGGTATTGAGTGCCCACATCTGATGGATTGCTCATTTCCCTGGCAACACCTTTAGGGTGGGGACAGGAGCTCTGAACAAGGGAAAAAGGTTCTGCCCTGTTGGATTTAGGTAGAGGAGGCACTCTGGGATTATTTGCAGTAGGGCACACAGGAACTGCTGTCTAAGTGGGTAGGGTTAACCCTGGGAACTTTTTCCCTATCCGTTAGGGAAGTCACCCCCGTTAATAGGCAAACAGACTAGTGCCCAGCACAAATGTGGCACCTCTGGGCATCCTTTCCAGATCACCAGTGAACCTGTAGAAGACAGAAGGACTTCACTTGCTGTTGAGAACTGCTCCCACTTGTACCCAGGACAAAGAAGCGGACTCCAAGGGTCAGTTGGCTGTCCTCCTGTTAAGCTACAGGGACCCAAAAGCAGAAAGAAGTCAATTTTCCTGAAAGAGCCATCTGACTATTTACAACTGGACCTACTCTGGACCCTGCTGGTGGCTTCTGTAGGAGTGAGTCTCAACTCCCAAGTATTGCCCTCTCCCCGAGGCCCTGGACCCTTGGCTGGTGTTTGAGTGTACTCCCCCATCCTCAAACTGAAATTGGTGACACTTAGAAACTTTTGGTAAACTTTCTGCCTGGAGAACTGGTGGAGACTAGGATTGCAATCAAAGCCTCAGCCGTCGAATCACTTGTTGGCCTCAACTTGCTGGCTTGACTTGCCAAAGGAGATCAGACTTCCAAAACAGTTTCTAAGTATGAACACAGAGGACTTCACAGTGCAGCATCCAACTGAAGCCTTCCTGTGCATGGACTTCACCGACTTGGAGCTTTCCTGCCTTTGTTGATAACTGCACCAGAACCCCACTTTTCAGCATGCCACTTTCATTGAGCCTCGCATTGGATCCAGCTTTCCCCACTAATGACTGGCCGACAACCACTGTTTGCCCATAAATGTTTCCAAGACTGAAGGAAACTCTTTAAACAGGACCAACCTAGTCCATGTTTCCAACCCAAGCTCCATCGCAGTTGGCCTCAAACCTTCCCTGCCTTGCTTGACCAGCTGCCCATGGCTGGCGCTTTTTGGCACTATTCATATTCAAAATTTTAAAAATTCATAACTCCGGTTCCCCATATTGAATTTTGGTGTCATTTTGTTCACTAAAATATTGTCTATCGTTATAAATTGCAGTATGATTTTTATTAACTGCTTTGGTACTTTTAAATGCTTTACACATTTTCTCAATTTAAGCCAGTCTGTTTCGCGGGGTTGAGCTCAGGTTAAAATTACTGAAACTTTTATGAACTTAGCAAGAAAAGTGCCATTATTTCTTGTAGTGGACTACCATCCCCAGCTAATAATCCATGTTCTCACCTTGTGGTAATAAAAAAGGAGTGTATTTTACCTGAGGGGCTGTAGTGAGCACTCAGGACAAAATTTTAGTTTTTCAAGAAGATTTATTGACATAAAAAAATCACGGCCAAAACTGTACCGATCACCAGGCGCATCAGTTGAAGATTAGCAAATTTGTTTGAAACAGCATTATTGGTGGCCATCATTAAACACCCAAGTCAAATGTATAATAGATAATTGTCAAGAGTGCCTTTTGTCAAACAAACACTGGAAAACTATGAATGCTCCATTACAGCCGGTCTCCTTTCCAAAGTTATCTTGGGATAAGGTTGCAATGGATTTTGCTGGCACAGCGTCTAGTTTAGCTACAAACATGAGATTTCTTATCATGTTAATTGACTACCACTCCAAGTGGATATTTCATCCATTTGTCAGTACACCCAGTACTGAATACACAATAAGGTTCTTGAAAAATGTTGTTTCATTGGAGCGATAACCTAGAGAAATTGTTACAGACAACAGTACTCACTTTGTATCTAATGAAATGTGTATGTTCCTGAAATTGCATGATGTTAAACACGTAAAGGTTGCTCTATATTCTCCTAACTCAAATGGTCTGGTAGAAAGGGCAAACAAATTTGAGAAAGAAGGTATCCAAACAGTTTTGTCCTCTAGACAAGATGTTAAAGATTTTTTAAAAAATAAGAAAATCGAGGTATAATATCTCACCTCATGCTACCACAGGAGTGGCTCCTTTTAGCCTGATTCGTGGTAAGAATGTGTATACCAATTTGTATTCAGTAAACACAACAAAATTGTATGGTGTCAGTGATACACAAAGAACAAAGGTGTATCTAGTGCATCAGAGCATGGGCTCTGGTGCAAGTGTGCCCACTTTGGAGCTGAGACCTCAGATTCCTAACTTATGGGGAAGTCATCCTTAATGGAAGAGGAAACCTCACACACTTATTAGTGTCATGCTTCATCATAGGAATCCTCTCCTCACCCTGGTTGGACAATGCCACCCGGGCGGACTCGACCTCCTCGAAGACTGACTAGTTAGGAGGGAGTTCTTGCATAAATCTTGCTGGACAACTCCATAAAGCATGGGATCCAGATGAAAACTTTAAAAATACCTTAGAGTTCCCAGGGGAATATTACCTTTATTTATGGAACGCTAGGTAAGATTAGAACCGAAAAGACATTTGGGTATTGGAGTGCAATGTCTCACCCCCAAATTATTGCCAACATGTTTCTGCCCACTAAAATTAGCCTAGACGGTCTGGGGCATTCGTCAGGGCAACGGATCCCTAGGAAAATACCTATATTAGGTTCCAATTGGAACTCATTAGATAGAGGTATGGTGGATTACTAATTAAGTCCTATCATAATTACCTGCCTGTAGTTGGAACACTTGTTCTTGTTTCCACAATAAGTAAAGAACAATAAAGTACTAGGTACAATAGTAATTCACAAAACTTAACCGTACATCAAGTCGTTTGTATCTAGTTAGGCTCTGGACATCTAAGATCTGTGTGGTGCCTGTGATAACTACCACTAGAAGACCACGCGTACATACTGTTAAACGTGGTTTCAAAAAGAAGGGTGAATCCTTTGTGCTCTATAGTGTTAAGGCCGCTAGCCTATGTGTCACTACTTGTAGTATTCTATTGTGATTAATATCACTAGTTTAAAAAGCATACATCCCTTACCCTTTAGTCAGGGTGCTACCATCCTCAAGGTCACAGAGAGGGCGGGGGTCCTTTATAGTCAAACACTGACATAGAGAAAAAGAAAAAGAAACCACAAAGGCCACCTCGTGAACTCTTATTGCATAGTCAAACAATGACATAGAAAAAAAGAGACAGAAACCACAAAATCCATCTCGTGACCCCCTATTGCATTTGGAGGAAATTCAGACACAAGTACTGTCAGCATGTGCATACTTTCGAACTGTTATTCATGAGACCCTTAATATTCACTTGCCAGGCGCATAGTTACACCCATATTTCTGCTTGTTCTGATTGTGGTGCCTGTTGCCGTCGGCTCACACTTATCCAAATAAGCCCAGTATTAATTTGACTACTAAATGTGCTGATAATATACGAGCTGATTGTCTTAAGAAAGCTCTGGTGTGTAACGTGTTCACTACATTTTGTTATTAACAGTGTGCAGCAGCATACAATAGGATATCTGTTAAAAATGCCTGTTATGCCACAGACAGTGATCTTCTCATCGGTACTATTCATTCTGTTCCCACATTTGCACAGGTGTGTGGTAGTTGTTTCAATGTTGTCACCCCACATTTGAAAAGACGTGTGTAAATTCGCGTTGCATACACACCAAGTCTATTTAGCAAGGTGATGCAATTATGGCCGCTCACGATTATCTAATTTAAATTGCAAGTCGCAAAACCACCGCTCACATTCATTTGCCAACTCATGTCCGTGGGGGGTGGGTGGTGGGAGGAGTTGTTTGGTGCTCGGAAGTAATGGTTCGGACACACACTTAGACAACACTCACTCGATTCCCCTCTGCATAGCAGGCCCCCACTTACTTCATCAAAAGGTACCTCCCGGCCATTGTACCTATCACTCTCCCGCTCTGTGCCGAAATGCAAGTTGGCGGTATGGTGGGCTGTGATTTAAGCAACCGCTTCCACTCACGTGTCGCCATCGACTGGCCCCGACATCATCATCACGTCGGAATCCCGGTGAAAAATCACGGATTCTGGGAATTGTAGTCGTGTATGGCGGATACGCCGCACGGTATAAATTATGACACAAAGGGAAAAAGAGACCGTAAAAACATGTTCCTACCCTCATAAGCTTGTCTGCTCTTTTGTCATAAGTAATAGTCACGGTGTTGGTCGTGTTCAAGCATCGTAGTTCACTTGTAAAGTTTTTATCCTTGATTCCGGATTCGAAAGCTTTATTGGTACAGTGAAGACAGACACTAGTTACAGCGCTTTCTGTTGTCACGTCTTTCGTGATACATTACCAGGTACTTCTTGATCTCCACCATCACAACAATTGTCTTTATTTTCTGCCATATACATTGGTCATCGTGTTGGTCGTGTCCACGCGAGATCTGTTCAATGTATATGTTTTTTTTTTAAAAAGAGGCCTTACAACTGATTAAATCCATTATTGGCGTTCAGGAAGCAGACGCTAGTGGCAGCACGGTCAAATGGGGATTACGTTAAAACAGGGGAATCTAGTGTTATTGAACCTCAGCCAACATTCAGATTCACAAGGCTTTATTAACAATGGATGGTGTACACAGGCTATGTGTTCCAGTCCCAGGGTGGCATCATGTTCACCATGACTGAGCCTGCTGTTTAGAATAAAACTATGATGTCTATAGTCTGTCCCCAAACTGTCTGTATTGGAAAGGCCATCTCTGTTATTTAGGACTCACATACTAGTATCTTTCCACTGACGCCCATCTGTGCTCTCATTCTCACATTGACCCATTGGCGGCAGGTAAGTCACCAGCCACCCAACTGGGTGTATTCAGTACTTAGTGCTCGGCGCCACGTACATGTATAGTGGGGTGCACATTCACTAGTTCACATTCAAATACCCCCAGGGAATGTCGTCATTTAGACCATGTTTGTCAGTGCGTAATCTATAGACCCATCTCTGTTCAAACAGGAGCGGGGTCCGCTCATATCAGGGCATGTTTGTGTCAGTCTTTCCAATATGTACCACTCCATGTCGCAATCGTTGTGACCTGCTTCTAGGTAATGTTGCGTTAGTTTTGTGGCTTCTCTTTTGCACCGAATGGTGCAGCGATGTTCCGAAATTCTTGTACGTATCTTCCTCGTTGTCATGCCCACATAGAGCAATTTACATGGACATTTAATGATATATACCACAGTTTTGGTGTTACAATTCATTAAATTTTTTAGTTTCCATGGAGTTTTTAAGCCAATGTCTAACTCTGTTAATCTTTTTGTCAACGGGCACGCAGTACAGTTCACACACGGTGAATGCCCTACTGGGGGTGGGGTGGGGGATTCCAGAGTGTTTGTTGTGTGTTCGTCTGAATGCGTTTTTTGGGGCGGGTATGAACAACCAAATCCTTGATACTGGTCCCTTTGTTAAAGGAGAACATTGTTTTTTCCATCCTCATGCCTCAGGTTGTCAGTATGCTCCAACTTTTCTTTACTATTTTTTGGAAAGGCTTGGACAGAGTATTATATGTTGAGACACAGATGATGTTATCTTTCTCTGGTCTTTTCCAACTTTCCAGCAGTAGTTCCCTGTTATTGCTGAGGGCTCTTTTGTCAGCTGCTTTGATGAATCTTTTTGGGTATTGTTTTTCAACGAGTTTGAGACTTAGTTTTTTAGCGTGTACCTTGTATTCACTCTTTTCGGTACAGTTCCATCTCAATCGGAGGAACTGACCCACAGGGAGATTCTCCCGTAGGCTACGCGGATGGAAACTGTCAAACCGCAACAGATTGTTGCGATCAGTGGGTTTGTAGTACACCTCTGTCATCAATTCACCATTGTTTACCTGTATCAGAAGGTCAAAAAAGGGGAGCTTGGTGCCTCCTATTGACATTGTGAAGCATAGGTGGGCATCTAGGGCATTAAGCCACATTGCAAACGTTGTTGCCTCGTCCTGTGTACCTCTCCACACCACCAACACATCGTCTATATAACGCCTCGACAGGCGTATGTTGTTACTGTACGGATTTAGTTCAGTCTGAATGAATTCTGCCTCAAAAGCATGGACATAGAGGCAGGCCAGGCTTGGAGCAAAGGTGCTCCCCATGGAAGTACCATGGACCTGGAGAAAGTACTGCCCTTCGAATTCCCAAAAATTTCTGGTGAGTGCTAGATGTGCCAGATCAAATACGAAATCTCGCGGGGGGATGGAACTCCACTCAGTGGTGTTTAAGATTTTTCTATCACTTGTAGGGTGGCCTCCTGCGGAATATTTGTGTAAAGTGACTCTACATCAAAACTCAGGAGTATCTCCTTAGAGGTGTCAAAGGATATCCTTTGATCAAGTTAAGGACATCTTTGATGTCCTGTAAGTAAGATGGCATTCTCTTCACCAAGGGTCATAGGAAGATATCACAGAACACAGACAAAGGGTCAAGTATCGAACCAATTCCTCAGACTATAGGTCTCCCCGGAGGTGGAAATGTTTGTTTGTGAACCTTGGGTATAGTATAAAAATATGGGGTTTTTGGTTCCTTTTGAATCAGAAAATCGGCTTCATGTTTCGTTATCCAGCCGTTGTCAAGGCCCTCTTTCACTATGTACGCAACTTCCTCTACTATCTCATTAGAGGGGTCATTCTTAAGTCGCTTGTAGTGTCGGGTATCATTTAGTAGTCTTAGGCATTCATCCTGGTACATTTTGTTTGGGGAGGATCACAATCGCTCCCCCTTTATCCGCGGGTTTTATGACTATGGAGTCATCATTGCCTAGAGAGTCCAAGGCTCTTCTCTCAATTTTGCTTAAATTGTTAAAAGCATTGTTAGTTTTCTCAGCCAGGTTGTCTATTTCTCTGTTTACTGATTTTTCAAATGTCAAAACTTCTACTGGCATACTCGCCACTGGAGGTGTAAAGGTTGACTTTTGTCGTAAGCCAGTGTTTCTTTCATACTCTGCAGGAGGTCTATTTTCGAAGAAGACTTTGAGTCTGATCTTTCTAAGAACTCAGCTGTTTCTATCTTGAGTTTAAAAACATCATCCCTTGGAGTGGGGACAAAGCCTAACCCTTTGTTCAAGACATTGTCCTCTGCTTCAGTGAGTGTACGGTTACTAAGGTTCATCACTAAGCTTCATGGGGGTGTAAGGACCTGCTCGTGCTGGGTTGTTCTTCCTAACTGGCACATTCGTCCCTCCTCCCTCTCGGTTCTGCCACGTGACTCCTTTTCTCCTCCCTTTTCCCCTTCCCAAGCCTCGATCTAAAAAAGGCATCGGTTGGTTGAGGTAGTACCAAGGTGCAGTTTGTGGGTGCATAAATGCCGGAGGACCATAGTTGGGAGGTACTCCATAGTTCCCTCCCCAGCCACTCTCGACTTGGCCTGGGGTGGTCCGAATTGAGGTATCGGGTGAGGGAATCTCTGCTGGTTCTGGAAACCGCGTGGTTCCAACGCCTGCTGCGTCTCTGTCTATCAAACTTCCTATACTCCCCATCTGATTCTGATGATGTACTGTTACGGGAGGATCCCTCCGTACTTGAACTTCTATTCTTTGGGGCAAAGTCCTCCCTAGTATAGGGGTAGGTAGTCTCGTGTGAAAACGTTTTAAGACATTTCTGAAATTTTTATATTTTCTGTTGGGTCCGGTACTCACGATACTCTGTGATAGTTTTATTGGTTTCCTCAAGCTTCTTTTTAAAGGTTGCTGCAGTCATGCTAGCTTTTAGGTAGTTTTCACTGGCTTTTATCTCTACGGCTGTGCCCACTTTGGAGTTGAGGACAATGCCACCCGGGCGGACTCGACCTCCTCGAAGACTGACTAGTTAGGAGGGAGTTCTTGCATAAATCTTGCTGGACAACTCCAAAAAACATGGGATCCAGATGAAAACTTTAAAAATACCTTAGCGCTCCCAGGGGAATATTACCTTTATTTATGGAACGCTAGGTAAGATTAAAAACGAAAAGACATTTGGGTATTGGAGTACAATGTCTCACCCCCAAATTATTGCCAACATGTTTCTGCCCACTAACATTAGCCTAGACGGTCTGGGGCATTCGTCAGGGCAACGGATCCCTAGGAAAATACCTATATTAGGTTCCAATTGGAACTCATTAGATAGCGGTATGGTGGATTACTAATTAAGTCCTATCATAATTACCTGTTAATTAATTATATTGAAACCGATTAAGGGATCTGCACCTCCCAACAGTTTTTAAGATCCACGCTAGCATCTAGGAGTGGACCATATTCTCAGAAACTACACAATATGGAAGGACTATCATTCAATGATCAAGAACTATCAGCAATCCTGGCTGCACCCTCATTATTGGGTGATGCCACTCTTTCACAAACATTTGCCCAATTAGGAGATTGGGACTCCCTTTAGAGGTAAAAAGAGGACAGGTCAAAACACTGTTAGTTGGAGCGGTCTTGACCGAGTACTTGCGTGGGAACGCAGCACCAAATGGCCTCATTGTTACTAACGAGCCCAGAATCTTCTTTGAGGATAAGGAGTTCAAAAATGATTGGTCACTCGTGGCATGGAAGTGCACGAGGGACTGGATGATTTTAATTATAAAAATGGCAAAAAGACTGTCTGATGCCCTAGCCGTAGAGATAAAAGCCAGTGAAAACAACCTAAAAGCAAGCATGACTGCAGCAACCTTTAAAAGAAGCTTGAGGAAACCAATAAAACTATCACAGAGTATCGTGAGTACCTGACCAAACAGAAAATATAAAAATTTCAGAAAGATCTTAAAAAGTTTTCACACAAGACTACCTACCCCTATATTAGGGATGACTTTGCCCCAAAGAATAGAAGTTCAAGTACGGAGGGATCTTCCCGTAACAGTACATCATCAGAATCAGATGGGGAGTATAGGAAGTTTGATAGACAGAGACGCGGCAGACGTTGGAACCAACGCGGTTTCCAGAACCAGCAGAGATTCCCCCACCCGATACCTCAATTCGGACCAACACCAGGCCAAGGCGAGAGTGGCTGGGGTGGATGGGGAGGGAACTATGGAGTACCGCCCAACTATGGTCCTCTGGCGTTTATGCACCCACAAACTGCACCTTGGTACTACCCCAACCAACAGATGCCTTTTTTAGATCGAGGCTCAGGAAGGGGCAAAGGGAGGAGAAAAGGAGCCACGTGGCAGAACCAAAAGGGAGGAGGAACGAACGTGCCAGTTCGGGAAGAACAACCCAGCACGAGCAAGTCCTAACACCCCCATGAAGCTTAGTGATGAACCTTAGTAACCGTACACTCACTGAAGCAGAGGACAATGTCTTGAACAAAGGGTTAGGCTTTGTCCACAGACAAAGGGATGATGTTTTTAAACTCAAGATAGAAACAGCTGAGTTTCTTAGAAAGATCAGACTCAAAGTCTTCTTCGAAAATAGACCTCCTCCAGAGTATGAAGGAAACACTGCCTTACGACAAAAGTCAACCTTTACACCTCCAGCGGCGGGTATGCCAGTAGAGGTTTTGACATTTGAAGAATCAGTAAACAGAGAAATAGACAACCTGGCTGAGAAAACTAACATTGCTTTTAACAATTTAAGCAAAATTGAGAGAAGAGATTTGGACTCTATAGTCAATGATGACTCCATAGTCATAAAACCCGCGGATAAAGGGGAAGCAATTGTGATCCTCCCCAAACAAATGTACCAGGATGAATGCCTAAGACTACTAAATGATACCCGACACTACAAGCGACTTAAGAATGACCCCTCTAATGAGATAGTAGAGGAAGTTGCGTACATAGTGAAAGAGGGCCTTGACAACGGCTGGATAACGAAACATGAAGCCGAATTTCTGATTCAAAAGGAACCAAAACCCCCATATATTTATACTATACCCAAGGTGCACAAACAAAAATTTCCACCTCCGGGAGATCTATAGTCTCAGGAATTGGTTTGATCCTTGAACATTTGTCTGTGTTCTGTGATATCTTCCTACGACCCTTGGTGAAGAGAATGCCATCTTACTTAGAGGACACCAAAGATGTCCTTAACTTGATCAAAGGATATCCTTTTGACACCTCTAAGGAGATACTCCTGAGTTTTGATGTAGAGTCACTTTACACAAATATTCCGCAGCAGGCCACCCTACAAGTGGTAGAAAAAATCTTAAACACCACTGAGTGGAGTTTTATCACCCCGCGAGATTTCGTATTAGATCTGGCACATCTGGCACTCACCAGAAATTTTTTTGAATTCGAAGGGCAGTACTTTCTCCAGGTCCATGGCACTTCCATGGGGAGCACTTTTGCTCCAAGCCTGGCCTGCCTCTATGTCCATGCTTTTGAGGCAAAATTCATTCAGACTGAACTAAATCCATACAGTAACAACATACGCCTGTGGAGGCGTTATATAGACGATGTGTTGGTGGTATGGAGAGGTACACAGGATGAGGCAACGTTTGCAATGTGGCTTAATGCCCTAGATCCCCACCTACGCTTCACAAAGTAAATAGGAGGCACCAAGCTCCCCTTTTTAGACCTTCCGATACAGGCAAACAATGGTGAATTGATGACAGAGGTGTACTACAAACCCACTTATCGCAACAATCTGTTGCGGTTTTACAGTTTCCATCCGTGTAGCCTACGGGAGAATCTCCCTGTAGGTCAGTTCCTCCGATTGAGACGCAACTGCACCGAAAAGAGTGAATACAAGGTACACGCTAAAAAACTAAGTCTCAAACTCGTTGAAAAACAATACCCAAAAAGACTAATCAAAGCAGCTGACAAATGAGCCCTCAACAATAACAGGGACCTACTGCTGGAAAGTCTAAAAGACCAGAGAAAGATTGTAGGAAGGTGGAATCTGACTATATGGTTGCCCCCACTTTTTTTTATGGTGTTTTGCTGGTTTATGACTTAGTTGGACTGGGATCCTGCTATTCAGGGCCCCAGTCTATCTGCTTTCTCTGTAAAAGGTTTCCATGTGCCTTAGGCACATCTCTGATTGGAATCTGGAGTGCCCTTATAAGTCCCTAGTATATGGTATACTATGTACCAAGGGCATAGGTACCTCAGAGGCCTGCCAGGGGCTGCAGCATGTATTATGCCACCCCTGGAAGGCCATCCAAACTGACACCACGGGTCTGCTACTGCAGCCTGGGTAAGGTGGTGCATGCACCCCTTACTGTGGTATAGGTTACCTATATCACTAAATGCATACACACATATAAACCTATAAGTCACTCCTAAGGCAGGCCTTATCAATCCTAAAGGCAGAGTGCATGGTTCCTATGTGAGAGGGTGCCCCTGCATGAGCAGGGCCCCTCTGCAGCGTTCGGAGACCATCTCTGATGCTGTTTGTAGTGCAGCCTGACCATATACTCTTAAACGCATTATATCCTCGCGGTAAAATGCTAACTATGGAATGGCTGCACCTAAACATGTCGTGTTTGGTGTCAAACATCTTGGAATACTACCCCCCACCAATCCTGGCGGCGGGGGTAGCATTCCACCCTTCTAGAGGGAAAGGCATGTTAACTCTGACGAGTCCGGTAACTTCTTTCCAGAGCCCTGGCATCACAAAATGGATGCTGCTGCCACAGACACGAGTCTGGCCTCCTGCTGCTGGATGAAACTCCGGCAGGGGAGGCCTGGACAATAGGTTTCCTGTCCCAGGGAGGTGTGACCACCTCCCCAGACAGGACAATGTGTATTGGGGCTGGGCGGGAGCACTTTCGGGTGCTTTGAAGTCCTGCACTGGGGGCACATTTGGTGTCCCTGTGCATACCCCAGTTCAAACCGGATCAGGGGCTTGCAGCCCCTGCTTTGGCGCGAACTGGACAAAGGGAAAGGGGTGTAGCCACCCCTCTGCCCTGACCCACCCATAGGTGGGGCCACAGAGTAGTCCATCCCCTATTTTTAGAATAAAGGTAGGAACCCAGTCCTTAGGACTTTAGATTATACCTGGACGAAACTCTGAAACTGAATCCTGGACCTTCGACGCTCTACGACAAGATTAGAGGACTGAAGAATCTCCCTTGGGGTCAAGGAGTGACTCCCTGCTTGGCAGGCACCAAAGAAGCATCTGTCCGGTTCGCATCACTGAAGCTCCCGTCGGACGCCGAAGTCATCGCATCACCAGAGGTGGATTCTCAGACTTCCCCGAGGCTACCCTGAGTCCCCAGCAAAGCTGAGGCCCGTGGCTATCGTGGGTGACTTGAGACCGTGACCCCTGGACACCGAGCACACTTGCAAGTGCACCATCTTCTGGGTCTCCCAAGAAGTCGTGCTTTGGGCTCCGAGTAGCCCTAGCCTCCAGCACCACCTGCACCGAAGATCACTGGCCCCCACTCCACGAGTGTCCTGTAAGCCAGCTCCACGTGCGGCGTCACGAGGCTCCTTCGCGGTCGCTAGCCCGTTGGCTAGTAGCCCTTGACGAAGGCCAATCTTTTCTTTACTTGGCATCCTGGTTGCTCCAGGCCTGCCCTCACTTACCCTCGCTGGGTGAGTTCCCCAGACCTTGCTGGTCTGCATCATCGACGATCTACATCTTACTCGAGACTTGCCGTTGCCAAGGCTTGTTGGGTCCAATCTGGTCGCCGACACCTCTGCACTCGACAGACATCGAGCAACAGCCCGAATCCTGCTCCTGGTCGCCGACAACGCCTCCCGGACCTCGTGGCTGAAGAGTCAAGATGACCGTCAACGCACCTGAAGCACTCGACATCGGTGGGCATCTGTCCATCGCCTTCCTGGTCACTGGCTAGTGACCCAGACTCTGTCCCCTCTGCTTTCAGGTTCACCAGAACTCCGATCCACTCTTGGATCCACCCGGACACTTTTCTCCTGGTCGCCAGCAGCACTTTGCAGCAGATCGCCATACGAAACGACGACGAAACCCGACCCCGAAAGGCACCTATGCACCCGGCTTCCCTGGGTGAGGTAACACGAGTACTCCGGTGCTCCCGTGGGTAGAGACTCTTCAAAGTCCTAGATCTCAAAGGGTTTTGTCCTAGTCCTCTTTTAAGTGTCCCTTTCCTCTATTTTCCCGATCCCGACTTTCTCCATAGAAGTTAACGGCGTATCGCGGTTGTGTATTTACACTGCACGCGTCTCCCGTGGGTCCCCTGTGTCACTACCTTGGGTGGTTCCTTGTGGTCCAAGCACTTCTAGAGGCTCTAGGCCTAGTGTCTAGTTCAGTCGTGGTTCGCATACCACTTTATTGGTATATGGTTTGGTACGCCCCTAGGGCCCAAACGTGTATTTGTGCTATTACTGTGATTTAAGATCTTATAACCTATGTAGCTTCGAACTCTAGCCTCATAAAGAGACTAGAGGGGTGTGTTTAGTAATAAATACATATATTTTGAATATATACCTGGTGTGGTGCTCTTTCATTTGGTCACTCAAGAGATTATAGACTGGTAAAACAAGCTGCTTTACATTCCTTCAAGACTTAGCCTGAAGGCTGCTCTCCACAGCTACCACTAGGATAGCTTTCAATAAGGTTGTCTTTAACCTACCTACCATAAGAGTCGATTTGGACTGGTGCAAGGTGCCCACTATAATTAGTGGACAGCATATGCCAGGCCAACTTCTCACATTGGTGTGCAGCGTGTGGGATTCCAGCTTGCTATTGTTTTACCAGATAATCTCAATTGAATTGATCAACTGAAAACCACTAAAGGTACCTAAGGTACATATAATTTAAGCTTAGAATAACAGTAAGTTCTACTGAACTTAGAGTTGTGTGTTAAGGGATAGCACAACCCTTTCTACAACTCAAGAGAGTTTAGTAGGCCACACTAGAGTAGGTAGTGCATACACCACACCACACTAGTAATGTCTTTAAGGGGAGGATCCAAAGAATCCTTGCAGGAAGCCATTGAGCTTCCACCCTCCAAGTATGATACACTCCCATTCTTGGAATTGAGAGCTTTATGCAACTTGAGAAAAATAAGGACAGGCCAAAGCCCCACCACCCAACACCTCAAGGAGTTGTTGGTGGCTTATGACCTTAGTAAGCCTGTAGGGACTGAAGGGGTAGGAGCTGAGGGTGGGGCAGAAGAAGAGGAGGAGGCCAGGGGTACCAATACCCCCAGCCCCCCTCTGAGACTGGCCAGGAGGGTGACAATGACCCTGACCTGGATAACCCAATCCCTCCTGTGGAAGATGATGAGGATGATCAGAATGATGCCCTCTTTGTCCCCCCAGGAAGGATTAAGAGTGTGCCCAGAAGGTCTAGGTCTCCTTCTCAGGAGTCTAACCACTCTGGCACCTCTATAGGGAGCTCTGTCTCATCTCATAGGAGAGAATCCTCTCATGAGAGAAGAAAGAGGCTAGTCCAGTATGAGGAAACTCAGCTGGAACTCAGAAAAAAGCAATTAGCTTTAGATAGAGAATCCCTAGATCTCCTCAGGGAGAGAAGAAAGTTGGGACTAGAGTCCCATGGTGGCAGCAATATCCCTAGAGATAGGGACAGGTCTTATGACCATAGAAACCTAAACAAGATTGTCCCACCCTACCAGAGTGGGGATGACATCCACAAATGGATAACTGCACTGGAGAGGGCCTGTAAAGTTCAGAAGGTCCCCCAGAGGCAGTGGGCAGCAATCTTGTGGCTCTCCTTTGCAGACAAAGGTAGAGACAAGCTCCTCACTGTAAGAGAAGAGGATGCTGACAATTACACAGTCTTGAAGAGTGCTCTGATAGATGGGTTTGGCCTAACCACTGAACAGTATAGGTTGAAGTTCAGAGACACCCAAAAAGCTCAGACTCTAGACTGGGTTGATTTTGTAGATTGTGCTACAAAGGCTCTGGAAGGTTGGATACATGGCAACAAAGTGCATGACTTTTTAGGATTGTACAATTTGATTATGAGGGAGCAGATCCTTAATAATTGTCCAAACCAGCTTTTGCACCAGTATCTGGTGGACTCTGATCTGACCTCTCCCCAAGAATTGGGAAAGAAGGCAGACAAATGGGTCAGAACCAGAGTAAAAACTAGAAATCAGGGTGGTGACCAGAAGAAAGATTCTACTAAGTCCCAAGAGAAAGGTGGGGATAAATCTAAGGATAAGTCCCCTACAGGGCCCCAAAATTCCTCTTCTGGGGGTGGGTCCCAAACTCCTTCCTCTCCTGAAAAGAAACCCTATTGCCATGTCTGTAAAAAGCCTGGGCACTGGAAAACTGATCCCAGTTGCCCCAGGATTGGCAATAAAGAAAATGTTCCTCCCACAACTACTACCACCCCTCCTGGTACTACCAGTAGTAATCCTCCAGTTGGGAGTAGTGCACCCAAAAAGTTAGGTGCTTTTGCAAGAGGAACAGAGGTGGGCCCTAGTTTAGACAGGGACCCCTCAACAGACTCCTCTGACTCTGATGGTGGTATAGGATTTGCCACCTTTACCATGGGTCCCATAGCATTGGGCAGGTACAGATTGGAGCCAATAATTAATGGTCAGAAAGCTGTGGCATTTAGGGACACAGGGGCTAGTGTCACCATGGTGGCAGGGAAACTAGTCCCCCCTCACCAGCTTTTACCTGAGTTTAAATACCAGGTGACCAACATTGATGGTGTCAGAACAGATCACCCCATGGCCATAGTCAATCTCAGCTGGGAGGGGGTCACAGGCCCAAAAGAGTGGCAGTGTCCCCAACCCTACCTGTAGATTGCCTGATGGGCAATGATCTGGAAATTTCAGCCTGGGCTGAAGTGGAACACCAAACCCATCTTAGGATGTTGGGCGTCCCTGTAAAGGTTAGTGGGGCTGTGATGGCCACAGCCCCAGCCCAAGAATTTGGAGAGATGGAGCCTGAAAGAATGGCCCACTCTCCCCCAAAAGAGAGCACAAGGGTTGAAGAAAAGTCTTCTTCCCCCAGACAGTAGGTAAGGGTCAGCCTCCTCAGGGAACTGACCCTACCCCTAGTGAAGGAACTGCCACAGAGGTAGTCAGGCCTGGCCTGGCCACACCCCTGATGGCAGAGGACCCTTCCAAGGTGGTACCCCGTCTGGAGCAGGTAACCTGCCCCTCTCTACCCTGCCTCAGTCAGCCCAGGGCTGCAGAGGTCAGGGAGGTCAGTGGACCCCCAGGGCCCCCTGTCCAGAGGAAGCCCCCATCAGCAGATTAGGGGCACCCAGTCTAGTAGCCCTAGCCAGGTGAAAATTCCTCTACACACTGAGGGATCCCCCATACCTTTATGTAGGGACCTCCCCAGAAGGACTCTGGTAGGCAAGGGCAAACCTGGGACCAGAAGGTTCCAAACCTGCCATGTCCCTAAAGTAGTCCATCCAAAGGGACCCAACCCCCAGCTGTAGGCAGCCAAAGGTTGACCCTTAGAGCAAAGTGCAACTCAGTCATGGAAAGACAGGCATACATAGTGACCAGTGATCTGAGGAAACTGAGGCCAACATTCCTAGGGCCTCACTTCCCTACTCAGACACCTCACCAGCCTTGTACTTTACCTAAGCACACCACAGGTAGTGATTCCCCATGGTGGAGACCCTCTTATACCCTTAGGGTGAGGAATTGCTTAGTGGACCATAAGACAGGGGGCAACCATGCTAGTGCAGGTGCTTCCTTATATGACCACTTAGTCAATGAAGGCTCAACTGGCCAAGGTTAGCCTTATCTCCTTTCGTTTGGGGGGGGGTTATGTAGGAAGGTGGAATCTGACTATATGGTTGCCCCCACTTTTTTTTATGGTGTTTTGCTGGTTTATGACTTAGTTGGACTGGGATCCTGCTATTCAGGGCCCCAGTCTATCTGCTTTCTCTGTAAAAGGTTTCCATGTGCCTTAGGCACATCTCTGATTGGAATCTGGAGTGCCCTTATAAGTCCCTAGTATATGGTATACTATGTACCAAGGGCATAGGTACCTCAGAGGCCTGCCAGGGGCTGCAGCATGTATTATGCCACCCCTGGAAGGCCATCCAAACTGACACCACGGGTCTGCTACTGCAGCCTGGGTAAGGTGGTGCATGCACCCCTTACTGTGGTATAGGTTACCTATATCACTAAATGCATACACACATATAAACCTATAAGTCACTCCTAAGGCAGGCCTTATCAATCCTAAAGGCAGAGTGCATGGTTCCTATGTGAGAGGGTGCCCCTGCATGAGCAGGGCCCTCTGCAGCGTTCGGAGACCATCTCTGATGCTGTTTGTAGTGCAGCCTGACCATATACTCTTAAACGCATTATATCCTCGCGGTAAAATGCTAACTATGGAATGGCTGCACCTAAACATGTTGTGTTTGGTGTCAAACATCTTGGAATACTACCCCCCGCCAATCCTGGCGGCGGGGGTAGCATTCCACCCTTCTAGAGGGAAAGGCATGTTAACTCTGACGAGTCCGGTAACTTCTTTCCAGAGCCCTGGCATCACAAAATGGATGCTGCTGCCACAGACACGAGTCTGGCCTCCTGCTGCTGGACGAAACTCCGGCAGGGGAGGCCTGGACAATAGGTTTCCTGTCCCAGGGAGGTGTGACCACCTCCCCAGACAGGACAATGTGTATTGGGCCTGGGCGGGAGCACTTTCGGGTGCTTTGAAGTCCTGCACTGGGGACACATTTGGTGTCCCTGTGCATACCCCAGTTCAAACCGGATCAGGGGCTTGCAGCCCCTGCTTTGGCGCGAACTGGACAAAGGGAAAGGGGTGTAGCCACCCTCTGCCCTGACCCACCCATAGGTGGGGCCACAGAGTAGTCCATCCCCTATTTTTAGAATAAAGGTAGGAACCCAGTCCTTAGGACTTTAGATTATACCTGGACGAAACTCTGAAACTGAATCCTGGACCTTCGACGCTCTACGACAAGATTAGAGGACTGAAGAATCTCCCTTGGGGCCAAGGAGTGACTCCCCTGCTTGGCAGGCACCAAAGAAGCATCTGTCCGGTTCGCATCACTGAAGCTCCCGTCGGACGCCGAAGTCATCGCATCACCAGAGGTGGATTCTCAGACTTCCCGAGGCTACCCTGAGTCCCCAGCAAAGCTGAGGCCCGTGGCTATCGTGGGTGACTTGAGACCGTGACCCCTGGACACCGAGCACACTTGCAAGTGCACCATCTTCTGGGTCTCCCAAGAAGTCGAGCTTTGGGCTCCGAGTAGCCCTAGCCTCCAGCACCACCTGCACCGAAGATCACTGGCCCCCACTCCACGAGTGTCCTGTAAGCCAGCTCCACGTGCGGCGTCACGAGGCTCCTTCGCGGTCGCTAGCCCGTTGGCTAGTAGCCCTTGACGAAGGCCAATCTTTTCTTTACTTGGCATCCTGGTTGCTCCAGGCCTGCCCTCACTTACCCTCGCTGGGTGAGTTCCCCAGACCTTGCTGGTCTGCATCATCGACGATCTACATCTTACTCGAGACTTGCCGTTGCCAAGGCTTGTTGGGTCCAATCTGGTCGCCGACACCTCTGCACTCGACAGACATCGAGCAACAGCCCGAATCCTGCTCCTGGTCGCCGACAACGCCTCCCGGACCTCGTGGCTGAAGAGTCAAGACGACCGTCAACGCACCTGAAGCACTCGACATCGGTGGGCATCTGTCCATCGCCTTCCTGGTCACTGGCTAGTGACCCAGACTCTGTCCCCTCTGCTTTCAGGTTCACCAGAACTCCGATCCACTATTGGATCCACCCGGACACTTTTCTCCTGGTCGCCAGCAGCACTTTGCAGCAGATCGCCATACGAAACGACGACGAAACCCGACCCCAAAAGGCACCTATGCACCCGGCTTCCCTGGGTGAGGTAACACGAGTACTCCGGTGCTCCCGTGGGTAGAGACTCTTCAAAGTCTTAGATCTCAAAGGGTTTTGTCCTAGTCCTCTTTTAAGTGTCCCTTTCCTCTATTTTCCCGATCCCGACTTTCTCCATAGAAGTTAACGGCGTATCGCGGTTGTGTATTTACACTGCACGCGTCTCCCGTGGGTCCCCTGTGTCACTACCTTGGGTGGTTCCTTGTGGTCCAAGCACTTCTAGAGGCTCTAGGCCTAGTGTCTAGTTCAGTCGTGGTTCGCATACCACTTTATTGGTATATGGTTTGGTACGCCCCTAGGGCCCAAACGTGTATTTGTGCTATTACTGTGATTTAAGATCTTATAACCTATGTACTTCGAACTCTAGCCTCATAAAGAGACTAGAGGGGTGTGTTTAGTAATAAATACATATATTTTGAATATATACCTGGTGTGGTGCTCTTTCATTTGGTCACTCAAGAGATTATAGACTGGTAAAACAAGCTGCTTTACATTCCTTCAAGACTTAGCCTGAAGGCTGCTCTCCACAGCTACCACTAGGATAGCTTTCAATAAGGTTGTCTTTAACCTACCTCCCATAAGAGTCGATTTGGACTGGTGCAAGGTGCCCACTATAATTAGTGGACAGCATATGCCAGGCCAACTTCTCACAAAGATAACATCATCTGTGTCTCAACATATAATACTCTATCCAAGCCTTTCCAAAAAATAGTAAAGAAAAATTGGAGCATACTGACAACCGGAGGCTTGAGGATGGAAAAACCAATGTTCTCCTTTAAGAAAGGGACCAGTATCAAGGATTTGGTTGTTCATACCCGCCCCAAAAAAGGCATTCAGACGAACACACAACAAACACTCTGGATTCCCCCCCAGTAGGGTATTCACCGTGTGGGAACTGTACTGCGTGCCCGTTGACAAAAAGAGCAACAGAGTTAAACATTGGCTTAAAAACTCCATGGAAACAAAAAAATTTAACGAATTGTACCACCAAAAATGTGGTATATATCATTAAATGTCCATGTAACTTGCTCTATGTGGGCATGACAACGAGGAAGATACGTACAAGAATTTCGGAACATCGCAGCACCATTCGGTGCAAAAGAGAAGCCACAAAACTAGCGCAACATTACCTAGAAGCAGGTCACAACGATTGCGACATGGAGTGGTACATATTGGAAAGACTGACACAAACATGCCCTGATATGAGCGGACCCCTGCTCCTGTTTGAACAGAGATGGGTCTATAGATTACGCACTGACAGACATGGTCTAAATGACGACATTACCTGAGGGTGTTTGAATGTGAACTAGTGAATGTGCACCCCCACTATACATATACGTGGCGCCGAGCACCAAGTACTGAATACACCCAGTTGGGTGGTTGGTGACTTACCTGCCGCCAAAGGGTCAATGTGAGAATGAGAGCACAGATGGGCGTCAGTGGAAAGATACTAGTATGTGAGTCCTAAATAACAGAGGGATGGCCTTTCCAATACAGACAGTTTGGGGATAGACTATAGACATCATAGTTTTATTCTAAACAGCAGGCTCAGTCATGATGAACATGATACCACCTTGGTCCTGGAACACATAGCCTATATACAGCATCCATTGTTAATAAAGCCTTGTGAATCTGCATGTTGGCTGCGGTACAATAACACTAGATTCCCCTGTATTAATGTAATCCCCATTTGACCGTGCTGCCAATAGTGTCTGCTTCCTGAATGCCAATAATGGACTTAATCCGTTGTAAGGCCTCTTTTTTAAAAAAAAAACATATACATTGAACAGATCTCGCGTGAACACGACCAACACGATGACCAATGTATATGGCAGAAAATAAAGACAATTGTTGTGTGGTGGAGATCAAGAAGTACCTGGTAATGTATCACGAAAGACGTTGTGACAACAGACAGCGCTGTAACTAGTGTCTGTCTTCACTGTACCAATAAAGCTTTCGAATCCGGAATCAAGGATAAAAACTTTACAAGTGAACTACGATGCTTGAACACGACCAACACCGTGACTATTACTTATGACAAAAAAGCAGACAAGCATATGAGGGTAGGAACATGTTTTTACGGTCTATTTTTCCCCTTTACGTGTCATAATTTATACCGTGCGGCGTATCCGCCGTACACGACTACAATTCCCAGAATCCGTGATTTTTGACCGGGATTCCGACGTGATGACGAGGTCGGGGCCAGTCGATGGCGACAGGTGAGCGGAAGCAGCTGCTTAAATCACAACCCGCCATACCGCCAACTTGCATTTCGGCAGAGAGCGGGAGAGTGATAGGTACAATGGCTGGGAGGTACCTTTTGATGAAGTAAGTGGGGGCCTGCTATGTAGAGGGGAATCGAGTGAGTGTTGTCTAAGTGTGTGTCCGAACCATTACTTCCGAGCACCAAACAACTCCTCCCACCTCCCACCCACCCCCCACGGACATAAGTTGGCAAATGAATGTGAGCGGTGGTTTTGCGACTTGCAAGTTAAATGAGATAATCGTGAGCGGCCATAATTGCGTCACCTTACTAAATAGACTTGGTGTGTATGTAACGCAAATTTACACAAGTTTTTTCAAATGTGGGGTGACAACATTGAAACAACTACCACACACCTGCGCAAATGTGGGAACAGAATGAATAGTACCGATGAGAAGATCACTGTCTGTGGCATAAAGGGCATTTTTAACAGAAATCCTTTTGTCTGCTGCTGCACACTGTTAATAACAAAATGTAGTGAACACGTTACACACCAGAGCTTTCTTAAGACAATCAGCTCGTATATTATCAGCACATTTAGTAGTCGAATTAATACTGGGCTTATTTGGATAAGTGTGAGCCCGACGGCAACAGGCACCACAATCAGAACAAGCAGAAATATGGGTGTAACTATGCGCCTGGCAAGTGAATAGTAAGGGTCTCACGAATAACAGTTCAGAAGTATGCACATGATGACAGTACTTGTGTCTGAATTTCCTCCAAATGCAATAGGAGGTCACGAGATGGATTTTGTGGTTTCTGTTTCTTTCTCTTTTTTTCTATGTCAGTATTTGACTATACAATAAGATTTCACGAGGTGGCCTTTGTGGCTTCTTTTTCTTTTTCTCTATGTCAGTATTTGACTATAAAGGACCCCCGCCCTCTCTGTGACCTTGAGGATGGTAGCGCCCTGACTAAAGGGTAAGGGACGTATGCTTTTTAAACTAGTGATATTAATCACGATAGAATACTAGAAGTAGTGACACATAGGCTAGCGGCCTTAATACTATAGAGCACAAAGGATTCACCCTTCTTTTTGAAACCACGTTTAACAGAATGTACGCGTGGTCTTCTAGTGGTAGTTATCACAGGCACCACACAGACCTTAAATGTCCAGAGCCTAACTAGATACAAACGACTTGATGTACGGTTAAGTTTTGTGAATTACTAATGTACCTTGTACTGTATTGTTCTTTACTTATTGTAGGAAACAAGAACAAGTGTTCCAACTACAGGCAGGTAATTATGATAGGACTTAATTAGTAATCCACCATACCTCTATCTAATGAGTTCCAATTGAAACCTTATATAGGTATTTTCCTAGGGATCCGTTGCCCTGACGAATGCCCCAGACCATCTAGGCTAATGTTAGTGGGCAGAAACATGTTGGCAATAATTTGGGGGTGAGACATTGTACTCCAATTCCCAAATGTCTTTTCGTTTTAAATCTTACCTAGCATTCCATAAATAAAGGTAATATTCCCCTGGGAACTCTAAGGTATTTTTAAAGTTTTCATCTGGATCCCATGTTTTATGGAGTTGTCCAGCAAGATTTATGCAAGAACTCCCTCCTAACTAGTCAATCTTCGAGGAGGTCGAGTCCGCCCGGGTGGCATTGTCCTACCAGGGTGGGGAGAGGATTCCTATGATGAAGCATGACACTAATAAGTGTGTGAGGTTTCCTCTCCCATTAAGGATGACTTCCCCATAACTTAGGAATCTGAGGTCTCAGCTCCAAAGTGGGCACACTTGCACCAGAGCCAATGCTCTGATGCTCTAGATACACCTTTGTTCTTTGTGTATCACTGACACCGTACAATTTTGTTGTGTTTACTGTTCGTGAAGGGAAGTACAGTGCCTTACCCTTGTCTTCTCTCAATTGTGTTTTCAGACCAATTTGTATTCCACATGGTTATCAGTCAAGGGTGATTGTAAGGTAACACCAGATGGGAGAGATATAACTCAAGAAGCACATGTCATGGTACTTCAAAAGAAGGCAGAAATGAAACAGAGGTTTGACAAAAGGAAGACTGATTCAAATCTAAAAGTCCATGATTTGGCCTCAATTAAAAAACCAAAAGCTGTATAAAAGCAGAATCTAAGTTTTCCCTTCCTGTTCTGGTAAAGAAAGTCAGCAAGGGTGCAGCGTTCCTTGCAGAAAAAGGTTGGTGGTCAAACGTAGTTTAGTGTGAGTGACCCCCTCAACAAGCTGAAATCATAGAGAAAGGTAAGAAGAAGAACCTCAAGAAAGAAGGTGACTTGTCCACTTTGTTAGAAAATAAGGATAGAAGGACTGATGATATTGTTAATTTCCATCAGTCAACTAGTGTAGTGAAGTAAACGAGTCAGATTTGCTTATGGGATCAGAGTATTGTGTGCCTGGTCCATCCATTCAATGTGATCCAAACACACAGGGCAAACGTTTAAGTTCTCAGTGCATAAATGATAATGAACCAAGAAATGATAATATGGTGTTGCAAGCCACAAATTATTTGAAAGTACCTGGTGAGTTTGAAGATTACATTATGAATTAAAGTTTTACCATTATAGTGAATATTCTTTTCTTTTTTTTATTACTTACTGTTATTTTAGATTCTGTCATTTTTTAAATTGTAAGGGAGAAGGTGGTATTGTATTGTAATATTGTAAGGTGTCCCATGCATGATGTAAATTCTGGAATGGTGCGATCACTGGCGCTTGGTTGAAGATCGTTCGTTCGCATCTAATGCACCGGTCGATCGATCGTCCAGTTCAGGTCCTGGATTTTTTTGTCTTGTTTTTTTTATCTCTAGCATGATTTTATTTTACACATCCTAGGCTGTTTGCAACTCATTATATGAAGGTGCTACTGAAGCAGCTATTAGCAGGACCGTTCCTCTGCTGCGGCTCCTCTCTCTCAGCCCCCCAACAAGAACCTTTTTCACAGGTCATAAAGCTCTGAAAGAGTGAGAACTGCTTGTCTTTCAGAGGGTTAAAAGTGGTAGTAAATTGGGCATCTCGCAACACATCTATGTGTGCTGCGAGATAGAAGCCCTGATTGCAGGGCAAACCTGCAAAATGCAGATAGTTCAGCCATCTTAAGCCCAAATAAATGGGGGGGTGGGGGCCGCATAGTTGTGATCTTAGTACAGAGCCCTTGGCAATTGCCCATGCTTAGCACCGGCCCTGCATCTTGATATACATAATGCAATTTCTTTTGTAGTTTTGAGTAGATCTAGAATAGTCTCAACAATCTAATGTTACATTATTAGATCAAGGCATTCATACCACCTACATGTGAGGGCCTATTTCTTTAATAAAGAAACACCCCATAGTTAAAGAACTAGTATTCTCCGGCTTAAGGTGCATCTGTCCCTCAGTCCTTTACTTTCATGTGATTTCCAATAAATGTCCTTAGATCCCTTATATAGAGAAAGGAGAGAACACTGATGCTCTCAATATATCACTCCTTGCTCTTCATAAATACTCCTAACACCAAATTTCTTAGCCCATCTGTTAGTCTTGCCTAACTAAAATTATATGTGAAAATTAATTTATGAAATGCAAATTAAATTTACATCCTTTCAGTCAGTAAGGTAATCAGACTTATGTTTACCAATTCTTCACCTTTATCTTTATAATCATACCACAGTGTACACCTTTACTACTTCCCATGTCGAAGAATATTTCTTAGTAACTTAAAAACTCCTTTAAAAATGAAGGATTACATATGTTGAATCAAAACCTGGGGTACGTAACTCACATGAACAACCAGCCACGTACCTTCATTTTTTTCCCCTGTTTTGCAATAACTTTCTTTATTAGAATGGCGAATTACATAAATGTAAGACCACTTATGTTCTACTTCTCTCTCATCTGCTTTTTAAACAAACCACATATTCTCACCTTCTTTTATCATGGCACAGTATAGGGCCGAGCCAACTCGTCAGTAATGTGCACCTACACTAAATTCATTGGTGCCTCCTTTCAAGCCTGCTTTTACTGTTCTTAATCAGGTTCACAGTCCTACACCTAGAAACGCCTTTAGTAACTGCTGAATACTCCTTTTACATCACAGTTTATCTCTGCCTACCGTGGATGCCTAGATGTGTCGCCACCATCACTTTTCAAGTATCACAATGCAGCAGCCATATTCGTACTATTTCTATATCCAATATTGTATTATTAATGACCTTTACACAACAGACCTATGCTTTGGATGTAGACTAGTATGCACCCTTCTTGTATGTCACCACAGTGAGTGTAATGCAGCAAGAGGTAGGATCATCTTCATTTTACACCACTGTGGTGAAGACCATAGGGATGTACATACGAAACCTGTGATCAAATATTTGAGTGTTTGCAACAGAATGCATTTGATCAAACACATATATATCAAGTCTTAACAGTCTTTCTCCTGTCAAAGTATAACAGCTACTCCAGCAAAGATTCAGCATTACAACACACTTGAGCCCTCACTCAATGAGGAGTTTTTGAACCCAGTCAAAACCTTAAAGAAGGCCAACCATTATCTGCTTCTCAGAATGCAGAATCTTCTACTTATACGCCTATCTGTCGTGAAAGGTAGAAGCAAAGGAAATGTCAGTCTTAAATAGCTGTGCTGAATCTGGCTCACACCCAAAGGTCACAATGTTTTCCCAAACTTCAACCGCATTTTTGAGTCAGTAAGAACATCTATAACAAACAGTTGTACTAAAACGTTTATAGTTTTGAAGACATCAAGTAGTTTTTTCACAGGACACTAGGATTGATTCACAACTATATTATCCAGTTTAAATTAGCACGTACTTTGCTATCCAGTGTAGTTGATGACTTTGTTGATGAAATAACCCACAGTCACCAACATTAGACAACTGTACATGATGATGCCTTTATGAGAAGCCAGTTATATATTTTATAGTATTGTAGCTGTACTGTGCCACCTTAATCATTGATTCAGCCCTTTCAGCACTCTAGCCTATTATTAGTAAATCAAGACACTGACTGAAAATTAAAGGATGTCGGGGGGTAGGAGGTGATCTCTACAGGAGAGAGAAACTTTGGTTGGAGGTATCAGAACTCTGAAACCAAGACTCAGGTACTTTGTGTGGACATTATGTTAATACCAAGAAACCTCTCACAAAGGACCTGGGGATTCTGGCCAATATTTAAAAATCTCTAAAAGCCGTAATCCCCTTCTTCCTGAGGCTCGGTTGGGAGATGGTGCTAATCTGTTTTTGTAAATCTTTTGACCTTTTTCTTCTATTGAGTGATTAGAGTAAATAGTATTGTGGTTCACTTATATTGAAGGTTTGTGTGCAAATTTCTGGCAGCTGTGAATTTTTAAGTCATGCCTCTGATGTGCTTTTCAGAGTGTGTGATTATGAATAGAGTATGAAATAAGTTCTCTCATCAGACAGATCTGGGATATTTTAATTACCTTAATGCTCACCGGTGGCAAAAATGTAAAGAGAAAGACATAGGTATTTTCCGGTTTATACATTTGGTCAAATAATATGGTTGGAATGTATTCCATTATGGTTTTCCGCATACCTGCCACTGATACTTTTGTTCATTGTGTTTGCTTGTTTGAAGATATAGAGAATAGTGTAATTAGATGACAAGGCAGGGAACTTGGTGAAACTTAATGATGGAATGTTGTTACCAAGGAGAGCTGAAAAAAATCATATTGATAAACTTATTCAAGATTAAAGGATTTTTTTCAATTTGTAGACCAGATGATTGTTGAGCATCTTTTTAGTTTTCCAATAAATAACTGTAATTACAGTAACAGAGATGAAGTTGGCAATATCAGGCTTGACTACAACTTGGAAACATGTTGCCTAAAATCCACAGCTGAAGAGGTATGGAGAACTGGACATTTTGGCTTGTGGCAAGCACCCCCGGTCTCAAAAATCTCCCGAAGCAGTTGTATGATGCGTTACTGAAAGTTTGTATTTGAAAGTTTTCTAAACGGTAATATGCAACAAACAGGACATAAAATGTGTGAGGCTAAAAACATTGTCAACATGTATTACTTTTAAATCACTTGTGAATCCTTTCTGATTGACCAACAAAACATGAAAAAGTGAAATGACCAATCAAAGACACTCATCTAAAGTAATTTCACAAGAAGAATGTTACCTTGTTGTAGATAACTTGCATTTGGCTGGGCACTCTGTAATTAAGTAAAAAACATAATCAACAAGGAATCGTCTAAAATGTTCTTTTGCAGCACCTTCTGTTGCATAACATGGCTACTGAAACGTTGACCTATAAATCAAAAATCCCCACGAAGGTCACCACATTTACCATTTTTTGACAAACGTATTTGTTATAAAATATTCATACATGTACATGTCCAGGACAGTAATGAGCAGAATTGAGAAGCTTCATCGTTTCACTTAGTATGTTTTTCTCGGACATCTCCTCAAATACAGATTTTTCTTAACTTTATATCTACCTACGTCGTCCTGTGACGTGAATTGCAGATTTATTCAGCATGGGCAAACTTATTAGCCATAAATCAGATTTGCTCAAGCCTGTTTACCAAAGTTTCTTGAACGCATTTAATTTATTGGTAATTTGAGTGCAGGGTTTGTTACATTTGCGGTGCTCGTTAGATCACTATCAGGCACTAGGTATTCACTGGAAGCAACATTGTAACCTTCAGGAGTTAATACATTTGTTAATTACTGGTAATCTTCATTACCCCGATTAGGAGTCCTCCTTGTCCCAGTCTGAGGGTATGACCTTCCCACAACAGCTATAGGATGTAAGTACTTTTTTATTTCTATGACTTTATTTTTTTAAAAAGACTCTTCCCCCTTCGCCTCCTCTTATTATGTTGACATGTTGCAGACCAGAAGGTGCAACCAGGGAGGAAGAGAGGGAAGAGGACTGGGGTGGAAAGGACCCCTTATTGGGCTTATGATGATTACCGATAAGTGACAAGTTTGTTACTCCCTCACGAGGTCCTCCTAGCAACTGAGGATATATCCAAGCTCAGAAAAACGAGGTTGCACCAACATAACAATTGCAATACACAAGTATTAGAACAGAAACAACAATTACTCATTGCTGTAGCTAAAACGTTTGACCCAAAATGTCCATCCAAATCATCACAAACAGAACGACGATAATGATTAAGAAAAGTATGGTGGGAAGACCATGTGGCCACCCGGCAAATTTCCAAGAGGCAGACAACCCCAGCCTTAGCCCAGGAAGTGGAAACTGCCTTAGTGGATCGGCATTGAAAATCAGGTGGAAGAGGTTCCCCCACCATAGAATATGGCAAAGCAATGGCTTGACAGACACATCAACTTAGGGTTTCAGTAGATACCTTCTTACACTTTGCTACAGAGCCATGAGAAATAATTAAGGGGTTTGACAATCAAAAAGGTTTTGTGCACTCCAAATAAATCAGAAGGGCCCTCCTGACCTCTAGAATAGAAGGGAGAGAAGCTCAAGAGGAATCCTGAAATACCGGCAAAATGACCTCCTGTGCAGAGTGAAAAGAAGAAGAAATATTAGGAATGAACTTAGGCTCGAACCTAATAACGACAGAGTCAGGGAAAAATTTCAGATAGGGAAAAACAGCAATGAGTGCTGCCTAATTCCCCAAGATGCCTAGCTGATGTAGCGGCCACCAAAAATACGACTTTTGCTGACAACCAGACACATTCTGCTGGTGAGACAACTGTGGCTATTGAAGAGGAGAGTGTGTGCAAGGGAGATGAAACATCAGGCCCTTGAATAGAGCCAGGAGAGGAAACCAGTGAAGCCTAGGCCAGTAGTAACCAATCAGGATCACCGGAGCCTTCTCTATTCTGATCTTCTAGAGGGCATTTGGTAGGAGGGGAATCTTAGGAAACTCCTGACAGACAAGGCGGAACTGAGGAGGAGACAAATGGTATGTCACTGAGGATGGCAAATTCCTGCTGAGGCTGTCTGCCCAGAAGTTTGTTTCCCTCAGAATGTAAACTGCTTTCAGACCCAGAACATTCTCCTCTGCCCAAAAAAAAAATCAGGGATGCAATCTGATTGAGGGACATACTCCTTGTACCCCCATGCCTGTTCAAGTATGCCCTTGCCACTTGATTGTATGTCCCAACAACCAAATGTTGTCCTTTTAAGAAGTCCTGAAAGGCAAGCAAGTCTTTCCTGACAGACATGAGATCTCTCCAGTTCGAGGACTGGTGACTCTGCCATTGTGACCAAAGTACCCCCATCTCCTGTTGATCCAGCACTGCTCCGCAAACCCAGATGCTGGCATCCGTCATCAAGAGCATAGGAGGCGGTAATTGGAAAGGAACTCCCTTCAACAGATGGTCCTGAACCAGCCACCAAAACAGGCCTTAAGCAATCTGACCTGAAAGGGGGATCATCTGTTCGTATTTCTGCGAGCTGGGATCCCATTGTTTGAGGGTGTGGTTCTCAATAGGTTTCAAATGAAATCGTTCCCATGGGACTACAGCTGTTGAGGCAGCCAATAGACCTTGCACTTTTAACCAGATTTTTGCAGAACTCAGTGAATGTGTCACCAAGTTCATTACACCCGAATGGAGAGAGCTCATTCTGTCCATCGAAAGAAAGGCAGCTCCCATACGAGTATCCAATCGAGCACCGATAAATGTCTTTTCTTGTGAAGGGGTGAGATGCTACTTTGACCGAATTACCAGAAGGCTGCAAACTTTCAAGGTCTGTAGAACTAGATCCACATCCTGGCGTGCCTTAAAAAGAGAAGGGGCAGTTAACAACCATTCATCAAGAGAGAATGGCTTAAAAAACAGGTTTTCTGTACCCAAACTGTTTGTTCTCTGTAACCTGTTTAAAAGGTTTTAACATTTTCTTACCCTCCGCTGCTTTTTCCACCATATCATTCAGTTCAGGGCTAAACAACTTCAGCCCCAAAAAAGGTAGCTTATGAATCATGGCCCGCCCAATTGCTTTCAACTCCTATGACTTCAACCACATAGTCCTACGCCCTCAGATGGAAGCACCTGCTGCAGATGTAGAAGCCCAAAGACTGTCAAAAAAGGAATCAGATAAAAATTGAGATAACATTTCTATATTAGGCAAAAGAGTAGTAGGATCCTCTTGTGCCTGAAGATCGTGAAATAAAGCATGGAAATCTTTAAGGAGAGCCTCCATAGCATATGCTGCATAAATATTTGCCCTGATAGCATACTTTGAAGCAGCATATGCCCTTTTTAAGGTGGTCTCTACCTTTTTATCGACAGAATCAGAGAGGACAGCTTCCTCTTAGGCCAAAAAGGATGAAGAGGACATAGATGCCAAAATAGCATTTAATTTCCGTGTTTGAAATACCCCTCCAACAAATAGTGTTTGCTAATAAAGTGTGGAACAGAAGGCTTATCAATGTCCTTCCATTCTTTTTGAAGCAAGTTCTGAAACACATCATGGAAAGGTAAAATGTACTTATTTAGTGTATTATATTGTGCCAGTAATTCATCCTCATGAAAAGAGGCAAAACTCAATAGGTCTCTAATATGTGGCAAAACCTCCCGAAGTGGATCAGATTGAATGCATCTTCCTTTTGAGTCATCTGGCTTCTTTGCATTCTCCTCTATTCTCATTTGTTGTGCGGAGACCTCTTTCATGGCTGTATCAATTGCCTCTATAATGAGGGCTTGCAGATTATATATATATATATGTATATATATATATATATATATATATATATATTTCCACAATGTGATCCCAATTGGCCGGCGCGCACAACAGCGGGTGCAGATGTAGGGGCCGGATCCAAGCCCTGTATTTAATTTTAAACAAAGGACGCTGCACTCTGGAGTCCGATATTCAAGTTTTAATCATGCTTACAACGATCCACCAACACGTTTCAGCCTCACAGGGCCTTTGTCACGGTTAGTGAGTCCTTCTTCTATTGCACTATATATACCAGCCACATTTAGCATTTAATGTGGCATTGTGGGTGATGTAGTGCATATTGATTGTTCACAACTTTATTTACAAGAAAAAGACATTGACTATTGTCTATTTTAATTAAGACGATGTTGTAGCCAGGATCATGAACAGTTTACTACTCTATCTGGAAATACCGATTGCCCCGTATTGTCGATCAATTGCTCATTGTTAAGCTCTCGTCATGTTTTACCCGCGAACAATGCTTTATATGCAATTTCTGGGTATAGTTTGTCATAGTATCATGAACTCCATTATATACAGCATTGTTCATTAGTTTTGATGTTTTTAACCAGCTATATGAGCAGTATTTTTCGTAGCAACTTCCATTGATGCAACATTCAAGATTATTAAGGATTCTCATTTAAACCTGTGGGTCACTGCTGAAATTAGCCAGTTTCAAGTATATTCAACTCATTCTTCCTGGGATGGTGGCACAGGGCCTGCCTCTTAAATCTGCTATGGTACTGCTCTCCTCTGATGCCATTTAATTCCGTTCTTCTTGTGTTGGACTGTTCTCCATCTGTATGGTTTAGAGTCTCTGTGCTCAATGAATGGTTTGCTGAAGACCGGGCTCGAGACTCATCTGCAGGACCCTCCAAACCCCAGGATGCATTGCCTCCATGTGGGATGTCAACTGATGCCGGGCCTCTTTCCTATTTTGAAGGGGTGTCCCCACCGCTATTTGAACACTTTGTCCCACAGAAATGTAGTCACCAGTCGAAACCCACTCCACTTCGGAAGGGTGAGAGCTGCCAGGCCCTGGCATACATTGATAAAACAACTTTTGAATGTGATGGGGCCAGCTGCTCTTGCAGTCACCAAAATGGCATCTTTTTGGTAGAAGTAATTAGCACGTTAGAATGTCATGCAAATTGTTTTCTCTGAGCATCGGGAGTCCTGTCCTGTGTGGGCAGCTGCTGGAATGATGTTCCCCTCTGCAAGTTCCGGTTGCACATGTGTGAACAGTCTCTTAATGTAGGTTTCAATGTCTCCATCCTCTGATTTTGATTTTGATATTTTGACGTCTCAGTCGTTTTCAAGGCCCTCTAGCTGTGTCTGCAAGTATAGATTCTATTCTTTCAATGGGACTAGTTTCTGGATTAGGGCTTCCAGCTCATCCTTCTTTACATTCCAGGACTCCCCTAGTAACCCTACTCTATGACCTAGAACCATCAATTCACGCTTAATATCTTGAGACGTCATTACTCAGGCATGCAATATCTATCAAAAACCTTGGTACAGCTCTTCAATAAAGGAGTGTGTGACTGGTGGTTCATATTTCATGCCTACGCCACTGCGTACAGGATCCCCCATAGGCACTGTGGGGCCAGCCTTCACGTGTGAAGCTGACTGTCGGGCACCTGCGAGTATTCCCTTCAACGAGGACTCCTTTTTGCTTTGGTTCGAGTCAACTCGAATTGCTCAGCACAATCACCTTTGGGCCCCTTGGGATGCAGACAACAGGCCCCACCGCCTTCCTACCAGCCCTGCCCTGGGTCCTTTTACTTAATGTGGCTAGGTGCGTGTTTAGGCAGGGAGACGAGATGAACATCTCTCTGGACACCACAGGTGCTCTGCGCTGTCAACTCTTCCGCCAAACAAAAGAACAAGCAGCATTTGATTGCCTGCTGCAGGATGAACCGCTATCTTCAGCATCATGCATTTCCTATCAGATTCCCCAAAGACTAAGACCTGCTGCTACCAAAGACTCCAAGTCGAGGGGCGGCCGGTCCCTTGCTCAGTCCCTCCCCCCAGGTTTCTCTGGTCAAAGGGATGAGGAGAAGTGGGGATGGAAGCTTCCAGGAATATCCTGTTATGAGCCCCAATGTACACCAATATAGGCCTAGGTAGCTGCACGACCTTTTTCCTACATTTGTCCTACCTTGCTCTACATAACGGCTCTGGTGGTGATCTTTTACCTACGAATAAATGTTGTGTGGTTTTCTTTGAAAACTAGCCTAATTTATTATGCATGAGGATTCTTAGTACCACAGCAGGATTACCATCTTCTGTATAATAACTCTGTACAAAAGTCACCGCTATCGTCATCCTTGGTTGACAGGCCCACATCACCATGACACATCTAGGTAGAACCCCTGAGGGTACCTTTGAGGTATATAAGCACCCAGTGGCGGTGCGTCCATTGGGGCGTTGGGGCATTGCCCCACTAATGCACATGGCCACAGCATGGTCACATTCTTCCTCGTTAACACTTCACCCGTTCACCGTCCTGACCTGACTCGAAATCGTGCCGGTCGGTCGCCAGGCCACGCCCGAGTCAGTCAGGACGCTGAAGGGGGTGGGGCAGCACTGCAGGGTTGGGTTTGCGTGTTTGACTGGCAGCAGGCAGTGCACATGTTCAGGTTTGGGCTGGTCATTTTTCTGACCAGCCCGAACATGCGCACTAGTACTAGCCTGCAGTGCCGGTGAGCGTCGAGCGAGAGCGAGGGTTGCTAGTGGCCAGTGGACGCAGCCCCCGGTCTCCTATGGGCGGGGACAGTCCCTGCTCAAGCCATTCCTGGCGCTGCTGGAGCAGCGTCTGGATTGGCTGAGAGCGAGGGGTTGCCACTCCACGCAGAAGACGTTGAAGGATCCAACGCGGACCCAGACGCAGAGGCGGCACGGACCCGGTGGTAAGGTTCTTTTTTTACTTTATTTTTTAAACACCCCCTGTCCCCCACCCGACCCCCCCGCGAGTATTACTGGCCGCGACTGGTGCTGAGCTCAAGGGGGATGCATCTGTACAAGTTGGAGTGTGGTGTACAGCGCTGAGGTTTAGGAAAAAAAACTGACTTTGGTGGGGAATGCCTGAACCTGGACTACGTTGTCTCTCTTGAACCGGTTGTGTGATGCCTTGCTGTTTCATCCTGCCCCAAGTTCTTTTGGAAGTTAAGGGAACAGAGAGTAATTGGGCCGGATACGCATAGATGACGTTGAGTGGTACGGGCAGGGAGCCGAGTGCCAAAGGCTGGGGCTTCTAGTTGGTTGGCTTGAGGCCGGTCAGAGCTGCTTGTCAGTGAGGCACAGACAGCGCCAATGTGCGCAGAGGTGAAACCGTGCATTCTCCCCAACAGGGACGGTGGTACTGTTAGGTGTTTGCTTTGTGGTAGAGTGTGTTTTACTTGCGGTGCTGGTGGTGGGCTGCTCCGGGTGGCACGCTCCTGCGCCTTACTGGAGCAGGATTGATCGCTGGTGTGGTTGACCCTGCTGCTCTGATGTAGCTGGTCTCTCAGTGGGTGGCGCGGGGTGGTGTGCACCCTGTATTATGTGATGGTTTGTGCGGTTGTCTGCTCTGAGGTAGATGGTCTCTCGGTGGGTGGCGCTTGGTGGTGTGCACCCTGTCTGACATGGTGGTTTCTGTGGTTGTCTGCTCTGAGGTAGATGGTCTCTCTGTGGGTGGCGCTGGGTGGTGTGCACCCTGTCTGACGTGGTGCCGCATGCTTGATTCAGATTGAGAGACCGTCGTATAGAAATACGGTCTATATGACAGAATTCGGGAGAATTGGCGCGTTTTGCATAGGGTATAATGACAGAGTGACGTCTTAAAATATAATTTTCTGGTAACTGCCTTTGAGTTTGCTTCCTCTTCTGACGGGTGTCCACAACAGGGCCAGCCTAGCACGTGAGGATCTAGCTGTGTTGGGGGGCTGGGTGCCTGAGGCCGGAGGAGACCCCTCTTCCCCCCTCCTCCCCCCAGTGGAATTTGAGCACCTGAAACGCCCTGTGTGCCTCGCCACCACGCTCGGAGACGCGCACACCCGCCTTGCACAGCACTTGCTGCCTGTTTTTTGCTCAGAATACTGGGATGAATGATACTTTGCTGCCCTAGACAGTCATTGCGTGGGGTCCCCAGGTTTACCCTTTTTCGATCGGGCCAGGAGTTTCAGCCACGTGATGGCAGCCTGCTCTGTGAGACGTGATGAAAATGCACCTTTCCTGTCAGAGAGATGCACCTTTCGAAATGACTGATTTATTGTTGCAAGTGGACGGGTGCCCCATGAAAAGGCATCTCCCTGTCTGCTGTCATAACCATGTAGGCAGACAGACAAAGGGAAATACGGCAGATAGAAATGCGACTGTGCTAAAAGGGCATGGAAGAGGAAACAGAAGAGAGAAAAAAGAGAGAGGTAAGAGGGGAGGAAAATACTAATTGGGGGAAGGATAGGGGAGCAAGAAAAAATCAGTCAATGAAGGGAAGCAGAAAGAGTACCAGAGAGGAAGAGGACAGAACAAAGAGACGTGTTAGAGGGACGTGGGAGAAAGGAAGACCAGAGGAGAAAGAGAAGGAAAAGGAACAGAGGAAGAGAAGAGTAGGAGGAGGAGGAGAAGAAAGGAGGGGGCTGGACTGGCTGACATCCATGCTTTGAGTTTTTGGGGGGAGGTTGATGCACATTTTCTTATTCACAGCCAGCACAGAACACTGGAAAACAATAGCATACATTTTAAAGGGCTAAAGTTGTCATGCAGAACAATTTACATATTACAGTAACTGTTGAACAAAATAACGCAAGAAGATACGGGGCGGTTTTTAATATGTTTAATATTTCAAGACTATACGTTCCCACTGCTTAATAAGCCTTGCTTTATCGCTGCATTCATTTGCTTTAAAATGCACCATTTGAAAATCTTTTTTAAATTTCTTTCTCAGGAGAGGGACTCTCCCTAGACCCCAGGTTTGTCCATTGAACTTGTTCACATCACTAACTAGTATTTTCTATTGGAAAGGGTAGAGCCAAAGCAGTCTTGCTTAGTACCCTAGCCCTCTTCAGAAGTCCGACTTGCTTGGCAACCCAGAAATTCTCTGAAATAATGTATGAGTTTTCTTTTATGAATGCCTAGAAGAACTGAATTTTTAGTCCATTTATCACAGAAATAGTGCTGAAAATCGCACCAAAAAGATGCCATTTTTTTAAAAATTCTTCACGGGGGAGAACCCCCCCGAACCCCGCTAATTGCCGTCGGGCTCGCTCGCTGCGCTCGCATGCGTTCATTCGTTCTCCATACGCCCCACCAGTTTCAAATTCCACCAGCCGCCACTGTAAGCACCACATCTTCGCTGGGCAAACCAGAGGAGAAACTTCCATGCTGACACCAGACACTGAGATTCCTGCATGCAGAAACACCAGCACGCAGTGGTCTGACATCCCTTGCGGAGTGTCCAACTTGAGACAAAGATGGGGTTCTTCGTTCTCTCCCATAAGGTAATGGGGATGGCTCTTTCCTAGGGGATTCTTGGCTCTACACCTACATACATACATGCTAGGTACACTTAGGTACACTTAGTTAGGGTTCAGTGGCGACTCGCCGAGGGAGCGGGGCGGGGCGGGGAGGGGCAGGGTGGGGGGGTAGTGGACACGGACTTACGACGGACAGAACTCCCTCTGAGTTCTGTCAGTCGTATGTCCGAGTTCACTACCCCCATCCTGCCCCCCGCCCTGCCCCACCGCCCCGCACCACTCCCTCGGCGAGCCGCCACTGTTAGGGTTAGTATCTTAGAAGTACGCATGATTACTTCCATGCATCTATATGCCTGCATATATTCACTGTTTTAGCACCATGGTAGAATTCTACCTTTTATATACGCTGTTGGTGCTTGTAATCATATATATCTCTTTCTGTCTAATGGTTGTCGCAGCACACGTATTTTATACTAGAATGGCGCTGGTTAAATAAATGCTTAGTCTGTGTATCTTTCTGAGGCCAAGTGAGCACGAGTGACTGAGCGAAAAGTTCTGTACTGTTTCCACGATCCCTGAGGGGTCAGGGTTGTCATGTTCGATAGTTGCCAGAACTATTCTTTCCTTGGTAAGGTTGGGGAGCTTATAGTGGCACTGTGAGATAGCTGGTTGACAGACTAACATATCCTTTGGGGGTTTCTGGAACCAGTCTGGACACCAATCCTTTAGTTTATGTGGTCTAAACGTGCAGATCCTATACAGATTTATAGGAACTACATGACAATCCAAGGGGCCAAGGTTTGTGTTTGCAAGTTGAGAAGCATAATTTTGGCTCCACCCTTTCACTTCACTACTATGTCATATATATGTGCATGTAGTACCGTATATTAAGGTTGATTCGCTGTATAATACAGAATTTACATGACTGTGCACACTGTTTTCCTTAGAGTGATACCAAATTGCAGTTTTCATACATATCTGAATTTCTGTAGTTTGAGTAATTTTTTTTAACTCTATATATACTCACGTATTCATTTGAATAGTATCCTCAATTTATCTTATAACTATATATGCATCCATAACCATGCATTTAAAATGTGTATCGAAGTGTTTTGCCACATAAACTTGACCAAAGGCCTTAAGCATTTGGACTCTAATGTCTAACCTTCAATGTGAAATTTTGGTTGGTTGCAGTGTTTTCTTCTTCCTTGCAGGTGTGTTCACATGATCTCATAGTTAGAGAAAGGCAAATTGTGTATGAGAGATAGTGAGGCTTTGGAGGAGAACGTTTGGCAAGTACAAGAGGTGATAACAAACAAGGCGAGGACCCTAATTCATGGAGACTGGAGGAATTCAAGGACGTTCTGATGTTCAAACCAAGAGATAGGAGTATCAAATAAAACAGTCAAGTTTTACTGTGAGAATGTGGAAAAGTACTGAGGCATGTGATGCAGGATCTTGAATGCTCTGGAAAGTTTCAATAAGTGGTGGCACTTAGTTTTAGGCAGATTCCGTTTTAGAATCAGAGGGGTGCAGACCTCTTTACTATATTTCTGTTGTTTGGCTTTATGCTATACATTACTCCTGGTTTTGGAGAACTTCTGCAGAGGTTTCTGCAATGCTGTCACCTTCCTGCTTTACTGTACCTAAATAAGGTTTACCCCAATTAGTGCTACTTAATTTGGGCTTATCTTAGGAAATTTAGATTTACTCACGTATAAGCAATGCAAGAGGGTCGGAAATCTTGTACTGATCAACAAATCTTATTCCTTATTTTCTATATTGCTATTACTGAATTCCTTGTATACTTTATGATACTGAGGTTAAACTTTGTCGGAGGATTTGGTCTGCCCGTAGTGATTCAGTATTTTTACAATATTGTCTTGAGACTTGTATACATTAGTTTGGCTTTGAATTTGTAATAAACCTACATTTATTCTCATTTATCGACTTTTGGGTCTTCACTGTGTAGCCAAATGGGTTACACTGTAAATTGAACTTTTGGATGTTGTTAACTCGTATTTATTTCTCAGGCATCTTAAAAGGTCCATCGCTGGAAATTTGGATATTTGGCTCAGTGCTGAGGAACGGATCAGACCCGCTGCCCATGATGTTCCAGGATCCCCCGAGTTAAATTAATTTGTCTTTTGGTGATCAGGGCTCCCAAACATACTTCTGGAGGGGCCTCACAGGGGCAGCTACCATCATACTGCCCCTGGCTGCGGCCGCATTTCACAGGCCTCAAGCTGCCTCAGCTTCACCTTGGACGGACCGAAATCCAAGCTGTGATGAGAGGCTGGTCCACAGTGCAATCACCACTCCACTGGCCTTGCCCTCCCCCATGCTAGCCATAAGGATGAAAGCTATGGGCACCCAGGGGCAAGCCTCTCACCTCGCCACTCACTGTTTCCATACTACCACCAACATCCATGTAGATGTTGCAGCTTTTGGATGAAAACCTGCTGCTCATACCAATCTCAGCCCAGAAAAGATTGCCAACACTGCAGCACCAGTGTAGGGTGGCGCAAAGGCCCTAAATTCATGAGGGGGGTTTCCGGAGCAGCCTGCCAGGACAGCCGATTCTGAAGAGTCCGAGTGGAGGAGAGAGGCGCGTGTCCTACTGTTCCAGCGCGATATTAGCAAACAGCATTCATACACAAAACACTCACTTGGGCCCATACATTCATACTACGCTAATACTTACGCTGGGTTTTATCAGTTGTTACTCTTTATCAAAATCCATGCTACCAATTACCTTCTGAATGAAGAGTAATGACTTACCAATGAATCCTTTGCTAATTGGGAAGTTTAAAATGAGTGACATTCATTATAGTACGTAATCCTGAAATAACCACTGAGTCAGGAAGTTTTAAAATGTTTATCTAAAGATTTAGCAGAGTAAATTACAGAAAACACATGGTACTTAATCGAAATACCCAAGATGAAGCATAGAATAATTATTGCTAATAAATGACGGTGTTTAAGGGAAAGGAGAGAATAGAGACAGCAGCGCAACTAAAGGTTGCATTATATTTACCTAAGTGCGAGAACCAAACCCCTTGCCAAGGAGTTGGAAAGAATAGGACCCAGGAAGGATGAAGAGCAAAGACCTCCTCCAGGATCAGGACAGGACCGGTGACCTCTCTAACGACGCCTGCGTCGTTCCCCTCTCTGATACTCGACTTCTCCTCGATTCTCCCGTGCCTTTCTTCTAATGGACTCCGCCGCCTCCTCCTCAGGACCTCTCTGGACAGCGATTCGGTCTGCAATCGATCAGCTTGGCAGTCTGGAGCTAAGAGCGCTAGTCTTCTGTGCGCACTCTGCGGTCTGAGCTAGAAGCTAAACTAATTAGCTAATTCTATAGCTCTACGACCATGTACGACCATGTACCTCCCCTTAATGTTGCTAAAGTATGGGGCCACAACTTCTGATTGGACAGGGACAGAGGATTGGATTCTCGTACCATATTGATTTGGCTTAAATTGTAAAGCCTATTGTCTCTAAATTCCCACCCATTCAATTTAATACATTTGCTTTATTTCCCACCCGTCTCACGACAAATTTTATACATTCTTCTTTTACAAAGTATCAATGTGTAACAGGAAAGGCAAAGTACAGCATCTTCGGCCATTAGGTCGTGGCCTTGGACGACGTCCAGGTTGACTTCATTTGGCAGGCACACAGGACACATGCGCAGAACCATTTGCCGCTCGAGTTTCAGGTCACCAACCCAGGCCCAAGTTTACAAACTAATAAAAGTCAAAGAAGAAAATATTAAAATCACAAATAAAATGTTTCACTGTATGCCCACATTTTCTACTCTATTCCCATTTAATTATAATACTGTCCCACATTAGTAGCGTTAAGAAAACGACAATTTAATAATGACATGAGAGCAAGCTGAAGCATGTGAAAACATCAAGCAGCCATTTTAATACACACTGCGCAGAAGCAGAAATTTCCCACCAAGCAAAGAGAGACGTCACAACACGTGATATGGTTGAGACATGCGCAGATAGTTTCCCACGCTTTAGCGGCCATTTTAGATTACATACAAGCGTTATTCATTAGTAAAACACATAGGCAAGCATCCTTCCCTTTCGTGTAGTGTATGCAAAGGTTAGTATAAACAATACAAGTTTAATAAATTAATACTATGAGGAGGATTGTATACAAGCAAGTTTCGTTTATGAAACCTTGCTCCATCAATCCCCTCTTGATGGCGTTTCTGAGCCATCAAAATACTACCCACAATGAGATGCCAACTTCTAGCAAATTACTTCATTCTCATTCTTACACTTTCCATTTTTGCCATCCCCTTTCAATTTCTTGTATAATTCACTTCTCCACTCTTCAAGTTCTATTTCATCAATTTTTCGCTTCTTTCCTCTACCTGTTACTTTATATGTTCCACTCTTTCTACAACATTTGCACCATATTGTTATTGCCAATATTATTATTGCTATCCCTGCTAAGGGTACTAATATTTGACCTATAAGTCCTTTTCCTATATTAGCAAACCAGGTACCAATTGACGCAATACTATTTGTCAATCTTTCCCATACACTATCAACTTCCAGTGGTTTAAGTTCCTTCTCAAGTTTAGTTATATTCTGTATATACGTTCCAATTTCTGCACTCTTATCAGGAATATAAGTGCAACAATGTTTCGTCTTCAATAATTTACAGACTCCACCCTCTTTTGCCAATATTATATCAAGAGCAAGTCGATTTTGCATCACCATAGATCTAATCGCAACCATTTCCGCATTAATCATTAGAAAACCTCCAGCAGTATCCGTTGATAAACGATCAACCACTGTAGACAATTTACATATTTTCCTTGAGTTCAGAATTATTCCCACTGAAGGTATCAATGCACCAAATATATCACCTACAATTTCTGAAAAACTAGCTCTTTTACTACGTATTAATTATCTATTGTTTTCATTGTTCCCAGTGTTTCTTTTTACGTGGTATATCTTTGGAAATACTATTTCAAAATAACAACTACCATACCACCGTGCAGGAAGCCTAAAGTAAGCCTTATTCCCACACACATAATAAATTCCAGGAAAAACTGAATCTGTTCCTCCTTTGAGTCCCCAACCTCCAAGAATTAAAAATTGTGTTCACATTCACTGGTACCGATGAAAACATTGTTATATTCAGTCTTTAACCTATGAAGACAAATTTTTCCTGTCTTTACAAAATCCAGAGCCATAGCAGCTTGAGCCTTGCCAGGTGTGTAACTCCCTTCTTTCTCCGCCCAAGGTGGCAAATGAGCCTTATGCTCAGAAGCTTTCTTTGGAAATCTTGTCTTCTATCTTCTACTAAATTCAAAAATATCTTTTCTTCTTCAAGTAAAGAACATGTTAGATTGTGTCTATGTGCATGTGTTATGTCTATTAATTTCATTGTTAAGAAAAATTTCCCCATAAACTGTGCGTCTTGACTACTACGCACTGGGTTCATACTCTTGTGAACCGGAACCTCAGAAAATATCACATCTAAGTTTGAATAATAATACTGAAGTCTCCCTGTTCTATAAAATAAACTAGACAAAACACTACATGATATGCCATATGTCAGTGGTAAGTGATGGTATGTTAATCCTTCTGCTACTGATTCAGGTAACTTCATACAGACATAACAATTGCTAACTTCCATTGTGTCTACATATTGAAACAATAACTTTGTGAAAACGTTTAAACTAGTGTCGTTGTCAGCTACTTCATGATGAATTTCTGGTTTATTCTCTGCCATTAGTTCTACTCTATTGCCCTTCATGTTTGCTGTCCTCTCCTTAGTTTCATTATTAATCTTTTTATCTATTATCATAAGGTAAGGAACTGCTACAATCAGGACTAACCATACTATAAGCACCATTACTAGACTACATATGCATATTGCACAGCATCTTCTACAACATCTCTGTTTTGGTCTCCCAGCAACTCTATCGTCAGGCATTTTCGACAAGGAAGATCGCTCTTCTCATCTATTTCCTCTTTTTCTTTATAGGATTCTTTTGCTTAGTCAAGGTGGTCTTGTTTCTTTTTCGTACGTCAGTTCTGTACTTGTTCCTTCGTCACCACTTTCACTTGACTCTGAGCTTTCGAAATCTTCAAGAATGATGTAAGTCCAGTCAGGACCCTTGAATTTGTTATTCACAAGTTTCAGTCTTTTACTTCTTCTTTTCTCAGTCTTATTTTCTTGTTCAGTTTGACTTGTTACTTCATTTACTTGATCTGGATCTTCACTTCTGGTTGTTATGTGGTATTTTACTCTTTTAATGACACTCGGCCAATGATCTCCTTTTCTTGTTTTCTTTGTTTGCACTGTTTCTTTATCTTTGTCTTCACAAATCTTTTTATTTTCACTGCTTAGTACTGTTTCGTGTTCTGCAATTACTGTGTTTCTTGTTTGTTCTTTTTCAGGTCTGATTGGTTTCTCCGTAACAGCTCCACTGTGAGTTTCCAATAACTGACCTTGTTCTTTAATTAATTCTTCATGTTTTTCAAGGTTTTCTTCTTCTGTACACTCTTCTTGATCTAACTTGTTCTGATCAGGGCTTATTGCACTGTGAACTTCTGCAGCCTGACCGGATTCTTCTAAACCTGTCTGTCCCTGCTCAAAATCTATCAGATCTTCATTGCTTTGAGCCCAGTTTCCTTTCCCTATCTGCTCTTGTTCAGGTTCTCTTATTGTCTCTTCTTCTTGTCCCTGAACTGCTTCTTCTTCACCTATCTGATCTTCTTCAATTTCTTCCAAATTTGTTTGACTTCTTGTTCTGTGGTAAACTTCGGAAACTTCTACCACCGGTATCCAGTCCTGACTTGTGCTCGGCTGTTCTTCTTCAGCTTATCTTGATTCTCGAGCCTGAGATTCCTCGGATGGGCAACCTTCAGCTTCCTCATTGATTGATGCTGTCTGAGGATTTTCTTCTTCAGGATCTGGTACTCTTTTGGTGTGGCTTACGTGAATCCAGTTAGGAAATCTTGCACACTTCACTGCTGTGTTGGTGGTTAGTATGACTTGACAAGGACTGCTCCATCTGGGTGATAGACACGTTTCTCTGGTGTGATTCTTCACTACCACCCAGTCACCAGGATTCAGATCATGTTCTTGTTCGGGCTGCCTGGAAACTGCGTCTTCTCCAACCTGGTGAGAGACAGAACGCACTAGGTCAGCCAGTCCTTTACAATAGTCCAGAACCATATCATCAGATATATTCAGTAGTTTGTTTGTGGGAACATGTGTTTGTCTCATTGCTCTTCCCATCATTATTTCGTGGGGGCTCAATCCTGTGTTTCTGTCAGGTATGCTTCTGAGTCCCATTAAAACAAGTGGCAATGCATCTGGCCATTCTAATGATGTTGAGGCACACATCTTTCCCAATCTTGACTTTATAGTGCCATTCAATTGTTCAACCACTCCAGAAGCCTCTGGACGATATGCACAGTGCAGTTTCTGTTGGATTTGGAATGTTTCACCGATTATTTGGATCACTTCACTGTTAAAATGTTTTCCTCTATCTGATTCCAAAGTTACTGGGAAACCAAACCTAGGAATAAGCTCTCGTAGCAACAGTTTTGCGACTGTAATGCTATCATTTCTTCTGGTAGGGTAATCCTCCACCCACTTTGAAAACAGACATACTATGACTAGTACATATTTCAGCCCTCTGCATGGTGGTAACTGTATAAAGTCGAACTGGAGTCTTATAAAAGGACCCTCTGCCTTTCCAATTTTTCCAAACCCAATTATTGTTTTCCTCCCGGGATTGTGCATCTGGCAAGTTAAACACCCTTGGCAAAGACTCTCTGCAACCGCCCTGAACTTAGGATTATACCAGTTTTGTCTGAAGAGCCTAATCATTGCATCTCTCCCTATGTGTGTGTCTCCATGATGCATTCTAGCCATTTGTGAGAGTAGACAATCTGGCATGACTGGTCTGCCATCAGCACTGATCCACACTTCATCATCTCGTCTCTGGGAACAACCTACTTTGATCCACAAATTCTTTTCACTTTCATCCACTTCATCTTGCAGTCTTTTAACATCATTCCATGTTTCAGGCGGCATGTACAGCATAAGTTGGCAGCTGATTCCCATTCTTTCCACCCTCTTATTGACTGACAATCTATTTTTGGCACAATGTTGAGCCACCAGATCTGCGTATCTGTTGCCGAATACCACCCAGTCATCTCCTGACTGATGTGCGGCACATTTCACCACAGCCAATTCTTTTGGTGATTGTATTGCTTCCAGCAATTCCTTTACAAACTGTCCATTTTTAATGGGGGATCCTGAAGAAGTCAGGAAATTCCTCTGCATCCATAGTTGGCCAAAATCATGCACAACCCCGTAACCATATTGGCTGTCTGTAAATATAGTTAAATTTTGATTCCTCCCAAATTTGCAGGCTTTTATCAATGCAATCAATTCAGCTACTTGTGCAGATTTGATTCCTGGTAAATAAGATGCTTCAACTATTCCAGTTAATTCACATACCGCATAGGCAGCAGTTAGTTTACCGGCTTCATGTCTTTGACATGAACCATCAACAAATAGCTCCCTGTCTGGCTTTTTAAGAGGCTGTTCCTCAATATCTGGGCGTGGTTTTGTGCATAATTCCGTAATCTGTAAACAATCATGTTCATCTTCTTCGTCATCTTTAATTTTCTCATGATATGGGTCTGGTAGTAAGGTTGCTGGATTTATTATAGTACACCTTACCATGGTCACATTTTCAGCACCCATTATGATTCTTTCGTATTTAGTCAGCCGACTAGGAGTAAGATGCTGAGTTCGTGTTCTTGTCAACAGAATCACAACCGCATGTGGAACATACACCTTTACAGGATGTCCCATCACAATTGACTCACTTTGTTCAATGCTCAAACAAGTAGCCGCCACTGCTTTTAAGCATCCTGGCAACGCGGCTGCTACTGGGTCTAATGTAGCAGAGAAATATGCTATAGGACGTCTTTCTAATCCATGTCTCTGAGTTAAGACAGAAAGTGCACAATTTTCTCTCTCATGACAGAACAATGCAAATTCTCTTTTATAATCAGGCATGCCTAAGGCAGGTGCTGAACATAGGGCATTTCTCAATTTTACAAAGGCTTCTACACTTTCATCCTCCCACTCAACAGGGTCCTTTGCTTACTTTTTTGTCATGTTAATTAAGGGCTTAGCTAACATGGAAAATCCTGGTATCCATTGTCGACAGTAACCTACTATTCCTAGGAACATTCTTACTTGTCTTTGGGTTACAGGCATTTGCATTTTCTTTATTAAAGTTACCCTTTCAGCTGTTACTCTTCTTTTTCCTCTCTCAATTTGATGTCCCAGATATTTAACAGCTGTTGTACAGAATTGCAATTTTTCAGGTGAGACTTTATGTCCTTCTTCTGCCAAAAGATTTAATAATGCTTTGGAATCAACAACACAGTCCTCTCTGGTATTCGATGCCACCAATAAGTCATCGATATATTGGACTAAGACTGAGCTTCCTGGCATCACTAGTTTTTCAAGGCACTTTTTCAGTATCTGGTTGAAAATAGAAGGACTTTCTGTGTACCCCTGAGGAACACGATTCCATACATAGACCTTGTTCTCAAATTTAAATGAAAAAGATATTGGCTGTCTGGATGCAATGGTATTGAAAAGAACGCTTGACACAAATCAATTACTGTGAACCATCCTGCACTCCACGGAATCTGGTATAGAATTACTGCAGGATTTGGTACTAGGGGACAACATGGTTCTACAATCTTATTTATTTTCCTCAGGTCCTGAACAATCCTATATTTTCCACTAGGTTTCTTTAATCCCATTATTGGTGAATTACATGGGCTACTCATTACTTCTTTTAGTATGTTTTATTCAACCATTCGATCGATTTCTTCAATGACTCCTGCTTTTACTTCTGCACTCATTCCGTATTGTCTGGTATTTGGAAAAATTGCACCTTCTTTTACAGTAATTTTAACTGGATCTATTTTAGCCATAAGTCTTACTTCCTTTCCGGTGAAATCCCATACTATGGGGTTTACTGTACCTTTCAATTCTTCTGGCAACTCATCTTTTGTTATTAACGAAAACATCTCATCCACTTCTGTACCTTGTTTTGCAATCATAATTTTATATACATGATCTGCATCTGGTGTCTGAACTGCCACACCATCCGGTGTGCAGAAAATTGTACAATTCATCTTGCACAACAAATCCCTACCTAATAAGTTTACTGGACTAGAATCACACACTACAAAATGATGCATTTCTCTGAAATTTCCGATTTTAACTTCCATGGGTTCGGTAAGAGGTGTTCTAATCCGCTGATTAGCTACCCCCACTACTTGGATATTTTCACCAGAGAGAGGAAGGTCTGGAATGTCTGCTGTTCTCACAGTAGACCGGGTAGCACCAGTGTCCAAAAGGAAAGTAATATTATTACCTTTCACATTCCCTTCAACATATGGACCTGACTGATCTACCTGTAAGGATGCGCCAAGTATGCACTCCTTCTTCCCCTCTCCTAGGCACCGTCATGGATTGAATTGACAGAAATAGTCCTGCAAAAGAAATTGTGATGTCATATAATCATTCTTACCACTTCCTCCTTGATATCCGATGTCTGTACCATGCTTTGCTCTGCTTACATTACCCTGAATAGGTGCAGGTGGCAACTGACTGAGGATTTACACCCTGCTGTGAGTCATTCTGCGTCTGTGGATTTAAATTTTGATTTGGGCTATTATTATTCCAGATCTTTTTACATTCATCCTTCCAATGCCCCAATTTTCCGCATCCATGACAAGGAAATTTCTTTTTAGCTTCTTCTCTACTCATTCGTCCTCTAATTTTTCCACCATTCCCAGTATCACCATTCGTTCCAGAATCTTTTCCTTGATTTTCACTCTGATTTTCCAAATTGATTCCCTGTTTCTCAGCCATTTTCACCTGTGCCCACATCACTTTTTCCTGCAATTTCTTGTGTCTATCCTCAATATCGTCTCCACAATATTTTGCATACTTCAAAATCTCATCAATGGGCTTCCCTTGCCAACAAAGCATATGCTGTTTAATCATTTGACAAATTTCTGGCTTTAAACCGTAAACAAACCGGTACACAAACTGACATATTCTTGTCTCCAATGTCCTCAAATCCACTATACTGTTTAAATACCTGCAATAGACGCTCATAGTAGGAATGTACTGATTCATTAGCTTCTTGGGTAGTTCGATCTATTTTTACCCAATCTGTTTCTTTCGGTGGTATTTTTCCCTTCAGGTAAGTTATCACCTGCTGATACTTTTTCATCACATCATTTGAGGGGGCACCTGTCTTCGGATCTCTAGGATATTTGTCACTTGGCCAATCCACTGTGATTTTGCAATCTGTCCATAAATCGGCAGGTACCACTATATCAAACAAACCATCCAAATCCTTCAACAGTACCTTCGACACCTTCACAAACCTGTCAACCTGCTTGTACCATTCAATTGGTTTTTCTCTCAATTTTGGAAAATCATTCGTAAATGACAAAATATCCTGTCTGCTCCATGGGACATGTACATATCCTCCTCCCGCAACTTCTCGCATTGGATACATTTGATCTGCTTTCCCTGTTTCCTTCATCACATATTCAGATGCTGTTCTACTTGTTTGTGCTTCTTCCTTTTTCTTGGCCCACCTAGTTCTCCATTTATCTAGGTCTCCCCATTTTTGCAAAACTAACAATTCTCTTATTTGCAATCTTCTTCCAGAGGCATTCATATTTTCTAAATCTTTGTCTGAAAATTCTGCTCTATAGAGTTTCTGTAGTACTTTTGATCTCCCTATTTCTATTCCCATCTGTAGTGCTAAATTGGATAATTTTTCATGGAATATCCTTACATTTCTGGTGATACTTCTGCACAGGAACAATAATTCTTCTTCATCATAGGTATTTAAGCGTTCTAGTCCTACATTTCCTGCTATTATTTCTTCTAATTCGATTTTTAATTTATGAATGTCCATTATTTTCGGAGGTGTGCACTGTTTAACTGACCCTTGCACCCATCTTTCTAGATCTTCAGGTGTTACTATGGTGTCACTTTTTGCTCCCGATGAAGTTATTAAACTTACATCTTTTGAACATCCAGGTACATCTTTTCTAGGAGTGCTATTTACAGTACCTCGAATAGGCAAGTCCATGAGTGATATTGTGGATTCACAGTCACTAAATTGATCCTCAATTATAACTGGAGCTTCAGGTTTGGGATTATTCACAGGAGTAGGTGTAAGTATCGGTGGAGGACAGCTTCCCGTAGTACCATATAATGGAACTACTGGACCAATTGTTACAGGTATGGTCAACGAATCAGGGTGTACTTTTATCTGAGTTATTTTCTGTATTAATTCTGTTCTGGTCTTTTCTAGGGCTTCTTTTTCTTTGTCATGAAGTATTCTACTCGGGGTGAATTCATGCATTACCTGTGGCACTAATGGAGTTTTTGGTGGTGCACTTGGGGTGCATCCACTTGTCCCTTCCTGATATGGTGGGGGCTTTCTTAACATTTCCTCCATAAATTCGTCTTCAGACTCCTCATTTCTCATTAAATGTTTTGTCCTTTCTGTGCACTTACTTCCTAATTTCTCCTCTGCTGAAAACAATGGATATAATCCTTCTGTAATCATTGCCCTTCTCCATTGTTTCATCTGACCGTTCCTAGACTCATGTAGGTATCTGGGGAAAAATCCTGGATAACCACTATTACTCCTAGATCGGTCCCGCTCAAATGCCTCGGTTTCCCATTCTTCTAGAGCTTCGTACTGGGTTAATCTAGGTCTGGGTTCTAAGTCATTCATCCTCAATCTCAAGTTTTGAAGAATTCTTCCATTGAAGGTACCATTCTCGGGAAATGCTAATATTCCATCATTTTTGGTATATTCTATCCAATTCTCCATCCATACACAAGTATGATAACCTCTCTCCATCATCATAAATGAAGCGGGCGTTTTAGCTGGTGGAATAATAATTCCTTCTCTAGTTTTGATTGGTTTGTCCTTTTTAAAATAATTCTTGATCTTTTGTAAAAAATGACATTTTTCTCCTTTCTCCGTACATCTTGGGTAAGTACCGATGTATAAAATTATATTCTGCAAAGCCTAAATATCTCCTACCCTGACAAATTCCTGTTAAAGTCGGATCGCGTTTTAACATGCAATCCTTATCCACTAAGAATTTCGCTTCTATAATTTTGACCAATCAAATGTTTGCTATCTTTTATTTTCCAGCCAATCCTTACGCGGCCTTTTGGTGACGTTTATTTTCTCTACAATTCTTAATTTCAGTAACAACAAAAAACATTCGCTATCGTGCCAGTTTCTTCTAAATTCGAAAAAGATAGTTTCTCTAACACTTAGTAAAACCCTTTCCGTTTACTAACATATATTACGAGTAAAACCCTTCCGTTTACTCTTCACACAAGCTCCAGAAGTACCTGTTACTTCTTCAATGTTACCCTTTCTAGGTGATATAACATAACATTTTCACCAGCGTACTCTTTTTGCTATTACTCACACGCATAGAGTCCCTAACGAGTACTGAAAGTCCTGCTTAACTTTTCAGTACTATTTCTGCCTGGCCGATAACCTCACTGCAGTATGGCTTCCACTTACCATCCGCTATTCTTTTTACCCCGGGCAATTCTGGACAACATAAAACAAAACTTCGAATACACGGATGTTAGTTCATAAAAATACAAATAAAATTCTCATTACCCAATTAACAAAGAGTAACCATCCTCTGATTACCAGAAAACTGATCCAGCGCGATATTAGCAAACAGCATTCATACACTAGATACTCACTTGGGCCCATACATTCATACTACGCTTATACTTACGCTGGGTTTTATCAGTTGTTACTCTCTATCAAAATCCCTGCTACCAATTACCTTCTGATTGAAGAGTAATGACTTACCAATGAATCCTTTGCTAATTGGGAAATTTAAAATGAGTGACATTCATTATAGTACATAATCCTGAAATAACCACTGAGTCAGGAAGTTTTAAAATGTTTATCTAAAGATTTAGCAGAGTAAAATACAGAGCCACATGGTACTTTTTTTTTTTTTTTTTTAAACCTTTATTGAAGGTAAAACAGGGAAGCATTGCAGAATACAGCACTATGCCTACATCCCAAGAGGGGCCGGCCGTGGAATGCGCGACCGTGCATTGCAGAAAAATAAATAAAACGGATACACAGCAAGCCGCCTACAACCACTCAGGGCCGGCCGCGTCATGGAGGAAGGAACAGTCGGATAGATATCGGCATTATATTACCTCCCACAGCATCCAGATGAAGAAAAGACAAAATATTAACCAAGCATAGGATAGGAACAAAGCGAAAACCCCCCCTCCTCCCTCCCCCTCTGGCACAGTAACGATATGACAAATAAATCAGAAGCAATTTGGCTTTCACTAGGCACATCCACAAGGATAAGACAGGAGTCCGGGGATTAATGAGGCAGGACACCTCCATTCATGAGACACAGAGGATAGATCAGCTTAGAGGTCAGGATGACTCGCCAGATATAGAGTGAGCGGGACCCAAATATCCTTGGGGCGGGACGACTCAGGCAGCTCCTCCGCATAGATTTCTAATTGCTCCCTACAGTAGGATAGATCCCTCAGCCACTTACGAACCGTGGGTAATCCCTTTGCACCCCAGCACTGCGCCACAGCTCGCTTAGCCATAAGTGTGGCCACTGCAACCAGTCTTCTATTGCACAGCTTCAGGGACGCTACACTGCCCAACAGACATCTCGGGCGTACATTGCACTCTCTCCAATACAACATCCGTGAGCACAGTCGTCACCCTAGCCCAATAGGCAGCTATCCCTGGACAGACCCATGAAAGATGTAAAAAGTCAGCGTCTGCTTGTCCACAGCGCACACAGCAATCATCATCTCGCAATCCAAATCTCCGCAATTGTACAGGGGTATAATAAAGTTGGTGCAGGAATTTAAAATGTATAATACGTAAGTTGCAGTTGGCCGTCAGTCGCCCAGTCAATTTGCAGCAATAGTACCAGTGGTCCTCCGACAGTTTCCCTCCCAGGGCCGTGTTCCATCTAGCAAAGGACGGATGTGCCACCGCCTCCCGCTCACGGAGAGATGAATTATAGTGTTTAGTAATCAGCCCCTGACGGGCCTCGCCCGCGAGCACCGCCTGCAGTGCCCGCAGCGTCTGGGGTTCCGCGGGGAAGTCAGGGTAAACATCCCGAATGGCCTGATGAACCCGCACGTAAGTAAAACCTAGCATAATATCGTGAGGCCGGTTCGCCTGCACGTCCCGTAACGAACGGAATCGGCCCTGGTTGTAAAAGTCCCCCATCTGGGTGATCCCGAAGGCTTGCAACGTGGTCCGCGCCAAGCGCTCCTGCAGTGCAGATATGCCGGGATGCGCTGCTATCGGCAACTTGGGGGCATAAAGGTAGGTTAGTGTCGCACGACGTGCCAGCGTCCGCCAGGCCCAAGCCGTGCACTGGACCGGGTTGATTTCCGTCCGGGGACCTCCAGCCCCTCCCGAGAGGGCCGCAGCCACCAATGGGAGCGGGAGGATCGCATCCGCCTCAATCGCGGTATGGGGTAGGAGACGCTGCGGATAGAACCAATAATGCGCAAACTGCGCTTGAGCGCAGAGATAGTAAAGGCGCATATCAGGAGCCTCAAAACCACCGCGGTCAAAGGGTTGAACCAGGGTGTCCCAGCTACAGCGAGGTTTTTTGCCCCCCCAGACAAACGACAATAGGGCCGTCTGCAGAGACTTAAAAATGGAAACATTCAGGCGGATAGGGATATTCACAAATAAATATAGTAGTTTAGGCAATATAACCATTTTGATGACTGCTATACGGTCCGCCAGTGAAAGCGGCAAACGAGCCCACCGCGCCGCTCGCTCAGTAAGTTGAGAGATTGTACGCCCATAGTTCATAGAGATTACCTGCGCCGGATCCCTGTGGAGCCAAATCCCAAGATATTTTACTGGTTCCTGAGTCCAGGTCAGAGGGAAGTCCATTTCGAACTCGCAGGTTCCTGCCATCAGGGGAAAGACCGACGATTTGGCCCAATTTATCCCCAAGCCAGAGAAGCCCTCGAACCGGACATATTCTCGCAGCAAGGCCGGGAGATATGTCGCAGGTTCACGAACATACAGCAACATATCGTCCGCATATAGAGAGACAACCAATGGTTGCAGCCTGAAATGCAACGCCGCAGAGGCATGGAGCTGGCGCAGTTTGCAAGCCAGAGGCTCCAGCGCCAGGGCGAAAAGCATCGGCGAAAGGGGGCACCCCTGCCTCGTGCCCCTACCGATGGAAAACTCCGAGGACACCCAGCCGTTCACGCGAACCCTAGCCGCCGGGGCGGAGTATAGAACCCTGATCCACTGCAAAAAGAATGGAGGGACACCCATTCTGGTAAGGACGGAGAACATGTATACCCAGGAGAGGGAGTCGAACGCTTTAGTTGCGTCAAGCAACACTGCCACGGCCTGGAAGTCGGCATCGAAATAGTGTAAGGTAGCGAAGACAGTGCGCAGATTAAGCACCGTAGATCTCGCGGGCACAAAGCCAGACTGGTCCGGGAGCACCAGTAGGGGGACCAGCGGCTGCAGACGGAGAGCGATCATTTTTGCTAGTATCTTGGTGTCAATATTAAGCATTGAGAGGGGTCTATAAGAATCGCAGCGGTTGGGCTCTTTGTCGGGTTTCAAGAGCATGACCAGGAGAGTCTCCCGCAATGAAGGTGGGAGACGGCCAGTGTCGTAGGCTTCCGCATAGACTTCGAGAAGTCTAGGGGCCAGATCGTCGGCGAATGCCTTATAAAATTCGCTCGGGAGCCCGTCCAGCCCGGCAGCCTTGCCAGTAGGGAGGGACATAATAGCCACCTTCACATCCTCCTCATCAAAGGGCTGGGTAAGATGATCCCGATGACCTGGGGCCAGCCAACCCAATGCTACATCCCCTAAGTACGCGTCAATATCGGCCGTCTGAGCCGTATCCTTGTTGCTATAAAGGGCTGTATAATAGTCAAGTATGGTCTCGCTGATGGCTGCCGTGCCGAAGCGGGCCTCGCCCGCCTCGTCGTGCATTTCCGTGATGTACGGTTGGCTCCGAGGCGCAGTCAACTTCCGAGCCAGCGAGCGACTGGGTCGACCCCCCTCACCGTAATATCTAGCAGTGCTACGTCTAGACTTGTGTCTCATTTCCTGATCCGCGGTGTCATTATGTTCCGTGACTAAGGCGCGAATCTTGGACAGGGTGTCGGGTAGCGGATTCGCATCGTATGCCCTCTCCAGCACAGAGATATCTTCTGCAAGTTTCTGGATCCTGCGCCGCAGATCTCGCAGTACCCCCGCCTGTGCCCCCATGCAGACTCCCCTAATAGTGACCTTGAAGGCCTCCCACATAGTCCCGGCGCTATCCACAAAGCCAGCATTCTCCCGGAAGAAATTGCGGATCGCCTCCCCTACCGTGGCCTTGAATACCGGGTCCGTCAGGGAGGATGGCTGTAGTCGCCACTGAAAAGGTGGCCTCCCACAGGTCGGCACACACAAATCCATAAGCACCGGAGAGTGATCGGACAGTGTCCGAGCCAGGTGACGCACCCCTGTCGCCCAAGGGCATGCAGCCTCTGTGACCAGCCAGAGGTCCAAGCGGGACCAGGTCCCGTGTACCGCCGACACAAACGTACTCTCCCGCTTACCAGGGTGTTGCAGTCGCCAGACATCCCTCAGGCATCCAGCCTCCATTATGCCACGCAGAGCCTCCGCCGCCTGTTTAGGTCGTGCCCCCTCGCTACCCATACGATCTGCATCCATGTCCAGGCATACATTAAAATCCCCCCATATAATTTCCGCATCAGGGAACCCAGAGACACGACGCCAGACATCTGCAAAAAAAGCCGGGTCATCAACATTCGGCACATACACATTCACAAAGAGAACACTCGTCCCGCCTAGCAGCCCATGCACTATTGCCACTCGCCCCTGGTCATCTGTCTCAGATCGGAGAACCTGAAAGTGTATCCCCTTTTTTATCAAAATCAGCACCCCTCGGGCATAACTAGAATAGGAAGAGGCCACCCGGTGTCCAGTCCATCTTGCCCCCACATTTTTATCAGATAAACTCGTTAGGTGAGTCTCCTGTAGGAAGGCAATGTGGATAGTCATTCTTTCTAAGTAAGCAAACACTGCCCTGATCTTTTTTGGAGAGTTAAGCCCCCGGACGTTCCAGGTCAAAAGCCGCAGATTTCCACTCATCCGGTCAGTGGTTGGTAAGCCGACAGAACAATGGAGTATTTCAAAGCCATATAAATACTAGTACAAGTAGGAAGTGAAATAACATTCAGTAAAACACACAACATACCGTGCCAGAGGGTGCCCCCCCTCCATTCCCCCTCTCCCCCCACCCACTTCAGCATCCCCAACTTGCTAAAGCCATCCCATCCATCCCCCCCCACCCCATCCCATCAAACGAAAGTGAAAACCTCAGTTGGGGTGTACCCATGTGGGGCGCTAGAGTGCAACTGCCCTCCCATCTAGTAGGAGGTGGCTGCGCAGGGATTGGATCCATGCCTACAAACAACAGTACACAAGAGCCTAGTCCACAAGAATGGCATAGATAATACCGTAGGCCCAGGCAGCGGCTGCCTGGACAGGGGAATACTCCATGGCAAAGGTAGACATGATCAACAGATAACTCCTATACGCCAACTGAGCGAGCTCAGCACCCAAATATGAACAGAAATGCACCCCAAGAACTTAGTGTTCCTCCGTGTCCGACTGCTGGTTAGCATCGCGTCGTCGTCGCTTGAGACGTTTGGCATGTTCAAGAGCTGCCTTAGGGTTATTGAAGATATGAGAATCCCCGTCGGGGCCTATCTTCAAGCGGGCCGGGTAGAGCATAGCGTATGGGACCTCCTCGGACCTGAGGAACTTTTTAACATCGGCAAACTCCCGTCTTGCCGCTTGGACTGCCACCGTAAAGTCTGGGAAGAAGGAGAGCCGATTCCCTTGATAGTCAATGGTGCCCTTCTCTCGTGCCAGGCGCAGTATCACATCGCGGTCCCTGTAATTTAAGACTCTTGCAATAATGGGCCGCGGGGCGGCCTCCGGCGCCGGGCGAGCAGCCAGCGAGCGGTGCGCCCGCTCCACAATGAACATGGGGGAGAGCTGTTCCCTGCCAAAAATGTCAGTAATCAGCGTCTCTATAAATATCTCCATCCTGCCCACATTGGTTGACTCCGGCAGGCCAATAAGGCGAATGTTGTTGCGCCGTGAGCGGGCCTCCAAGTCCTCGTTCTTGGCCTGGATAACAGATAGGACCTTCTCCATATTCAGGGCTTTCCCCGCGACGTCACTCAGTCCGTCCTCAGCTGCAGAGACTCTTTGCTCCACCTCCCCTATGCGGGCACTCTGCTTCTCCAATTGGGATGACATGTGGTCCAGCCGGTTGTTAACTGCTGCCATTGTGCCCTCTATTGATTGGAGGCTTTGTTGCATTGCCAAGAGCGTGGTTTCAAGGCTCGAGGGAGCCCCCTCTGTCACATCCGCCGCAGAGTCCGAGGCGGCCTTCTGTGACACCTTGGCGGATTTGCGTGCCTCGAACGTGAGACGGGGTTGCGTTTTGTCCGTTTTACCCATGGCGCCCCGTGGTATAGCTTGGCACAGGGGTGATCGAGGAGCCCAGTGCAGAAAGGGTCCCCAGCAGGAGCCGAGCAGAGGTCCACACCAAAATCAACAGGTGGGTGGGGGGTAGTCTCACGGCAGGACCGCCATCGCCAGCCGGCCCACGGCCACCCGGGCCGCTATCCAAGTGTAACCAGCCCTGAATGATCATGGACAGCAGGGGTCCCACCAGCCCCGCTGCGCAGATTCAAAGGCCGCAGCTCCAGTCGCCCCTCCACCAATTAATAGCGCTGTGATTTGTCTATCACCTTCATTCCGCCACCGACAGTGCCGCCGTACTCCGGTCACTCTTCATCTCCCCAGCTCGGTTGTGTTAGCCTGTGTGGCGCAAGGCACTCAACGCCAGATGGACGCCCGGTGCAGTCAGTTCTAGTGCGTTTCCCCCGGGGGCGGGCAACTGAGATGTAGTCAGCGCCCTTCAAAGCAGTATACACGGCCTCAGCAGGATTTTTAGGAGGTAGGTTGCAGCTATGTCGGTTCACTACAGCGGCGTGCGGGAGGGCCCGTCCACTCCCCCCGCCAGCCGCAATAACAGATGCGTCCCCCGCGGATCCCTCCAGCGTAGGGGCCTGTGTCCAGCAACTTCCTCTCTCGCAGCGCACAGGGAGCAGTTCCGCAGGTAAAGTTAGGGCCACCAGTATCACCCCAGCGCCTTACAGCAGCCCGCAGAGCGCGATCCGCTTGCAGGCCCGCACCCGCCTCCACAGTCGCCGGCCCGCAGCAGGCCGCGCCCCACTCATTACCTCCAGCGCCGGGGAGCCCAGCGCCTGCCGCGATCTCCGCCTCCGCTGGTGCTCGTAGTCGCAGCCTCCCGGGGTCCGCAGTGGCAATGTTGTGTGGCACAGCCACCAGCTGGGCACAGCACCGCTGGTCCCTCGTATCGGCGAGGGCACAGGTCACCGATCGGAGCGACGGGCCTCAGAGCACCCCGGGCGCTGCCATCTTGGGGTTTTTCGCGGCCGTCACCTCCGCCGCCGAAATATCGCTGTTCCCCCTGTCTCGGGCCGCCCCAGGCGTAGTAGCAGGTTCGGGCGCCCCTCGCCAGACAGGCACGCTCCACCACCCCGCAGGATAGGCGGTTTGTAGGGCGGATTTTGGTCGGATTGCGGCGCAGCCGGGCAGAGCCTCACTAGGGTGCGGCCATCTTGCTGTGCGCCCTCTAGCGCCCTCTCAGCCACATGGTACTTAATCGCAATACCCAAGATTAAGCATAGAAATGATTATTGCTAATCAATGACGGTGTTTAAAGAAAAGGAGAAGATAGAGATAGCAGCGCAACTAAAGGTTGCATTATATTTACCTAAGTGCGAGAACCAAACCCCTTAGCCAAGGAGTTGAAAGAATAGGACCCAGGAAGGATGAAGAGCAAAGACTTCCTCCAGGATCAGGACAGGACCGGTGACCTCTCTACAACGACACCTGCGTCGTTCCCCTCTCTGATACTCGGCTTCTCCTCGATTCTCCCGTGCCTTCCTTCTAATGGACTCCGCCGTCCCCTCCTCAGGACCTCTTCTAGACAGGGATTTAGTCTGCAATCGATCAGCATGGCAGTCTGGAGCTAAGAGCGCTCTGGCAGCATGGACGCCTGTTCTTCGTGAACGCCTGCTCTCACTAATTAACTAATGCTATATTCTATTATACCCTTCTACGCCCATGTACCTCCCCTAATGTTACTAAAATATGGGGCCACTACTTCTGATTGGACAGGGACAGGGGGTGGATTCTCGTACCATATCGATTTGGCCTAAATTGTAAAGCCTATTGTCTTTACATTCCCACCCCTTCAAATTAATACATTCGCTTTATTTCCCACCCGTCTCATGATAAATGTAAACCAATTTTCATAGACAATGTATCAATGTACAACAGGAAAGGCAAGAGTACAGCATCTTCGGCCAACGGGTCGCGGCCTTGGACGACGTCCAGATTGACTTCATTTGGCAGGCACACAAGACACATGCGCAGAACCATTTGCCTCTCGAGTTTCAGGTCACCAACCCAGGCCCAAGTTTACGAACTAATAAAAGTGCAAGAAGAAAATATTAAAATCACAGAATAAAATGTTTCACTGTATGCCCACTTTTTCTATTCTATTCCCATTTAATTATATATTCTAACCCGCGTTAGTAGCGTTAGGAAACGACAATTTAGTAATGACATGAGAGCAAGCTGAAGCATGTGAAAACATCAAACAACCATTTTAATGCACACTGCGCAGAAGCAGAAGTTTCCCACCAAGCAAAGAAAGACGTCACACCATGTGATATGGTTGCGACATGCGCACTGAGTTTTCCCGCGCATAGCGGCCATTTTGGATTACAGACAAGCGTTATTCAATAGTAAAACACATAGGCAAGCTTCCTTCTCTTTCGTGTCGTGAATGCAAAAGGTTAGTATTAACAATACAAGTTTTAATAAATTAATACTGTGAGGAGGATTTAATACAAGCAAGTTTCATTTATGAAACCTTGCTCCATCAACATCAGGGAGGGGAAAGCATCAATTTGTAAAACAAAGGCCTCACGGAGCCCGAGGGGGTTGAAATCCCCTCGGGCTCCGTGAGGCCTTTGTTCAAAATTGGAATGTTCTAGCTGTAGCATCCACGTGTAAATAATGCCATATTATGGGGAAAGCGCATGATACATGCCCTGTTTATTACCAAAAAAGGTAGCAAAGTGAAGCCTTCTTATCGAAAAAAAAATTATGTGAAGCAAAAATTTAAAACGTCACCTTTAACTAAACTCGACACTTGTTTGTTGTGTGCAGTCTGGAGTAACCCTTTTGACAGTGTTCGAAACTGAAAAGTTGAAGTGCAGGCATCTACTCAGACTGACTGCCTGTTTCCTACTGAGAGATGCGGGTTCTCTCCCATTAAATATATTGTACCTTTTCAAATAAATGATGGCACTCTCTCCCTTCCAAATCAGGAAGTGCAAGTACTCGATACCTACCATGTAAAGCACTGCTTGTGAAGGGTTGGGGCTAAACAAATTTGCAAGACTGTATAACCTTTTCTTCACGTGTTCACGATGCTCTCGGCAACCAGGAAAATCTGTAAATCCGAGCCTTAATTGGGTGTAAATCTACGCATCGCAGGTTAACATTTTATGTGTATCTGGGTCATTGTTTTTCCTTATAAATAACTCTCTGGAGCTGGACCACGTACAGTGATGCCGTTTCTTGCGCTGTAAAAGCGCAGCAGGGGTCTGTGTGATTTTGTTTGGTGTCTTGCGCACGCATATATTAACTTAAACTGTCTCAAAGTTAATGCATGTTTTTTTCTGACAGCATAGCTTATCAACAAAATGAGGCTATTTACTGCCCTGTGCTCCAAAGATCTGTTGTGAGCAAAACATGCATGAACCAAGACATATTTCGAGTTAATTTGTGCGCTCAAGGTGCCAAACAGATGCGGAGAGACCCCTTCTGTGTTGGCACAGAGGAGTAAATGTAAACGGTATCATGATATGACCCCGCAATACCATGTTACATAAACGTAGAAACAGCAAGACACCTCCAAGTTCAGAGGGAGATAGGAATGTTTTATTGCAGCAATGAAATCATACTTTCTTACAAAGATTAAGATAACAATGCTTATTGTAAATAATTGGGTTATTATTTGAAGGGGGTAAGTATCCACCTCAAGTACTAATCACAATCCTTGTCAAGGTGAGGCACTAAAGTCACTATATTAACCTCAGTTTAACCTCCTGGTAGCCGTGCCACAGAGCAGACGGGCTGAGGCAATGTGTGAAATAGTCATACAGTACTCAAACAGTAATAAATTGAAAACACAACACAAGAAAAATCTTAAACCAATTTTAAAAATATGGAGTCAATTTTGATAAAATAAGGACATAAAAACAACAAAAATCCAATAAGTAGAAATGGAGTTATCAATTTAAGGTTCAAAATAGTGCCAAAAAGCATTGAGCGTAAGCCATGGTCATCTAGTTGCACTTGACCAGGACACGAGTAAGGTTTAAGGCTGACCCCGATGAGGCGCGGATCAGATACAGGGACCAGGTTCACCCCGGTTAAAACATTTACCTTTTGATTTAGTCTCTGTGATGGAAGTCAAAAATCCTCCGAGGTGCAAGGCATCATGATGTGGCTGAAGAGGGTTCCTCGTCGTCTGACAGCCGCTGGATGAGGTCTTGGTGAAGCCATTGACTTTCAGTGGGAAAGCTCTAAGTCGGAAAATTTGAATTTTGCAGCCAGAGAAGGCCCCTCACTGGCCAGATACTTTTCGACCTTCACTTAGTGAAGATTTCTATCTTCGAACGTAATCACTTTTTCTGAGCACAGATTCTTCCAATGGACCAAGGCTGCAGGAAGTAACCAAAGAGGGCTACACAACACTGGATACCTTCTACGCGAGGTCTGCCTGAATTGGATTTGCTGCTGCAGAAAAAAACCTAAGGGGAGCAACCAGAATCTTTGACCTAGCGGCACTGCACCTTCGTCAGATCAGCCTGGGAGGTTAGTCTCTGACCCCTGTCGGTTCTCAGAGCAAATAGTTGCCAAAAAGTTTCAGGTTTCAGGAAACTTTAGGAGTACACTATGACACCAGGACCTTAGGTGTAGCACTTGGGGGTCAAGATTCACTCCTGTAGAGCTCAGCAGTGTCACAATCCCCTCCTGCGTCCTCTCTTTTACGACCCTTTTCTGCACCTTCTGTGTAGTGGTCTAGCGCATACGGCTCATGTTGTATTTTCTCCGTGGCACTTCATGTCATGCTATAATGCCGTGACTGATGTTCCGCCAAAACCCTGTGATTTCATTACCATGGAGTATTTGCAAGCATCCCCCAGAACCCGTAATTCCATTGCTCTTGAATCCCTGCACACATCCCCCAGAACCCGTGAACCAATAGATTATCTGCACCCGTCATAAAGCCGAGTACGCTCTCTTTCTGTAATGAGGCTGATTAATAATAATCAGCCTCATCATTACCGAGAGAGCGCACACGGCTTTAAGGCGGTACTGTGAATACACTGAAGTACAGCCGGAGACCGGCTGCAAAGATCTATGTTCAACTTTCAGTTCACAGGCTTAAAGCCCGGTGCTGTGACTCCGCCTTTCATCCTTCCAATGACAAGACAATATGTGCTAGGTTTTTAGGATCAAAATAGTCCTATTTCAAGAGTTTTGTAAAGCACACTGACAACCTGCACTCTGCCTTATGCGCCATATAAAAACAAACGGGTATTATTTGAACCAAATCGCAAAACCCCCAGTCGTTCTTCCCACTCCTCTCTCTCACACACAAGCACAATTAACATGAAAGGTAACATAATAACCATAACGCTAGCTTACTTACCACTTCAGTGAAAAGGTGGGAGATGAAGCTGCCAAGCCTGGTGTGGTGCATGCCAAGGGGGTGGGGTTCAGCCAAGAAGGGTCTGGCCGGTGCACCCCTGGAAAGATGTCCCTGTATTGGTCATAAAAATGAACAGGGGTGGGTGCAATACTCTGCTGAGTGTGGAACTGTGCACTGGGCGCCTCCGCTTTCCTGGGGTCTCGGCTGCTGTCAGGCTCTTCTAGTCCGCATGGCTGCACATATCCACAGCCCAGGAGGAAGCACCCTTCTGGCTTGCTCCACTGTCCCATTTCACATTTTGGCGGGGCATTCTCAGGCACGCCCCCTGCATGAGGTGCCAGCCAATCAGAAGCCAGCAGGCCAGCCCATCTCGGTCCACACAGGGGAGCAACATGTCTATCCGGCACTGAGAAAACGATGGCAGTACAGCTGGTCTGAACCCCTGAACCCAGGGTGGTAAACCTGTATGGTTCCTTATTACTGAATGGGGGGACGGCTACCAGGCAGCACTTTCCTGCACCTACCCTGCTGACCCCAAGACACACGCACACAATTGCATGATCTAAATGCAAGGGTTCGCGCATGCGCCGCAGACAGCACAGCATGGAAAAAAATAGTGACGTTGCCCCGCTGATCTGTCTTATTGTTTAGTTTGCAGCAGACTATCCAGGGCGACCAGAAAGGACCCCTTGAAGATGAGGGTTGTCATTAGGGGTGGGCAACAGGGGCAAACTCCGCCACGCGGCGGATTCAGGTTTTGTTTGCAGAACTCCGCGCTCCCAACGGAGTTGGCAAAACTCTGCAAACTCTGCTGGCAGTGCAGAGTTCACTGCCCACCCCTAGTTCAGAGTGTATCCTTGGACATGTAACTCCAATCTTTGTGCCGAGTGTATCCTTGGGAGTGCAAGGAACTCCAATCTTTGTTCCGAGTTTATCCTTGGGAGTGTAAGTAACTGCAACCTTTGTGCCGAGTGTATCCCCTTACACACTCCAATCTGTGATTTTGGTTATTCTGCTCTCATACCGTGCTGCTGATGAAACCTGTAAGTGTATGTCACTGAAGTTAATGCATGTTCATTTTATGTAGATTACTGATGGTAACTGCCGCCTCTTGTTATTTCCAGTGCATTGCATCATCACAAAGCCAGAGGTTCTGGACAAGTGCACATCTACCTCCAAAAAGTAGAAGGTCTCAGAAGTGACAGATTCTGTTATGCAGTGTCGCACAGTCGCTGAGCAGATCCAATACCACAAGTCTCTCTTTTCTTATTTTGTCCCAAACCCCCCTTATCCCTGGGGTCGGTGTGTGATTTAAGGAGTTTGGTTGCTTGATCTTGCATGGTTCTGAGAGGGATAGGAGGCCCAGCATCAGCTCCAGTGTTATCTCAGTGGTTGAGACCAGGTGAGTGCATGACAAGCAGCAGGGTCCAGGGCTGCTCCAGTTGGAACGGTTTAGCTGGTGATGCAGGAAAATTCCTCTTAAAGCTTGGTGTGTCCCTATAGCCCACACAGGAGGTCAGTCTTATGAGCCCTGCAGTCCACATCTTTGTCTTGGATACAAGGGGGAGAGCAGACCCAGTCTTCAAGGTTCCTCTCAGGTCATAGACAGCAGGTCCAGCCCGCTACTGCTTTTTCACAAGTCCAAAAGTGATCTGAAGAGGTACTATGGGTGCCACATTTATGCTAAGTGGCAGCCTATGCGTGGGGAAAAGTCCTGGCCACTCCCTAACCAAGGGGGTAAATGTTTCTTGGAGTGACCCTACACACTTTTGCAGCACTTTCTGCATGTTTTACTGCAAACAATCCCACAGTCCCCCTCTATGCTCAAACCCGACATGGCAGAACTGTTCCTCCTCTGTGCAGAGCTCCTGTGCTCACCCTAGACGTGAGACCAGGGAAATGAGCCACCCCTCTTCCGTGGTCACAAACTGGCTTGGGGGCAGCTTCTCTCCCACTGGGTCTGTTGCCTAACTGGCTAGGTGGACAAAGAAGGGGGCAGGCCAAGGTGCTGGCTACATCTGTTTGTGACAGAGTAGCCACCTTTAAAGTTAATTATGTTCTTGGGCACAGCCCAGATGATCATCCAGTCAGAGAAACAGAACACCTTCGAAAACCCAAGGTTTTTGTCTCAGCTCTGCAAGCAAGTTCACACCTCATCAGGGAAGCTATACAGCTCCTGAGTGACAATTAGAAATGCAAACAAATGGGTTTCTAGGGACTTTAGGCAAGCAAAATGCAACGTTTCTAACATTACCTCTTTTAAAATATTTATTACAAAATCAAAGTTGTCACTGAATTGGGTTTGTAATAAATATTTTAAAAAGTCCAAACATGAACTCTGTTGTTGCTTCCTAAGTAGGGATAATAAATATGAAACATAACATTGTATGCCAATGTTTTCCTATGAAAAGGGAAAATAGCTTTGAGGGCTTTTTCACTATAAGAACATGTCTAACATTAAAAAACTTTACAAGTCCTAATTTTAAATACCATGCACCCTGTCCCGTGGGCGTGTAAAGCCAACTTTAAGGGTGGTTTATTAGTACTTAAAAGGTGGGTTTAGGCCTGTCAAAAGGGTTTATTTTGTCAGGTTGGATTTGCAGTGTGAACGTGCACAGCCAGGGACTGGTGGTAGGCTTGCAGGCATGTTTACATTGCCACTATAGTGGCTGGCATAATGAATGCTGCAGCCCACTTATGACATTTAACTCACAGGCCCTGGGTGCCCTGTGGTACCATATACTATGGACATACAGGTAAGTTAAATATGCCAATCAGAGGTATGCCAATTTAGTCATGTTGTAAGGGGGAGCACAGTCACTTTAAAAAATAGGTTAGCAGAGGTAAAATGCACAGAGTTCTACAGCCAGCAAAAACAGTCAAGGCAAAAATCTAGGGTGATACCACACAAAAGATGATCATTTCCAAAACTTATATATCACCCTAAGGATGTTTGTCAAAGCCATGGTTCATGAGTCTTTAAAAGTTAAAAGATGCTCTAAAACCTTTCTTAGTCTTGGAGCTCTTGTGCTCTAACACCTTGGCACACAAAGGGCATGAACTGTTTTTTTCAAATTTCGGTATGTGCTTGGCATGCACCTGAAAGTTCACACTTGCATTTTCTTTTGAGCTGTGAGTGAATTTCTCTGTGCATTCTCGTCTCTCACCTCAAAGTGGCTGTTTGACTTTGGGCTTCTGTGAGATGGTCTTTGGAATTTAGTTTACAGTTCACAATAGACCAATTTCTTTATTTACGCCTCCGGCATAGACAGCTTTAACTGTCTATAGGCCGACCTATTGTTTCCCATGTATGATATAAGCATAGAGTGGGCTTTATGTTGGCACCTTGCTCATGGTTTGATGGCTTCGTTGTCTATCTCTGTTGTCTACTCATTGCCTTTCACCCCGAAAATACTGAATCAAGTAGTTTTGAAATTGTCCCACCTAGGATAATTTTGGTCTCAGATTAGTGTGATTAAATATGTTTTATCCTTCTACTGCGTACTATAAGGGCCTTTTATATTTAATGCTCAGCACTCTAAGGAAATATGTGTGTTTCCTTGCAAAGCCAATTGCTCAGCCTTTTAAAGCTTGGACTTATTGGCAATGACGATGCTTGTTTGAATTTTACATGCACAGTTGCCACCCTAAGCATTCAAGTTAAAACTTAGGTGCAGAAAAGCTTTTCTGAATCACATGCAAAATGTTTGCAAATAGGAAGACAACAATGAATGTTGTGCAAATAATCAAACTAAAATTAAAAGCTGCTTTAGGTCTATCTATATGTTGTAAGAAATTGGGTTATTGGCTGGGGGGTGGAAGCCTCACTCAGGCATCAACCACAATCCTTGCCATGGTGAAACACACAAACCCCTAAATTAACCCATGCTTAACCCTCTGGTAGCTCGGCACAAAGCAGTCAGGCTTCCCGTAGAGGCAATGTGTAAAGTATTTATGCATTTTACAAAAAACAAGAGAACCCAAGTAATCCGAGAAGGAACTGGAGAACAGTTAATTATACGGAGATAATGGTTCTCTACATATGGTATTAATCAAAACAGGGGGCACTGTTCCAGACGAGGGGTACAGGTAGTCACCCACTCGATAAAGAGTAAGGTAAAAATATGAGTGATCCTAGGCTTTATGAGGCCCACGTGTGAGAGGAATGAGCAAGTCTTGTCTCGTAATGCCCTCACACACCCCGAAGGATGTCATGCTTCATCATTGGGCGTTTTGCTCCTCGTCGGGCCGGCGCTGCATTGCCCTACGGGTCCCCCGAAGGGTCACTTTAGCGGAGATCTTTTGAGACAAAACGCCGTATGGTGCATGCAGGTGTGTGGTGTGAGTCCTCTAAAAGAGTGCAGTGGTGCGTGCAAAGTGAGTCTAAAACTGTCTAAGGGTTGCCCAACGAAAAATTTATAATGAAGAGGGGCACCCCTTGGCAGACTAAAAAACCCGTAAGTCAAGCGTTACCTATGTAGGCTTAATGGGCCCTAGGTAACTAAAGAGGTCAACATGTTTCGCGCCTGTGTGGTCCAAACAGATCTGTGGCGCTTCTTCAGGACCAAATAAATAATTAAATAAGGTGTGGTGTGAGTGAACAGTGAATCCGGGGTTAATACCCTCAGTGGGTATCCGGGCGTGCACAGTAACAATGTACCCTGCAGTCTAACTACAACAACTAGTTAGATATTAGCCGCTCCAGGATACCACCTAGGCAGGAAAAAACAAGAGAAAAAGGAAAAAGAGAAAAGAAAGGAAATGCGTCACAGCTCTTGATAGGGAATGTCAATATTTCCCCAGAGCTTGTCCTCAGTTTACGCAAAATAAGAAATAAATAAGTACGAGCTAGACATGAATTATAAAGTGCCTTTCCAAAAGCGGCTGGGCTGCGGGGTCTCAACCCTGAGTGACAGGAGGGTACCCCACACGTCATGGAGGCAGGGAAGCCCTGGCGTATGTGGTCCCACAGATCCTCAAGAAGTCACCCGCATATCCCAACAACTCCTGTTCAAAAACCCAATGACAATATCACCAGGCCGTGCCTCAATATCTCACTGGCGTGCTAGGTAGCATGCCTTACAAGGATGACTCTTGTCGGGGTTTGATAGCCCTCCACTGTTGTAGCCCCAATATCACCCCATTGGTAACAGTGACCATGTCACACACAATCTTACCTAAAAATGAGGAGAGAGTTGCTCCATAGGCTAGTAGGAGTCGAGCGCCCGCACCTTACCGGACTAGACAGGAAATGACATAATGTGGACACACTCGTCAGTCTCATCTAGTGTTGTAACACAACAGTGCGGTATCTATCATATAACGTGAACATGCTCCACGAGACCCTTTCGGCAAGATCTTACTTACAGTTTGCTCGGGTGCTGGCTCTTGTGCACCTACCCCAACCGTGCTCCTGCCTGCATGTAAATGGTCTCCGACATTGCCGCTATTTGTAGTCCCGCTAATTGGTTGTGGCGGTGCCTCCTTCCGGTCCGATCGGCCAGCATCAGATTCAGCTGTCTATTGCGAGTGAGAATGCTCTCTTGCACCTGCGTGTTGTCGAGGCCCTGTGTTCCCGCGCATGCGCTGTAACTACTGTGCCCGGTCGTCATGGCAACGTGTGACGCTCTCACCATGTCAGCGCGATCAGTTTTTACACGTTAGTGAGTGCACGTTCGCTAATGCTTAATTCAGTGAGAGTACTCATAAATATGGTTTGATCGTGGTCCAAAAGTTGAAATAAAGAAAAATATATGTATACTGTGTATTAGTCACCCTGTCGGCGCGATCAGTAATAGTACATTCGTGAGTGTGTTAGCTAATGCATTGTCAGAGCGAACATAGATCTATCTAATTTGATCGTGTTCCAGGGGTAACTCAAAAAATATATATGTACTGTATACTGGTCATTGTAAGGGGGCCGATGATAGCCATCTGTATAAGCTTTCATGTTGGTGAAGGGTTATCAGCTATGGCGCTATGTTTTGGACCTATCAGTCATAGAGGTTCCAACACCATTCCCCTAAATCCAAGTAAAAATGGGTGGCGGGGAACAGTTGTTAGAGGGAGGTGAATTAGTGAGATATGGTGTGGGTGGTTCAATTATATAGATATCACCCCATTTTCATGGCCTCAAGTTTGGGGATGATATTGGTTATTGGTTATTATACCAATATAATAAACAAGGGGAGTCATGTGTTGCTGGACTTGCAATGTCAATGGGCATACAGGTTGAAAGTTCCGCCCAGGGTATCTCATCATTCAGACCGTGTTCATGTGTCCGCAGACGATGTACCCAACGTTGTTCTCGACGGAGTAGGGATGTGTTGTTCCACATCTGGTTGGTCTCCAGTATTGTCCATTGTATTTCGTCACAGGAATGCCCTTGTCAATATAGTGGTTCGTCAATCTCGTCGCCGTCCGGCCCCGTCTGATCGTGCTTCTATGTTCACTGATCCTGATTTTGACAGACCGGGTGGTCATCCCTATGTATCTCAATGTACATGGGCAGGTAATCAGGTAGACATAATTCTTGGTGTTACAGTTCGTGTGTCTATACTGTTCCCATGTAAAATCACCCAGATTGAGGGTTTTGGTATGCCGTGTGAATGGGTATGCACTGCATGTACCACATGGGAAATGGCCTTTCACTGGCGGAAGATCCCACAAAGTTGACTCCTGGGTTTTTTTTTTGACTCGTGGTCTGGTGTTGATCAGTTGGTCCCGTAGATTCGTGGTCCTTTTGAACGCAAAATGTGGTCGTTCCATATTCAGGGTGCCAGTGTTCAGGATCTTCCAATTGTGGTTAACAATGTTCTTGATCTTGTTAGACATGGGTGTGAAGGTTGTCACACATGTAATGATGTTATCCGGTCCTTTTTCCTTTGTCTCCAGAAGTGCCTGTCGATTATTGTTTCTGGCTCGTTTCCTAGCCCTGTTGACCACCTCCTCTGGGTAGTCCCTGTCCTGGAGATTTCTGGTCAGACAGCTTGCTTGGGTATCATATTCCTGGATATTGCTGCAGTTGCGACGTATCCTCAGAAATTGGCCGTTGGGTAGATTATCTCTCAGGGCCTTGGGATGGTGACTCTTGAAACTGAGGAGGCTATTACGGTCTGTTGCTTTTTTGTAGGTAGCTGTATGTAGTTGTCCTTCCTCCAGGGTGATGAGAAGGTCCAAGAATGGGATCTCCTTACACTGGCTGTTTTGGTGAAACGTAAGTGGGGATTCAAGTTGTTTACCCATTCATGGAATTTGTTACTGGTGTCCACATCTCCGCTCCAAAGGATGAGCACATCGTCGATGTAGCTCTTCCAGGTGATCAGGTTCTCTTTGAAGGGGTTGTTATCCGTGAAGATGTTAGTTGCTTCAAAGTGTGCCATGTACAATCCTGCCAGGCTCGGAGCAAAAGTGCTCCCCATGCTGGTCCCTTGTACCTGGTGATAGATGGTGGTTTTGTACATGAAGAAATTATTTTTCAATGCCATTGTGATGAGCTCGGTGATGAATTCCGCCGGTGTGTTGGTCGGGAGATCAGTTTCTTGAAGTAGTTGCCTCACTACTTCGATGGTTGCATCTTGGGGAATGTTCGTATACAGGGCCTCCACATCCAGGGTGAAGAGGAGGTTGATGCTGTCAGTGTTGTTGTTATTGATCTCCTGTATTAAATTCAGGATGTCTCTTGTGTCCTTTAGGTAAGCTGGAGAAGCCTGGACAAGTGGGCGTAAAAAATAGTCACTGAACCTGCTCAGTGGTTCCAGCAGGGAGCCTATGCCGGACACAATCGGGCATACCGGAGGGCGAGTTATCCCTTTATGAATCTTGGGTAAAAGATAGAAATACGGCATCCTGGGGTCCCCATTGACCAGGAATGCCGCCTCCTGGGATGAGATCCAACCCTCGTTGGCTGCTTCGTTCACCAGAATCCGTATCTGTAAGAGTAATCGATCCGTGGGATCTGTCTCTAGTCTTTTGTAGTATTTGGGGGTGCTAAGTTGTCTTGAGCACTCCTTTTCGTAGTCCTCTACTTTGAGGATGACTGTAGCGCCCCCCTTGTCCGCAGGTTTGATGATGATAGTCTCGTCATCTATAAGTGAGTGAACTGCGTTGCGTAGTTTCTTAGGCATGTTGTCATAAGTAAATTTGCCAGTAAGGCAATTGGCCTCCTTGAGGACAGCTTTTTCAAAGGTTAGCACCTCGCTGGGGACCATCCCTGCCAAAGGAGTAAATCTGGAGGGAGGCCTCAGTCCTGTATCTTGACGTTCTGGTGCAGGATTGTTATAGAAAAAGGATTTGAGTCTTATCTTGCGGAACAGTTGGTGGAGTTCTTCATTCATGCGAAAATTATCTTCTTTGGGGGTGGGTACAAACCCAAGGCCCATCTCAAGGACGGTAGTTTCATCTGTGTTGAGCTGTCTCCCCGACAAGTTCACAAAGTCTTGGATATGTCGTGCTCCTCGTTGTTCTCTGCTGTGCCTCCGGATCTTGCCATTGCACCTGCTTTTGCCCTCTTCCTCTGCCTCGCCCCCTGCCTCTGTTCTGAAAAGGAGGTGGCGCATTTTGGAAAAAGGGTTGCTGGAATCCCTGGTATGGTCCAGAAAGTGCTGGATACCACATGGGGCCTTGTGGTGGAAAGGGTTGGTGAGGGTACCCATACATAGGTGGCATCATTGGTGGTGGGAGGAGTCCGGGTTTAGTCGTGTTCCTTCCCCAGCTGCTGTTACTCGAGTTGCTATATGTGGAGCGCCCTGAGTTCACCAACATGAAAGCTTATACAGATGGCTATCATCGGCCCCCTTACAATGACCAGTATACAGTACATATATATTTTTGGAGTTACCCCTGGAACACAATCAAATTAGATAGATCTATGTTCACTCTGACAACGCATTAGCTAACACACTCACGAATGTACTATTACTGATCGCGCCGACAGGGTGACTAATACACAGTATACATATATTTTTCTTTATTTCAACTTTTGGACCACGATCAAACCATATTTATGAGTACTCTCACTGAATTAAGCATTAGCGAACGTGCACTCACTAACGTGTAAAAACTGATCGCGCTGACATGGTGAGAGCGTCACACGTTGCCATGACGACCGGGCACAGTAGTTACAGAGCATGCGCGGGAACACAGGGCCTCGACAACACGCAGGTGCAAGAGAGCATTCTCACACGCAATAGACAGCTGAATCTGATGCTGGCCGATCGGACCAGAAGGAGGCACCGCCACAACCAATTAGCGGGACTACAAATAGCGGCAATGTCGGAGACCATTTACATGCAGGCAGGAGCACGGTTGGGGTAGGTGCACAAGAGCCAGCACCCGAGCAAACTGTAAGTAAGATCTTGCCGAAAGGGTCTCGTGGAGCATGTTCACGTTATATGATAGATACCGCACTGTTGTGTTACAACACTAGATCAGACTGACGAGTGTGTCCACATTATGTCATTTCCTGTCTAGTCCGGTAAGGTGCGGGCGCTCGACTCCTACTAGCCTATGGAGCAACTCTCTCCTCATTTTTAGGTAAGATTGTGTGTGACATGGTCACTGTTACCAATGGGGTGATATTGGGGCTACAACAGTGGAGGGCTATCAAACCCCGACAAGAGTCATCCTTGTAAGGCATGCTACCTAGCACGCCAGTGAGATATTGAGGCACGGCCTGGTGATATTGTCATTGGGTTTTTGAACAGGAGTTGTTGGGATATGCGGGTGACTTCTTGAGGATCTGTGGGACCACATACGCCAGGGATTCCCTGCCTCCATGACGTGTGGGGTACCCTCCTGTCACTCAGGGTTGAGACCCCGCAGCCCAGCCGCTTTTGGAAAGGCACTTTATAATTCATGTCTAGCTCGTACTTATTTATTTCTTATTTTGCGTAAACTGAGGACAAGCTCTGGGGAAATATTGACATTCCCTATCAAGAGCTGTGACGCATTTCCTTTCCTTTCCTTTCTCTTTTTCCTTTTTCTCTTGTTTTTTCCTGCCTAGGTGGTATCCTGGAGCGGCTAATATCTAACTAGTTGTTGTAGTAAGACTGCAGGGTACATTGTTACTGTGCATGCCCGGATACCCACTGAGGGTATTAACCCCGGATTCACTGTTCACTCACACCACACCTTATTTAATTATTTATTTGGTCCTGAAGAAGCGCCACGGATCTGTTTGGACCACACAGGCGTGAAACATGTTGACCTCTTTAGTTACCTAGGGCCCATTAAGCCTACATAGGTAACGCTTGACCTACGGGTTTTTTAGTCTGCCAAGGGTGCCCCTCTTCATTATAAATTTTTCGTTGGGCAACCCTTAGACAGTTTTAGACTCACTTTGCACGCACCACTGCACTCTTTTAGAGGACCCACACCACACACCCGCATGCACCATACAGCGTTTTGTCTCAAAAGATCTCCGCTAAAGTGACCCTTCGGGGGACCCGTAGGGCATTGCAGTGCCGGCCCGACGAGGAGCAAAACGCCCAATGATGAAGCATGACATCCTTCGGGGTGTGTGAGGGCATTACGAGACAGACTTGCTCTTTCCTCTCACACGTGGGCCTCATAAAGCCTAGGATCACTCATATTTTTACCTTACTCTTTATCGAGTGGGTGACTACCTGTACCCCTCGTCTGGAACAGTGCCCCCTGTTTTGATTAATACGGTTACATTAGGAGCACGGGCACTGGACCTTAAATTGGCTCCTGGTCCCCCCCTCCCTCTCTTTGTATAGATACATCTCTACATATGGTATAATTAGCACAGTAATATAGTAATGACTGTGCTGAAGGATTCCTCATATGAATATAGTTATTTTTATTTACAACATGACTCAGCCTTGATCCCCGGGGTCTGGGCCATTGTAATTGGACACACTGCGATCCCCTTGGTCCCTATTATTGAACACCTACCGGACCAATGCAATTCTCTTGGTCATCTCATTCTTGTTGTTCTTGTTACATGCATCACACTAGGCATCTCTCTCAGGATATATATTTCTGTAGTCCTGGTGATTATCCCATTATTGTGCTAGGGATCGAAACACCATAGAACTTAGCTCTTTAACATTATTTTATTTGTGTTTCTACTGTATGTTGTGCAATGGTGCTCTACGTATGTTTGTGACCTCATTATTGATTGTACCAGGGAGGCATATGACTATTCCTGAGTTCTTTGAAATTGCTTTTCTTGATTATTGTCCCACTGCCTATGTATTCTCTCTATTCATGATGTAAATAAAAATAACTATTTTCCTAATAGGACTCCTTCAACACAGTTGTTACTATATTACTGTGCTAATGATACCATTCATATATGTAGGGGACCACTGTCTCTGTATAATTAATTTAAAGTATTTATGCAGCACACTAACAGTAATAAAGCGAGAACACAAAAATTACCAATTTAGAAAAATAGAGTGAATTGTATTAAAAGAAAATGATACCAAAATGACAAAAACCCAATCAGTAGAACTGGAGATATTCAATTTTTACATTTTTAGTGCAAATAGTGCCTAAAAGTACAAAGCACCACTTGCGGTCATCTGGTCACTCTAGACCAGGTGATAGTCACAAGTTCAGACCTATCACAAAATAGCATGGGTCAGTTACAGGGGCCTGGCTAGTCCCTCTGAATAGTTACCGTCAAAGTCTGGAGCCGTTCGAGGTGGAGGAGGCTGAGCATCGCAGATGGCCGTCGCTGTAGCGCAAAGAGCAGGCAGGGCATTGCGGATGGTCTTCGGTGTAGCCTAAAGAGCTGGTCAAGTGTGGCAAATGGTTATTGCTGTAGCTTCATGTTGGAGGTTGTCTCGGGCTTTTGTTGCTGTAGCGGTAAGTGCAGGTCTTGCGTTGTCAGTTGCCGCAGATTGTCATTGACGGCACAAACAGCAGGGTTCACCGGAGCTTCGCATTGGCGTTCATTATTGGCAGCGGAGTCTTGGTGTGATCGGGCCCATTCACAGCCGTGAGGAGCCTGAACTTCAGGATTTTCACCTTTTCTTGAGGAGGAGTAGACTCTGATGCCAGCCAAGGGCCCAGGACTTGGGGAGGCACCCCTTGGGGACCAGGCACTCACTCCAACGGATCTGATGCAGGTCTGGTGCAGCAGCTCAGCTTGGCAGTTGCAGGGAGGCTTCCAAAGGTTGCTATGTCCCTGTAGCTCACACCAGGGGTCAGCCAACTGACTCTTGGAGTCACTCTGGTTAGTCTGCGATGAAGGCAAGTGGGTCTAGTCTTCCTTCTCAGACAGCAAGGCAGTCCTTCATGCAGCAAGGCAGTCCTTCATGCAGCAGGGCAGTCCTCTGGCAGCAGGACAGTCCTTGTTCTGAAATGTCCAGAGGTCCAGGAGCGTACTGATGAGTGGCTCTGGAGGTCCAATATTTATACCTAGTGTCAGCCTTTGTGTTGGGGGACTCCCTCTCCCACCCCCATATCTGGTTCTGCAAAGTTCTTCCCACGTCCCCTGTCAAGGCTCCAAACTTTCTAGGGTGGCAAAGGACATGGCAGGCCTGGTGTCAGATTCCCTTGTGTGTGCAGGAGGCAAAGCCCTTCGAAATGTAAGTGGGGCTGGGTAAAACCCCTCCCAGTTATCCTGCTAGGATGACCTATCCTGACCACACATAAGCCCCCCTTGTATTACTGTCTGGAAGCAATACACAAACCCCAACAGTAGAGTCATTCATTGTCATGTGATCTAGGACTCTGGCAGAAGGCACACATGGTTAGGATAAGAAAATGCCTGGACCTGGCTTGGCAGTTCGGGCTGGACTGTTCCCATGAGGCACAGGGTCAAGACTGATTTGCATATGGCTGGGTTCAAACTGGAATGGCATGGTGAGCAAAAAAACGATGGATTTAGGCCCAGATCTCTGTACTGGGGTGAATGTATGACATTGTTCTGCATTCTGTCCATCAATTGTTGTTTTTGCATTTGTCACCCCGAGTGGGACGGGTATGCCCAGACGTGGGTCCCGTGCTCTCCATGCCACTGGAATCAAGCTATCCTGGCTGAAGAGGGGTGAAACCCCGAAACCGGTCCTAGGATGCTTGTTTCCAGTCCAGGGAGGACCTGGCTTGGCAGTTCGGGCTGGACTGTTCCCATGAGGCACAGGGTCAAGACTGATTTGCATATGGCTGGGTTCAAACTGGAATGGCATGGTGAGCAAAAAAACGATGGATTTAGGCCCAGATCTCTGTACTGGGGTGAATGTATGACATTGTTCTGCATTCTGTCCATCAATTGTTGTTTTTGCATTTGTCACCCCGAGTGGGACGGGTATGCCCAGACGTGGGTCCCGTGCTCTCCATGCCACTGGAATCAAGCTATCCTGGCTGAAGAGGGGTGAAACCCCGAAACCGGTCCTAGGATGCTTGTTTCCAGTCCAGGGAGGACCTGGCTTGGCAGTTCGGGCTGGACTGTTCCCATGAGGCACAGGGTCAAGACTGATTTGCATATGGCTGGGTTCAAACTGGAATGGCATGGTGAGCAAAAAAACGATGGATTTAGGCCCAGATCTCTGTACTGGGGTGAATGTATGACATTGTTCTGCATTCTGTCCATCAATTGTTGTTTTTGCATTTGTCACCCCGAGTGGGACGGGTATGCCCAGACGTGGGTCCCGTGCTCTCCATGCCACTGGAATCAAGCTATCCTGGCTGAAGAGGGGTGAAACCCCGAAACCGGTCCTAGGATGCTTGTTTCCAGTCCAGGGAGGACCTGGCTTGGCAGTTCGGGCTGGACTGTTCCCATGAGGCACAGGGTCAAGACTGATTTGCATATGGCTGGGTTCAAACTGGAATGGCATGGTGAGCAAAAAAACGATGGATTTAGGCCCAGATCTCTGTACTGGGGTGAATGTATGACATTGTTCTGCATTCTGTCCATCAATTGTTGTTTTTGCATTTGTCACCCCGAGTGGAAAGGGTATGCCCAGACGTGGGTCCCGTGCTCTCCATGCCACTGGAATCAAGCTATCCTGGCTGAAGAGGGGTGAAACCCCGAAACCGGTCCTAGGATGCTTGTTTCCAGTCCAGGGAGGACCTGGCTTGGCAGTTCGGGCTGGACTGTTCCCATGAGGCACAGGGTCAAGACTGATTTGCATATGGCTGGGTTCAAACTGGAATGGCATGGTGAGCAAAAAAACGATGGATTTAGGCCCAGATCTCTGTACTGGGGTGAATGTATGACATTGTTCTGCATTCTGTCCATCAATTGTTGTTTTTGCATTTGTCACCCCGAGTGGGACGGGTATGCCCAGACGTGGGTCCCGTGCTCTCCATGCCACTGGAATCAAGCTATCCTGGCTGAAGAGGGGTGAAACCCCGAAACCGGTCCTAGGATGCTTGTTTCCAGTCCAGGGAGGACCTGGCTTGGCAGTTCGGGCTGGACTGTTCCCATGAGGCACAGGGTCAAGACTGATTTGCATATGGCTGGGTTCAAACTGGAATGGCATGGTGAGCAAAAAAACGATGGATTTAGGCCCAGATCTCTGTACTGGGGTGAATGTATGACATTGTTCTGCATTCTGTCCATCAATTGTTGTTTTTGCATTTGTCACCCCGAGTGGGACGGGTATGCCCAGACGTGGGTCCCGTGCTCTCCATGCCACTGGAATCAAGCTATCCTGGCTGAAGAGGGGTGAAACCCCGAAACCGGTCCTAGGATGCTTGTTTCCAGTCCAGGGAGGACCTGGCTTGGCAGTTCGGGCTGGACTGTTCCCATGAGGCACAGGGTCAAGACTGATTTGCATATGGCTGGGTTCAAACTGGAATGGCATGGTGAGCAAAAAAACGATGGATTTAGGCCCAGATCTCTGTACTGGGGTGAATGTATGACATTGTTCTGCATTCTGTCCATCAATTGTTGTTTTTGCATTTGTCACCCCGAGTGGGACGGGTATGCCCAGACTGGGTCCCGTGCTCTCCATGCCACTGGAATCAAGCTATCCTGGCTGAAGAGGGGTGAAACCCCGAAACCGGTCCTAGGATGCTTGTTTCCAGTCCAGGGAGGACCTGGCTTGGCAGTTCGGGCTGGACTGTTCCCATGAGGCACAGGGTCAAGACTGATTTGCATATGGCTGGGTTCAAACTGGAATGGCATGGTGAGCAAAAAAACGATGGATTTAGGCCCAGATCTCTGTACTGGGGTGAATGTATGACATTGTTCTGCATTCTGTCCATCAATTGTTGTTTTTGCATTTGTCACCCCGAGTGGGACGGGTATGCCCAGACGTGGGTCCCGTGCTCTCCATGCCACTGGAATCAAGCTATCCTGGCTGAAGAGGGGTGAAACCCCGAAACCGGTCCTAGGATGCTTGTTTCCAGTCCAGGGAGGACCTGGCTTGGCAGTTCGGGCTGGACTGTTCCCATGAGGCACAACTCAATACCCAACTTTACCATTAAAAAGGATTTAGAATTACAATTCATTTGAGAGTAAACAACATATCTCTATCTACTCTCAATCCAAAGTTATCACTTAATAAGGTATCCCAGTGTTAGTCAACGGATAGATAGGCTTAACAGTGAAAAACGACCTTAGGAAATTTTCATTACAAGGACGTTAAACCTTAAGTACCCAATTCCTACTTTTTAAATACAATGCCCCCTGCCCTATGAGCCTTTAGTGCCTAGCATAGGAGTGACATATATATGTTTAAAAAGGAAGGTATAGGCTTGGCAAAAGGTTTATTTTGCTGGGTCGAAATGGCAGTTTAAAGCTGAACTACAGGCTTCAGTTGCAGGCCTGAGGCATGTTTAAAAAGGCTACTTTAATGAGTGGCACGAGTGCTGCAGGCCCACTAGTAGCATTTAATTTACAGGCCATGGGTATGTTATACCTTTTAGCAGGCACTTACAGGTATATTAAATGTGCCATTTAGGTGTGGGCCAATGTTACCATATTTGAATGTAAGAGCAAAGCATATTACCGCCGCTGGTCAGCAGGGGAAATGTACACAGAGTCTTAATGCCAACAAAAACGGGCTCAGCACAGAAGGAAACACAAATTGGGGTAACCGTGCATAGAGGGACAGGTCTAAGAATTGTTAAATGTGAGCATGAGGCTGGCATTGTATTTTTCTGCTCTACTTTCTATATGCAGCGTAATGGAGGATACATTAAGCACATCACATGTTTCTTTGTTTGACTGAATGTCCTTTTTATCTTTTTGCCTTTATCACCCATTAGAATAAATTAAAATCCTCATTAACACAAATTCAGATCCAACTTTCTGAACCGTGCCTGTGATTAGTGAGGAATCAGTCATAATAGCATTCTACACAGTTCATGCTTCTCCGGGGACTTAATTAACACTCAAGAGGATCCTGTGCTGTGATGTTTGAGGAATCAGTCATAATAGCACTTTACACACCTTATGCTCCTCTGAGGATTTAAATAACACTCCTGTGAATCCCTGAGGCCCACCCTGACTAATGCATCTATCAGGCATTTTCTGGAGTCCTTGTCTAGTTGAATATGCCCCATATGGACTGGGCTATTAAGTGAAGCCCTTGTACTGTGCCTGTGATTCGAAGAATCAGTCAGAATAGCACTTTTCACACTTCATGCTTACCTGGAGACTCAAATAATGCCCCATTAAATCCCTGTGCCCCCCCCCCGGACCTCTTACGTTACCTTTTTTCATTGAATTGAGTTAAGATGTGACTTTTGAGGACTCGGTCCAAACAGAACTTTTCACAATCATGTCATGCACTTTGGGGGGCCCGTCCACTTTTTGGCAAGGTGTATGCTCAGATATGTATGCCTCAACCTGCAGGCCTTGATATCAATATTTTAAATATGTATGTTATAACATGTATGAATTTTTACGCTAGCTTTTTTACAATGTTTTTAGCATGTAGAATTAGAGAATTTTGTAATGGTTTTTATTAATCATACAAATAAAGAAATGTTCAATCTGTTCAACCAACTTTGTGGTTTCAGGAAAATCACATCTGAAGCCAGCAATCCCATTTTTTAAAGACTGACACAAAGTGATACTTAATTATTATTCACACCCCTGAGATCCAATTGCAATGTATTAACTAAAACATGTTCTTACCTGTACTGACGCAAGACGAAGAGCCTCAACGGCATCCCTGATCTCCTTAGTTTCAACAGAGGAAAGCAAGTAGCAAATAGTTTTGACTTCTTTAACTACAACATTTATGGGACACTGTGAAAGGAAAAATATTACCAAATGAAACACACTATGCATTGTATATTTTGCATAGACATTCCAAATCACTTTTCTGCTATGTTGCCCATTTGTGTCAAAATTGTGTGTTTTTAGACTTCATTTTACTTGAGCATGCTCACTTTGAGAAAGTGGGGTCTCCCAAATGCAAATATATTTCATAAAATATTATGGATCCATATTTTTCTCTTGTGCGTCACTCGTTCTGCACAATGTTGACTGTAACAAAGATCTCATCATGTTTCGGTTTGTTGTCTCTCGCTACATGATAAATCAAAACAGTGCCCTTACAGCACCTGTTTAATATCAGGCACTTGCTTACCTGACCTTGCATCTTCAATCAATAGCCTAGAAAACAACCCCTATTATAGAAGATCTTAACATTGGAGGCCCCAAGCCAGGCTGAAAAATAGATCTAAAAACATAAATCCTAAACTTTCGCTTTAAGTGCAATGCCTACAAACTGTTCTTAAATATCATGTTCAACTTGATAACTCTGGTTTCATTATTATCAAGCAGACAAGTGATAGAAAGAAAGTGCTACATCATTTAGACCTAGGGAATGGGGGTGACCGAAGCACAGCCCCAGTCTTTCTGGATGCTGAGAAAGCATTTGACAGGATGGACTGGGAATTCATGGAAGACACCATATGAGAGATTGGCCTGGAGGACAGCTTCCATATTTGGGTATTTGCAGGTTATCATGCTCCCAAGGCAATAGTGAGACTCAACAATACACTATCCCAACAAATACACATTTGGAGGAGTAGCTGGAAGGGGTTTCCTCTTTTCCCACTTCTATTTGCACTCACATTGAACCACAGGTGCCGGGTATCAGGGGGAACACACTGAATAAAAGGATGCAATTGGGATGACACTAATTTAAACTTACTATGTTCACAAAAATATACTACTCTTCCTGAAGGACTCCACCAGCTCTCTACCACCACCAGTGAAAGAGCTCCAAGAGTACCAACATATTCAGGGTTAAACATCAACCTGAACAAATCAGTAGGACTGAACATCTCAACTTCCAAAGGCATGATCCAGAATGTAAAGGGTAAGGCCCCCTTCAGAGGGCAGGAACATCCATCAGGTACCTAGGAACTGACTTGACAGGAACAATGGCAAAAAACAAAGAAATTAACCTGCAAAAACTAACGGGAGCAGCAAAGTTAGAATTTGGGAACTGGAAGAACAAGTTGCATATAAATTGGGATGAAATAGCAGAATTGCTATTGCAGGGCAAAAAGACGAGAATCAATAAAAGTCAACGCACAGTGGGGTGTAAGCAGGGAGGACTGGGAATGCCCAACCTTCTCAATTAGTACTATGCAGCAAATCTATGGTAGCTTATTGACCAGGAGGGAAAATAAAAAGTAGTGGTGTATGATATACCAAACATTAAGTGGCAGGCCATTCTGGGAGTTTCTTTGGATCCCCAAGATACAATGAGATTCCCAAACTATACATTTCTAGAGAAACTTGGGCAACTCTGAGAGCCTGGGCGAATATAGGTTTACAGATAGGCCTGACTTCACATTCCTCTCCATTCACGCCCCAATGGGGACATAGATTCCTAACAATGAAAAGAGGAGAACTGCAAGACCCTCCTGGATAGGAATTGGATGGGGGAGGAGAAACATTTTGAACAACTCAAAGGAGAATTTGGCCTGCAAGAAACAGAATGCTTCCAATATTTGTAGGTTTGGCACTGGGTCCTGGTTCCTTATCAACTATGACAATGACCAGCATATTGTCTCACACATCTATCAATTGTTAATTGTGGTTGAACCGGGAGGAGGGGGGGGGTCGGTGGGGATAAAATTCCTATTCCAGAGTGCTTGGGAAACAGGAACGTGGAATAACACTGGATGCATACCAACGGGGGAGACATCTTCATGAGAGCCACCAAGATACCGTATTGATGGCAATTGACTCTCATAACATTAGTAGCTGTTGGACATCCAGAGGGGTGGAATATAGTCCTGGAGGGGATATGGCAAAACTGGCTCCTTAACACACATACTCTGGTCTTGCCCCCACATAACCTTCTAGCAGGGGGGTGATGCAGATAATTGAGAAAGTTGTTGAGATCCTGTAAAGTGGAATGTCCAAAGGTTGCAATGCTAAGAAGCCAATCAGAGGAATTATATATCCCTTGTATAATAGGAAAGCACAAAAAATATCACACATGCTGGTAGTGGCAAAGTAAGCTATTTTAACACATTGGGATCAACAACAATACCATAGGAGACCATCTGGTTGGGGAAACTGTCGGGGTTGCTGGGTACGGAGAAACTGGCTAAAACTGCTCAGGGCAGATAAAAGGATTTTAGGAAATAATGGGCATTGTTAATGGATTATTTTGGGAAAAACCTTAAGAAATTACACATTGCTCACATTCCTCTGAAGCATTGTGTCTTGAAGGACACACAACTAGATCATTACTATCACAAAACACAAGGCATATTTGTTAGACATGTTAGCCTTAGGGCAGTTTTCCCCAAATGTTTTGCCTTCCTTCTCCAATTTCCCTGATCTTGTTTTTGCTGGCATTAGGGCTCTGCACACTTTACCACTGCTAACCGTTGCTAAAGGGCAGGCACTCACTCCTTAAAACATGGTAACATTGGTTTATTCCCAATTGCCAAATTTAATTTAAGTACAGGTCCCTATTAAAGTGGTATTACATACACCCAGGGCCTGTAAATTAAATGCTACAAGTGGGCCTGCAGCACTCACTGTGCCACCCACATAACTAACCCGTTAAACATGTCTCTGCCCTGCCATTGCAGCCTTTAGTGCACAATTTTCAAACTGTCATTTCAACGTTTTGCCTGGCCCAAACCTTCCTTTTTAATACATATAAGACACCCCTAGTGTAGTCCCTAAAGATCGTACAGGGCAGGGTTCAATGTATTTAAAAAGTAGGATGCTAGACATGGCATCCTTGGCGTGGGTCTCCCTTCCATTTTTTCACTATGCCTCCACTGTTGTTGATATGTTTTTGCTGGTCTAGATGCTTTGGGCACTTTGCCACTGCTATTCAGTGCCAAAGTGCAAGTGCTCCCTATGGTAAATTAATGTGTGGATTAGTGACTCCATGTTTGGCCTATTTGATTCACTGTCAGACCCTAGTACAGTGCACTGTTTGTGCCCAGGGACTGTGAATCAAATGCTGCTGGTGGGCTTGCAGCACTGGTTGTGCCACCCACAGGAGCAGCTTGTAAAGTGTGTCTCAGGCCTGCCATTGCAGAGCCTGTGTGCAGTCTGGTACTGCCATGTCGACTTGGTAAGTGCACCCACTTACCAGTCCCCAAACCTTCCCTTTCCTGCATATTAGTCACCCCTAAGGTAGGCCCTAGGGCAGGGTGCATTGTATGTGTAAGGTAGGATATGCCCTGGTATGTGTGGCATGTCCTGAAAGTGAATTACAGCCAATTTCGTTTTTCACTATTGCAAGGCTACTTGTTCCCATAGGCCAGAATGGGCAGTTTGATTATAACATCTTATAATCCTAACTGACCCAGGGAACATGGTAGAAAAACGAATTTAGTATGCCTGAACTCAGAATGATAAAATACATATTTTAGTGAAGTTGGTTTTAACATTCTGTGTTTGAAAATACCACTTTTAGAAAGTAGGTATTTTCTTGCCTAAACCATCCAGCCTGCCTCTGCTAGCTTGTGTATTGTGTGTCTGGGTTTTGAGTGACAGGGGCTGGGGGACTCCAGGAGGCAGGGTGAGTCAGCACTAGGCTGAATAGACCTATCTGCATGAGGAGTGGTGGGAGGAGTAGCACCTGAGCCTGAATAGGGCTGTGACTGCCTTCCACAATGCTGGCTCCACCTCCTGTGGTGTGTCTGATGACCCTGGCCCACACTGACAAAGGAAGAAGTTGTGCACTGGCAGAATGCACCCAGAACTGGTTTGGACTAGGTACAGGACCCTCTGCCTTCAGAGGACAAAGGATTTATGGGTATAAATACTGGGGCCCAGACCCCAAGATTTTAGATCACTTCTGGGAAACAAGAAGAAACTTTGCTGAGGAGAGGAACCAGAGAAACTGAAGGAGGAGACTATCCCTATGCTGTGTGCTGTTTGAGGGATTTGAGTGGTTGCCTGATTGCCGGAGAAAGGAACTTTGTGCTTACTTTCATCATCTAGCAGAAAATCTCCAAGGGCTTGAAGATTGAGCTTGCCTCCTGCTGAAGTCTCAGGGACTCAAGACTTCACCAACCAGCTCCCCTGAATTCCCTAGCTGGGAATTTGAAGTGCCTGCTGTTGTGTTGGGCCTTCTGAGAAACTGCGTGTCGCTGGGAGCGCGACTCACGAAGAAGAAGCGTGTCGCCGCCGCAGCAGTTGTCATCGCCGAGAAAGTGTCCCGCCACTGTCGCCATCGCATCACCGAAGCGCCTCGCATCACCGGAGAAGAGTGTCGCCGTCGCATCAGACGTCGTCGCATCACCGGAGAACCGTGTCGCAGGGCCTGTCGCGGCTCAGAAGATTCACCGAGTCGCCGTCGGGCGTGCACGCATCGCCCCTTCGTTGTTGCATCAACAGGAAGACACCACTTTGTTTCATTGCACCGGGTCGTCATCGCATCGAGGCGCTGCTGGTCGCATCGCCACAGAAGCGCAGTAAGAAACCGACGCATCAAATCCCCACGCGGTGAAGAACCGACGCATCACCTCCTCTCCGGTAAGGAACCGACGCATCACCGTCCCCTACGCAGCAGTAGGGAACCGACGCATCACCTCCCCCGGAGCAAGGAACCGACGCATCACCGTTCTTGCGTGTAAGGAACCAACGCATCACCTTCCCTGCAACTCTTTTATTTGTATCGCGTTACGCACCCAAAGGTACATTGAACGTAGAGTGTCGCATTTATCACCTACATTTGACCTGAACTATTATCTACCATTGACAGTCATATTTTTCATAGTGTATTGTGGATTTTTGTCGTTTTGGGTCTTGTGTTAAGTCTATATAAAAATACTTATTTTTATAATACAACCTGTGTGGTGTCCATCTGTAGTGTTGTCACTGGGTTACTGTATGTGTTCACAAATGCTTTACACACTGCCTCTGAGATAAGCCGGCCTGCTCGTGGCAAGCTACCAAGGGGGTGAGCAGGGGTTATTTTAGTAGTGCATCCCCCTTACCCTGACTAGAAGCAAGGGTCCCTATTTGGACAAAGGTACCTACCTCTGCCAACTAGAGACCCCCAGTTCTAACATTGGTGGTCAGCGGTGAGGATTATGGACTTGCATTTGTGACTCATATACAGTGATTGGTGTACACTACTAGTGAGTGCAGACCAAACGCAACCACTTACATTTTGGTAGATTGTTTTTCCTGGGATTTCTATTTTTGCCAAGAACTGCCAAGTTTCACCATGAGCAAAACAGCGTCCATCGCATCTGTTGATTTAGATTTTGAGGAAGAGAAACTAGAAAGTTACACTGTAAAACAGCTGAAACACTTCTGCAGGAGATTTAAAGTTGCTATGACCAGTCTCTCCAAGAAGGATGAGTTCCAAAAGGCGCTGAGGGCCTGGGTGGAAGCAAGGAGTACCCCATAGCATGTGGAAGAGCATGTGGAGGGGGCTGAGGACACAGGAGGGCAGCTAGATGGACTATTTGGGTCCAGGGGGGAGGAAAGCACCTTCCCCAGCAGGTAGCAGTGTTTCTTCCAAGGGCCTGTCCCCAGGAGAGCTGGAGGACAGGGAGAGAAGTAGGGTGCATGAAAAGGAGCTGACCAAGCTTAAGATGGGTGGGCAGTTAGAATTGGAAATTAAGAAATTGGCCCTAGAGGAAAAGAGGATGCAAATGGAGCATGAGAGAAGTTTGAGGGAGTTGGAGTTGAAAGCTAGGAGCTTAGAGATTACTCCCTCTGGTGGCAGCACACCGTCCATGCCTGTTGAAGCAAGGGTGTATATACCTAAAGATGTGGTGAAAGAGTTTTATAAAAAATGATGACATTGGGCAATGGTTTAAAGCCTATGAGGGTGCTATGACCTCACACCAGGTCCCTGAGAAGGATTGGGGAGCGGGGTTGTGGGGGCGGTTCCTGAGTGAGGGGCGGGATACCTTATTAGACTTGCCCTCTGAAGTCCACAATTCTTATGGTCATATGAAAGAAGCATTGATGTCCAGGTATGGGTTGACTCCTGAACTGTATAGGCAGATGTTCAGGAATTGCAAAAAGTTGGAGGGCAGTACCTGGGTAGAATGTGACTTTTTTTGCAGAGCATTGGATGGTTGGGTGAAGGGTAGCAAAGTGAATGATTTTGAAGCGCTCTTTGATTTGATTGCATGGGAGCACTTGTCAGGAAATTGTTTTCCAGAGCTACGCCAGCACCTTTTTGATAGTAGGCTGACTAACCCTAGGAAGCTTGCTGAGGAGGCGGACCGCTGGGTGAGCACCCGGGTCCACAAGGGTCACGTGGGAGACTCCGCCAAGGGTGGGCAGGGTCCCCAGCAGAGGAGTGGGGGGGACAAGGGTAAACAGAGGGAGTTCCAGAAAGGGCCCCAAAGTAATCCCCAAGGGAACCAAGGGAAGGGTTCCCAGCCTTCCCCTGAAAAGAAGCCAGGGGCCCAACAGATAAGTCTGTTCACAGGGGGCCCAAGACTTGCTTTAAGTGTGGTCAAGTGGGCCACTGCTCCTGGGAAACTAGATGTCCCTTGTATGGAAAATCAGTACCCACTGGTGCACCACCCCGGCAGGTAGCTAGTGTAGTCCTGGGGGAGGAGATGGGTGCCCAAGGTGGGTGGGGTCCCGTAGCAATGTCCTTGGTCTCTTTAGGAGACAGTGAGATGGTCCCCAGGGCCCAACTGCCTGATAACACTAAGAAATACAGGCAGTGGGTGACCATCAATGGCCAAAGGGTGGAGGCTCTGAGAGACACCGGAGCCAGTGTGACAGCTGTCAGTTGTCGGCTGGTGTCTGAGAAGCAGGTTATCCCCAATGCATTCTGCCCATTAGTTGCCTCGGACAACTCAGAGAGCCACTGCAGAGTGGCTCAGGTTCCCTTTAAGTGGGGGGGGGGGTCTCAGGTACCTTTCAAGTAGCTGTGAGGCCAGCCATGCCTGTAGACTGTCTGTTGGGCAACGATTTGGAGAGTTCACCTTGGGCAGAGGTGGAGAGAAGGTCTCATTTAGAGATGTTGGGTCTGCCTGAGTGGGCGTGCGCAACCACTCGGTCTATGGAAGCCAGTAGTAGTCTTCAAGAGGACCTGGAGCCTGAGAGGGTGGCCCAGGTGCCTGCCTTGAAGAGAAGGGGCAGGGGGCACGGGAAACCGGCCCCCGTAGTTCCCACGGTCCAGGAGGAAGCAGAACCTGAGGGGGATGCTCTGGAACCTACAGGGGAGCAAGTGGTCGAACTGGGGGACTTACCTGAGCTGACCCATTGGCAGCAGGAGGGAGGCCCCTCCAGGGAGGAGTTCTGTGAGGAGCAGAACAAGTGCCCTTCTCTTGTGGGTTTGCGGCAACAGGCCACAAACCAGGCAGCAGGTGATCAGTCTGGATCACATTGGATCTACTGGGAGAATGGTCTCCTGTATAGTGAGCCTAAGGTTGCTGAGCCTGGGTTAGCCCGTGTGCTGGTGGTACCCCAGAGCTTCAGAGCCTTCCTACTAGGTTTGGCTCATGATGTGCCTTTAGCAGGACATCTGGGGTAGGGCAAGACCTTTGAAAGGCTTGTCACCCACTTTTATTGGCCCCAGATGCGCAAGAGTTCAGACACTCATTGCAGGACCTGTCAGACTTGCCAGGCAAGTGGAGAAAGTGGGAGGAAGCACAAGGCTCCCCTCCAGCCATTCCCTGTGGTCAGCATCCCCCTTTGAACGGGTGGGTATTGACATTGTGGGGCCACTGGACCCCAAGACAGCCATGGGCAACAGGTTCATCCTGGTCTTGGTGGACCATGCCACCCGGTAACCGGAAGCCATCCCTCTTCGGACAGCGACGGCCCCCGTGGTGGGACGTGCACTGATGGGGATTTTCTCCCGTGTGGGGTTCCCTAAAGAGGTGGTGAGTGACCATTGTACAAACTTCATATCCAAGTATATGAAGTCCCTGTGGCAGGAGTGCGGTGTTACCTATAAGTTCACCACTCCTTACCACCCCCAAGGAAATGGGCTGGTTGAGAGATTCAACCGGACCCTGAAGGGCATGATTATGGGTCTGGAAGAACCCATGAGGAGTAAGTGGGACGTCCTCTTGCCATGCCTTCTCTTTAATTACCGTGAGGTGCCACAGAAGTCCTTAGGGTTCAGTCCCTTTGAACTGCTCTATGGTCACCCGGTAAGAGGACATCTGAGTTTGGTGAAAGAAGGCTGGGAGAAAGCTCCAAGTAAACCTCCCCAGGATGTATTTAGCTACATGCTGGCCTGTAGAAAACAAACTAGGCGATTCAGACAACTCGCTGAGGCGAATCTGGAAGCCAGCCAGGAGGAGATGAAACGATGGTATGATCAGAATGCCACTCTGATCGAGTTTCAGCCTGGACAGAAAGTGTGGGTCATGGCCCCTGTGGAGCCTTGCGCGCTCCAGGATAAGTGGACCGGACCATTTGAGGTGGTGGAGCGCAAGAGTAACGTCACCTACCTGGTGGACTTGCGATCTCCCAGGAACCCTTCGCGGGTCCTACATGTCAACCGCCTGAAGCCCCATTTTGAGAGGTCTGAAGTGGGCATGCTCCTAGCAACAGATGATGGAATGGAAGAGGAGACAGAACCTCTTCCTGACCTCCTGTTGCAACAGAGCAAGATGGGTCAGTGGAGGGTGTGAACCTCTCTAACTCCCTGACACCTGAGCAGCAGGAAGACTGTCGCCAACTGTTGGGACAGTTTCCTGACCTGTTTTCCCTGGTTCCTAGTGTCACTGATTGGTGCGTCCATGATGTGGACACTGGGGACAGTCCTCCTGTCAAGCACAAGGCTTACAGAGTGACTGACAGGGTGAGAGCTTCCATCAAGGAGGAGGTCTCCAAGATGTTTGCATTGGGGGTGATTGAGTCCTCTCACAACCCTTGGGCCAGCCCAGTGGTCTTGGTCCCAAAGGCTGCCGCGCCTGGTGCCACACCCAAACTTCGGTTCTGTGTGGACTACCGAGGACTCAATTCAGTCACCAGGACTGACGCGCACCCCATCCCCAGAGCTGATGAGCTCATCGATCGGTTAGGGGCTGCCCCGTACCTCAGCACGTTTGACTTAACGTCTGGGTACTGACAGATCGCCTTGACTGATGGGGCCAAAGAGAGGTCAGCATTCTCCATACCAGATGGGCACTACCAATTCCGGGTTATGCCCTTTGGGATGAAGAATGCCCCTGCCACCTTTCAGAGGTTGGTCAACCAGGTGTTGGTTGGACTGGAAGATTTCAGTGCCGCCTACCTGGATGACATAGCAGTGTTCAGCGCCAGTTGGGAAGAACATCTGCGCCACCTCTGGGAAGTTTTGATGGCGCTGCGGATGGCAGGCCTCACGATCACTTAGGACACCAGGTCGGGAGCGGCCAGGTGGCGCCCATACAGCCCAAGATTGATACCATTCTGGCTTGGGAGCCCCCCAAGACCCAGACAGAGGTGAGAGCCTTTTTAGGACTCACCAGGTATCACAGGAGATTTGTCAAGGGGTATGGCAGCATCGTTGCACCCTTGACAGAGCTGACTTCCAGGAAGCAGCCCAAGAGAGTGATGTGGACTGACACCTGTCAGAGAGCTTTTGACGCCTTGAAGACTGCCATGTGCACGGCCCCCGTGCTTCAGGCGCCCAACTTCTCAAAAGAGTTCATGGTCCAAACAGACGCTTCAGAGCATGGTGTAGGGGCTGTTCTGGCACAGTTAAATGAGAAGGGCCTAGACCAACCTTTAGCCTTCATCAGTAGGAGGTTACTTCCACGGGAACAGAGGTGGAGTGCTATTGAGCGTGAGGCATTTGCTGTGGTCTGGGCGCTGAAGAAGTTGAGACCATACCTGTTTGGGACTCACTTCCGGGTTCAGACAGACCACAGGCCCCTCAGATGGTTGATGCAGATGAGGGGTGAGAATCCAAAACTGTTGAGGTGGTCCATTTCTCTACAGGGGATGGACTTCACGGTGGAACACCGCCCTGGTACAGAACACGCCAATGCTGATGGTCTGTCCAGATTCTTCCACCTTAGTGATGAGAACTCCCTAGAGGTAGGATAGTTCTCCCCACATTTCAGCTGGAGGGGACACATGTTAGACCTGGCATCCTTGGCGTGGGTCTCCCTTCTATTTTTTCACTATGCCTCCACTGTTGTTGATATGTTTTTGCTGGTCTAGATGCTTTGGGCACTTTGCCACTGCTATTCAGTGCCAAAGTGCAAGTGCTCCCTATGGTAAATTAAAGTATGGATTAGTGACTCCATGTTTGGCCTATTTGATTCACTGTCGGACCCTAGTACAGTGCACCATGTATGCCCAGGGCCTGTAAATCAAATGCTGCTGGTGGGCTTGAAGCACTGTTTGTGCCACCCAGAGGAGCAGCTTGTAAAGTGTGTCTCAGGCCTGCCATTGCAGAGCCTGTCTGCAGTCTGGTACTGCCATGTCGACTTGGTAAGTGCACCCACTTACCAGTCCCCAAACCTTCCCTTTCCTGCATATTAGTCACCCCTAAGGTAGGCCCTAGGGCAGGGTGCATTGTATGTGAAGGTAGGACATGCCCTGGTATGTGTGGCATGTCCTGATAGTGAATTACAGCCAATTTCGTTTTCACTATTGCAAGGCTACCTGTTCCCATAGGCCAGAATGGGCAGTTTGATTATAACATCTTATAATCCTAACTGATCCAGGGAACATGGTAGAAAACGAATTTAGTATGCCTGAACTCAGAATGATAAAATACATCTTTTAGTGAAGTTGGTTTTAACATTCTGTGTTTGAAAATACCACTTTTAGAAAGTAGGTATTTTCTTGCCTAACCATCCAGCCTGCCTCTGCTAGCTTGTGTATTGTGTGTCTGGGTTTGTGAGTGACAGGGGCTGGGGGACTCCAGGAGGCAGGGTGAGTCAGCACTAGGCTGAATAGACCTATCTGCATGAGGAGTGGTGGGAGGAGTAGCACCTGGGCCTGAATAGGGCTGTGCCTGCCTTCCACAATGCTGGCTCCACCTCCTGTGGTGTGTCTGATGACCCTGGCCCACACTGACAAAGGAAGAAGTTGTGCACTGGCAGAATGCACCCAGAACTGGTTTGGACTAGGTACAGGACCCTCTGCCTTCAGAGGACAAAGGATTTATGGGTTTAAATAATGGGGCCCAGACCCCAAGATTTTAGATCACTTCTGGGAAACAAGAAGAACCTTTGCTGAGGAGAGGAACCAGAGAAACTGAAGGAGGAGACTATCCCTATGCTGTGTGCTGTTTGAGGGATTGGCCTGCAGTGGTTGCCTGATTGCCAAAGAAAGGAGAAAGGAACTTTGTGTTTACTTTCATCATCTTGCAGATAATCTCCAAGGGCTTGAAGATTGAGCTTGCCTCCTGCTGAAGTCTCAGGGACACAAGACTTCACTAACCAGCTCCCCTGAATTCCCTTGCTGGGAATTTGGAGTGCCTGCTGTTGTGTTGGGCCTTCTGAGAGACTGCGTGTCGCTGGGAGCTGGAAGCGCGACTCACGAAGAAGAAGCGTGTTGCCGCCGCAGCACTTGTCGTTGCATCGCCGAGAAAGCGTGCCGCCGCTGTCGCCATCGCATCACCGAAGCGCCTCGCATCACCGGAGAAGAGTGTCGCTGTCGCATCAGACGCCGTCGCATCACTTGAGAAGCGTGTCGCAGGGCCTGTCGCGGCTCAGAAGATTCACCGAGTCGCCACACGGCCGTCGGGCGTCCACGCATCGCCCCTTCTTTGTCGCATCAAGAGGAAGACGCCACTTTGTTTCATTGCACCGGGTCGTCATCGCATCGAGGCGGTGCTGGTCGCATCGCCACAGAAGCGCAGTAAGAAACCTACGCATCACCTCCCAACGCGGTGAAGAACCGACGCATCACCTCCTCTCCGGTAAGGAACCGACGCATCACCGTCCCCTACGCAGCAGTAGGGAACCGACGCATCACCTCCCCCGGAGCAAGGAACCGACGCATCACCGTTCTTGCGTATAAGGAACCGACGCATCACCTTCCCTGCAGATGCTCCAGCTAGCAGTGGTCTAACATCCCTCGCGGGGTGTCCAACTTGAGACCAGGACGTGGTCCCACATTCTCTAAACTCTCAGGTAATGGGGTGGACTAGATCCTAGAGGGATTCTTGGCATAACACCTACACAGATGCTAGGTACATTTAGGTACATCTAGTTAGGGAGACATTGCAGGAGTACAAACTTTTTATCATGTGTCTTATGTACATGTATATATTCATGATTTGTGCAAGATGGTAGAACTATACCATCCCTTCACTTTCGTAATATTGCTAATCATATATCTCTGCTACTGTCTAATGGTTGTTGCAGCTCATCTATTCTACACTAGAGTAACAACTGTTCAATAAATACTTATTGAAACGTCCAGCCTGTTTATTCTGTGTAACTCTCCGAGACAAACTAAGTGAGCACAAGTGACTGAGCGAGAGGTAGTATATTGTTCCCACGATTCTGAGGGATCAGGGTTGTCATGTTCTGAGGCTGCCAAGAACTATTCTCGCCCAGATAAGAGGAGATTCTAGTGGCACTGTGAGCTAGCTAATACAGACAGGCTAACGTATCCGGTGGGGGTGCACGGAATCAGTCCGCCACCAAACCCATAGTTTATGCTATCCAAACGCGCAGATCCTGTATAGGTAATATAGGAACTACACGACAGACTGGACCTGCATCTCTTAAACCAAGGACCCCAAAGTGACTCCATCGGCTAGTTGGATGGCCTTCTGACTAGAGCCTCAGGGACAGAATGCTCCAACAACCTTTAACCTAGAACTTTGACTCTACCATCTGTGAGTCTACTCTGCCAAGTGTTGCCACACCAGTCCTAGACCATTGGAAGTGGGCCTAAGGTGCTCTGCCAGCCTCTGTGGATCCAGCAGACCGGACACATCTCCTCCGCGATGCACTTCCAGCAGAACCGGTGCATTGCATTTGCTATTTGACTCGTCGCTTTCAGAACCGATGTATCACCTCTGTTGCAAGGGTTCTTCCAACACAAAGGACTCCACATCAACCCTGCAGCTGCATTGGACCCGCTGCCTGTGTGAAGCTTTCCTGACGAGTGCCATCACATCTCTCGCTGACAGCAGCCTTGACGATGATGCTGGTTCTCGCACCGCTGCTCCACAGCTCCTCGGATCAGACATATCACCTTGACTGCACAATGCATCCTTAATGCTATACTTCGCTATTGCAGGCTACTATCAATGGGATGCTTGACAACAACGCAGTACCTTGACGCATTGCCTCGGCTGTGGGACACATCCTCAGCGAGGAACCTCGCAATGCTCCCCAAACCAAGATTTAAGCTAATTTGTTCAGCGGACCTAAATGGGTCCCTGTGGTCGGCCCATGCTCCAGTGCGGTGAGCACCAACTTTTGGCTTTGTCTCGGTATGGTGCGACCAGAAAGCCACAGTTGGATCTTTGTGGCACTATTTTTACAGAAATTTTCAAACCTGCATATCTCCGATTCTGCTGCAGTGGCCTAGCTATGGAGGGCAGGGGAGGTCTGGCCCGGGCAGCACGTTTTTGGGGGCGGCGGGGATCGCAAGGTAAGTTTTCTTTTTTTTAAATGTTATTCTCACTCGGCGTCATCTGCCACCTTCCCCTTCCCCCACTCTTACTTGCACCGGCCGTCACTGGGCAACAAGCTCAGGGACCGCCCCGGGCGCAAAAGCTCTAGCTACGCCACTGTTCTACTAACTGGACTTTTTTTGTCTTGTTCTTGTTTTATTTGTTAAAAGTAACTCTATTTTTCTAAATTGGTGTGGGATCCTTTTGTGGAGTGTTTTTACTGGTTTACTGTTTGAAGTGTTGCACAAATACTTTACTCATTACCTCTAAGTTAAGACTGATGCTCTGTGCGAAGCTACCAGAGGGCTGAGCACAGGTTAATTTAGTGTTTGCTGGGGTCTTCACCTGGAGAAGAATTGTGATTGCTTCTTGAAAAGGGTTTTACCCCCACCTCAACCAGTAATGCAATTTCTTACAATATTGCGTTGATTGATTAATGTAAGAATCAGACTTGCATGATTGCTACTCACTGTGTTAAATTCTAATATATTAGGCCTATGCATTGCAGAATTAATCAGAATGACCCCATTTCATTCATAAATGTTGAGTGCTGATGACTTTATAATTATACCTTGCATCACTGTAATGTAATCAGCTATATGAAGAAACAGCTAATGCAAAAGAACCAAACAGCTACACAATAGGTTAATGCATGATCGAGTATGCACAGCAATAGAAAGAAAACATTCAACACACTTTATGAATATTGTTCACAAAAGAAATCCTTACAGTAAACTGATCTGGGTTGTATCTTTCTCTTTAATTAACCATACAAGACAGTGAAGAAGGCAGAAGAAAATGAGAGGGTAAGAAATGATCAGTTAATTGTAGCAATGCAATAGATGAGCTTTCATATATAGAAGGAAGAAACTGTGATTATACTATTGAAGTGACACACATTGACTTGATAAACAGGATGGCTGATGTACAGGATGCTCCTCGGGGCCTGGAAAGATCAGTGACTTTTGAGGTGCCTATCTATTGAGAATCCTTTGAAATGGACCATTCATCTTGCCTAGGAGACTGATATGTGGACACCAAAGATAAAAATTTGAACTGAGCCTTGGACCCAGAGAGGACTTACCTGATTCTGACCTCTTGTCTAAAGTGGAGTGGCTCTGAATTATCTCTCTCACAAAGGGACACTGACCACACCATCTTCTGAGCTGGGAGAACTAAGCAATGCTCCATGGGTGAAGACGAGTGATAACTGAGTTGTGATTTTGGCCTAACCATTCAGTTTGTTGTCTGAGCTTGTGAGCAGCAGACCTGGCAAGACTAGATGCTGACATGGGCCCAGCATATCCATTCGGCAGTAGAGTGATCCTGAATAGATGGACCTCAGCAGTGGCCGTATTGGATAGCTACAGTGCCATTGAGCGGGAAAAAGTAGCCGAACGACGCGGAGACAGTGAATCCCAGTACTGAAGTTCACAGAATAAAGACACAAGCCCATCCTCACTCTAAAAAAGGACCCACTCTAATAGAAAAGAATAAGAGATAAGTCCAACCCCATGCTAAATAAGAACTCCTTTTATATAGTAAAGAAGATCTTGAGTATATGCTCTTCTAACTTCTGAATGATATTTAAAGTGTGATATGTTAGAAAAGATAACACACTAGCCTAATGCTGCTGGATAACATCTTATTTTATAAGCAGAATAGCAACTTTTGTGTCTGAAATTTGATTGGTGTTCCTTTTGCTACCTCAATAAAACAAAGGAAGCTGAATTGCCTGGTAAAATCTGATACTAAACTACAAAAAGATATTATATTCACCTAAATGCAACCAAAACTTTCACTGCAGATCTGAGAAATGGTAGCTTAAAAATGGACCTCATTATTATTCTCTCATACTATCTCCAAAATGGAATAGGTCTTTGGCAGCATTTTGAATATCTCTCTTAAAATTAAAAATGTGTATCATAATAAATTATCCACCTTTCTGTGATCTCTCCTACATTTTTATCATCATTTTTAATAATAGAAAAGTTACGATCCAGGTCTTGCATGAAAACCGAAATAAACTTGAATGCCACTTTACAACACTGAGAGACTATCAGTACCAGATAGGGACAAACCTGAGCCCACCTCCTTCTGATGCTACTGGAGAGCCTGCTCTTATCTTGTTTCCTTAAACAATAAGGAGCCTGTTTCTGTGTGACCCCATATTGACCAAATATAATTTCTCTCACTCTTTGAAGAAGAGGACTCAAGTTTCTAATAATCCTTCTTCAAGCAACTCATATCTTGATCTCAAAAATCTGGAACCTATAGACGTATTACCTTCCTCCTGTGATTCAAATACAACACCTACTTTTCTTTCCTTTGAGATCCCTGTCTCTGGTGCTCCAAGAGCAGCACATTGTTATTTGTTCTTTGAGGCAAACTTCTGACTTTTATTGCATCCTAAAGCTTTACCATTAACTTTCCTAGAACACCTCCTCACTCTGTCATGCTTCCATGGTTCGTCTTCTCAATGTGACTGCTTGAGCGCTTTAGATAAGTTCCATAATGTAGACAACTATATTCCCACCTACCCACACAGTTCATCCAATAGCCACATTCTTACCTATCCCATTAATGCGAGACACAAGTAAATACTTATCTCCTCAGTGCTTGACAGCATCTACTCTTTCTCATAATCCTATTAGTATACCTAGCCATCCTTATTTAGTACTTTTGTTCGCAACTTCATCACTCAGTAATCTATCTAATCCCATGAATGCTTTCTTCAGTAAATAAGACTCCGTTTCTAAAAACTCTCAATCTTTTCTTTAATGAATATCTCCAACAAATCTGATTCCTGGTATCTCAAGGCATTCACTGGGTTTTCATTACACCGGGCATCAATCTTTCTTGCCCTAGAACATACAAGACACCATGTCCTCAGATCTGTACCTCCACTTCTCCCTGGGAAGATGGAGTGATTGGTAGATAACAGTAGCTCATAGATGCAGGCATTGCAGAGAAGTGCAGTGGCACTAAATGTTGATTACTGACCCTTAAATAATGCTGGGTCTCCCAAAGAAATTGCTAATCACAGATTCCCATTAAATGTGATAACCCCTCTAGCCTCCTTAGCTGTCTTCCCAAAAGAAAATCTGAACCTAAACATATTTTTGAGATCCCACTCAATTCTTCTACTTATGAGCACACCTCCTCATCCACATTATTTACTGTAGATGAATAGTTGCCATGAACCCAGATCTTATGATGTGGACAGAGACAGGGTTTAATCAAGCATCTCAAACAGTATTGGACCTACTCCTGACACCCGACTACCCATGTTACGTCTTGATAGGGAGGATAGGATTAGGGTTGCTTTTGTCTATCATACATTCTTACATTGCAGTCCTGCGGCTTCAGATTCCCTCTTATTTTTCAATGTCTTACAGTCAATTTCGCATTTATTGCTGCTCAATCTCCCAGAAGCTAAACTGTTCACCATCCTTCAAGTGAGTACAATTCCTTTGCTGAACACTTCATGTATCATTTGATCTCACAATTTACATTATTGAACAACAACTACATCCATGTTAGGGACTTAAACCGCCACAGGGCAATCTTGAAGACAATTCATCCTCCCTTTGTGCTTCCTACTTGTGTGAGAATGGCTTTATTCAGTGCTATCTGAAAATGACATTTTAAAGAGGCCACTTTGAATTTAACTAACGTGAAAGAGGACACCATATCATTCAAGGACCACACTAAATAAGCCTTATTTACAAGATAATATTTTATCTTCAATGAAACTGTTTCGTTACAACTCTGTGAAGCATCCTGGTGCTCTAGAACCTACATAAAAATACTCAATGCACATTAACTAAGTAATACATATTTGCTTGACTATATTTATGCACCTAACATCTATTCAATATCTTCAACGACTGACCCAAAAATGTTATCTAGGAAATGGGAGAATTATCATGATTATGTCGAACAAAAATTAATAAATTCAACAAGGAGAGAGTTGAAGCATTGCTTACAATTGTCTAATGCTTTCAGAACAGTTTTATCAGAACTGGACTTCACCTTTTTTCCATAATTTATAGTAGCCTTTCAATAGCTGAATTTTCTGATATCCCAGTGTCTTCTGATTAGTTTACATAGGATAAATATTGATTCTATACCAGTTGCAGATTATGTGTCAGTTACTACAGAATTCTTTTCTGAAGTAAATAAGTGTCATTTCATTTCCTTATTGGGGCTTAAATATGTGATTGTTCTACAATGAGCATATGCTTCAGTAAATTGATGAGATAACTCAATTTTCAGAGGTCAATACAGGTATTGTATTCTCATCTTCAATATAAATTTAGCTGTTAATATGGATATCGATGTGTTTGTCGACAAAAATGTACTATTGTCCTTGTTAACAGAATCACCGGTGCTGAACTCAACCTCTGCACGCAAATATGCAGCCAGGCAGGCCCTGCAACTTAGGCCCAGGATTACTGATTGGTGGGTCACAGGTGGGAGGGTGCATAGCTGCTAGGCAAACACGCAGACAGGAAACTCATGATCAATTCCACAGAAAGACGCAGCGACATTACCATGGAAAGGGGAGATTGCCTCACTAAAGCACACATCGCCGGTAGGGGTACATGCTCCTAAAAACACCATAAAGTCAGATGCCACATGATTTAGGAACACATAGCTAATCAGGGCCTTGCACACTTAGTGATCTTGTACTCCCCATGCCAGATATCTGTACACATTCACCACTGGCCACACTGTGTCCACGCAGGTCAAGACCCACCTGTAGTAACCAATGACCATTAATTTATGGCCCTTAAGGCACAAACCAACATTCCTCGCCATATATGGTACGCTGGAAATCTTTTATTGTTGTTGTAATATTGTATATAAAGGAACCCCAAACCCTATTTAAATTGAGACAGCCTTCAGACCTAATGCCTGTACCTGATCTCCCAGCTGAACTGTTTAATTAAACAAACTGTTCATGTTTTGCCAAACGACTCTGGTCTTCTGTTTTTATGGAAATCTGATTCAAGCAACAGAGCTCATATACAATCACACGAGGAGGTGAATTCTATGTATGATATTGAATTAAAGAGTTGAGCAGATTTTAGGCACAATTAATTTGTACTGGTGTTGGGAAGCTAAAGTGATCAAAGTAATGTATTTTAGTATACAGTAAGTACCAATCTCTTTAACCACTTACATACTGCTAATAAAGATACAGCATTGCTAATATATGCTCCTTCTTGTGTGTCTTGTATTTGACAATCTCATAAAATTATTATAGGAAAGTTCTCCCTAGTAGTGATATTTTTTATTGAATTGTATGAGCAGATGGGTTCAATTGTATTCAGAATTGCTTCATAGTGGTCTCAAATCCCTGAAATGAAACACCTTTGCTTAGTTTATTTCCCGATAAAGAGTGCATAGAAGGCAAAAGTTACAGATAAATGTGTCTGTTACACATAGATTATACATTCTTACTCAGATTTATGTGCAGTGTATAAAGTACTTATTAACAGATCTCTTTCATTCAACACAACGTGGTTAATGTTACACATGTCTATTGAAACCTAAAATCGCTGACATAACTGATTTACGCAGACACATTTATTGCCACTGTTATTCCTGATGGTTTATTGGGTTGTCTTTCAATGTTGGGATTTAGTTTTTCTCTAGATATTTATTTCTTGTAATCCAGATGTTATATTCAAGAGCTAATGAACAAGTCACGACCAATGATTTTGCATCCATTTTCCCTTCTTTTTCTGAATTTACAAGACAGTGTTATCATATTTTCCCAATTGTGTTTCACCTTCTGGCTAAAACTCTACCAGTTGCTTTGCATTTAGATAAAACTGTTGCTTGTGTGCCTTTGTTTGGGAAGGACCATGCAATTTTATTTTATGTTGATGATGTTTTGCGTTTGTTAGTAAATCATAAAAGCTAAATGCACACACTTTAAAGGAGTAACTGCCTCTGACTCAACAGTCTACCTTTGACTTTCTCCCATGCCCCCTGTTCAGTGCTTCATTGTTTTTGAGCTGAATTCATGCTCTACAAATGTTCAATAATCAGAAATCTTTAAGTAGCAAACACATGTTTTAAAAATTGTGCAGCTAAATGGAAAGAATCACTTATTTAAGTATTAAAATATGCATAGACATTTCTATAGGGATGTTCTTGCATATTAAAGAAGAATTGATTGGCCATGTCCTAAATTGTGGCTTGTGAGGCAAAATTAATGTTATATAGGGGAGTAGGTTAATAAATAATTAATCCTTGCGCTGACCCCCGGGCCCTGGCCCACCCCGGAGGTACTTGAAGAATGGTGCGACAGAGCTCCACATGCGCTGAAGCTTGGAAAAGGTGGCCGATATTTGGAAGGCCGTAACTCAGGCCCTGTTGGGCCGATTTGGGCAATCTTGGGCTCATTTTACTCCTGGTGGCAAGCCATAGCTACTATGGCAGTTTTAGCAGACCTCCTAACCTCCGAAGAGGTGTAATCTACAGGGAGCTGGTTCCTTTAGCAGAAGCGCAGATCTTTCCCCCAACCGGTCCTCGGGGCATGTAAGGGGGGCAGCCTAACTGGCCTTTGGGAGGCCCACTGATCCTGGGTCAACTGGACCAGAATCTCTAGTCCGTTTGGGCATCAGGGGGTTTCTCGTTCCTGTTGTCCATGCCTGTCACAGTCCCAGGATCTAGCAGCACAAAAGCAATAATAACTCTTTCTCTCCCTTGTGCAAGAGTGTTAAAAGGAGGGTGGAAGGTTCTAGGTCTCTACTTCACCTCTCCACCCCTGTCATAACCCTCCTGCACCTCAAACTGGGACAGGTCAAGATGGCGTCATCCAGGAGTCACTGATCATGTCTGCTCCAGGGGTCTCAGCTCCGCCCCTTGCTGACATCACTGCAGGGCCTTTCCCACCAAACGTTCGAAGAGGATCCCACTCCTGTGTTGGCTGCAGTTGTCAAGGCTTCCTCATTTGTTGAGTGGGCCTGAGCTGTCCCCAGCCTTGGTGCAGTGTCACAGGTAATTACCAGATGCCGATTTTTTTTATCCCCACCTTTCCCTCCTCAGGAGCTGACGGAAGCACTGTTAATTACTTCTTTTGTGTGGGGCAGCCTTTGTTCCTGCTGTTGGAGAGAAGTGTAATTAACTTAGCCCAGCAGGCAGGGTGACACAAGGCATGGGCTCTTATCCTGAGCTAGACCAGAGAGATAGGAGAGTTCTGGATGACACATACGTTGTACCAGTATCTCCTTGGAACTCTCAGATTTGATTTTGATGCAGGTGTTTCACCCCATTTCGATATGTCACTGGACTCTGTAGGCCAAAGGGAAGCAAAACTGCACTCTAAGGCAGCTTTCTTCCATGTGTGTAATAAAGTTCCATTGCAGACAAAACAGTAAACCACACTGACTTTCCCTATGAGTGTACACTAACATTATAAGGCCTACCTCAAGTCAATAACTGGAGCTGCAGAGTCCCATCTGCGTCAGGTTACCTGTGCACAGCTACCGAGCTGCGCACAAAAGTAGTCTCACATGCTCAGCCTTCACACATGTGCACATGTGTTCATGTGTAACCAGCCAAGTCCTCCTTACACTTGCTGCAAATATTGTAGGTTAAACATGTAGTGAGACTCCTCCACAATAAAAAGTCCAAAACCGGGTGATCCAAAAAGTTAAAAAGTTGGAGGTATTAAATGGGTAGAACCCAATAAGGAGGGGGATTAATTTTATTAAATGTGGAAGTGCACCTCCTTCAGATGATGCCACTAATCCCCAAGGGGACGCACTCTGCCATTTGAAGATCTCTGATCTAACCTCACTATTTTTTGCAAATCCACATGGTACCTTTCAGCACACTCCGATGGTCTTCAGTGTGGTGTAAATTGGGGCAGAATGTCTCCTAGCACCTCATTTCTCTATCCCTCCTCAATAGTTTTGGGGAGCAAATATACTCAACACACTTTTACATCGCAATGAAGCTAGTGGGGACACTTTACTTTCAGAACCCAACGCTGGGAATAGGATGAGCAGTAACATTTGACAGATTTGGTAATATTCTTAGCAAGGTCACTGCAAAGAGAGAGAGAGAGAGGAATATTTTAGCTTAGTGTTGTAGATGAAATTAAGCAGTATATAAGTGAGGAGCATTCCCTTCAAGCTGCTGTGAACAATGAACACTGGAGAAGCAAAGGGCATTTGGCAAAGTGCACACAAAAAAAACATTTTCTGTAACATTCTATACAAGCAAACCATAACTATCCTTAAGCATATCCTCTCGTATTAAGTGAACACACAGTTAATGTAACCAATTGTTTTTAATTTAGGTTAAAGCCTAGTGTGTAAACACAATTTCTAATATATATTGAGGAATAATGGTGGTGAACACAACTATAGGTACAGGTGGGCAAGCCACTGAAAGCTCTGGTCCGGCTCGAGCCATATGCTTGGCTCTGGCTCAGCTTGAGGTCCTTTTGGAACCTTGATACCAAAATGAGCAAAGTTTTACTAGAAGGCCAAGTTCCTTATTAGCTACAAGTGTGGACCATGTAACATGGGGAACCAGGTTTGAGTCCGGGCTTCTGCTACACATCCTGCAAATACAGGCAAATAGCCCTGTGTCATTAAAAAAACATGAAAAGTAGTCTTTGTCTGTTGTCAAGCGCTCGTATGTTCGAGAGCAAGGTTTGTGAAACTCCAAGCAATAATATGTGTATTTTTCCTATCACGCACACACTAATCTCTTCTACAGATGATTAAGGACAAAGCATGAACCATTGATGTCAAAAAGAAATACCCATCTAATTGCTGAATTGCACAGTGTGAAACTGAAAAACCTGGATCGATCCCGGATCCTTGCTTGACCAAACTGTGTGATCCTAGACAATTACTTTTTCACAGAGCCTCCTTATTACTTATGAGAACATCTTCAAACAATGAGTTCAGGTTGTGCGCTATACAAATACCTCTCATGTTTGATTTAATAAACTATAATGGTGCTCTGTGTGTAATAAGAACTTGGCCACAAAGGGTACCACTTTTAATAAATACTTTTCAATGCAGTGATGCAATCTGATCTACTAAGTTGAAATGCTTTTGCGTTTTGAAGAAATATGCTTTCTGGAATTTTGAAGACCCAATACGATATTCTAACATGTTTGTTGCATGATTAACATGCTAAATATTTTCAGGGCTCGGCTCATGGACCCAGAGCCCACCTTTGGCTCGGCTTGCATGGCTAGTTTGTTGGCTCTCCACCTCTAGCTAAAGGGCCTCAATAAGAAATAGACAGGGTTGAGGAACCGATCAAAAATTGATGGATCACTTTCAGCTCATCTGCCTCATTTAGAGGGGAATGAACCACTTTGTACCTAGTGGAATAGCTTCCTCAGCGCCACTGTTGGAAACTTTCATTGGAAATCACTTGGCTGCGGTCTAGCTACTGCAGGACCACCATTTGTCATTGTATTGGAATGCCCTCCAAATTAGAGGAAGGCCATCTGTTGGACTTGGCCCTGTTTGCAGGGTTATCCCGAAACTTTTTGCTTCTTTCTCCTATTTTTCCTGACCTGCTGATCAGGCATTTTCTTGTTTAACCATTCTGTGTGCCTCTGCTTGTTTGTGGATTGACTGTCTGGTTTTGGAGTGACAGGAGCTGGGGATGTGCATTCACTGTAGACAGCCACTGGGGGTTGAGGGGGGGGCTGAGGTGTGCCTGGCCCTTCCTGGATGACTCAGAGCTGAGCTGAATGGGGCTTGGCTGCATTTAGAGTAGTGAGAGGAGATTTCATTGCCCCTGAATAGGGCTGGTCTCCCTTGCACAATGCTGTCTCCACCCCCCTGTGGTCATACTGCACCAGTGAGGACAGAACTGGTTTAGACTGGGCTCAGAGACCATTGCACAAAGAGAACAAAGACAAAATGGGGTATAAGTATTAGCCCTTAAACCCCAGAACTTTAGATCACGTCTGGACTCAAGAGGAACCTTTGCCAAGGAGAAGGGCTGAAGAGCTGTGAGGAGGAGTACTTCCCCTTTGCTGTGTGCTGTTTGGGGTTGGCCTGCAGTTGCTGTTTCTGCCAAGGAAAGGACAAACCTGGAACTTTGCTGTAAACCTGTTTCAAGAAATCTCCATGGGCCTGTGTGTGCTGGCCTCCTGTTCTGAAGTCTCAGGGACATACTTCATCCCAGCTCCCCCGAACTCTGCTGCTGAGAGTTCTGATCTGCCAGGAGGTGCCTGTTCCAGTTGTGGGCCTCTGGATGTTGTTTCTCTCTGTTGGGAGTTGGAAGAAACCTAAAGAACTGAAGAAATAGAAGCTCTTCTTGTGGCTGTTTTTCTTGACGCAGCACCGCCGTGCGAGAAGAATCTTCATGAATTGCTGTGCCGCTGCCAAGCCGACGCAGTGCCTGTTGCGGCTGCAAGAACCAGTGCATCGTGGAGTGCAGCTGAAGAAACCGACGCAGTGCCGTTTGTCGCCAACGCTTCCCAGATTTCCACGAATCGCACCTGTGCGGCAAGTTTTCCTGACGCATCACTCACAGACCAGAACCGTCTTGGAGTCAATGCATCACTTCCCCCTACAGTCCGGATTCGACGCATCGCTTCTCCTGCATGCAGCAGAACTGTCGCATCGCCTCTCCAAGGACTCCGGTACTGAAGCATCTCTTTGTTTCTCGACGCTTCCCATCTCTGCGGATGTTTGGCCTTGCGAATTTTGACACATCTACAGGTACTTTGTGTAGAGTCACGCATCCATAGTTATCTATGAATCCAGTTACTTAAAACCTTTAAAAGTCATATTCTTATTACATGTTTGTTGTATTTTTGTCGTTTTGGTCTTGTTGAGTTTCGAAAAAGTTATTTTATTTTTCCTAAACTGGTGTGGTGTCCATTTGTGGTGTTATCACTGTATTACTGTGTTTTGAGTACAAATACTTTACACATTGCCTTTGGGATAAATCTGTCTGCCTGCCCCAAGCTACCCAGGGGGTGAGCAGGGGTTTTCTGAAGTGTGTATCCCCCTTACCCTAACTAGAACCAAGGGTCCCTATTTGGACAAAGGTACCTACCTCTGCCAACTAGAGACCCCCATTTCTAACACCATCCATTTCTATTTCATCCTGTACTCAATGCCATGTAAGGTAAGTTAGAAGCAAACTGGGGGGCTCATTTATGAGAGGGCTGCGTCGCTGTTGCATCACTAATTTTGACGTGCCAGCAGTGCAGGCAGTACTCCATATTTACAAATAGAAGCATATGGCCAAATGCGTCAGTTTTGGTAGGCCAGGGTCAGAAAATACCTGTGCCAGAACTGGCAGTGCCCAGCAGAGACTAAAATATTTAAGGTAGGCGTTCCCCCATAAAATCCAGGGTAGAAGCCATGCAGTGATATTTATGGCATTGTCAATGTGCGACGCATCATCATCAAGCATCGCGCAGAGCCCGAAATGCATCAAAATTCCTGTGCATCAGCAACCCATGCATAGGAAATGACACATTGCCTGTGGTACATGAAGACAAGCCACAGTTTTACAGTTTGGCAAGCTCAACTGCGCCATGGAGGAGCTAATTTTGCAGCTGGGAGTTGTGAGGAGACCCCCACTCCTACCCAACTCCCACCCCCACCACGTAGGCAGCACAGGAGAAGAGAGAGCGTTTTTGACCAGCGGACACCCTTATTGACCTCATGGAGGATGAGGTCACCACATTCTATCGACTCAGGAGGGAGTCCATGATACAACTGCTGAACCAGATAGCACCAAGGCTCAAGCTACTAACTACAGGAATATCGCAACCATCTTTTTCTGCCTTCTTACCCTTTGTTCTGGATGCCATCATCGCCTAACACTTCGGTACCTCCTCTTCCCCAGGACACAACAGCAGCTGGACACCGAGCAAGGGTTCTATGCCATCCCTGGATTCCCATATGTGCTACGTGCCATGAATTGCACACATGTGCAACTAGCACCCTCTGCAGCAACATCACACCTGTACAGGAATCGGAAGCACACCTATTCTATCAACGTCCAGACCATCATGGACCATCGGGGGATGTTCACCAATGTGCTGGCAAAATACCCAGGGAGTGCGCATGATGCCTACATCTTCAGGCACTGCATAATCAATGAGCGCTTCCAGAATGGCCGCAATGGGAATGGCCTACTTGTTGGTAAGCAAATCTGAAGTACATAATAGAGCTACTAGCAGTTAGAAATGTATGACAAAATAGCCACTTCTTTGTCTGTTGATGGAGATAAGACCTTAAGTATGAGGGTGTGGCTCATACATGCACCATGCCTCATGGGACACATGTAAGGCAAACCACCAAGTCACACATGTGAAGACACGCAACGTCAGTTTGAGCGCCTTTGAATGGCGCAAAGGTACACAGCAATGCAACATTGGGCAAAATGCAGTGTACCATCACTGTGTGCAAGGGAGGTGCTTCATGGGTGTTGTGGTGGTGTCTCCAAGCAACTCCCATGGTTCATGAGGCATGTCATGTATCCCACACCCGGTAAACTTAGAAATGTGACAAATCAATTGGTCTTCCCAGGTGATGTGTAACAAGGAAAAACGACTGAAATTATCCAAGTCCCTCCCACTTCCTTTGTGTGCTGCATTCTGTGGCACACTTACATGGACGATCAGAATTCTGAGGCTTCATCATGTGCTGGTATGTGCGCCACCTACATAAAGAAAATTCAATATGCAATGCAAGCACCCGAGGCCCATGGTGCAAGTGTGCCTGTGTTGGTGCTAGGCTGTACATTGTGTGCCAGTGTAGGTACACATTGTGTGTCAGTGTGGTCTAAGTACCGTGCACTACTGCCCTTTCTCAGTGATGCAGTGCAGTACAGACATGCGACTTGCTGCACCGCACAGTGCCACTCACCCAAATTACTGGGCCACCATGTCATGTGCATATAGTGAGATCAACGTACTGAAACATGTGCACAATGATGTTCCACATTGTCATGCACTTACTAATCTGTCAATGACAGTAGCGACAGAACGTCAGTGGATGCAATTTATCATTTCACTCTGGGTGGATGGATGGAACAACCGCAACTGCACTGGGAAAGGAATCACTAATGAAACCATGTTGCATGACAGACAAGCCAACATGAGTACAAAGCCAACACAAGAGAAAAGTCTGAGATTAGTGTCTCCTCAATGGTGTACCTACTCTTGTTATCGGTCAAAAAGGTCAATGGTTTGAGAATAAGGACTGTGAACATGAGCAAGTGTATCAAACACTGCAGTATAATTCTATGTTGACCAAAGTTACTGGACCAACACAGAAAGAGTATGTGGAAAGGCCAAGTGTGACATGCCATGTCAGTGTAGGCTCCAGACATGTTTAAGTGTCAATACTGGATAACATTGTGACACCAACAGTACAAAATACATGTCCCAGCAATGATGACAATCTACGTACACATATACATGTAGGTTGATGGCCGCATTGACTGATATAATCAATGTGATGGCTCACCTGTTCTGTAGACTAAGTAGCCCAAATGAAAAGCATTCCAATCAATGTGGAACTCACTAGGTTAAACACAATGCAGCCAAACAAGTCATACATCAGTAATCAACATAGAAATAATTCCAACCTGCACAAGCCACCACAGTGTACTCAGATAAACAATCTCAATATACATTAGCGACAGCAATGAGTACAAAATAAAGGCATAGAAGTACACAATACCCCACAAGTTAGAGCCATACACATAGATGTGAAAAGCCAATGTATTGTGTCTAGATTTAGAGTTGAAAGCTCCTTCTAGCAATATCAGTGTGTCCTACATAAAAATGACCCACATTGCAGTACATGTGTCAATCAAAGTGCATAATGACAACTTTTCTGTCAAAAACAATAGTTGAATGCTGACAAGAAATATTATAACAATCTGTGTGACATGTTTGAACTGCACCAAGTGTGTGCACCAAAATCACATGTTAAATTAAGTGAACTATGAAACAGCTGTGCCACAAACAAAATCTGTGGTTTAACATGGACATATGTATGTGTGAGAGTTAAACATGTAGGCTATGTCACAACCTACCTAGGGAGGACCAACTAAACAAATATCTGATCAATAATCTGTCAAATCTGTCAATTCATACATGTAGCGAGTGCACATAACATTGAGTGATCATCTCTAAATACCCATCACAGTAAGCAACTGGATAAACATGAAAGCCATGATGTAAAAGTGTACAATGCATCAGGCCTTGCTCATCATTTGCTATTACACAGAGACGTGCAAATCTATGGCCAACTGTCTAAGTAACATATATTGGGAAATACCGAAAGAAATATGTTTGAGTCATTCAGTACACAACACACTTGGACAGGAATGTAGCTGTAACAGAGAGCCAAAGAATTGACAGTTGTAATTTGTGTTTAACTTGCAGCTGACCAAGTATATGGTCTCCAGCCATGGGTCATGACCCCAATAGCATATCAAAGCAGAAAGGTATGCGGTTCCTAGTGAACACTGTAAGTTGATGTGTGGTTAGTGTGTAGTGGAGTACACACTAGAGGCAGGAGGAAATGTCCTCCTTTCGGAAAAGGGACCCTCACACCCCCCCCATCAGTGGGGTGTCTTGCTTCATCATCGGGTCTGCTCCTTATCGGGTCGGCGCTGCAATACCCGATCGGCGCCCTTAACGGGGCCTTTTGGCAGAGATCTTTTTTCCTTTTGCCGTAAGGTGCAGTGCGTGTGAGGGCCCTAGTGAGTGTAGATGTAATAAGTAAAGAAGTGAGATTAAAACAGGAGGTAGTGGTCCACCCAGAACTATTTTCATGATAGTGGCCACTCTCCTGATTAAAAAACGTGAAGATTGCGCTCCCCTGTTATAAGGTCACGGGATGTGCGCATTTGGGGTCAACATGTTTCTTGACATTAATTCAATTTGAAGGCAATTCTTCAGGACCAATACAGGATCTATCCACACTTTTTGGTAGTGGTACACACTCTACTAAGTAAGTGACCACCCATACAGCACCCTAAAAAGTGGTACCTGTAATTCTAGGACATCAACCTGTGGAAAAAATATATATAAGTATGGAGGTATATCAGAACATTGCATCAACCTACTATACTTTTCTCGTGTTCTAATAATACATTGATGTGATAAAAATGGCATGCATCACTCAGGGTGGTAGTGACCATGCACAGGGCGATATGGAGTAGCATAGAGGTAACGCAATAATAAGGAGCTGCATGTGAGGAATATCTGTGCTCCTTGCGTCCGGAGAACTCACCCAGTAGGGTCGGAATAATGTTTCATCGGTGGCCGGCGAGTTCTGACACTGAATAGTGCAGTGTCCTTAGGGAGGTGGGAAATAAAAGGAAATGGAAATTAAGTCATGCTCTGTAGAGTCAGCTAAAAACAGGGGCGATATGGTACATAAAAGGCTGAACTACCCCAAGGTTAAGGGTCGATGCTGTAGTAGCGCATAAGCCATGTTATCCCGAGTCTGCGATAGCCGGTGTAATACCCCCAGTCAAGCCCCCATAGGCGCAACCAAGCCGGCGAAGCTGAGGGGTCCACCGTGAGGCCTTCACCCGCCACCTGTGTCAGGGGATAGCCTCCGCGTTTACAGTAGCATTGTGTCTACGTAATAAACACAATGCTAGTCACAATGAGCCCACCTCAGACTTGTAGGTGAGCCCCCTAATGTCCTAAATGCAACTAAACACCTTCTCTCGGTATCGGGTCAGGTTTAGGCATCGGGGTGTGGGTTAGGCCAGACAGTACACAAGTATAAGGCGTGCTAACTGTGGGCTCAGAACCAGTTCTCACGTAGTCCCTGGTGTGGGTGGTAATCCCGCCAAAAATGTCCCTCATGATGAAGTTAACCAGGCGCTGGTACTTACTTGGACATCCACGCGGATCGCGGGGAAAACCTACCCCCGCTCTGCCGGTCCCGGTAGGAGAATGGGAAGTGCGAGCACTGTCCCGTATATCCTCCAGGTGGCCGATGCAGGGTGCGGGTACTTCCGCCTATACGTGAGCCACGCTAGAACGCTCACCCAGTTGTTACTCGCCACCATCTTGGGAATGGCATTGGAGGTACGTGGCTGGCTGGGTGTATTACCAAAGTGGCTATGGGTGTGTCGCCAACCAATGGTGACGTAGCGGCCGGGATCTCGCTACTAGTGTATGCTGTAATACAAATAGAACGATCTGGGTGAAATCGTCAAAATGTCAATTATGTAGTGTATGGCTAAGAAGTAGAATCGCTGGTAGTCTACTATACGGATGGGAAGTATTAAGGAATCCTGGGGGGTCCCTAGTTGGATCCTAACACAGGAGGGTTGTGTATATGTTGATGGCATTCTTACTCATAACCTCCTGTGGTGGCACAAATACCAAAAATGTATAGGGCCCAAATAGTGGTTGGATTCTCATCTTGTCAGAGATGCCCAAGGTATGTCCTCGTTGAGACCCTCTCTATCCGAGGCTAATCGCAGCACCCATCTTTGTTCGATTCTGAAGAGGGCGCCCTTGGTTATGCCAGGGTGTGTTTCTAGGACACACCACCTGATGGAATCTGGTGGGTGGTGCAAGAGGTCAAAGTGTGTTGTCATTTTATTGTTGGTCTTGTGGCATCTAAAATTGCTGCGGTGTTCCGTGATCCGAGTCTTTATGGGTCTCGTGGTCATCCCTATATAAAGGAGATGGCAGGGGCACATTAACATGTAGATACAGTTAATCGTGTTGCAATTAGTGTGCTTATTAAGCTGCAACCTGAACCCATTAGAAAACGTGATCTCTTTTGTCATTTTAGTGAATGGACACACAGCGCATGAGCCGCAGGGGTAGTGTCCCTTCACTGGTGGCATATCCCATAGGGATCTTTGAACAGTAGTAGTAAGTGCCTTGGGTCTCGTATGTATCAACATGTCTTTAAGGTTGCTTGTCCGTTTGAAAGCAAACCTTGGGGTTGCGAGCTGCAAATCACCTGTGTTCAGGATACCCCAATGCTTTTTAATGATGTTCTTTATTCGGTTGGAATCTGGTGTAAATGTGGTCACAGAGGTGAGAGAGTCAGCTAGTTCTTTCGGTCTGGTTTCTAGTAAGCTTTCTCTGTTGTTGTTCCTTGCTCTTTTTGGGAGAGAGATATACTGCGTTGGGGATACTCTTGTGCGTAGGTGTTTCGCCAGAACCTGGGACTCCTTTGGAAGTCTGCTACTGAGCTACAGTTCCTCCGGATACGGAGGAACTGACCAAAAGGGAGATTTTGTTTGAGGGCTCTCGGGTGGTGACTGCTAAAGTGTAACAGGCTATTCTTGTCTGTAGGTTTACGATAAAGAGTAGTGATGATGTGCCCACCATCTAGTTTTATCTACAGATCCAGGAACGGTATCTCACATTCAGAGATAGTGCTTGTAAACTTGAGGTATTGGTTAAGGGTATTAATCCATTTGCAGAAGTCTTCGGACCTTGTCCGATCTCCTTTCCACAGGATCAGGATTTCATCGATGAATCTCTTCCATAGGAGCACATTCGCTTGAAAGGGGTTGTTGGAATCAAAAATCTCCCTTTCCTCTAACGCTGCCACGTACATACATGCCAGGCTCGGTGCGAATGTGTTCCCCATGGAAGTACCCTGTGTTTGATGGTACAATTGTTTATTGTATTCAAAGAAGTTTTCCATGAGGGCTAAAGTCGCACAGTCAAGGATGAAGGTCACTGGGGTGGAGGAGACCCACTCCAAACTGCTCAAAGCGTCCTCAATCACATTCAGGGTAGCCCTCTGCGGAATGTTAGTATAGAGGGCCTCAACATCCAGGGTTACTAGTAGGTTAATTTCCTCTGGATGTTGGACCCCCTCGAGTAGACGCAGTACGTCCGATGTGTCTTTTATAAAAGAGGGAGTGAACTTTGACAATGGTTCGAGGATTGAACCAATCCCTGAGACTATAGGTCTCCCAGGGACTGGGGAGACCCCTTTATGCACCTTAGGCAGAGTATAGAAATACGGGATCTTTGGATTTGTAGTGACCAGGAAAGTAGCCTCCTTCTTGGAGACCCACCCCTCTGTTTCAGCTGTAAAGACCATGGTGGAGATGGTGGTCGCAAGCCGGGATGTGGGGTCCTCTCTTATCGGGGTATAGTATCTCCGGTCACTCAACTGACGGAGACATTCTGTGTCATAATCGATAGTAGACATAATGACAGTGGCACCGCCTTTGTCAGCCTGTTTAATGGTAATGGAAGGGTCATCCGCCAGGGCCCTGACGGCTGCCAGTTCGTCAGATGATAGGTTGTGAAAGGGTGCCGATGTGGTGCTGCTCTCAAGATCCTGGAGTACAGCTTGCTCAAAGGTTAGGACTTCGTGGGGTATCATCCCACTGTTAGGTGTAAACGTGGAGGGGTTACGCAGTCCTGAGTCCTCCTCACTAGGCATGGGTTTGTCTTTAAAAAATGCCTTGAGGCGTATCTTCCTGAAGAAGCCATATATTTCACAGGCGTCACGGAATTTGTCATATTTGGGAGTTGGGACGAAACCTAACCCTTTTTGCAGTACAGCTTCTTCTGTAGTTGTCAAAGGTCTAGGGGACAGATTGATTATTAGTTTCTCTTCCCCCTTGTCTGGCTCCTTGTCTCCACAGAGTGAGTCGGTTGTTCCTGCCACTGTACTCTTTTTTGCTGATCTCTTCTGCGCCCTTTTCCTCTGCCCCAACCTCGGTCTAAAAAAGGAGGTGCATTGCCTTGTTGGTAGAAGGGCGGGGGTGGGGGGTCATGATGGTACATGGGGTATTGCCAGAACTGCGGTCCTTGATACTGTGGTGGCCCAAAAGGGGGATATACTTGATGTGCAATTTCAGCATTGATTTCTGCGAGTTTGGTTTTGTACACCGTGGTTTGAACAGTCACCTTAATGGCCCCTTCCGCAGTCTGTATTTTTATTAGTAATACATCCGCAATCCTTTTAGCAGTATTGATAATGAGGATGAGCCAGTCCCTAGTGCATTTCCACGCAACTAGGGACCACTCCTTTTTTAAAACTGCATCCTCCAAGAATAGGCGTGGGAAATTACTGACCATAAGGCCACTAGGGGCTATATTTGCCCGTAAATACTCGGTCATCATGGCCCCATGTAGAGTTATTTTAAGCCACTCGCGTTTAAGGGTGGAAAGAGAAGTCCAATCTTCCGACTGGCTACCAGATGCTGAGTTCCCATCACCGCCTAACAAAGAGGGAGTTCTGAGAATCTCAGCTGCTACATCATTGCCAAAACTCAGGCCCTGATACTCTTCCATCTTGTGGTATGGAGGTATCCGGTGAGTAAAGAAAGTGACACAGGGGAAGAGAATAACTTCATGTGTCTAATATGGGCCAGGGGAACCACTGGTATCTCCCTGGTAACCTGAGGAAAAGTCCCCCTGGGGTCACCCGTGCTTGAACTTTATTAACACATAGGGGGGGGGGACTAAGGGCTATATTTATCCATAGCATATCCCCATGCTGAGTCGGAACAGAATTACAACCAGGCACTGGTCAAGACCCGCAACATCATCGAGAGAACCTTTGGTGTGCTGAAATCCCCAGATCAGAACCTGGACATATCAGGGGTAAGATTGCTACACTCACACCCTATGGTCTGCAAGATCATCCTAGTATGTGCCATTCTCCACAACATTTGTGACAGGACAAATGTCCTGTGGGACCAGGACCATGATAAGCAGGACCCACTGGAGGAACATGAGGATGGACGAGAGATCCAAAATACAGTGGATGGGAGTTGTTGAAGCACCCACATTGTTCAGAATTTTTTTTCTTAAAGTACATGTACTTTGATGGACAGAAGGTCCAACATGGAAATAAATGTTTGAAGCCATTATTTGTGTTGCAATTTATGCCACAGTCCCAGAAAATATCAACTCACCCTCATCTCGTCAAATAGAAGTAGGCCTCAAATTGTAATAATCATGTCATCAGACCTGCTGAGCAACATGCGGCCATGCGTATTGCCTATCAATTGCACATATACAGAAATACGATGTAAAGCAGTGTACTGCATTAAAGGTACGGGCGAGGAGTGACACATTTGCTATTTCAAATTGATCATCACTCTCCCCTTGCACTTGAGCAGTGCAGAGCTGCACAGCTAGCAGTCTTAATAAGTTGTTCAGCAGCAAAGTGTACAACAGATGGCACTCAGTGAATTTAGGAACACAAATCACCAATTACCATACCTGAGAATAACTCACATTGTCGTGTCTCTCAACAATGTGTTAACATGCAGAACAACAGCATTTCGCTGCAAGTGATATTGTAGCAGATTCAATCGGAGATAACGAGTGACATATTTCATGGACAAAGGCCTAGTGTCATGCAAACGTGTAAAAGTTGTCACCGGAAAACGTAGCACATCTGAACTATTTCCTGGCTAAATTTTTATATTTATTGGCAAATAAACATGTAGGAAACGAATACAAAGTGGATCTGTCCTAAACTGGAGAGCAATATGTGACCAAAAACAGAAATTTATTAAAAAGTGTGATTTTATTTTATCAATGAATTTTCAAAAACGGGAAGAAACACTATCTTATAAGAGAGATATTTACACTATACATACAATGATCAATAAGAATTAGTGCATTGAAATACTGTCAAAATACAATTAAGCTGAAACCTGTAGTATATCTAAGTCAAAAAATTAACAAAGTATATACCACAAGCTCAACACAAACCGATACATTGAAAAAAATCAGTACATAATGGATGTAAAATGATTCTACAATATAATTATGGCTAACATGGTTACAATCTACGCGCGTTTCGGCGGGACGCCTTAATCAGGTAGCCATATATGTCTCAAATGATATATAACAAGTTGTCTTGTAAAGGAGCTTCTTTAATTCATGTCTTCTACCCCTTTAAAGTAACAACCATGCTTCACAGTTGATGATGACTAAATGGAACAGCAGATCATACAATATATATGTCTTCAAGATGACCAGCAGCTTAAATAATTGCCTTTACTTGAAATGATGTGTTCTACTTCGGAGTCTTAAAGTTAGAAGGATGGATGAAGGGTCTCTGAAGAGAAAAGCTTCATAGAAATTGTCTTAGGGCAGCGATGAAAAGAAATATGTGCTGGTTACAAAGTAGATGGAAGTATCATCTTCAGGGAGATTTACTTAAAAACCTCGTCTGCCAAGTTTCCAAAAACCAGCTGGTGACAGCACTATACCATCCGCATGTTACTCTTCAAAAGTTGACTGGTATAGTGCCACGGCAAAGTGATGAACGCGCGACGCCTCAGCGCCCGTTAGTGTGCGTGGGAAGCCTTCCTTACAGAGGAAATGCACCTCAAACGGACCCGCTTTCCGTCTGTTCTTCTCAGCAGCGTCAGGTGCCGATGCTGCCTTGAGAAACCTGAGACTCGGCCATGCGAAGGCAACGGATGCTAGCGGACAGCAGGAGCCTCCACGTCAAAGCGTTTTCCGAATACAGCATATATGATGAATACGGTGGAATCCTGCCCTTTAACTCTGACGTAGGGCAGCGCAGAAAGGTAAATTTCTACGATGCCCTATGCCAACTGCCCATGAATGCGCACTGTGACCACTGAAAATGCACACATCAGACAAGATGAAACCTGTGAGGTAAGAAAAGAGGAGCAAGGAAAGTGAGACCAAGGTGTGTTTTCCTTCATTGCACTATTCCCTACAGTGTATCCCAGACAATATGCCACTTCCATGGGTCACAACCCAAGGATCAACCCATTTGCACGTTGCATTGCCCCTGTTGGGCGGGTCGCAAGCCGCGCATCTGCGCCAATGTTTTGAAAAAGCATTGTGACTAATCCGTTATTTGTTAATCATGCACTGGATATTTATGTACCAATGTATCAGAAAAAACGACATTTGTTAAAAACTGGTGGGATAGAGCCAGGAAGTGACACATTGGATGTAGCAGGCTGCAAACTAGGAAGTGTGAAGTTACTTTCACTTACTCTCTGTTAGTCTGTGCTTGGTGTAGGAGGTTGTTTGAGAGTGTCTGAGAGTAAAGTGTGTGTTGCGTCCATACTTTGTCTCTGTCCCATTCATGTATTGTCCTGTGTCATTGTTTTGTATTGTTATTGGTCATTGTACTTCCGGGTGTAGGTCTTGTTGGGTTTTGTCTGTTGGGGTAGTTAGAGTCTGTAGGGGGGTAAATTTAGGATAGTTTTTGTATTTTTAGGGAGGGTTGGTAATATGTCCGGGAAGAGACACAATTTTTCCGAGCCAGAGTTGGGAGGACTCATATGACTTACTGACCACTACTTACCTAGGATGCTTGTGGCTAGTGGCAGAGTGAGTCAGGGCTACCCAGCAAAGGACAAGAAGGACAGATGGGAGCGGGTGCGCTGACACCATGTACAAACATTCAAGGTCATCCAAACAACCCATCAGATGAAACACTGATGGGCGGGGCAGACGTCCTCTCACAGGAGGCCGATGTGATTGACTTCCTGGGACTTGAGATTGGTGGACCTGTCGGTATGTATGTATGTTCCATCTGCATTTTGGGATGTACCTTTATCCGTAATGGAACACATAAAAATTGACTGTACTTCATTTGTGTTCATTGACAATATTGTGACGTGCCACATGTATATCTGTATAAATACATATGAGGAGATGATGTAAGTAAGGGAACTTAGGGCCTCATCAATGGAGATTTGGCGTAGGCCAGCACAGCAAGCAGCCTTGCTGTGCTGCCCGATGCCAAAGTGTAAGAGCAGAAATGCACCGCATTCATCCAAGACAGTGCATTCCTGTGCCTTCACCCTGCACTGGCGCCGTTTAGGCAGACTAGTGCCAACACATGCACCCTTGCACCATGGTACAAGGGCTCCTGTGTTGTTGGCAGGATTGTGTTCGTGCTGGAAGGGCCAACTACCTGCACAAAAACAATCATGTGAACCTTTTACCTCTTTCCATGTGTGCTGCAGAATGCCGCACACATGGAAAGAGGAAAAAACAAGGAGAAATCGAAGTATATCTCCTCGTTGTCCCTCCCCTGAGAATCCATAAGGTTTTGGAGCATCCCCATGTCTACATGGTTTTGTAAATCTGGGGAAGCGTAAAAATAAATGGGTGTTGCATGGAAACAACCACCACAAGGCCAATGGCTCCCTAGTGTAGAGAAAGAGAATGCAGCAATTTGTGCTGCCTTGCTCCATATCTATAAGGCCATTCTAAGCCACCTAAAGTGGCTTTGCATGACCTCATATATATGATTTAGTTATTATCACCACTGGAGCATCACAAAAAGTGATGGTAGTGCAGCGCAAGGGGCTCATTATTATACCCCTTAGTTACTCCTAGGGTCAATACTGTCACCCATGTGTCATGGTACACTGAACCCTGCCATTAGGCTGCCCAGCATTTCTCCATTGATCACATCCCTGACGCATGCTTCAGGCATGTCATGATGGGTACATACGAAGCTCAGGATACAGCCTGCTCAGGCTTGTAAATGAACAAAATGTGTGCAATGAGCTGGGCACATTGCTATTTGTGTGTTTCAGCTGTTGTGTACTTCTGAAATGCTGGGATATCATAGTTTGGTTATTAAAAATAGAAACATGTGTGAAAGCAATATTAACAATGCTATGTCCTCTTTCATGTCTCCTAGGTGGACATCTTCCATTCTCAAGGTGAGAGGTGGAATCATTCCAGGACCCCTATGGTACCAGTAAGTGTAATTAGTACATGTATGTACCATTAAAATGTCTGTGTGTGAGCTATGTGGAAAAGTTCTATTGTTATGTGTGGAGGGAGCTAACACTCTGCTACCATCAATGAGCTGTCAGTCTGTGATTTTGTACAGAACCTGCCCCCAGTTTGTTTAGCACTGCTCATGACTAAGAATTTTGAGACTGAAAGGCGTATGCAAGCAGGCCCACAGGGAGTAAACATCTTTAAATATGCTCTAAGAGAGGCACATCTATAGTCATGTTGCTTTGGCCACAGTGACCATCATCTGGAACGCATTATGAATGTGTTCAATACCTGGTACAACAAATGGAACAAACGCACAAGATCTAGAGTCAACATATGTCGTAGCACAGTGAATTCTGTGTTGCTAAGCAAGTCTGGACAGGGATCAGTTTTAAATGTCCCAATTTGTGCAGGAAGCTGGGTCAGATGATGTGCATTATTTCCACATAGGCATTGTTACCAAGGTTGGACAGGATAGGTGTGTCATGGCATCAGAATCACACACAGTGAGATCCTAGAACATATGTCCCATCAAAATGCATGCTTTATGGATCTCCAGATGAGATATTTCACTTTTACTGACCAAAAGGGTGGGCAAACATACCTGCTGTGTTACGCATAATATGTTTGCATTAAGCCGAACTGTCCCTGTAGCAGTATGACAAAATTGTAGCAGAAATATGTCCACATGTATGTCAGTGGCACCTGGGTTGCCATCATTATGTAAACACATTTTCATATGGTAGTTGCAGCCTATGTTTTATGTGATGGACCTACATCTTCATAAGTAATGTCTTTAGGCAATGACTTACAACAAATGACATGCCTTCATGTGTATCTGTTCATGTGTTTGTTAATCATAGGATGGACATTTTAATCTTCAATATATTAGCCTCAGTGGTACTTGAGCCTCCCTCATAGATATAAAGCAAGGGACCATGTATCTTATCAAATACATTTTTTGGGCAGATGAGTAGTCCAACAAGCAGACATACAAAACTGACATGCTATGTTCATGTAAAGATGTATGGCTTCAAAAGCAGCCTTGGAATGCTGTGTGTACATGAGCATGTTTAAGTATGACTCCTCATGATTTTCTCCACAAGTCTGAAGCTGGAAATAATGGTGACATATCCATACTATTGAGTATTGTCCTGGGCACACGCGGTGAGTGTATTAACAGAACGTTAGTCTGTTTGCAGTACGTTATAGTAAATGCGAGGTCGGCATCAGTATTCTACGTCCTAACAGCCTCCCCGGCTCCAGTGTCAGACGTGCTTCTTCCTCCAGTCTCCAGCAGTTATTTGCGGCGTCCACACCCGCCACCTTTATAGCTACCCACGTTTTGCCCGCACTCGGGCTCACGTGTCCGCAATTGACCGTGCAGACTTCCTACTCCCGGACACACGCCGGACACTGGACAGCCGTCACCTCTAGTACAGGACTTACAGTTTCCTAGAGGCTACACCCTCCTAGACGGTACCTCGTATTATTTCTCGGCAACCCACAGCCCGCGACACAGCACCCTCGCAGTAAAATATCGGTGGCGCCGCATCCAGCGCTTTCCTGCCTAGTTGCTCCAGCTCTCCTCATCCGGTTTGGAATTATCACCGGTATCAGGCCCTGATGAGTCACGGGACTTGTCCCAGTGACGAAACACGTGTCGGCTGGTTTCTGTATCTAACACAATTGGTGTTGAAATAGCAATAAACTTTTCGGTTCCAATACTGATGCCGACCTCGCATTTACTATAACGTACTGCAAACAGACTAACGTTCTGTTAATACACTCACCGCGTGTGCCCAGGACAATACTCATTTCACAGTGTGAATCCTGCGATTCATACAATTCCCAGGGGTTATCGGGTTATTCCCCTGACCTGGCAGCACCGCATGCACACAAATCTATAGTTAGCATACGCAATAGCTTGAGCGCCATTTTCCTGTTTGTACTAAAAACCCCCCACCTAATATCCATACTATTGCCTGAGGATAAATGTTATTAATGTCCCCCAAGTATGTCCCAAAGGAGGTACATAACAACCCTATATCCATGTATTGACTGTCTGACACTGAGTGAGTAAAGGCAGCACTGTGTACAGCCTTGCGATAGTTCTGATGGGGTATATTAAGCCAAGCCACACTGCCTGTACTGAATCACCTTATCCATTTGCAGAACGTAACTCTGAATCCCAAATTAAGGTAAACAGGCCCATGTGTCAAATTGTAGATCAGGACATCTTCATGAGTGTGAAAATGTGTTCTGTATGATAAGGTATCTATCTCATTGTGAATACTGTTACATTTTGTGGACCCACACAAATGGCACTTGACACAGTTTTCCAGGTTCAAGTAGGGGATGTCTATGTAGTGACAACATATTGTCCATATATCTTTCCCTACTGCTAGTATTGATCTGGTCAGGAACATACGATTAGGTTACAATGTCAAACTATTTCTCACAGATGTCCTGTCCACGTACTGCCTATGCAAACTAAGTATTTCTATTTTCACCCTAGACAACATGGCAGCTGATGATACACACACTTTTGAAGTACGTCAGGAACATTACCTACATGTGAGGAACATCGCTAAGGCATACAAAAAGATACAGAATCGATGTGTGTGTCCTGGAACATCCCTCGACCATCCACACCTGCAATGCCAACATCAACCACTGGCCAGGACAGAGCAGGCCCAAGGCAGGACAGAGCAGGCCCAAGCTAGGCAAAAGCAGGCCCAAGCCAGCGCAGAGCAGCCCCAAGTTCGCCACAGCCATCCCAAAATGTTGTAACACCGGTTCCACCTGCAGCCACACAACGTCCCTCCACACAGTCCAGGAGGCACCCTCAAGGGGAATTGGTCTTCCACTACACCATCATACATGAACAGCGCAAACTAAACTAGAAACTGGACGATATGAGCAAGATGCAGGTCCGTCAACACATCCCCTTGTCTAACCTAGAGGAGGCAATGGAGCAGATCTCACAGATGCTGAACATTTGTATTTCAGTTTTGTTTCCTATATATTGTAGTATTTTAGTTAGTAGGTAGTATAGGTTTAGATAACGTAGGTTTTTGATTTTAAAGATATTTTATAGGTTTTAGTTTTTATATGTAATAAAAAATAAAATTAAAAAATATATATATATAAATAGCAAAAATATATATATTTCTTTAGATTTTAATGTGTAGTTAATTTATGTATAGGTGTAGTTTATGTTTGCATTGTGTGTCTGTGTCTTAAGGGGGTGGGGGTTTCTGTTTAAGATGTCATTTGTGTTAAGTGTATAGCATAGATTAAGCTACGTTTAGGTAGGTGAAAGTAGTGTTAAGATGAGTTAGTGTAGGATAGGTAGGTTAAATTAGTTTAGCCTTAGTTTAGATAGTGTTTGTTAGTGTAGGGTAGGTAGTTTTAGTTAGTGAGAACAAATATTTCATATATAAAAACTTTTTCTACTTTCACAATTGCGTAATAATTTACTGTGCAAGAGATGTCATAATTGCTTAGGTTGAGTGGAGTACATGATGTAGGAATTCCCTGCTGTGTTTGTAGATATGTGTAACTTTATGAGACACCTATGGACAAGAGTCAGTCAACGTTGCAATGAAGTCACTTAAGGAATCGTCACCATTCATTGGGCACTGTGAGTTGTCCTCCTTGTGTGAATGGATGCACAGCCCAACACAGATAGTCATCTACTGTAGCACTATGTGTGTAAGTTATGCTACATGTATAGTAGGGATTCATCTGCCACCCCATAGTACCATTTCATGGCTGTGTTGAGACACACACTGGTGCCTGCCACTTACAATCTCACCCTTGCACCATTGTACTAGTAGTTCATTGTTGTTTGCTGGTTAGTAGCCATGAAAGTGGCCCCCACCTGCCCGGAAACTCAATCATCCTTGGCACCTCAATCATCCTAGTACATTCTAAGTGTGGCACTTCCTGCATGTGAATTTGTGCAACTACTTGCTAAGTTAGAAAAACATTAGACTCATGTTTCCTCTTAGCCTAGGGATGTGTAGCTTGGTTCCAGGCTCTGTACTCTGGCTCCTTTATATTGTTATGTGTGTATATAGTACAATTGATGTCATGTGTGGTTACACTCACACTCAATACATGTGAGGTTCTCAGGGGCAAAGGGACACAATGCCCCTATGTATCCCAGTGTGCCTTACTACACCATTTATCATTTGTCACACGGCCGCAAATACTTAGTAGTTGCAGTTCATGCTTAATGACATCCAAGATGTAGCACTGAGATTCTACATCCTTCAGTGCCATAGATATGATGCTATACAGAAGGTGTCTGACCATTAGTATCTGCATATTGTCAGTGCATGCATTATGATAGTACTTAAAGGATATCTTCACTTTAAGCATGGAGGCTGACATATGTGCGTGATGACATTGTCATGATAACTGAACAAGATATCTGTGGACGTGGGAAAATGTGTTAGTGGCTCACATGCCTCACAAGACCCACTTTGTGCAGTTATTCAATTTTGTGACTAGTTGGCCTTTTTCACTGTGTGGCACTCAAGGTACAGATGCTTATTGTCACTCCATGACGTTCAATAGTTCAAAGAGATTTTCTACATAATGCCGTGGCAGGAGAGGTACATGATGCTTGGCCATGTACAACAAGAGCATGTGATAGGGACTGTAGCCCAATTTCCTTGAGATGCTAGCAAGTGGCATTTGGATATGCACATCCAGCATGGTCTAGTTAATCCTAGCTGCAACAGACATACAATACGCTAGTTCAAGGTAGTGCATTTATTTACAGGTGTGTACATAGGCTAATTAAAAGTAGCAGTTCTTTCTGCAACAACCCCAACATTGTTTGAGAGCCAAAGGATGCCAAGAGAGGGTCCATGGGGGATACATGTCATGTGACATGTCGAGGAGAGGCATATTCCTGTGAGGAGGTGGTCCAAATTGTCATCAGAGAAGGTAGGCTCGACAGTCCACAAATGGAGTATATTAACAGGTGCATACAAGAAGGGGACATTAACAGGAGACAAGGGAAATGGCTTGATAATTAACACAGGTCCAATGGGAAACTGGCCAAGAGACACAGACAAATGTTTCAGGGTAGATCGCTGCCGGAAAGTGGTAAAGTCCACATTGTCCTCCTCTGGTGTGTGTTGTGCCTCCCCTGAGGGTAGTGGTGTTAGTGCAGGAGGCATCTGAGGCCCACACACACATCAGAGGCTGAAAATATGTATCCCCTGTCCCCAGCAGCATTTGTCTTTTCCAGCAAGCAGGGCAGCACAGAACTGACAAGGTCCTGATGGTTTGTCAGCAAGGCAATAATGTCACGGTGAAAGGCACCCATAGTAGCAATGTAGATTCCTGCTTCCGCTCCATAGATTGGCGGTTGGTGTGGATGGCCCCCAGCTGGGTGACAACCTCACTGGTGTCACATTGGTAGGGCTGTTGTTGTTGCCTCTGCCTCATGACACCAGCAATGTCAGCCAGGGACTGTTCCATTTTATGGAGTGAAGGGTAGCTGCCTTTGATAGCCTCAGAGGTGTCCTTATTGGGACTGAGGCACCTTGGGACTCCCTCTAGGCTGCCTGCAATGGTCTCCATCCGGGGGTCCTTGGATTCCAGGCTTGGGCTTGGGCTTTGGCTGGCAGATGGGTTATGTTGTGTAGTCAGCAGTTCCTCTGGAGACCCAGCAACACTGTCACCCCTTGCTGTGACCGGAAAAGGTGTTCCAATGGAGTACAGGAGTTGCTGGAAGGTGTCATTGTCCATGGTGGGGTAGCATGTCATCGCCAACAGATTGGTCATCCAGGACTAGCTAGTGGTCAGGAGGTGTTGTTTCTCCCTCTGCAATGAAATGAATTCACTGAAGTGGCCTTTCAGATTTCATTATCTCTACATTGTTCACAGGACCACTTTGTGACAAGGGTGACATTTTGTGTCATACCACACATTACAGCACAGTTACACAGCCTGCTGGCCTGCCCTGCTGGGGAATGTTCAATTCAGCCCTGCTCATATGTACCTGTAGATGACTCCTCTGCCAATCCTCTAGTGGGCCCCGGGACTCAACATTCTGTCGCACACTGATGGCACTCAGATCATACTTTGACTCTCATGTGGCACCAACATCCCCAATGTGAGTCAACATTTGCAATTGAGCAACATGTCTGCCTGTATCTGAGGTCTGTGGCTCAAGCTGTGGCCCACATGCTAGTAGTAATTCTATTCAGTGACATGTACCTACCCTGGTTGACTACTCAACTAGGCCCATACACCTCACCCTCCGAACATCACTAAGACCTGCCCATCGTGGTGAAAACCTATCTCATGCTGTCACTTCATGATTCCCTGTTTGACACCCTCCTGCTTCAACATATGTCACATAGTCAGACATTTCTCTTTCCAAATCCCTCCTGATATATGCTACATCTTCAACAAGGTCCACATCACATGTAGAATGTAGTATACCAATGTCCTCTTCTATGGCATTCCTTCCCAGCTGCAGCACAATTGTGACACCATCACACACAGCAGTGCATGAGTATCGCTCAGGCTACCTTTCAGTACACAGAAAACATCTCACCTCCTTGCTATGCCTCCTTGCTATGCAATGTCTCTCCATTCAGACACAGTGCCAGTTCAATGTGCTCAGCCACACCTACATTGCACTACACTACCAAGGGCCCACCAGGCTCACACGGCATCTATTCTTCATTACATACACTCCTGGTCCACTGGTTGCATCACTTGCATTCACCCCTCCCACAGTATAAATTTGTACACAACAGAACGTAGGGTGGTCTGTACCATGGTAGCCAACACCTGTGTGCTCTCACCCCTCACATTGAGACAGTTATGTGCAACAAGTTTCATGTAGTGACTTTACAAGTGGCTCTTTGCATTTTCATATGTGGTGATACTTCACATACACCACATCTGAACCCCCTCTCAGGCAAGGATTTAATCCTCTGGCAACCCCATTCCATTCCATTGCTTTACAGTCTAGATTTTGCTGCATGGCCCCAAGACAGACATACTGGCCTCATGGTGCAAGAGGGGCTGCATTGTCAAAGTCAGGGTGGGCAGCGTTCCTGTGTCCATTTATGATGTGGTGTTCCAGTCCAGGTTTTTTGCTTTGCATTGTGGGACTTGTAGTCCTGGTCACTCATGTTATAAATTCCTCTACAAGTCCCAGTATACAAAGGTGAACCTGGACTGATGCTTCACATCACACATGGACTGGACAAACTTGACAGAGCTGGACTGGGCTGTGCTATATGTAACTGGGAAGTATGACTTACAGTTAAGTGATGTCTGAATTAACAAGTGTGAGATTCCTGCCCTTTCCCTTGCACACACCACAGTGCAGTGCAGGAATACAGGTTGCTGCACTGCACAGCATGACATTTTTAACCATGTTGTCCATTGCTGCCACTTACCCTGTAGATGTTCCTGGTTCTCCAACACAGCACTGTCCTGCAGTGACACTCCAGCCACCAGCTCTGATGGGATGACTGATGCCACCTGCTCCTCTAAGGCATCCAACACCTCCTGGTCCTCCTCTTCCAGTCCGCATAGCTGCCCTCAGGTTGTTGGCCAGTTTCTCATTTGTCTACACTTTTAATCATGGCAGCGCTTCTGGCACTCTGGCACTGTCCTTTTAGCTTGCCCTACATTGTTAATCTTGTCCACTATGGACTGCCAAATGGACTCTTTCTTCCCTAATGGCAATTTTGAGGTGACAAAGAGATAATGTTCATGCTTTGTCACCTCTGTTATTAGAATTTGATTCTCCTCCTCACTGAAATTACTCTTCCTCTGCCTCTTCCCCTGGGGTTCTGTCTGAACATCCTGGCTGGTGTTGAGATTGTTGCCCTGACTGCTGATGCTTGCTTCCTGCTCAATCTCTCTCTTTTGATGTATAGGTAAAACTTTTTTTCTCAAATGCGCCACTTTTCCAGGTATTTTTGATGCATGACACACTCCAATATGGCACAAAGCTGCTTTGTGGCACGTAAGCGCTGCTTTACGACCCGCAAACCAACCTACCATCACTTTTGGTGCATGTGTGTCACCTTTCTCTGTGGCAGCCGTCCCACGGAAGCCTAATGTTTTTTGACGCACCTTAGGACCTTGCGACATGGTGCGCCATACTGTAAATATGGTGTGTCCATGGAGTTTAGATCTGTTGTACCGCAGCGCAACCTTTTTTGACACAGCGCTGTCTCCCCGCAGCGATGTGTTAGTTATAAATGAGGGCCTGTGTCCTCCTACAGACATATCTTTTAGGTCTGACTTGACTGTTGACCTGTCTGCAGATCTTCTGTAACTATTCTTCTAAAAAAATATTTTCATTTTCAGTGGGCTTTAAAGGAGTAAACATCTCACCTATTGCTAATGGCTGTTTGGCGTATCATTCCACTTTCCAGGAAGTTTGTTCATCAAAATACATGCAATACATTATTTTCAGCATGTAGTTGGGACTTTTTAGCAACCACAAAAGGTACTTTGAAAAGGAAGCTTCCCTTAAACAACACCTTTTTCAGCATTATAAGCAAATATTTGCTGTAGATATGATCTAGGAAATAAGTATGCAAATGCTGTATATAGTAGTAGTATACTTTTATTGGATCAATAATGATCATTCATGTTAGACCTGGCATCCTTGGCGTGGGTCTCCCTTCCATTTTTTCGTAATGCCTCCACTGTTGCCGATATGTTTTTGCTGGACTAGATGCTCATGGGCACTTTGCCACTGCTAATCAGTGCCAAAGTGCAAGTGCTCCCGATCGTTAATTGATACATGTATTAGTGACTCCATGATTGGATGATTGGTTTACTTGTCAGTCCCTAGTACAGCGCACTCAGTGTGCCCAGGGCTGGTAAATCCAATGCCGCTGGTGGGCTTGCAGCACTGGTTGTGCCACCCACAGAAGCGGCTTGTAAAATGTGTCTCAGGCCTGCCATCGCAGAGCCTGTGTGCAGCCTCGGGCTGCCATGTCGACTTGGTGAGTACACCCACTTACCAGTCCCTAAACCTTCCCTTTACTGCATGTTGGTCACCCCTAAAGTCGGCCCTAGGGCAGGGTGCATTGTAAGTATAAGGTAGGACATGCCCTGGTGTGTGTGGCATGTCCTAATAGTGAATTACAGCCATTTTCGTTTTTCACTATTGCAAGGCTACCTGCTCCCCATAGGCCAGAATGGGCAGACTGACTATTACACCTTATAGTCAGAACTGACCCAGGGAACATGGTAGAAAAACGAATTTAGTATGCCTGAACTCAGGATGATAAAATGCATCTTTTAGTGAAGTTGGTTTTAACATTCTGTGTTTGAAAATACCACTTTTAGAAAGTGGGTATTTTCTTGCCTAACTATCCAAGCCTGCCTCTGCTAGGTTGTGTATTCCTTGTCTGGAGATTGAGTGACAGGGGCTGGGGGTGGCCACAGGAGACAGGGTGAGTCAGCGCAGGGCTGAATAGAAAGATCTGCATCCAGAGTGGAGGGAGGAGTTGCACCTGGGTCTGAATAGGGCTGTGCCTGCCTTCCACAATGCTGGCTCCACCTCCTGCCGGGCGGCTGAGCACTCTGCCCCACATTCTGAAAGGAAAGAAGGAGTCAGAAAAACAAAGTGCTCCAGGACTGACCAGAACTGGTTTTGGACTAGGCAGAGGCCTCTCTGCCTCCAGAGAACAAAGAGAATCAGGGTATAAGAGGGGCACCCAGACCCCAGGAAAATTAGATCACTTTTGGGAACAAGAAGAAACCTTTGCTGAGGAGCGGAACCAAGAAGAAACTGAGGAGAGACTATCCCTAAGCCTGAAGTGCTGCTTGGGGGATTGGCCTGCAGTGGTTTGCCTGACTGCCAAAGAAAGGAGAAAGGAACTTTTGCTTTGCTGTGACTTTCATCAACTTGTGAAGGATCTCCAAGGGCTTGGAAGAGAGCTTGCCCCCTGACCGAAGTCCCAGGACCATTGGACTTCACCCCCTTTGTGAATTGCTGCTGGAAACTCTGTTTCAGTGGCTGCAGAGGTAGGGAGCTGTGACCTACTCTCACGACTGACTCGGTGTCCTGTAAGCACCGCATCGAAGCACCGTCTCACCCTGCAACGCACGGCCCTGGTCTCACCGACTCCGTCAACGAGCCGCTGCCTGCACCGCATCGAGGGACAACGCGTCCTGCAACGCTTCGCTACGCCGAATCGAACTGGTCCGACCGACACGGTCACTGCTGCTGAGTTCGAGTCCTGTGACCGCACCGGAGTTGGGCACCGCTCGCACGCTTTGCGACGCACCGCCCGACTCGCACCGCTGTCCGGACTGATCGACGCCAGCTCCTGAATCCGGCTCCGTCGCCGCACCGCAACCTGCCAGCACCGCATCGAAGCACCGTCTCGCCCTGCAACGCACGGCCCTGGTCTCACCGACTCCGTCTCGACGACGTCAACGAGCCGCTGCCTGCACCGCATCGAGGGACAACGCGTCCTGCAACGCTTCCATTTTTGCATCGCGACCGCGACGAACAGCCATCCGGCTCGCACGCCCGTGCCTGCCGCTTCAAGTAAAAGGTACTGTGACCGAGTCTGTCTACGCTGTGTTGGCCCGTCTCGACGCGGTCAGCTGGATTTGTTAGACTCTGTTTGTTCTCGACATCGCCGTAGCCGGAGGAGGCTACCGACTCGCACAGAACCTTGAATTAAGCCTTTTTGATCAGAACTAAGCATCCTTAACAGTATTGTGGATTATTTTTGTCGTTTATGGTCTTGTGATAAATCTATATAAAATATACCTATTTTTATAAATATATAACCTGTGTGGTGCCCATTTGTAGTGTTGTCACTTGATTACTGTATGTGTTCACAAATGCTTTACACACTGCCTCTGAACTAAGCCTGTCTGCTCGGGCCAAGCTACCAAGAGGGTGAGCAGGGGTTATTTCGGGAGTGTACCTACTTTCCCTGACTAGACGCAAGGGTCCCTATTTGGACAAAGGTACCTACCTCTGCCAACTAGAGACCCCCAAATCTAACATTGGTGGTCAGCGGTGAGGATTCTGGACTTGCATTTGTGACTCATGTACAGTGATTGGTGAACACTACTTAGTGAGTGCAGACCAAAACGCAACCACATACTTTTATAGCATTTTTTCTGGGATTTCCTATTTTTGCAAATGCCAAGTTCAGTCACTATGGAGAAACCAGCATCAGTAGCCTCTGTTGAGTGTGATTGGGAAGAAGAGAGGCTAGAATGCTACACCCTTAAGCAGCTCAGGCAATTCTGCAAAAAGTTTAAAGTGTCCATGACCGGGATCTCCAGGAAGGAGGACCTCCAAAAGGCGCTGAGGGCCTGGGTCGAATCAAGGAGTGCCCCTGTGGAGGGGGCTGAGAATGCAGAAGGGCAGCTGGAGGGGCTATTGGGTCTAGGGGCTAGAAGACCACCTTCCCCAGTAGGTAGCAGTGTTTCTGCCAGAGGACTGTCTCCAGAGGAGTTGGAGGACAGGAAGGAGAGTAGGATGCACGAAATGCAGATGACCAAGCTCAAGCTGAATGGGCAGTTAGAATTCGAAATGCAAACTAGGAAATTAGCCCTAGAGGAAAAGAAAATGCAGTTTGAACATGAGAAAGTTTTGAGGGAGTTGGAATTGAAGGCCAAAAGCTTAGAGATTACTCCCTCTGGTGGCAGTGTACCGCCTGTGCCTGTTGAAGCTAGGGTGTATATTCCCAAAGATGTGGTGAAGGAGTTTTTTAAAAATGATGACATAGGGCAGTGGTTCAAAGCCTATGAGGTAGCCATGTCTTCCCACCGGGTCCCTGAGAAGGATTGGGGAGCGGGGTTGTGGGGACGGTTCCTCAGTGAAGGGCGGGATACCTTGTTGGATTTGCCCTCTGAAGTCTATAATTCGTACAGCCACATGAAGGATGCCTTAATGACTAGGTATGGTTTGACCCCTGAGCTTATTAGGCAAAGGTTCAGGAACTGTAGTAAGATTGAAAGCAGTACCTGGGTTGAATATGTGACCTTCTTTTGCAGAGCCTTGGATGGTTGGGTAAAGGGTAGCAAAGCGACTGATTTTCAGGCGCTCTTTGATTTGATTGCCTGGGAGCACTTGTCCGGTAATTGTTTTCCTGAGCTACGCCAGCACCTAATTGATAGTAAGCTGACTAACCCTAGGCAGCTTGCTGAGGAGGCGGACCGCTGGGTGAGTACCCGGGTCCACAAGGGTCACGTGGGAGACTCCGCCAAGGGTGGGCAGGGTCCCCAGCAGAAGAGTGGGGGGACAAGGGTAAACAGAAGGAGTTCCATAAAGGGCCCCAAAGTAGACCCCAAGGGAACCAAGGGAAAGGTTCCCAGCCTCCCCCTGAGAAGAAGCCAGTGGCCCTGACAGGCCCCCTGTTCACCAGGGACCACTGGTATGTTACAAGTGTGGCGCCCCTGGCCACAAGGCAAACGATCCTCGTTGCCCTTTGCATGGAAAACCAGCACCCACGAGTGCAGTCCCCCGGCAGTTGGCTAGTGTAGCCCTGGGGGAGGAGTTGGGTGCCCAAGGTGGGGGATCCCACAGTGTTTTCCCTTGTCTCATTAGGAGACTCTGAGATGGTCCCTAGGACCCCGCTGCCTGAGAACACTAAGAAATACAGGCAGTGGGTGACCATCAATGGCCATAGGGTGGAGGCTCTGAGAGACACAGGAGCCAGTGTGACAGCTGTCAAGTGTCACCTGGTGTCTAAGGAGCAGGTTATCCCTGATGCATTCTATCCGGTTGTTGCCGCTGACAACACAGAGAGTCACTGCAAGGTGGCTCAGGTTCCCTTTGAGTGGGGGGGTCTCGGGTACTCTTCAAGTAGCTGTGAGGCCAGCCATGCCTGTTGACTGTTTGTTAGGGAACGATTTGGAGAGCTCACCTTGGGCTAAGGTGGAGCGGAGTGCGCATTTAGAAATGTTGGGCTTGCCTGATTGGGCATGTGTGACCACCCGGTCAATGGCAGCTAAAAGTGTTCAAGAGGACCTGGAGCCTGAGAGGGAGGCCCAGGTGCCTGCCGGAGAGAGAGGAGGCAGGAGGCGCGGGAAACCGGCCCCCGAAGTTCCCACGGTCCAGGAGGAGGCAGACCCTGAGGGGGATGCCCTGGAGCCTACAGGGGAACAGGTAGCTGAACTGGGGGACCTACCTGAGCTGACCCATTGGCAGCAAGAAGGAGGACCCTCCAGAGAAGAGTTCTGCGAGGAGCAGAACGCATGCCCCTCTCTCGTGGGTCTGAGGCAACAGGCCACAGACCAGGCAGCAGGTGATCAGTCTAGATCACATTGGGTTTACTGGGAGAATGGTCTCCTGCATTCAGAGCCTAAGGTTGCTGAGCCTGGGTCAGCCCGTGTGCTGGTGGTACCCCAGCGCTTCAGAGCCTTCCTACTGGGGTTGGCTCATGATGTACCGTTAGCGGGACATCTGGGGCAGGACAAGACCTTTGACAGGCTTGTTACCCATTTCTATTGGCCCCAGATGCGCAGGAGTGCCGCCACTCACTGCAGGACATGCCAGACTTGCCAGGCAAGTGGAAAGAGTGGGAGGAAGCGCAAGGCTCCTCTCCAGCCATTCCCTGTGGTCAGCACCCCCTTTGAACGGGTGGGTATTGACATTGTGGGGCCACTGGACCCCAAGACAGCCATGGGCAACAGGTTTATCCTGGTCTTGGTGGGCCATGCCACCCGGTACCCTGAAGCCATCCCTCTGAGGACAGTGACGGCCCCCGTGGTGGGACGGGCACTGATGGGAATTTTCTCACGTGTGGGATTCCCTCAAGAGGTGGTGTCTGACAGAGGTACCAACTTCGTGTCCAAGTACATGAAGTCCCTGTGGCAGGAGTGCGGTGTAACTTACAAGTTCACCACTCCTTACCACCCTCAAGGAAATGGTCTGGTTGAGAGATTCAACCGGACCCTCAAGGGTATGATTATGGGTCTGGAAGAACCCATGAGGCGTAAATGGGACGTCCTCTTACCATGCCTGTTGTTTGCATACCGGGAGGTGCCACAGAAGTCTCTAGGGTTCAGTCCCTTTGAGCTCCTCTATGGACACCCGGTGCGAGGACCTCTGAGTTTGGTCAAGGAAGGCTGGGAGCAATCTCCCAGGAAACCTCCCCAGGATGTATACAGTTACATGCTGGCCTTCAGGAACCAGACTAGGCGTTTCAGAGAGCTTGCGGAGGCAAATCTGGAAGCCAGCCAGGAGGAGATGAAGCGGTGGTACGACCAGAATGCCACTCTGGTAGAGCTTCAGCCTGGTCAGAAAGTGTGGGTCATGGCCCCTGTGGAGCCTTGTGCGCTCCAGGACAAGTGGACCGGCCCTTTTACGGTGGTGGAGCGCAAGAGTCCAGTTACCTATTTGGTGGACTTGCAGTCTCCCAGGAACCCCTTGCGGGTCCTGCATGTGAACCGCCTGAAGCCCCACTTGGAGAGGTCCCAAGTGGGCATGCTCTTAGCTACAGATGATGGAATGGAGGAGGAGACCGAGCCTCTTCCTGACCTCCTGTCAGCCCGAGAGCAAGATGGATCAGTGGAGGGAGTAAACCTCTCTACCTCCCTGACACCTGAGCAGCAGGGTGACTGTCGCCAACTGTTGGGACAGTTCCCTGACCTGTTCTCCCTGGTTCCCAGTGTCACTCATTGGTGCGTCCATGATGTGGACACTGGGGACAGTCTTCCTGTGAAGCACAAGGCTTACAGGGTGACTGACAGGGTCAGAGCCTGCATCAAGGAGGAGGTCTCCAAGATGTTTGCGCTAGGGGTCATTGAGTCCTCTAACAGCCCTTGGGCCAGCCCAGTGGTCTTGGTTCCAAAGGCTGCCGCGCCTGGTGCCACACCAGAACTCCGGTTCTGTGTGGACTACAGGGGACTCAATTCCGTCACCAGGACTGACGCCCACCCCATCCCCAGAGCTGATGAGCTCATAGATCGGTTAGGGGCTGCGCGGTACCTCAGCACGTTTGACTTAACGTCTGGGTACTGGCAGATCGCCTTGACTGATGGGGCAAAGAGAGGTCAGCATTCTCCACACCAGATGGGCACTACCAGTTCCGGGTGATGCCCTTTGGGATGAAGAATGCCCCTGCCACCTTTCAGAGGTTGGTCAACCAGGTGTTGGTTGGACTGGAGGATTTCAGTGCCGCCTACCTGGATGACATCGCAGTGTTCAGTGCCGGTTGGGAAGAACATCTGCGCCACCTCTGGGAAGTGTTGATGGCGCTGCGGAGAGCAGGCCTCACCATCAAGGCGAGTAAGTGCCAGATTGGGCAGGGTTCTGTGGTGTACTTGGGACACCAGGTTGGGAGCGGCCAGGTGGCGCCCCTCCAACCGAAAATTGATACCATTCTGGCTTGGGAGCCCCCAAGACCCAGACAGAGGTGAGAGCCTTCCTAGGACTCACCGGGTACTACCGGAGATTCGTCAAGGGGTATGGCAGCATTGTTGCCCCCTTGACAGAGCTGACTTCCAAGAAGCAGCCCAGGAAAGTGATTTGGACTGACGCCTGTCAAAAAGCTTTTGACACCTTGAAGACTGCCATGTGCACGGCGCCTGTGCTCCAGGCACCCAACTTCTCCAATGAGTTCATTTTTCAGACCGACGCTTCAGAGCATGGTGTAGGGGCTGTTCTATCACAGATCAATGAGGAGGGCCTAGACCAACCTGTAGCCTTCATCAGTAGGAGGTTACTTCCCCGGGAACAGAGATGGAGTGCTATTGAGCGGGAGGCATTTGCTGTGGTCTGGGCACTGAAGAAGCTGAGACCATACCTGTTTGGGACTCACTTCCGGGTTCAGACAGACCACAGGCCCCTCAGATGGTTGATGCAGATGAGGGGTGAGAATCCAAAGCTGTTGAGGTGGTCCATTTCCCTACAGGGGATGGACTTTACGGTGGAACACCGCCCTGGTACAGAACACGCCAATGCTGATGGACTGTCCAGATTTTTCCGCCTTAGCGATGAGAACTCCCTAGGGGTAGGATAGTTCTCCCCACTTTTCAGCTGGAGGGGACACGTGTTAGACCTGGCATCCTTGGCGTGGGTCTCCCTTCCATTTTTTCGTAATGCCTCCACTGTTGCCGATATGTTTTTGCTGGACTAGATGCTCATGGGCACTTTGCCACTGCTAATCAGTGCCAAAGTGCAAGTGCTCCCGATCGTTAATTGATACATGTATTAGTGACTCCATGATTGGATGATTGGTTTACTTGTCAGTCCCTAGTACAGCGCACTCAGTGTGCCCAGGGCTGGTAAATCCAATGCCGCTGGTGGGCTTGCAGCACTGGTTGTGCCACCCACAGAAGCGGCTTGTAAAATGTGTCTCAGGCCTGCCATCGCAGAGCCTGTGTGCAGCCTCGGGCTGCCATGTCGACTTGGTGAGTACACCCACTTACCAGTCCCTAAACCTTCCCTTTACTGCATGTTGGTCACCCCTAAAGTCGGCCCTAGGGCAGGGTGCATTGTAAGTATAAGGTAGGACATGCCCTGGTGTGTGTGGCATGTCCTAATAGTGAATTACAGCCATTTTCGTTTTTCACTATTGCAAGGCTACCTGCTCCCCATAGGCCAGAATGGGCAGACTGACTATTACACCTTATAGTCAGAACTGACCCAGGGAACATGGTAGAAAAACGAATTTAGTATGCCTGAACTCAGGATGATAAAATGCATCTTTTAGTGAAGTTGGTTTTAACATTCTGTGTTTGAAAATACCACTTTTAGAAAGTGGGTATTTTCTTGCCTAACTATCCAAGCCTGCCTCTGCTAGGTTGTGTATTCCTTGTCTGGAGATTGAGTGACAGGGGCTGGGGGGTGGCCACAGGAGACAGGGTGAGTCAGCGCAGGGCTGAATAGAAAGATCTGCATCCAGAGTGGAGGGAGGAGTTGCACCTGGGTCTGAATAGGGCTGTGCCTGCCTTCCACAATGCTGGCTCCACCTCCTGCCGGGCGGCTGAGCACTCTGCCCCACATTCTGAAAGGAAAGAAGGAGTCAGAAAAACAAAGTGCTCCAGGACTGACCAGAACTGGTTTTGGACTAGGCAGAGGCCTCTCTGCCTCCAGAGAACAAAGAGAATCAGGGTATAAGAGGGGCACCCAGACCCCAGGAAAATTAGATCACTTTTGGGAACAAGAAGAAACCTTTGCTGAGGAGCGGAACCAAGAAGAAACTGAGGAGAGACTATCCCTAAGCCTGAAGTGCTGCTTGGGGGATTGGCCTGCAGTGGTTTGCCTGACTGCCAAAGAAAGGAGAAAGGAACTTTTGCTTTGCTGTGACTTTCATCAACATGTGAAGGATCTCCAAGGGCTTGGAAGAGAGCTTGCCCCCTGACCGAAGTCCCAGGACCATTGGACTTCACCCCTTTGTGAATTGCTGCTGGAAACTCTGTTTCAGTGGCTGCAGAGGTAGGGAGCTGTGACCGACTCTCACGACCGACTCGGTGTCCTGTAAGCACCGCATCGAAGCACCGTCTCGCCCTGCAACGCACGGCCCTGGTCTCACCGACTCCGTCAACGAGCCGCTGCCTGCACCGCATCGAGGGACAACGCGTCCTGCAACGCTTCGCTACGCCGAATCGAACTGGTCCGACCGACACGGTCACTGCTGCTGAGTTCGAGTCCTGTGACCGCACCGGAGTTGGGCACCGCTCGCACGCTTTGCGACGCACCGCCCGACTCGCACCGCTGTCCGGACTGATCGACGCCAGCTCCTGAATCCGGCTCCGTCGCCGCACCGCAACCTGCCAGCACCGCATCGAAGCACCGTCTCGCCCTGCAACGCACGGCCCTGGTCTCACCGACTCCGTCTCGACGACGTCAACGAGCCGCTGCCTGCACCGCATCGAGGGACAACGCGTCCTGCAACGCTTCCATTTTTGCATCGCGACCGCGACGAACAGCCATCCGGCTCGCACGCCCGTGCCTGCCGCTTCAAGTAAAAGGTACTGTGACCGAGTCTGTCTACGCTGTGTTGGCCCGTCTCGACGCGGTCAGCTGGATTTGTTAGACTCTGTTTGTTCTCGACATCGCCGTAGCCGGAGGAGGCTACCGACTCGCACAGAACCTTGAATTAAGCCTTTTTGATCAGAACTAAGCATCCTTAACAGTATTGTGGATTATTTTTGTCGTTTATGGTCTTGTGATAAATCTATATAAAATATACCTATTTTTATAAATATATAACCTGTGTGGTGCCCATTTGTAGTGTTGTCACTTGATTACTGTATGTGTTCACAAATGCTTTACACACTGCCTCTGAACTAAGCCTGTCTGCTCGGGCCAAGCTACCAAGAGGGTGAGCAGGGGTTATTTCGGGAGTGTACCTACTTTCCCTGACTAGACGCAAGGGTCCCTATTTGGACAAAGGTACCTACCTCTGCCAACTAGAGACCCCCAAATCTAACAATTCACATATAAAAACAGCTCACATCATACATTTAAAACATTTAAATAAAACAATAATATTTCCATCATAAAAACTTTGTGATTCTGAGCATCATTAAAAGGTAATATATGTAATGTTTGTCTGACTGAAATTCATTAAGCCCTCCTAAAACAATTAAAAATGATTGTTTAGAATCCTCCATAGAGCACCAAGTCAGTTCAGTTACATCGATATTTACAGTATTCCCCAGACTTAGACGTTGGATCATACCTCACTACATTATTCATACACGACCAAATAGATAACTCACGTACTAGATCTGTGCCACCAAACATACAACAATTATCTAGATAATGTAAACACAAGCTACCTAGTTGTGTAGGATCTAAACACACGTAGTGCATCTACAGGTCGCATAAATGACATCAGTCGACAAGCAGGGATGATCCACGTTTTTCTGATATGAACGTAGTGAGGACAAGTCAACATAAAATGTTCTTTGGTTTCAGGACTTGACTCACACACTGGGCACAGTGGGGTACAATAGCATTCGCCCAGCTACTTTTCATAGAATTCAGGGGAAGGGCCCCAGTCCTAAATTGTATATAAAGTGCTCGTGCCTGAGGGGGTTCAACTTCGTCCATGTAATTATCAAACTGAAAACAATTTTTAAAATGTAGGAATCTATTAGTTAAAGTGCCTGGTGCCGTGACATTAGTACATGTAAACTCAATATAGTCCCAGTATCTTTTTTTGAGCTGGGGGAGCATTTTATTAGTCATGGTCTTTGGGTCATCCCACTGAGTCCCCAATCCCAGTTTGAAAAGCCACTGCATGACCTTTCTAAACCAACGCAGACGCCAGGCCTGTCTTTCAAGGGATAATAATTCTTCCACTGCTTCCTTAACTGGGATCTGGGTATTGTTAGTGCAAAGTCTCACCCACAACACAAGAACCTTCAAAACAGCGGAATGAGAGATAGACTTTAGGCCAAGGTCAAGGCGTATAAGTAATAATGGGGTGTTAGTTGGTAAGTTTAGAATTGATCTTAAAAATTTATTTTTGGCAATTTAGTTGTTCCAGTCCCCATAATTCAGCACCATAGAGGGCTGCGCCCAACCATCTGGCATGGTGTATCTACTGCAGGGGAAATTGGGCGGTAAGCAGATCATTTGATTTTCTGAACTACTGCACTATCTACATGCAGGAGTGTGAGGGTTCTCTTTTGTATCTGGGATGACCATGCCAGGTTGCCATTAAGTCTAACTCCCAAGTAATCAAAAACCTTGACCTGACCTAAAAAGTTTGAGCCCAGCCTCAATTTCCCCTTGAAAGATTTATGAGGATTAAAAGCCATGAGCTTAGTTTTGGAACAATTTATTTCAAGGCCCAGACCCTCACAGGCTGAAGCAAACCTATTTAAATCATTCTGAATGCCCATTGGGGTTTTGGAAATAAGCAGCGTATCATCTGCAAATAAAAGAGAGGGAATGAGTTTGCCAGCAAGTTTAGGAGCATCACCTCCACAATCATAATATTAATTAATAAGCTCATTCATATATAGGGTAAACAGGGTTGGGGCCAAAACACAGCCCTGTTGCACCCCTTTTGAGACAATTATATTGTTGGTTAGGTCTCCACAGGGGTTCCACCTAACTTTAGCATAAATACCAAAAGGTGAAGCAAGCCACTAGATAGCCCAAGATCCCTGTGAGCAGCCCATAGCTTGGTACGATTAATAGAGTTGAATGCTGTTTTAAGATCAACAAACACAAGGTACAGGTGTCCCTTCTTGATCGTAACTTCCTTCCAAATAAGCCTAAGGAAGCGGAAATGCTGTATATTAAGTATTAGGTTTTATTTTTTATTATCATAATTATTTCTTGGGGGAAATGATTTACTTTAAAAATAACACCTGACAAACATTATTGCGCATTTACATAATTTTATGAAGAGGTGTACAATTACTTAATTGAAGCTCAAGCTTTGTTACTGTTGTTAGATCATTTGGTTTCTTTTCACCGTGAGCATGAAGTGAGTGTTTTGTGCATGCCACTGAGGTCCCTCTTCTATCCTTTTAGTCTTATGACCCATTGTGGTCCATCTAAAACTTAATACTTTTAAAGAAACAATTATTCAAGTCTTGGCAATATGACTACCGACTCATCTATTAAACATTTTTTAAATTCTATACTTTGTATTGGTAGTGTAATAAATTGAGGCATATCTTTTTTAGTATTGAGACACCTACTAACAACCTGTGGTACTGCAGGTGGTTAAGAGGTATTACTATTCTGATACTTCACTCTCAAGACATCTAGAATTTCATGTCACTTTGGGTCAGACAGCATTGACAGTTCTGCAGAGAGTCCTCCAGACAATTTAGTTGAATCACTTTTTGGTGAAAATTCCCTGCCCACATGTTAAATACGTTTAAACATAGTGACCCTAAATGAGGCCCTTGTTTCACTGAGGGGGTTAGGATTAACCGACTTTAAAAACGGTAGAATACATGATAAAAAAACATATGTAAAACTGTATGTGAATATTAAAGAGAATTAGAGATGAAATTGGGAAATATTTGCTCTACAGTGTGCCTTTCCCTTGTATAATGAGTCTTTTTATTCTGCTAGCTTCCTTGTTCTAAAATGGCAAATGTAATGCTGAAAATGTGCCACTGCTCCAATGCCACACCCCCTTTTCTTTTTATTTTAAGTTAATTTTGCTACTTCCTATACAATGAAGACAAAATCAACCTCAATTGACCTAGATCCTTAGAGGAAATAGGCATTAAAAAGTGAGAAAATGATGGCACAATGTAAATAGAAATGGATATGTAATGCAAGTTCCACCATAACAGACACTGGTCTTCTCAGAGGGCGACAGATAACAGATTGTAATATCTCTATTTTTTAATCAAATAATGCACACATAGCCTGCACTCATTCACATCTTTCAGAACACCAATATCCCAGATGCAACATATCCGAGGTTACATTGTTTTTGTTTATATAAAACAATATGTATGTGGGTCCACTCCAATAATGATTAGGGGAAAAGACACTATAACATCATGGTAAATCTATATGGCCTCCATTACGAGTTGTGCTATTTCACCTTGAGTGTTAACTCTGGGTCAAATAATGCAAGTTGAAATTGCAAGTGTGTTAGGACCCAGAATTAGTTCCAAAAACTCCGAACACATTAATTCCATGCTTGGACACATGGGCTGAGGGTAGCGCCATTGCCTCACCCCTGGTGTTATGATTGTTATGCTCTTTCTTTTATTGACACTCACTTTTTAGTTTACATATGTTAGTCATTTAAAAGTGAATGCGCATGATTACTAAACAATGCACATTTGTTTGTTCTAAATGATTATTATCAAGTTGTGAAAAATGTTTCACGGAAAGCCGATAACTAGGTTTTTTTTAATTATTATTTTTTTTTTACTGTCCAAAGAGCACAGCCTCACATAATGAATAAGAATAAGTACAAGATCAGCAGGCCATTTTCTACTAACAATTTATCTTGAAAGGTTCAACAATGATTAAATAATGATAGATAAACAACACAGGGTGTGAAGGGTAAGAGAAGGACACCGTGCCAGGCAACACCCACAAGACAGGTCATGCTGCATTGCCTAACCCACTTTTTCTGAAAGATACTGGAGGCATTCTGCCTTCACTTTCTAAGCTTATCAACCAATTGGTGAGTGCAGACGAGAATATCAGACATTGCTGTGTTACTGAACATTAAGCCTAATTGTTCAAACAGACACGCAGGTATGAACCATCTCAAACTCGAATTAGGCCTTCTTCTGGTGCCAAGATTAGTTTAGTAGGTAAAGAAATGAGAATGGGATGTTTTCAAATTCACTGTCAATATGATAAAATATTTCTTGCTGTCCATGCTTTCAGCAAAACTTTGCAGTTACCATTCTTTTGAGCTTTACTGTAGTTACAATTTATATTGTGTACACTAGGACAGGATATTGATTTTGAAAATAAATCATTAAAATAAATCCATAGTTTACTAGAGGTCTTGAGGGTGCTCTTCCTTAATAGAAGAGGGTTTAGAGTTCTGCTAATTATCCCTGTGATTTCCCATAGGATTGATTTCTACCTGAAACACCTCATTCAAATACTGTTCAGTGGGTTGGCTGGTGGTTGTTGGGCAGCAGGTTTTCTGTCTCAGGTGGGCACACTGACTAAGGGCCATATGTATCAACCAAAATTGCGATCGCAAACACTGAAATTCACAGAGTTTCAGCGTTTGCGATCGCAATTTGGCTAAGTGGTATGTATGAAGGCAAAACTGCCTCGCAAAATAAGGAATCGCAAAATTTGCGATTCACTATTTTGCGAATGCATTTAAGGAATCGCAAATTGCGATTCCTTAAATGCAATGTAAGAACCACAAAAAAAGTGCAATTTGGCCTTAAGGAATCGCAAATTACCACCAACTTCAAGTTGGTGGTAATTTGCGATTTCTTTGAAAAATGCACTTTTTAGCATTTTTCAAAGTGCAATGTGGCGCATGTGCGCCACATGTGCACCCATGCTTATTTCAGGGGTGCAATAGGGTGTCCTTTTGACCCCCTTGAAATTGCATTCTCAATTTGCGATTCTCTAATTGCTAATCGCAAATTGAGAATGTCTTCCCATTCATTCCTATGGGCCTCTAGGCCCATAGGAATGAATGGGGAGGGTTTCCTTAATTGCGAATTGCAATTTGCGATTCGCAAACAAGGAATATGTAGGATTTGCATAACTTTTTGCAAATCCTACATACATCGCGTTTTGCGATTCTCAAATAGCGAGTCGCAAAAAATCGCTATTTGAGAATCGCAAAACATGGGTTTGATACATATGGCCCTAAGTCTAGAGAGTCTAGAAAACTGATTTCTGAGATGTGTTCTAGGGGATGATCTAGAAAACGTGTCACAGTGAAGGATCACATCTGGGTGAGATGTGTTCTAAATGTGGTGGCCTCAATTTGTAAATGATTCTGGCTTTTTGAAGTCTTGAATGTCATTGCAGTTTGGACAAAGAGATGGTTAATGTTATATGTTGGGTGCATTGTAGCCTTAAATCATCCACACATGTGAAACCTATACATGGCTCCGGAAAGCAACATTGTGGTCAGGCTGGGCTGCAGTTTAAAAGTACTGTAGTGGCACACAACAAAGAAAAGTGCACTTGCCATGTAGATAAGGCTACTTTCAAATAGTAGTTAAGTTACCCTTAAAGTGTGCCATGTAATAGGACTGCGGTGCTCAATATATATATGTGGCCATGCTAAATACTTGGAAAAGTATACCTTACAGTGAACAGTTACAAACAGCTCTTTGTCGCAGTTTAGGTAAAGCTACATTTTCCATGAACAGGTCTATTTAAATATACAATCACTTTTTACTATCATATCTAGGGAAAATATCAACAGGGTCAATATGCATTATCTGTCACCTAGTTTTGTAAATGTAATCAAGCAGATTTCTGATACCTTTAGCGAAAGTGCATCATTAGGAAAGTGCACTGAAATACATCAGTGACCCCTCTTCTCTATTAAGACACTTTCCTGGCCTCTGGTAGCAGGAAGGCAGGAATGGTGTAAAAAGTGGCCAGGATTTTTGAAGAGGAACACAAACAGCTAGCAAAACAAAGGATAGCTTTCACAGCTCTTGCTTTGAAGTGAAAACCCCAAATGAGGCTTTCAAGAAGAGCAACCATTAATTTCCAGAGCCATCCTAAACTCTCTGTATGTGCCCTAGCAAGAGAGAAAACAAGTTGGAGAAATGTGGGACTTATTTATAGGTTCCACCTCGGGAGGACCAGGACATGTCCTGAGGCTTTCCCCCGGGAGAGTGCACCTTCAATTTGTCATAATCAGAGCATATTGTCTAGAAGAAAAAGGTCTGAACAGGACTTTCCAGAAAATGTATCAGGCATCGTGGACCACGGACTAGCTAAAGCTTCTAGCCTTTAAGTTGGTGAACCACAAAATTCACTAATCCCAAAGTTAAAACTTGGACTGAGGTGAGGAGGCAAATCTACCCCAACGCAGAAGCAACCTCAGCAGCTACAGAATGTTCTTTGTCCCATCCAGAGCTCGACCTCAAAACATTTGACTGCAGTAGGAGCTGAATGACAATCTGAATTCAAGGGACCCTAGACAGGACTCCCTTGAAGGGGGCCAAGCTTAGATTTTTTTGTTTTTATCCCGCTGAAGGATTTGTATTTTGAAAAATGATACTAAGTAAGAAGGTAAAAGATTTTCCCTGTCACCAGCTTGATCATCAAGAACTCTGCTCACCAGAGTCAGCCTGAAATATTACCTACATTCCAGATAGCCATGAAAAGTAACTTATCATCAGTGCATTGTATTACCTAGACAAATTGTCTCAAAACTGAAGAAAAAAAATCATAACTCCAGTTTTGCTTATCTAATGTTGATTTGTTTTCTTTTTTTATTACTTTTAGCTTATTACATTTTTTGTGGTATTTATAAATGGCTTTTGAATTTTTATTGTGGGGTCTGTTTTTGACATTTTATGATGCAGCCTTAGTTACACACATTTCTCTTGGGAATAGTCAGCAAATTGTGCCATTGAGCTGAGTAGAAATTTGCTCTGAACTGCATTGTGACCTAACCACACTGCTTTGCCACATATATTACTTGGTGATGAAGTGCTAAGGATGCACGTGATGTGTTTGTCTCGACAACGGTACTGGATAACCGACGTAGGTTCTGTGAACCTCTTGAACGTATGTGCCTTCAACAGAAGAAGAGGTTGGAGAGCTGCACACAGTATGGATGCTGACTAGAATGAAGCTTGACTTCTTCAATGGACGCACTGCCCTAAACACGAGTGAAGACAAGAAGAACTACATGTCACATGCAGCCACAGGACTCTCAGAGTTGCAAGTGATGCACAGTTGCTACAGTCGGGACTTCGTCAGGATTTTGGAGCTCACACACAGTTTTATTCTTGAAGGTTGATGACATTCTCAACTGGAGTCAAAGAAGTATATAGCACAAAACACACGCTAGGGGTTTTGTACTTTGAACATTATTTCAGGAGTCATTCACTAATACCTCTAGGTTTCTTCATTTGTGTGTGTGAGTATGCAGGAATGTTGGACTTTGGAAAATGGGTGTATTTGACCCTATATGTTATACATACCCACGAACAAGTACATTGGCCAAACCTAGTTGTGCCATCAATGACTGATTGATGGATTTTTTTGAGGACCCAGTAAAATGTGATATCGTTATATAATGTAGCAATGGTATACTCTACTAAGAAACCGCAACATGTACGGAATATTAGAAACATAGAAAATCGAGGGAAAGCTCAGGATTCTTATTAGCTCTCAATATTATTATTAACAGAATGTCTAGGATGAAGTATTTCAGAACATGTTTTGTATTTTGCACTGCACCGTTTCTATGGTGAAAAACTGCAAGCATTTCAATTCAGCAACTTACAAAACGATATTTTTCAAAAGGCTTCTAAATTAATTTGCCTTGACATACTTCTTCTCCCTGGGTGAAAAAGTGTGTTCTCTTGGAATAAGATTGTAGGTGTCTGCATGCGTCAAAATAAGGCATCACACTGAAGTGGCCCAATGAGACCTGAATGTGACAGTAGTTGCTCTGTGTTGCGGTGTTGAAATATACTTTACATTTCAGGATGCTTAGCAGATTTTGGCTCCTGGGAGACTGAAACGCTGTTTACATTTTTATCCGGCACGATACAGACAGTTTTTCCCAGTATTTTCCCATGTTAGATTAGTTCACTGGCATCAAGTAACCAACCCCATAGGATTAAAAGCAATGGCATATCTTTACAGCAACGGATCACATCGAAGACCTTGAAACCATTTGACTCTTGAGTGTGAGGGTATTAGAGTGAATTGCATTATGTACCCAATTTTACAAAAGCAGACAAAAAGCAAATTAAGTTATGTTTCGGATATCAACAATGGTGCTGTCATAATATGCCAGATCATAGGTAATGTTAGAAATGGGGTTTCTGGTTCGTTAAGGTATGCACCTAAGCCAGGCAGAACCCACCACCCTAGTCAGGGTAAGGGAGTTACACACACAAGATAACCCCTGCTCAACACACACAGGATAACCCCTGCTCACCCCCTTGGTAGCTTGGCAGAGCAGTCAGGCTTCCCAGAGGCAATGTGTAAAGCGTGACACAATAGTCACACCACAAAAAGAGACTCCACACAAGGTTATATACAAATATCACATAGAACACATAGAACACATAGAACACAGATACAGGAACCACAATTCACCTTGCCACATAGGCCACAGTCATAACATCACGTATCATAAATCCCTTTGCCATTAGGAAATGGTCATAACAGCATAGGTAGCGCAATAAGGTAAATACTCATAGATTGCACACGTTGGGTAACATTAGGCATACCATCACAGCCAGTTAGGGCAAGAAAGCAGCTACTGCTTAGGTGCACGTTATAAAACATCCTCCCTGTACATATCAATGTAACCAATAAAAAACTAATTTCCCTTTTGTGCTCACGCTTTACAACCACTGATGGTTGTAAAGTGTGAGCACAAAAGGGAATTTGTTTTTATTGGTTTTACCTACCCTGTCCCTTTTGGTTTGAAAGGGTGATTTTCTGACATTTTAGAACATATCAATGTACCTCCTGTGGTATGAGCATGTTTTCAAGTGGTATCATATTTCGGGCAATAAATCAAATACCTATAACTGGCCCATATCATGAAAACATCAGGGCATGAGCACACATAGCACCTCATCAGGGTAGGAAACAAAATGTCATAATTTATAAAACCATTGATTACCGCATTTCTCCTTAGGAATACAGGGTGCAGCGGTCTCGCACCCCTATTCGGTATCATACGTGCAGTTGTAGTTGCATTGCTTAATTTGAGCCGGGGCTTTCCGGTGCTTAGCACCGGCACTTAATTGGTTTCCCGTGCTCGGCACGGGCACCTAATTGTGAACACCATACCTAGATCAGTCTACCACATGGTAGCGCTGCTCATCTAATTTAGAGATGAGCAGAACAACGGTTGTTTAGGAATACAATATACATTAAAAATGCAAATACCTGCCTCCCCAGCCATTCCTTTAACTTTGGGGACCTGGAATAATCTGAACTGTCGCATTTACATGTGAGAGAGATGATTAGTAGTTGTTTTGGCAGCGATGACAAGGGCGATGGGTGGTGCAAGCTGCAGTGGCCTCCCAGTCAGAGCCCTGGCACTTAATATTTTACAAATTAAGCACTGTGTAGTTGCCACCGGAGATCGGGCGTCCATCGAGGTTCCAACCTTCCCAATTACATCACCATGCCCCCAGGTATGGGAAAGAATAAGGGGGCTGGGGAGTAGCGATCTGCGGGGTGACCTTGCTTGGTCCCCCGCATGCAGAGAAACTAAGGGCAGTTGCCCATCAACGTGCGGTGCAGCTGCCGAAGTCACGTTGCAGTCCCAACACCACACGCCTCACAACAACTAGACCCCCAGAGGAAACCCACCTGCTGTACGGTGAGCTCCTCACTGGTGTCAGGGGTGGGGAGCATGTGAGGTGCCGGTCAGCTGGGTGTCGGCACGCCAGCCCTGTGCGGCTGCGGCAGTCGCGTTGACACCTGCTTTTCCTGTTGGTGGCCTGGCAACGGTGGGGGCTTTTCCTCGTGCCGCCACTCACGCTGGCAAGGTGGTTTTCCTGGTATCAGATGTCGTATTTCGCTGCACAGAGGATTGCGATCTCATGTGTTTCCTTGTTTTCGGGTCCCGGTTGCCACTGCAACCTGCCACCGCTCCGGCAGTCCTTCCTGGTAGGTCGGGCCCCACATAGGAGGTCCCCGCCATGCAGCCAGTGCTTCTGGTGGGATTCCTAACTTCCCCCAGCCATCCTGGAGTGGGCACAATGCGGGTGTTATGGCAGAACACTAATAAACAATCTGCCAGCAAATTCTAGTTCACATCGTGATCAACGAATGCGAAAACGTTGTGAAAATAACCGTGCCTTAAAAATAAACTCTGTTTAAATGAAAACAGATTGTTCAAAATGCGTTTTCTTAGAGTCTATACCACTGAAAGGCATGGAACGTGTCTTTCATACTTTCATTTGTGAATTATTGAAAGCGCACTGTCTTATTTTATTAGAGTGATACGGAAACTATCTCCCTAAGTGACCCTAATTAACAGTATTTATAAGCAATGAATACAAATCAAATCACTTCACTAGGTGCCTCGCAACATTTCTCATTCAAAATGTGAATTATACATGTGAATTGCTATCATTAGGCAAGAAAAACGTTATAATTAGGCAATTGTGTCCCCCACAAAGGACATTATTAAGGCTATATTTCTTTCACCAAGCAAAAAAAAAAAAAAGGAAATTCTCTCATACGGTAAGCTTTAAAATTATAAATAGATAAGCTACATGTAAAATAGCAACGAAAACTATTACACATTATTAACGTACAAAGATATCCATATAGTATTGTACAAGTAGTTGAGGAGTAATAACATTACAGTCAATCACAATATTTTATATATGGTTACAAACAACCACAGACCTGGCTCCATGAAGGAGCGCAGCTCAGTCAATATTACCAGCAATTGCACGCACTTGTTTGAAGAATACATGGAACATAGAGATGCGTAAAAGGGATGGATAGGCATATCTTCTCATGTATAATAATTCTCAATTAGTAGTACTGTTTCATACAATCATCCACTTTTATCTATTAAACAAAAAATAGTAATGAAAGTATTTCGATAGAGGCCTAAATCCCCTTTTCTATAAGTATAGACAAAAGCTTCAGTCATAGGCTGTCATTTACAGGGTCTGCTCTGGTATGCACGATCACTGGGGATCACCAAGTCAGTTTCACTGACATATCAAACCTTTCATACTTTCTACTGTGTGTGGTCATCCAGTTGTTTTTTAACATGGTATGATGTCTTTTGATGGCTTTCATCGTTCCCAGAGTAGATTGTTATGCTTTCTTGTCATGTGGACATTTTGTCTCCATTCCAAAATATTACAGACGTCTTCCACTTGGCACTTTAACTCTCTGCACGGCTATTACAGTGTCCAATACACAATATATCATCTATGTTCATTCATTAGATTTATTACATTAAAAACTGCATCCAGATCTACAGGATATGGACGCACGCTTATTAAAAGAGAAGTTTATCACCCCAATTTATTGAGGTCAGTATGAAGTGACTAGCAACAGCGATTACCCTTTGATAACCACAAGAAACAAAAATACCTCATGTTCATAGTAATCCTTTGCCCATTCATCGAAATAGATTGGAAATATGTTGGTGTTTTGTTCCCCAATTGTTATATTTCCATGTCTCATGTTTCACTGAATAAGCTAAAATTCAAAGCTAAAATTCAAACTGTTTTATTTTTCCTCACATTGCACAATATACGACTTTATTCACATTTTAATTCTTCTTCAAAATCACTGACCTGTCACTCGTGTTGAAGCTTTGGAAACGATACACAATTGTTATCTTGCTCTCCTATTTCGATAAAACCGATTAGCATCTTGGATGGAACTTTGGGAGCATGTCAACAAATCAGAATGCTTCCTTTGTGGGCTGTAACTACAGTTCGAGTCCTAAAAAGCAAGCATTCTATGCTTCCGGGTCAAAACATTCCTGCGGTGTGCTGTGGGCCCCGGCAGCGCTGCACAAGCTGCCTCTCATCTTTAAAGATAGTTTGAAAACAATGACTATTTTCCTGCAGTTCTCCCTCAGGCTCTTATAAAGCAGCCAGATGAAAAATGACTGTCTGAACTTCTCCTTTTGATTTTGCAGAGATGGAGGCCCAATCAGTTAAAATAACAGAACATTACTATGATAAGGTTGTATACTCTCATGGTTGTTTTTGGGCCAGACACGAGATTCAATGCTCATGACTTTACTTTTGTTGTAAAGGATACAATTGTGAATGTCAAATGATCTTGCAGGTGAGAATTGATTATACATTAACATTAACACTATCTTTGTGACAGCTATGAATATAATATTTAATGATTCGAGCATGTGTTGTTATTTATTGATATCGTGCTATTAGTTGCTACTAGTTGGTTAAACTATTTTGAATTCAAAAGTATTCGATGCAAGTGGTTTGCAAGGCTATTTTACAAGTTAGGGTTTTGGAAGTAACTAGAATATTTTTCAGATTTTTTTACATTTAATTCGTAACACGTAACTGCATTTTAAGTCAATTTTTTATTGAATTTCAGAGGGTTTTTTAACAACTGTGTAGGGGGTATAAGCACCCGTAATATCACTTTTACTCCACATTTTTCAGTGATGTTCAGTTTTTTTCTGATGATATCAGTAGCGACTGCTATAGGGCAGCAGTGGTGAGGTGGGGAGAGGGAGGGTTAAAGAAACAAATGTAAATTAAATTTACCTTACCGGCGGCCACCTCTGCTCCATCCTTCTTGCCACAACGCAGGACACAGGAAGCATACAGGCTCCCAGTCTCACTTAGCCAATCACGACATTGCTGAGCAGCGTCGTGATTGGTCTGAGCACCGTGGTTCAGCACTCAGACAGGGACTGGGGGCCTGTGTATGTTCTCCACCCAGGCTGTGCATCACCGCCGGTGGAGAATATGCAAAGTGCACATGACAGTTTGGCCAGCCTAAGACGGCCTGCCAAATCGTCATGTGCCCTTAAGAGTTGCCTGCTCTGTGCGCAACCCAGCCTTTCCCCGAACCACACCTACAGAGCTGCTACAGAAAAATAAAATGATAATAACAGGGCATCATTAGCATTTTATTTTCCTTTTGCGGCAATGCTCCTCCGCCTTAGCAGAGGAGCCGCCGCTGGATGATATACTGCATCCAAATACCATAAAAGTATGCCCTTCCCTTCCGTCCAAGGCCTACAACCGCCTGCAATGGGGGTTGGCCACGTGGTTTATCCTATGACCCACCACAGCAGGCAACCTCTGCTCTGTAGAATAGGTAGTCCATAGGCCAGACTATTTGCGCAATCTATGACAGGCAGCTAAGCAGAATTGGACCCATAATATATATTCACTGAAAAAACAGTTAAAACAGAGTGCTAGTTCTTCTGACACATTTGCAATCACTAATATTCATCAATTATGGTTATCAACACACTCAACATTTGACTTAAATTGCACCACCCCCCCATGTTTTTCTTTTGCCAGATTTTTTTGGTTTCTCTGCCATTGACAAATTATTGTTTTGAGCATGGCGACACGCAAGAGTTATAGTGTGTTATGTGCACTGCATATTATAACTAGTGAATTTGAGTGGTTTTCTGAATTTGAGGCGAAACCATTAGTTTTTAAGCATGTATTTTTCAGTGAATTTTATAAGTTTTTTATGACATACTTAATTTCAAATGCAAAAAGAACAATTGATGGACAGAATGCTGAACAATGTCAAACATTCACCCCAGTGCAGAGATCTGGGCCTAAATCCATCGTTTTTTGGTCCACATGCCATTCCAGTTTCAACCCAGCCATATGCAAATCAGTCTTTACCCTGCTCCCCATGGGAACAGTCCAGCCCGAACTGCCAGGACTGGTCCTCCCTGGACCGGAAACAAGCATCCTTGGACCAGTTTCGGGGTTTCACCCCTCATCAGCCAGGCTAGCTTGAGCCCAGTGGCATGGAGAGCACAGACCCACTTCTGGGCATACCCGTCCCACTCGGGGTGACAAATGCAAAAAGAACAATTGATGGAAAGAATGCTGAACAATGTCAAACATTTACCTCAACACAGATATCTGGGCATTAATCCATCATTTGTTTGCTCCCCATGCCCCATACCCAGGGGCCAGGGTATGCCCAGACGTGAGCCCCTTGCTCATTTTGCCACTGGATTCAAGCTAGCCTGGCTGATGAGGGGTGATACCCTGAAACCAGTTCCAGGATGCTTGTTTCCGGTCCTGAGAGGACTTGGCCTGGCAATTCAGGCTGGACTGTTCCCATGAGGAGCAGGGTCAAGTTTGATTTGTATTTGGCTGGGTCCAAACAGGGGTGGCATAGTGAGCATGAAGAACGTGGCAGCCTGAATGAAGGACAGCTGCCTGAAGCTAAACTCAGAGAAGACCGAGGTCCTCATCCTCGGTCCCTGCACCTTCGCCTGGGACAACACCTGGTGGCCCTCCACCCTCGGGAGCCCACCCACCCCTACAGACCACGCTCGGAACCTCGGCATCATCCTTGACTCCTCCCTCTCCATGAACCGCCAGATCAACGCCGTCGCCTCCACTAGTTTCAACTGCCTTCGCATCCTCCGTAAGACCTTCAAATGGATCCCCCCCGACTGCAGAAGGACCGTCACCCACGCACTCATAACCAGCAGACTGGACTACGGCAACGCCCTCTACGCCGGACTCAACAAAACTCTTCTACACAAACTCCAAACCATCCAGAACGCCGCAACCAGACTCGTCCTCGGGACACCGCGCCACGAGCACATGACCCAACACCTACGAGGCCTCAACTGGCTCCCCGTCGAGAAGAGGGTCACCTTCAAACTCCTCACCCACGCCTACAAATCCCTCAACAACATCGGACCCAAATATCTCAACGAGAGAGTATCCTTCCACGTACCCAAGAGGAACCTCCGCTCCGCCGACCTTGCCCTGGCAGAGGTCCCCCGCATCCGCAGAAACAGAACCGGCGGGAGAGCTTTCTCCTACATCGCAGCCAAAACCTGGAACAAGCTCCCTGTGAACATCAGACGCTCCCCGACCCTGCACACGTTCAGGAAGGACCTCAAGACCTGGCTCTTTGACTGATCCGGAGCCGCCCCCCGCCCCCTCCCCAGCGCCTTGAGACACTCACGGGTGAGTAGCGCGCTATATAAACCCGATTGATTGAAAGATGGATTAAACCCAGATCTCTTGACTGGGGGTGAGTGGTTGAAAAGTTTCAGCACTCCGTCATCATCTTATTGTGTATACTTAATTTCCAACCACTAGGGTTCACGTCCATAGACTGGCCTCATGTGGCCAACCCATGCTAAGCATGACCTTTGGAGCACAGCCCCACTGTACACCAGTCATGAGCAGTGTAGCATGCTCCCCAGCCAGGGTACCTGGCAATGACTACGCCACACACTGAGCTTCGTTTTACACGTCTTTATATGTCTGCGTGTAACTGCAAACTCAACATTCTAAACCAACCTTCAATGCATTCTACTTTAACACTTATGTCAGAGTACTACGGAGTCCCTCAGGAGCCAAAAGGGTTCTATCAGTTCTAACCCGCAAGACACTACAAGCAGCAGGGTTGGCTATGGGATCCAAAGCCTCAACAGGCTGTAAACCACCACTGATGATGGCCTTCAAATGATGTGCAGGTAGGATTGGCTGCCTTCTGTAGGAGCTGAAGCCAGGCCCTGCAGCAGACTAGCTTCAGACAGTTAACCCCCCCCTGCTGAATGTTAACTTGCGCAGCCATCCCTTGTTACTCACATCATTTGTCTATGTGCAGAAGGTTTTTGCCTCATTTTTACTTTTTAAATGAGCAAATTAATTTCACATTTTATTACTTTCTGTGAAGAACATTTTTTTCAGCAAAACCTGGTGCTATTTTTTCTTCTCACAAAGTGGCACCCTCAAGATTGTGATTTTCATTAAAATTATGAGTTATGAATTGCAACCCCATTTTGTTTGCCACATTTTTTTCTGCCTTTGGGTGTTCCCCTAGCACTCCCTCCAGGCCAGACACCTCTGATGCTGTTCCAGCAAGGAGGAGGATTTTTTCCAGATTGAAATTTGCAATTATTTAAAAAAAAAAAAACATCAAATTGAAGATGGCTGAAAAAACAAATTGATAAAAAAAATCCTAATATGATTGACAGGATTCATGATTTTGGAATTGCAATGTACAAAAGTATTAGGGCCCAATTACGAGTTCGGCAGTCTCACCGCCATACTGTCGCAGCGGCGGTTCCAAGAAGACCGCTGAGCCGGCTCTCTTCTGCCCGCAGTATTTGGATGTTCCCGATGTGCTGGTGGTGTGGCAGCGGCAGTCACCTGACTGAGGGAGACTGTTGCGTGTGGTAGCCCATAGTTTCCCCCTCAATGTTAATGCATATGTATGCAATTTTAATGTGCATAGGTAGAAAATACACACATATGCATTGGGCATATGGAGACAGTGCTTGTGTGAGCAATGTCGAGCAGCACAGGTATACGGCCATTGTAAAAGTACAGGAATGTACAAGTGGCTTACCTGTGCCAATGGTGGTACAAATTTCTCACGTGGACAAGTGTCAGCTGCAAAGGGGGAATCTGGGCGCTGGGCTCCGTGACTGGGATTAGGAGTGGAAATGGGACATAAGGTGGGTTTTAACCTTATTTCCTATGTTCCCGCCAGGTCGAGTGTGGAGGTCTTCCTGCCACAATTGGCTTGGTGGTAAGGCACATCGTAATCTGCACGGTGGTTAAGGTGTCTGGACTTTCACCATCAGCCACTGCAACCTGTTACTCCGGCGGGGTGAGAAATCGTGGTGGTGGTGGCAGGAACCGGGCGGTGGGACCGCCAACATCGAAATATGGCTGGCAGACTGCCAAGCTGGCGGGCGGGGACTCCAATGCCGCCGCGACAACGGTACCGAGACCGCCAAAGTCATAATCAGGCCCTCATTATTTAAATATCTTGATTTGCATTTTTTCAAAATATAAGTAACAATGAACACATATGAGGTAGGGATCAGGTACCCATAGCAGGTGCGATAGACATTGTCATGCATACTGTTCAAACATAATAAATTGTAACCAATACCAGTTCTGCAGATCAGACAAGTGTATATGTGAATGTGATTTCCATACATGGTGTGGGTTGTAGACTTCGAAGGAATTCGCACTCTTACGTCCATTAGGGTGACAATTTATTTACCTTACCCTACCCCATTGTTGTCGTTTATCCATGTGCCCATCCGGCATTCCTCATGGGTTTCTGTACCTCCTTGTCCATTTCGGAAATAAAGTTTGATGCAAATGTGATACAGCTAATAACCAAACAATCAAACAAAGAAAAGAAAACCATCGTCAATCCGGGACGCCTGGGTCATGATATATAAGAAATAGCCTATCATCTCATCTGAGCTGTGATATGCTCGCCGTCCCTCCCTCTCAATTCTTGATGGGACAAGCAGGTGGGCCTTTACCTTTCTGGCACTCATTATCCCTTGCGGTGTCACCCTCACACTTGCCAATGCTGTATTTATCAAGAGTCTGGGATGTGGTGTGTCTAGAGATCGGTGTCCCTGTCCCACCCCTCTGCTGTTTGTGAGGAGTTGTTCTCGGTCTCTCTACCTGCGTGTTTCAAATCCGCAAGTATTGTTTCCCAGTATTGCGCAATGGGATTTTACGCCGGCCGGCTATTTCCTCCCTGTGTAATGACGTGCTTTCTGCCTGTGCCCAGACCATGAGTGAATTTTTCCAGCTGTTAATGGCGGGAGGGTCAGTGTGTTTCCATCTTTTGGTAATCAGTCTCTGAGCCACTATGAGACCTAGGTCAGTAAACCTGGAGGTGACCTTGTATTTCTTCGATCTGGGGTAAAAACCTAGTATGCATGCTTCCCATGTCTGTAGTGGTGGCCTTCCGGTGCATGCCGCAAGTGCCGCAGTTATTTCCTGCCAGTATGTATGTAGGGAGGCACAGGACCATAGCATATGGAGGAGGTCCGCATTTGTCTGTAGGCAGCGGGGGCATGCCAAGGTGGTCGTATGGAAATACTTGTTCAACTTGTCCAGGGAGAGGTATGCCCTATGTGTGATATATGTTTGTATAAGCCGGAATTTGGAGTTTCTCGGTATGCACGTGGGATTGGCTAAAATCATGTCCCATTCGCGGTCTGTCTATGGGGTTTCCCTGTCTGCCTCCCACTTTGAACGCAAGGCCGCCATAGGTTGCGTGTGTGTGTGTGCAGCGCCTCCGCCAACCAGTGTACGATGTGTGATCCATTACCCATCACATGTAAATATTGTATTAGGAGATGCATCTCTGGTTCAGAGGTTATGTCTCCCCATACCGCTGAGAGCGATCTCGTGATGGAGTTATGTAGCAGTAATTGGCCTGTTGGTAAGTCGTAATCCTCCGCCAGGCTCTCAAAAGGTATCAGAGTGCCATCAGCGTATAGGTCACCCAGCGGGTGTAATTCGACTGCTTGTCAGCGTGCAAGTACCCCACTGGAGGTGTCCGCCCTGTCTCTGGGCGTCCCCAGAAGTGGCAATAACGGGGCGTAAGGGACCGTATTGCTAGTAAGGTATAAGCTCCTCCTGTAACATCGGTGAGCTAGGGCAAGGCAGGCCTGTGGTGGGCCTTGGGGTCGGGCGACAGGATGAAACAGGTGGTATATCTGAGATTGGGGCCATGGTGGTTGTGCAGTGGCTGTGTCGTCTAGGCCAAGATCAGCAAGCCATTTTGTCACCCACTGTAGTTGTGCCAGGTAATACAATTCCATGTTGGGTACTGCCAAACCCCCCTTACAGGTGGGTGCGGAGAGTTTCCATAGTGCTATTCTGGGGCGGCATGCGCTCCACATGAGGCCTCGGATCAGTTGTTCAAGTTCTCTAAATATTCTTACTGGGACATAGACGGTGAGGTTGGAGAGATAATACAGCAATTTGGGTAATACTACCATCTTGGTCAGTGCAAATCTGCCCATCGCGTTTAGAGGAAGTGTCTTCCGGAACTTAATCGGCGCCCTAATGGCCGATATAGCCCTAATCAGGTTTCCCTCCATGATATCAGTGGGGTCCCGGTATATAAAGATGCCCAGGTATCGGAATGTGGAAGGCTGCCAATGGAGAGGAAAATTATTAATTATTTATGTGTAGATCCGGATTAGTGGTCTCTTCCCAGAAGGGGTACAGGCACAACTTTGTCCAGTTCACCCGGAGACCCAATACCTTCTCGAAATTCTGAAGTGTATCTGCTATGGTAGCAGAGATATCATGCAGGTCCCACAGGTATAGTAGAAGATCATCTGCATAGAGAGAGACAGCATCTAAGCCGTCCCACAGTCGAATGCCCCTATCCGCACCTTCTCTACGAAGCCGCGACGCCAGCGGTTCCATGGCAAGTGAGAAGAGGAGCAGTGACAGAGGGCAACCCTGCCTAGCGCCTCTGTTTATCTTTATGTTTTCCGATGACAACCGGCCCGTCCAAACTCTAACGGAGGGCTGCATATATAGTAGTCTGACCATGTGGAGGAACGTGTCTCCCAACCCATATCCTCGCAACACTTCGAAAAGATAGGGCCACTCCAGGGAGTCAAAGGCCTTCTCCAGGTCTAAGACTAGGCAGCCTGAGCGAGGCCAGGCGTCTGTCTCATAGTTTTGCACTCTGAAGAGTCTGCGGATATTAAGCACCGTCCTTCTAGTGGGGACAAACCCATTTTGTTCCACGTGCACCAGGGTCCAAACCAATGGGGCCAATCTCACAGCAATTATGGACGCTAGGACCTTGTAGTCTGTGTTGAGTAGCGCCTGTGGTCTATATGACCCTAGTACCTCTGGATCCCTGCCAGGCTTGGGGAGAGAGATCAGCAGCGCCTCATTCTGCGTGGCAGAGAGTATGGAATCCTCTAGCGAGGCATCGTAGATCCTCTTGAGATGAGGTGCCAGGGATTCTGCATAAACCTTATAAAACTCCGGCAGCAGACCGTCCGGACCAGGAGTTTTACCGGTTGCTAGTGCACGTATTCCTGCCCTGATTTCATCTAGTAGAATGGGGTTTTCTAGTTTGAGTCTTTGCTCGGGCGTAATCTGTGGTGGGGCAATGCCTTCCAGGTACCTGCGGATATCGTCAGTTGTGGCTAAGGTTGAGGACTTGTACAGCGCAGTGTAGTGAGCCGTAAATTCCCGGTGCGAATATAGTGTGGTGCCCTGCATGGAGCGCAGTGAAGTGACGGGCGAGGCGGTGTAATCCTGCCGGATCAGCCATGCTAGGAGTCTGCCGGCCTTTTCGCCCGAGTGGTGCATGCGCGCAGAATGCGCTGCATAGTTAAGGCAGCAGAGTCTCTCTAGCAATCGGGGATGCACTTCCCTACTATTAACTAGTTGCCTGTTCGAGCCCTTGATCACCCCTCTCTCGTGGGACGCCAGTCTCCTTTTCAGGGTGGTAAGGTCCGCCTCCAGCCGTTTGCGCATGCCAGCCTGCGTACCTATGGAGTGCCCCCGGGTAACAGTTTTGAAAGCGTCCCATTCTATCAATGGTGACGAGGCAGAGCCTGCATTGTCCTCAAAATGTTGCGTCACAGCCGTTCCTAGCGACTCCCGGAAGGCCGCATCCATCAGTGTGTCTTGTTGTAGGCGCCATCGTCGGATTGGCAGTATGTCAGTATCCCAGTCTAGTTATAGTGTGTGTGGGTTGTGGTCTGAATGGGTTCTCCCGAGGTATTGGGGTTCTGTGATGACTGGCAGGTGGTCATCGGACACCATTATCCGATCAAGTCGAAAGTGTAGCCCATGTGCCCCGGAAAAGAATGAGTATACCCTGTTGTGTGTGTTCCTGTGTTTCCATGCGTCTACTAGGTGCCACTGTGTAGCCCAGCTGTTTAATGCCCTCATGGCAGCGGCCGTGGGCACTCCAGGGAGAGAGGGGAAAGAGCCGTCCAGGGACACATCCAAAACACTGTTAGAATCACCCCCCAGAATCATTGGGACCCCGTGCCAGGCAGCTAACTTATTCGACAGAGTGTCTAGGAATGAGGCCTGTTCAGTGTTGGGTGCGTATATCGATGCAATAATGATGGGTTGGCCATCTAGCCTGTCCCGCATGGTAACATATCGACCCTCTGTGTCAGTCAATGATTCCTATATGCGGAATGGGGTGCCTGGTCTGACCCAAATCAATGCGCCCCTGGCGTATGCCGAGTAGACCGTGGCTTGCAGTTGCCCCCTCCATCTCCTATGTAAGTTCTTCCCTTCAGACCCTGCCAAGTGCGTCTCTTGGAGAAAATAAATCTCAATGTGGTGTCTCTTAAGATATGAATAGATTAGGTATCTACGGGAAGGGCTGTGTATACCTCTCACATTCCATGTGCATATTTTAATGGGTGCCATGGTACCAGTACGTGGGTGAATGTGGGGCCCGTATAAGGCCTAAAGACCATGTTGACGGGTGGGGCGTGAGCCATAGGTGGAAGCTGCTGCTGACTAGCTATATTTTCGATTCGCAAAGCGTGTCGACCCAGCGCGTGACAGACGGTAAAACTACACCAAACTAAAACATACAATGCCAAAAGGGCAAAAGTGCAACAAGCAATCGTCCAAACAGTAAGACCAAACGACATTCTGTCAGTGACAAGGGGGGGTTCTACACAGGTGGAGCACGTTTACAATGCAAGGGACTCAGGTTCATGGTAATCCCCCATACCTGATAAGGGAAGCATATACCGAGGCCTCATGGTGCTAAACACGGGCTGGCTCCATGGGGGAAGCTATGCAACAATTAATGCGGGCCTGTGCTATCCTGGGCCCCATCTCCCCCGCACCCGCCACTCGTAACCTGTAAAGGAGCTCATATACAGTATTGCGGACTATTATTATATGGTTATACTTGCGTGAACAACAGCGCAGTCTGGTCGGAATGCTCACAGAGTTCTGCACCTGAAACTAGATTATTAACCTCCGGAGGCTTTCTGAGTCCTGTGTGTTCATGGTTCCATCTGATAGTTCCCCATCACGGTCTCTCCCCTGTAAACTAGATGCGGATGACACCTTGCCTTGTGCCCCTCCGATTACCACTGCCGCCTGGAGGGCGTTACGCTGATCCTGTATCATCTGCTCTAGATTGGGTCCAAGACTTTGGGACAATCGGGTTTTGGTGCGTCTCTTCCCCTTCCTGTGTTTTCTGGGAAGGTCGCTGGATTCGTGTCCCCTGCTCCTGCCGTCGATGAAGCACCTCCTGCGGATTCCCACTTGTCTAGCCATTCCCCCGTTGCTCCGAGAGTGTCAAAGAAGTGTGCTCTGCATTTTGCTATCACCCGCAAACGGGCTGGGAACAGTAGGGAGTATTTGAGATTTTGTTGCCGGAGCCAACGTTTCACTGCCATGAAGGAGTATCTTTGCCTCTGCACTAGTGCAGTGAAGTCGGGGAAGAACATGATTGTGCTGTTTCCCACTTGCACGTTTTGCTGCTTCCTGGTTTCCTGTAGGATGGCATCCCTGTCCCTGTAGTTCAGCACACAGATTAAAAGTGGTATGGGGTTGGCACCCGGGGCGGGGGCTTGGCCGGCACTCTGTGTGCACGTTCGATAAATTGGGGAGAAAGTGTCCCCTCCGACATCAGATTGCGGAGCCAGGACTCTGTGTATGCTATCATGTCCTTCCCTTCCTCGCCTTCTGGAAGACTCATCACCCGCACATTATTGCGCCTCAACCGCCCTTCAGCGTCTTCAACGCGGTTTTCCAGGAAATCAACTCATGCTGCGAGGTCTTTGATGTGTTTCTCCACGCCCTTCGTCTGGGGGGAGATCTCCACCATTGTGGCCTCCATCGCAGATGTCCTGTTCACTAGTTTGCGGTGGTCCGCATGTAATAGGTTCAGGTCAATTGCCACCTTATCGATCTTGTTTTCGAGGGAGGTGCGGGTTTGGTCCATAGTTGCACTCAGTTTCTCCACCACTGCCAGGACGGCATCCAGTTTATTAGACATTTTTTCGGATGACGTCTCCCCGGACATCTTGCCACATTGGACGCGAGTTAAGGGGGGCTGGGACGGCGAGATCCCGGTACCTGTCCATGGCCGGCCTCTGTGTGACATAGGGCCGCTGTGGAGCACGTGGCCGCGACCACCTGGGTATGTTGCTGTTATGAGGACAGGAGGAGCCTGTACCTCAGTCCTGCCGATCAATGAAACAGTGTGCTGCGTTGTATGCCCAGGTATGAAGCAGTGGCTGCGGCCTGATCCTGTATGTTGGGCCCTGGGCCTCACAAAGTTGAGCTACCCCTACCGCAATGATGGCACTTGCATGGTATGGGGCTCACTCGAGAGCGCGCATTGCACAGTTCGCGGCATCTTGCAGAGGCCCTAGAAACATGAGAGGCAAGAGCCGATGCATCGGAGGTCACAGTCCAGGACGCACCCAACCACCACCTGTCTCAGGGGTGCACTCTTCGTCTCCGCCCCCAGTTCATAACACGCATCCGATGGATGTATCCGATCCCATCCAGCTCTGCCTTGCAATTAATGGGCACTTGCCTAGTCCGGGGATGCCTCCGGTACCATCACTGCTGCGTCGCCGGGATCCGCACGTGTTGTAGGGATCGCCGTCGGCCGATCAGGGCTGCAGTTCCGCCATGAAAGCACCGTGTGCGCACCTCGGTCCTGTGTTCAGTTCCGCCTTCGGGATGCCGGTCTCTGTGTGTGTGCCGTCGCCAGAGCCCCGGCTGACCCCAAAGACACGCCAACTCAAACAGCGCCCAGGAGAGACTCACGGCGGCACGCTGATGGTTGTGGCGTGCCGCTGCCTACTGGGCGTGGCTCGTCCTCGACCCTGCCTCAGGTCCGCGGCCGGGCTACCTGCACTTTCGCCTGGGCCCTTCTGCCGCTGCACAGTTCCGACAGCAGCTCTCCGCAACCACAAAGTCCACAAAGCACACAGTTCGTTCCGGGTCCGACTGAGGCTCGTGAAAGCTAGTTGGCGGCCCCAGGATTGCGCTGTGTCGGATACATTCAGCGGATGAAGGGTAGTCAGCGACAGAGCTCTAGCAGAGCACGTCCGACTCCATTGCCTGCATGGCCACGCCCCCATAATCAGGCCCTCATTTAGTTAAAATCTGCTCAGCAACTTTAAAAAAATTGTTATATCATCAAAAGATTTGAATGGATTTGCACCAAACCAACAAAAGCACCCTTTCTGAGTAACGTTCTAATTTCATGCCAAGTTTGGTTTAAATTAGTTCAGCGGTTTGGTTATAGGCGCAAGCAAAATCTACTTTTTGATTGCAACCTGGCATGCTGCGGCACATCTGACTACAACAAGGGACTGTCAACTTTGGTGCAAATCTGTCCATGTTATACTCAAAGCAAAAAATGCCTTTCACATAAAAGTACGATTGGATTACCTATTTATTTAGCAGTCTTTTATAGCTCGAACCAGACCCTGCGGGGTATCAGACCACTTTATATAGGTAATTAATAAAATGACATACAGTAATTAGTTATAATTAGAATAGTGACAAAGTTAAGCCTTACAATCAGTGGGATAGAATTGTTTGAGAATTGCAGTACATCACACTTCAACAGTGGGAGTTGTTGTAGGAGAAGGATTTTTTGTTCTTTTTGGAAGGCAAGATGGGAGGGGTTGCTCCGGATAGCAGATGTGCTGACATTCCATATTTTGGAGGCCGACCCTGAGAATGCTTGTTTCAGAGTTCTGGCCTTTTCGAAAGCAGGCGTTTCTAGTCAAAAGGAGTCAAAGCATCAGAGAGAGATGGTAAGTTTATTTGTAAGATAAATTGCTGAGCCTTTGTGTAAAATTTTGTAGATAATGCAAGCCAATTTGTTGGTGCTCCTTGTCTCCATAGTGAGATAGTTCAGCAAGATCAACACAGCAGTGAATCCACCACATTGTCTTGTGTCTGAGACTAAGCAGTGGATTCTGGAATTGCCTGTTAGAAGAGAGTTGTCATTGTCAAGGTTCAAGCAGACCATTGATTGGACTGCCTTCTGAAGTTATCCATAGGAATTAATGCTGACTTGATACCTCTGAGAAGACTCGTTTGGAGTTGCACATCATTTGCTACTGTGTTAATATGAGTTTGAAGAATAACTTTAGTGCAAAGCCGAAGAATTTTGCTTTGCCAACAAGCAATGGTTTACAGTCAGTTGCCACAGGAGGCTATCCAGATCTTTAAGGGTAGGTTGCAGTATAATGCGGAAAGTGGAAGGAACTCTGTTTTCTGGGTGTTAAGATTGAGGTGATGAAGCAACATCCATTATTGGAGATTTAGGAGGGTTCTTGACACGTTTGTTAAATCTTCCAGAAGGGAGACATACATGTAGCTGGGTGTCATGAGCATAGAAAACTATGTTTTTTAGTTTTCTAGGAAGGAGCAAATGGGCTCCTTGAACAGGTGAATAGTGTTGGTGACAGGATTGAGCCTTGAGGTACTGCTTGGCTTAGAGGCATGGAGTTCAATAGAGAGATAGAAAGCTTGACCTGTTGGGGTTAATTTAATAGGTAGGACTGGAACCAGTCTAACACAGTGCCTTTGATTTCCATTCAGAATTCTAGGATTCTAAGGATGGAGGAGTAATTGACTGCTTCAAATGCTGATTATAGGTCCAAGAGAACAAGAAGACAGGTGTCTCCATTACGTGAATAGCGTAATCTATTATTTGTAGCATCGTGGTCTCCATGCTGCAGTCAGATCTGAAACTAGACTGGAGTACATCAAAGAGGTTGTTTTGTTCCTTATGAACTTGCTAAGCTGGTGGGACACATAGATTTCCAGTAGTTGACTAGGAATTGGAGGTTAGAGATAGGGCAGAAAGAGGTGGGTGAGATCTGTGTCTGGTTGCTTAAGCAATTGGGCACTGCGTCTTGTCAGAGGAAGGAGATGACTGCTTGAATGAGTTAAGAGATAAGGGATGGGGCAATGTTTTTTACAATCTTGGCCAGGATGGGTTCGGCAAAGTGACAGAAGAGCCTAATTGTTGAGATTGTGTTTTCCACTGCAGTTTCAGTTAGCACTTCAAATCAGGACCATTCTTCTCTGGATTTGCAAAGCTATATTTCCAGAGGAAGGGATTGAGTGGCTATTGGAATGGATAGCTAACTTTTGTATCTCTTGTCTAAGAAGAAGTTTGAGAGGTTGTCACTCTTTGTTGGTTGGGAGATAGTGAATGAATCAAAGAGACGTGGACTCCATGACAATATTAAAGAGCTTCTTGGGTTTATGTTTGACCATCTTTATTTTCTTTCTAAAGAATTCCGCTTTTGATTCAAAGATGTGTTTGTATAATTTCCGTGTAAGCCGAAGATCATTTAGGGACTCATTTGTGGGGTTTTGTCTCCATGAGCATTCCATGTTTCTGAGAATATTTGTTCCTCTAGGGGGTGTTGTGGAGTTTGAGTAAGGAAGATAATTTTTGGGGCTTTTGTCATTATGTGTTGTAGTTTTTGACAAAGCTTGTTGTATCATCGGATGATTGAGAGTACAAGAGTTTTGTGGTTATTTTAGAGCTTAGAAGGGATTGGTTGATATTTAAGTCCCTGATTCCTGGCTTGTCTGCATGAGAAGGAAGTGATCAGACCAGTCAACTAGAATTAGAGGGTGGCATTTGATAAGATCATAGTTGCTGATGATAGGTCTAAGATTGAACTTTTCTTATAAGTGGGGGTGTTTAAGATTGTAGTTGTTCAAAGAAAGTTAGCTGAGACAGCTGTGTCGGCAAGGTCTCCCCAGTGTAAGTTGAAGTCTCTGAGGAAAATGTTCTTTGAGTTGGTCATCGATCTTTTAGCTATAAGCTCAATCAGGTGTTCGACAAAGAGAACATTGTTCCCTGGAGAGTGATAAATAGTGTGGAATATAGTGGGCTTCTGGTGGAATGTCTTCAATTTAGTAGAGAGGCGCTCAAAATATGAGGCCAAGTATGAGCTAGAAGGTATCAGACATTTCTGACAAAAATGAATGGTCGAGGTTGTGGGAATTAATCAAGTCAGAAATTTCTATGCACTGACTGGCTGCTGATTGCAGTTGTGAAGCAGGCAACTGAAAGAAGAGTGGATAGAATTACATATGGGTGAAAAGGTGATGTGGACATAAATGAGATATGATCGATTCACTTGGGCATTTCTTAATCACGCAAAGAAGTGTCAGTTCAACTTGATCATTGTAATGGCAGAGGGGGCAGCTAAGATGTTAGTCATGAGTGAGAGTAGTGTCTAACTGATGATTTATGAGAGGCGGAGATTGCTAGCTAGAGGGCAAGAGGATGGAAGAGAGGAGGATACTATCCTCAGGTAGTTGTGGGGGGTGTCATAGGCAGAATATTGGCTGTGAGGGTTTTTATGTATGTATTAGGGTGGGATGTGTGGGCACCATTTGTGGTGACTGAGGAGGTTGTGGATTTATTGGCCATGAAGTGGCCATCTGGGCACCCATCAGGGATGCTGGGGGCAGAGGGGAGTTCAGATAGAGGGGAGTTCAGATAGAGTGGGTGGTTGTGTAGAGTGAGTTTCAGAGATTTCAAGGTATTGGACTGGAGCAGATTGACAGAAGATAAACATTTCATCTCAGAGAGTAAAGTGTCTAATTTGTCCATAAGGGTGTTCTGTTCTCTGGCAGTAGGAGGAGTGTTGGGTTGGCAGGGGTATTTGTGGAGGCAGGGCTGTAAGTTATGATGTGGTTTAGAAAGGGAGTTTGAGAACAAGGGGTGGTCCTATTTCAATAGAAGGGGAGGATATGTAATGTGCGTTCTTGGTACTGGATCTGTGCTGGATTGTGTAGTGGAGGTATGCATGGTTGGGAGTGTAAATGATGAAATGTGGTTTCAGGAGTTGACAAAGCAAATGCCCTTGGGAGGGGGGGTATCCTGTTTGTAGAGGAATTATGAGGGCTTGGCCTACATTGGTGAGAGTGTGTATCAAGAGCGAGAGAGAAGCTTCATGGGGTAATGGGACTATTCTCTCAAGGCAGAGACATAGTGGGATGGTACCATTGTGGCAGAAAGGATGGAGAAAGGAGTAGTAAGAGTGCCTTTCAGGAAAGAGAGTGGGACTAAGAGGAACCTGGAAAAAGGTGGAGTCAGTATAAGGAGGGAGTGGGAGGTGGGAGGTGGTGAGTTTAGAGAGGTGGTATGGTTGGAGATGGTAAAAAGGGAGTGCAGGACAGATCTGAATTGGTGTCAAAGAGTGTAAGGAGCTCATCGGTTCCAGAATCATTATCTTGCCGCTATTGAAGATTGAGATAGACAGTTTTCCACCGCGAGGAGTAAGAGAGGGAGTATGTTTTTTCACATGTCGGATTTTCTTGACTCCTGACACTAGCAGTTCTCTGGAGATCATTTCTTCCCAGATCAAGGGGAGGTGTGTGAAGAAAAGGAGATCTGTCTTTATGAATCATTGACAACCACAGTGGTATTGGTCGCCGAATAGTGTTTACGGCAGTTCTTAGATTAGTTTATGCTTGAAGTTCTTCAAAGCATTTTGAGATAGGTTTGGCGAGGGGAATAATTTTGTTTTAGTTTGGACCCACTTTTGAGATGTTATCGGAGTGGAGAGAGAAAAGAGATTGGACCATGGTGGGGGTATCTGGAAGGGGGGAGTACATTAAGAATTGAGGGGCTGATTGTTGCTGAGGAGATCAGGCGCAGGGCTTTAGAGGTGGTGGTGGGTGAACTCTATGATGTAATGTGGTAGCAGTATTAAAAAAGGCTGTAAAAATGCATTTAGGAGTATTGCTTGCAGATGGGTATTGAAATAGTTGGTAGTAATAGTGCAACTAGATATTCAAGGAAACAAGGATCTGATACAGGGCATTCAAAAATATGGATTGTTTATCTTATGTGCTATGATGACAGCAGTCATGACATCTAAAATTACATCATTGATGACATAACTGATGACATTTGAGATGTCACAAGGCATGTAATACTTTAGGTCATAAGTAGCACATGCAGGAGACCGAAGTTATAGTTAGCTCGATGCACTGGAACGGGTGAATTTCAGGTGTTTTTCTTCTTTAAAATGTTACATTATGACTGACATTGTCATCTAAGCATAACATCCCTTTAACCATTGTTTTTTTCAGTGAATATATATGTAGATGTGCCAAAACTAATATACCGTTTATTACAATTGTTGAGTGTGGGGAGGGACCATGACTCACAAGAGGGCTCAACAATTGTAATAAATAGGATAATATACACTAATAATCTGCATATATGGTTTATCTCATGGCAATTTTTCATGTGTATTTGTTTTAAGAAAGTAAGAAATGTATTTAAACAAAACAAGGATGCAAGTGGCCATAATCTAATTTCACCTTTTTACTGTAGCATTAAATGTGTGAATGCATGTTTATTAGTACAATTGCTCTAAAGAGTCTTTCCTTCCTCCCTCCCTCCCTCCCCAGAAGGTAGTTATGGCTCTGACCGTGTTACCATAGAGAAAGCTTTTTTAACTGGCCTATATCTTTGGTGACGCCTGACGAATCTTCATGAAATGAAAAAAAAAGTGTCATATTGGGTTTTGTTGTGCATGGAAAGTTTTGGGATGATGTGTGCAGCCGGGGACGAGAAAAGGGGGGTACAAAATAAATGCATTTCCCATGTTAATTCTCATAGACTCTTTACACACACCAAACCGCTGAATGAAATTACACCAAATTTGGCAGAAAGTTAGCAGATTCTGCTTTTTGTTGTTTGGTGTAAATCTGTTCAGTAATTTTCAAGATATTAAAGGCAATTCAAATTTGCATATCTACAATCACGGATAATTTGCGATGAATTCACGCCAAATCGCGAATGCGCACACCAAGAGGAATGCCGTGATCGGCTGGCCACAACCTGAGCAGAGATTTTAGTTTATCGGAACAGTCCCCAGGGCTCAAATGAAAAAGTAGAACCTCGCATAGGGGGAGCAGGTTGGATGTGTCCTCACCAGGGGCGGTTTCTGCCTAAGGGCGTTGGGTCGTTGCCTTCCTTATATTCTGGCCTCCCTATCGCATGTATAATTAAGCAACACTATTGCTGGTAATCTATATAATTAATTTCCCGGGCCGCGCCAGTGACAATGGCTCCGAAGGGGGTGGGTGGGGCAGTGGCTTCAGACTTCATGACTGATATGATAGGGGTGGTGGGTGGCAGCGAGCGCACAGCAGAAGTGCGCATGTCGGTTTGGACGGAGAGTTTCTCCAGTCAGCCCGACATGCGCTCTAGAGGCTTTACTCTGGCTGCAAGCCTGACATTAGGAAAGCGGGGGCATTGATCAAAGCTGCAACCCCCGGTCTCCTAATGAGTGGTGAGTTCCCCATCTCAAGCCAAATCTGGCGCTGCTGGAGCAGTGTCTGGATTGGCTGAGACGCGGTTGTCAGGCCTCTGGTGCAGCTTTGTGCACATGAGAGGCGCCGCAGGAGTGGGAGGCTCCACCAACGGAGTATGACCAATCACTGTAATGGCTTATTGTGAAGCAATGCAGTGATTGGCCATTTCTCCCGTTGCTGGGCTGTTCAGTTTGCCTGGCTGTCCCTCACCCTTTTGGGGAGTACGAGGGAGGTAGACCACACCTGGCGTCGTGTTACGGCCAGGCACGGATCAGATTTGTCCTGACCCCGCTGCGAGCCTTGATCTTATTCTCACTACAAAGATCCTGTGGTGGACATATTGCGTTGGATTGCAATATTCGGTCACAACGACAACACTGACGTCAGACATGTAACCTGTAAATGAGCCAACTCAGCTGAGGCAAAAGTAGGTCATTTGAGTTGACATGCCAATCAAGTTTTACCCTCGTAACCCTCCTGTCTCATAGCCTTTCTCCCTCCCTCCGCTTGCTCTTCCCTGCCTGTTTGTTTAATGTTTTCCCCCTGGATCACTCTTTCTCCGGGCTTCGAGGCCCAGCATTAAGCAAGATTCTGTTTATGGCTCCGGGGACCACCAGCGCTCAAATCGGCCCTTGAATGGAGTAAGGGGGCAGGGGAGACACGAGGAATGAAGGAATCCTCTCTTATGTTGTTTTTTTAATCATAAGAGAAACTAGAACTCACAGCTGAAACTCAAGTGAACTCAGTGAGTTCACTTGAGTTTCAGCTGCGAGTTCTAGTTTCTCTAAAGATTCTAAAAACTCTCAGCAGCTGCAGCCCTAGTTTCTGCTCCTGGGCAGCCCGGCTAATGAGGAGGAGTGCTTGTGGCCATTTTCTCTGGCCGGAGTCTAGGTGCGGTCTGGAGTGAGTCCAGGAAGGCCCCGACAAGAGCAGCATGCATGCTTTATGGTGCATGTTATCCAGTGCTCCCGCCACCATTTTGAATTTTTCTCCTTGGTGTCCCAATTTTGGCAACACCTTTTGCCCAGTGGTCTTTCAACCCGAAGGCACCCTGCTGCCATATCCTTGGCTGTACAGCACGGAGTTGGCAATGGTCACCAACTTGAATCTGTAAGTTGCTACAGTTTAAAAAGTTTCGTCCCTGTGAGCAGCGCCTGGGCATTAATAACACCTGATTGCAGCTGGGATGAAAAGTGGACACACCGACATACCTGCTATTGGCAGCACGAAGATTAAAACTTACAATGGCCACAGATGACCAGTTTTATGGCTATTAAATGAATAGCAGTTTGGTTTACCTGGTTTTAATGTGGCTGTTCCACAAAGAGGCCTGTGCATAATTATTCTACAAAGTGCTATGTCCTCGTAGCCTTCTCGGCGCAGTGGCACCATTTGTTTAATGTACTCAAGGCTTCTCCTTGATGTCTGCAAGGTGAACACAGGTGAAGTGAGTCCGTGCCTACAGCACAGCTCAATCTCACAGGAGGAATCAGCAGCAAATCACAGGCAGATAGCCCAACGCCATGAGTCTGAGGCGCTGAGCGTTGAGATCCTGGGCAGCATCCGACTGAGGTCTGAGTTTATAGTGGAAAATATCACGGCTACAAAAGGGAATGTGCATGTGATACTTATAGCCACTTATGGACATCTAATAACACACAACTAATTATAGAGGCAAGTGTGCAGCTGAAGTTACTCTCGTGAACGCCAGATTACGTTTAATGACTCCAGCTCTCATAAAAGATCTGGCCACCTTTGTAATTCTAAACCGGTAACCTATAACATTTTATTTTCAAATAATGTTATTCTCTGTATGGATTTGGATTAAAAACAGACCCAAACATTGTGTACTGATGTGCATTTAGAAATGTATATTTTCCATATTCTTTGTGTCTACATCCAACAGATATATTACTTGTTGGCAGCCACCCCTCAAAGAGTGACTTAATGAGTAACAAGTGTGACTGATCAGCTGTTACTCCTTAGGCGGGAGATTGATTACTTGAGTTATGAGTGAGTGAATAAGAGAGTGAACATGCAAATTAGTCCTCAATCGAGTGAATAAGTCAGTGAATGGGTGAGTATGGTAGCTGGTGAGTGAGTCATCAGTGAGTGGCTAAGTAGATGAGTGACTGGATCAATGAGTGATTGCGTGAGCAGGCAGAAGGATGGATGGTGCTTGAGAGAGCGAGTGGCTGGGAACCTTTTATGAAAGAGAGAGTGTGTGGGGTATTATCATAAATCTCTCTTTGGAGACCATACAAGCAGCCATAGGCTATCAGTGCTGATTGTAGAAGTACTGTACTGTAACATTTATATAGTGCTTACTACCCCTGTGTGGGGCACTGAGGCCTCCTATGCTGCTCTTTAGGGAGGTGGAGGTTGGCGGTCATTAGCTGAGCAGAGCTTTTAGTACTTCATATAAGCAGCTGCTGAGCAGCTCCTGCCAATCTTTTTTCAATTCTTTCTTGGGAGAAGGACCCAATCTGGACCCTGCACTTGTCCATTAAGCTTGCTCACTTTGCTCGCTACATAAAAGTCATGCCCAACTTTTACGCCTCACCACTTTCAACTGTCACCAGCCGCCACTGGTCTTGACCCCATGGGAGGAAATTAAGGATCTTTCAGAGACCTCAGATATGTATAATATGTCACAAAACAGTTTTTTTGCTTGCATGATATTCGTGAATTTGCCGCGAAAGTCAGCCGGGCCCCCCATGTAATGTTGTGGTGAATTCACGAATATCGGTGAAAAAATTAAAAATATACATTCATAGCCCCACTCAGACAATGATGCACCCACTCACAGATGCACTCAGAGGCTCATGCACCCACTCACATACTGATGCACTAACTCACAGACCCACTCAGACACTTACATACCCACTCACAGGCCCACCCAGACACTCACACACAAACTCAGAGATCCATACCGAAACTCACACACTCACTGAGAAATGCACTCAGAGACTCACATACCCACTCACAGTCCCACTCAGAGATTCATGCACCCCCACACCCACTCAAGAGACTCATGCCTTCACTCACAGACCCACTCAGAGACGTATGTATCAGCTTACAAAGCTACTCAGACACTCATGCGCCCACTCACAGACCCACTCGCAGGCTCATGCACCCACTCACAGACCCACTCAGAGACTTATGCACCCACTTACTCATGTACTCAGACCCACTCAGAGACTCATGTACCCACTCACACACCCACTCAGACACTCACACACCCACTCAGACACTCACACACCCACTCAGAGATCCACTCAGATACTCACGCACTCACTCAGAGACTAATATACCCACTCCCACACCCACTCAAAGACCCACTCAGCGACTTATACATTTACTCACAGATCTACTCAGATACTCATGCACACACTCACAGACCCACTCAAAGACTAACACACCCACTCAGAGACTCATACATCCACTCAGACTCATGCACCCTCTCACAGATCCACTCAGATACTCATGAACCCACTGACAGACCCACTCAGTGTCATGCACCCACTCACAAACTGAGGCACTACCTCACAGACACACAGACTCATGCACCCACTCACCCACTGAGAAACTTGCACACCCATTAACAGACCCACTGAGACACTCATACACACACTCAGAAAATCATGCAGTCACTCACAGATGAACTGAGACAGTAACACACCCATTCACAGTCCCAAGCACTCACTCACAGACCCACTCACAGACTCACATACCCACTCAGAGACTCATGCAGCCACTCACATACCCACTCAGACTCATGCCCCCACTCACAAACTTAGAAACCCATGCACCCACTCACAGACCCCCTCAGAGACTCATGCATCCACTCACAGGCCCAATCAGAGGCTCATGCACCCACTGACAAACCCACTGAGAAACTTGCGTACCCATTCACAAACCCACTGAGATACTCATGCACCCATCAGAGACTCATGCACTCACTCAGAGAGGCACTCAGACACTCAAATAAGGTCTCATAGACCCAGTGTAGCTCTCACACACCCTCTGACAGAGCTTCTGAGACAGTTATGCACCCACTGACAGACCCACTCAAACTCTCAAACACACTCCCAGACACTCAGAGACTCATACTTGTGTTTATAGAGTAATTTAGATAATGATGTACCTAGTGTGATGTACAGAATCACTATATTGTTATGAATATCGAATGTGCTGGTGGCTATTGAATGTCTGCTATTTTTTGCAAATTCACGACGTATCGCAAATATCGCTACATTGTTGAGAATACTTAAAAAAAAAAAAAAAGATATTTATAAAGAAAATGAACAACATTGTTGGCAACAGTGTGGCTCTGAGAAGAGCCTTTGGGTTTATTGTGCGTATATATAGGGGAGAGGATGTAGCCTTACGGCTAGAGCAGTCAACCTCGAAGCTGGGGAACTGGGTTCGAGTCTTGGCAACGACGCTCAACATCCTGTGATTCTGGGCAAATGTTTTAATCTCCCCGTGCCTAACAAAAATGAATGTGTCCATCTGTAACGAAACTGGTGCTCATGTAAAGCGCTCTGATACCCAATTTCTCGGGTCTAGTTTGCGCTATAAAAAACTCTAAAAAAAAATTAAAAAAAATATGACAGCTACAAACGGATGCAGAGTTTTAGGTTGCTGAGAAACACCCTGTTGCTTACGTCTCTTAAATGAACTCTGTCACTTCTATAGATTCCATGCATGTCAAAACACAATTTGTTATTGTAGATAGAGCCCATGTTATTGTCTCTGAGGAATGCAGAAACAGTTTTATTAACATGTTTCCTGGCTTTGTCAATCTGTGGACGGAATGGATTAGACCACTTCTATTTCTGCCTTTGGCATATGTTGGACTACACCAAGACAGTGTGAGGGAAAAGTGTCATAAATTGTGCAAAGGTATCCTTCATTAGGGTTTCCAGTCCTACCCCAGTCAGTGTGCCTAGGTCATTGCCACCACAGTGCACAATCATGAGGTCAGGGGGTTAGGAATCCACAATGCTTTTAACCAAAGGCAGCAACTGATGCCACTTCAACCCTCTCTGGCTAATCCAAGTAATGTCCACATTAGCCAAATCCAAGCTTCTGCAAATACCACTCTTTCTAGCAGACTCTCTGGGCCAAAAGATATAGCTGTGGCCCACAATCCAAGCTCAAACCATTTTGAAGTGAAGCAGCTGTAGCAGACAGGAGAAGACTGGAGAGGAATGAGACAATATGGAAAATGAAAGGCAGGTAAAATGGAGGTGTGCTCCTGGTTTAAAAAATATATAGCTGATTGGGTGTGTGAATATGCTGGTGAATACAATTAAGTAGTGTCTTGAAAGGATAAGTAACTAGATCTATGATTGGGTCAGGCAAAGATAAGAAAGTGTAATGCAGACTTGGATATCTTTTTTATTGTGCACAGTAAACCTCACCTGCTGCAGCTCATTTTGTAACTAGTATGATCCTTCTAGAATGTGCTGCAAACTTGTGACCTACTGGTCACACAGGGTTGCTATGGAGTCTGTGCTAAGAATCTTTGGAGGAAGGGTGTTAAAGAGAGAGATGTATGTTTTTAGCAATTAGAGGTGTTTAGACTGATTGTTGCTTAATAGGGTTTCATTTGCTAATGAGGGCTTGGTAATAAAATGTACTGGAGTTTTAAAGTCATAAAACTAACATGCTAAATTTGTTTTATAACTCCTGTTTTTTTCACAAATACATTTTGATGATCGTTAATCAGTTGCGAATATGCACAAATACACAACCATATTGGGCTTTTTTATAAAAATGTATGAAAGGGATAACACATACTAACCATTCAGAAGTGGAGTTACAAAACTTAAAAATGAAAGATAATTTTCTATTTGCTGCCTTCTGCATTATCAGAGAGTGCAAAGTTGAAGAGGTTGGCACTAATTGTTGCTTTGTATGAGGGTGGTGTGTCATTCTTATGCTTAGTTTTCATATTTCTAGAGACTATTGAATCTAATAAGAGCAAAAAAAAAATCACCAATGAACTCGATTTTCAGGTATGTGAAGTACATTGTATATTGAGACTTTTTTTAAAGTATATGTGAGATAGATAAAATTAAGTATGAAATATATATAAACGTTGTCAAACTTTATCAGATGATCTATGAGTGGTAGTGTGTGTGTTAATATATTTATCAATGAGTGAATAAGGCACTTTGAGTGTGTGAGTATGTTACAGTTTGTGTAAACTGCAGAGTAGCTGAGTGAGAAGTTAGTTCACAATGTGTTGCCCAGGAATTGAATATTGTGCATGTGCTGGTTTACTGCATGCTGTGATCGCTAGAAACAAAACTGCTTGCTGTGTTGAAGTTATACTTAACAATGTATTAAAAGATGTTCAAAGTTTTACATGTCTGTACATGATGTGCTGCTCAGAAAGGATGTTTTTCTTTGCACTCTGCACCTTGCAGTCCTATTTATTCCACTTAAAAGAAGACTACAAGTCACATAATTGAAAGGAAGAAACATGCACTGTAGGTGTACATCATGCGTGAACCTGATAAACTTCAGAGCTATGAATTAGATACCCTTTAGAGTAGGTGTTGGTAAATTATAAAGCAGGTTTGTATGTGCTTAGATGGTGAGACATGCGCTTTAAACTAATACTGATTCACATGTGTAGTACGAGAGTACTAAGCATAGTTAAATATGCAGTGTTTAAACATGGTTCATGCCTACTAGTGCAGACCCTGTCTATGCTCTCAGACTACCAGCTTCACTTGGCATGTAAAAGCCATTTGGCAAGTCTAAAATCCACATTTTAGTACACACAGCTCTCCTCTGAGATACGCAGTAGGTATGCCATAAAGCACGGTGCTTTGTGCTCACAACATTAAGAGGTGGCCTTCTGAGTTTCAGTAAGTTACTGATGCACTTGCAGACCCATATGGCAAGCATTACATACAGTATACCTATACCACCTATAATGCAACTGACATACATGTTTCCAAAGCATAAAGCCTCTCTCTCACAGTCACAGAGTGACTTATCCATTCATTCACATACTATGAAACTGCTTATGTACGCAGCAGTATCAAAGGCAGTTGCACAGACACCTATATAACTCTCTAATCTCTAACACAGACACTGAGGTATTTGCCAGACCACTTACGTACACATTTAGAGAGCCATAGAATTACTAAAGAAGACAGTCAAATATCAGCACATTTACTTCAACATCTGACGGCACTGCTATAGGTAGACTACTATACTCACTCAGATATCTAGGCAAGTAGTGACACAAGTTGTCCATCCTTCCAGACAAATAGTTCTTTAAACATGAATCAGGTCTACTAGTGCAGACCCTTTCTCTGCACTCTCACTCTCAGCTTCACTAGGCATGTAAAAGCCATTTGTCAAGACTTTTAATCCATGTTTTGGTACACATAACACACCTCTGAGATACACCATAGGTATGCCATAAAGCACTGTGCTTTGTGCTTAAAAGAATGAGAGATGTCCTTTTAAGTTTTAATCAGTTACTCGTGCACTTGCACACTCCTATGCAAAGTACTACATAGAATATCCCACCAATAATGCAACTGATATACATATTTCCAAAGCATAGACTCTCTCTCTCACCCAGTCACAGAGTGACAGAGGGACTTATAGATTCATTCACACACTCAGAAACTGCTTATCTATGCAGCAGTATAAAAGGCAGTTGGATACACATCTACAAATTCCTCTAATGCCTAACACAGGCACTGAAGTATTCATTCAGAGACTTACATAAAGATTTAGAGAGCCATGGAGTTACTAAAGCAGACCCTCCAATATCAACATAATTACTTCAACATCTGTTGGCACTGGTATAGGTGGACTCCTATACTCAGATATCTAGGGAAGTAGTGAGACAAGTTTGTCATCCTTTCAGACAAATAGTACTTTAAACATGGGTCAGGCCTACTAGTGCACTCTCACTGTCAACTTTACATGGCATGTAAACACAATTGTTCAACTCTTAAATCCAAGTTTTTGTACATATAAGTCACTTCTGAGATACGCTGCAGGTATGCCATAAAGCACAGTGCTTTGTACTTACAAAAATGAGAGACATACTTTTGAGTTTTAGTAAGGTATTTATGCACTTGCAGAGAGCTATGCCAAGGACTACATACAGTGTAGCAGCCATAATGCAACTGACATACATGTTTCCAAAGCATACAGTCTCTCTCTCTTACACAGTCACAGAGTGATAGAGGGATTTATACATTCACTCACATACACAGAATCATCTATGCAGGAGTATGAAACACATTAGTAGACATACCTACATGCCCCTCTATTCCCTAACATAGGCATTGAGGAATTTGTTTAACCATTTATATATGCATTTAGAGAGCCATTGAGGTTCTAAAAAGACAATTATATACCAGCACATTTACTTAAGCATGTCATGGCACTATTATAGCTGGACTCCTACACTCACGTAGATATGTAGGCACGTAGTGACACAACCTCATTATCCATCAAGACAAATAGTACTTTAATTATGGGTCAGGCTTAGTAGTGCAGACCCAGTCTGGACACTTTCACTGCCAGCTTCACTTAGCATGGAGAAACCATTTGGTAGGTTTTATATCCACTTTTTAGTACACATAACTCTCCAGCTGTAGGTATGCCATAAAGCATGCTGCTTTGTGCTTAAAATATTGAGAGATGCCCTTTTGAGTTTAGAAATGTACAAATGCACACTCCTATGCCAAGCACTACATAGAAGATACCATGTATAATGCAACTGACATACATCTTTCCAAAGCCTACAGACTCTCTCCCACCCAGTCAAAGAGTGATAGAGGGATTTAAACATTCACTTACATACTCAGTAACTGCTTATGTGTGCAGTACTGCCAAAGGCAGTTACACACTATATACCTCTCTAATCACTAACACAAGCACTAAGGTATTCATTCAGCCACTTGCATACTTGTTTTGAGAGCGATAACTAAAACAGACAGACACATACTGGCACACTTACTTAAACATGTGATAGCACTTGTACAGGTATACTCGTACACTCAATCAGCTATGTAGGCAAATAGTGACACAACCTTGTCATCAATCTAGAAAAATAGTATTTTAAACATCAGTGAGGCCCACTAATGAAGACCCTGTCTGTGCACTTTCTCTGTCAACTTCACTTAGCATGTAAAAGCTGTTTGGCAAGTCTAAAATCCACATTTTAGTACACATAACTCTCCTCTGAGATATGCTGTAGGTATGCCATAAAAGATGATGCTTTATGCTTAAAAGATTGAGAGATGTTGCTTTGAGTTTTAGGAACTTACTTATGCACTTGCACACTTCTATGCCAAGCACTACGCAGAGTATACCAACCATAATGCAACTGACATACATCTTTCGAAAGCATACAACCTCTCTCTCACCCAGTCACAGAGGGACTTATACAATCACTCACATACTCAGAATCTACTTATCTATGCAGGAGTATGAAAGGCATTTGCAGACTACTTCCTAACACAAGCACTGAGATATTTGTTCAGGCATTCACATACACATTTAGAGAGCCACTGAAGTACTAAAAGAGATGTTTATATACTAGCACACTTACTTAAACATGTCATGGCACTCCTACAGGTGTACTCCTACACTCACTCAGATATGCAGCCAAGTGCTGACACAACCTAGTCTCTAACCCAGACTAGTAGTCCTTTAAACATAGGTCGATACAGAGGAACACAGTAATAGATATGGTAGTATACCCAGCGAGAGACAAATGCATACACTAACACAAAAAAGACAGACATAAACATGAATATTAATGGGGTAACATCAGTTTTATTACAATAAATCAACTGCTCTTGTTCGTAATTAAAACCTATGTAATGTGTTAGTATGTAATTAAAAGGTAAATTTAGTTTTTTTTTCCTTTTCAGGCTTTTATTTCTAGTTAGTACAGACAGTTAAATAAAATGCCAATAGAAAGCCAGAGTAGAAAGAAGCAGAAGGAAGGATACTATCTCCTTACAGCTGAGAAATAAAAGGGGCAAACTGTGAATTAAGTGGTGAGAACAGAGATCCTGGTAAGAGAACAAAGACATTTCTTAAACTAGTTTGTGGACAACTAGAAATGCAGCAAAATCAAGAAAATAAAAAACAAAGTTTGAAATCAACTAAAGAAGAAAAAGTACATGATGAGTTCAAATCAAACAAAAATGAGAATGCAGGAAAATCAAGAAAATAAAAAAACAAAGTTTGAAATCAACTAAAAAAAGAAGAAAAAGTACATGATAAGATGAGTAAAAATCAAACAAAAAGGAGACACTTTAACGAGGAGGCAGACAAAGTTTCAGGAAATCAGAGTTAGAATGTTTCATAGTAGAGTAATTCAGAATCTTATAAAAAGTATGAAGAACTATAAAAAAAGAAGAGAAGCAGTCAACCAAAAGGAACGTGTTGAAGAGATAGTCGATAAGGCCTTTTCTCTCAAAAGGAAGCTATTTATTTTGATTTTAAACAGAATGAGTACATGGGATCAAATAGTGTTGAGTATGAGGAAAAGAAGCCAGAAGAAAAGACTTCGAAATAGAAGTAACTTTTGCAACGTTTTCAGCGGTAAATGGAGACATACTTCTAGTACTGAGCCTTTCTTAAATGAAGAAAGCTACTTACAAGAGAACACATTAGTTCATGTTGTTGAAGAATCTGGACGATGTTATGAGATGAAGGATGGTAGTTGTATTCCTAAAGAGTTGATGGTACCTAGAAATGTAGAGGAAGTGATAGTTGAAGAGGCACAGGTAAGGCGTAGACAGGTCCCTGTATAAATGGAACTGTATCAGTTTTTGTTGTGTTCAATAGAACTCTATTGATATATTGAGAAATTCCTACATGTTTCCCTGCAGAAGTCTGAAGCAGAAAATAACTATGTTGTAAGGATTAGATATATGCAAAGTAAGGAAGTATACTAATTTACAGCGACACTCACTAGCATATCTATCAAAACAAAGTGTGCCAAAGCAGCTTTCCTCATTCCAGAGTGTTAGCTGTACACCATTTGGAAATACATTGTTAGAAGGCTTTACTATGTCAAAATCCTGCCGTATGTTTAGGAGAAATGAATAGAACTTTTTTGTGTGATACAGTAGCAGAGGTAGAAAAAGCTTGTGATTATGTTCAGTTTCGTTTCTTCGGTCCTGAAAAGGAGTGTAGGGAAAATGAAGAGTTGATACCTGCAGGTTTAGCAGAACAGGACATAGATATTTATGTTGATAGCTTTCAAGAAGAAATTAGAAAGTTTAACACAGTCTGCTCAGAGAAACCGAACTGTGTTTGTATATGTTGTTGAGGCACTCACTACAGAAGTCACACTTGTTATGTGGTTGTATCTTCAAAAACTGAAGAAGAGAATAGAAATAAGTGGCAACAATTTGCAGCTTATTTATTTGTAGAGGAATGCTAGGATTGTTCCACACAACAAATTATATGTAAGTACTGTTACAATAAGTTGGAGGGTAATAAAATGCCAGCTAGATCAGTCCATAACAAGTTAGAACTAGTTTCAATTCCACAGGAACTTCACGATCTAAATGTGTATGAATCAATTCTTATACAGTCTATACATTCATTCCAAGCTATTGCATGTATGGAGCAAAAGACAAGGAGATGACCTCAAACACAGTTACAAAAAAGGTCTTAAAGGTAGAGTTGTGTACTTGCTATTAGATTTCAAGCAGAATATTGAAATTGTAGGGGGCAAAGAGATTTTGAAGAAGCACTTATTATTCCAGCCAATGGTGTGCCTACTAAGAGTAAAGAAATTTGGCAAGAGTTAGTGGATGTTAGTAAAGTAAAACAGCATTACATCTGCTACAATACAATATTTATTATAAAAATGTAGATGCTCTCCAAGATATAACACATAGGGAGGGTGACACATTACCAACAAGAGGTCAGATTGAAAAGGTGGATCGATCCCGGTCAGAAGAAAGTTATGAATACTGCAGTATCCACCCTCTGCATTCTAAATTATTGGTAATGCTATTGATTTTTTTCAAATGAAAGAAGCAAGAGGAGTTTCCTTGAGTGTATGGGAGAAAGGTTTAGAAGCTTGGTGTTTTCCGCATCTCTTTCCCACAGGAGTGGGAGGTAGGTATGATGACAGGCCTGTATAGATACCAACAGCTGAGTACAGATCAACTAGACTATGCTCATAGGATCCTAGAGTTTGCCAGTGTATTCCCTATATATTTCACCTTTTATTTGAGAGTGGCTTGTCAGGACTATCATATCCAGTAAACCACATTCTAAAGACAGGAGTGAATCTGCACAATATCACAACAAGGAAATTTGTTGACAAAGTTCAAGGAAAAGATGAAAACCCGGAACACAACTTGATTAATCTTATGGTGTGTCAACGTGGCACCAATGAGAATTGATATTGTTATCATGGTGAACTGAAATTCATGTTGAGATACCTAGGATAACCTACTTGGTTTTGAATGCTCAGGTGTGTTGAGTATGCATGGGTTGACCTCCTTGATTTCATATGAGAAGCAAACACTAACATAAAAGACATCAATCTGAAGACAGCAGGAGAACTTTGCTTGTTGGACCCTGCAAATGGTTGCATATATTTCAATCACAGATTTCAAGCCAGGAAGTCTTTCATCTGCAAAAAAACTAATCCTCCTCTTTGGGAAGTAACTGATTTAAACAGGCATAAAGGTTATCAAGCTAGAGGAGCCCCACATATTCACATGCTGTTATGGGTAAAAGATGTACCAACATTTGGAACAGACAGTGAAGACTGCTTTGTCTTTCAAACAGCAGTATTTGACATTCACCATTCCTAAAGATGGTGGTGAGAAGGGCTTGAGACAACACGTTCTTCAGTTTCAAACTCATAGATGTGGGAAGTACTGTTGATAAAAATACAGATGTAAAGGAATATTTTACACAGGATGTTTTGGATTCCCACGACCTGTCATTTCAGAAGGAAGAGTCATCAGCTTTTTTTCCAGCAGGCAGACACCCTGACATGGAAATCCCTGAAAAATACATACAACCTCAGGAGAATAGAGGCTTCCAAGTATATATTCAGAATACAATCCTGTGATTCTGAAGATTTGGAATGCAAATGTGGATCTACAATTTGTTGCAGACAATTCCATCGCTGTTGCTCGCTACATGACTTCATATATAACAAAATCTGAGAAGACAGAGTTGGAAGAGATGTGGGAGGATATTTCTGCAGAAAAGAGTCTTATGAAGAAATTGTAAAGTTTTAATTTGAAAAGGCTTTCCCACAGAGTAATAGGACCCTATTAATGCTCGGACAGGTTGAGCTAGGCTAGTTTGTTCCCTAAGTCAAGAGGGATAGTGTGGGTAAGCCTTGCATGCAGTCGTAATAGAATGTTAAAGTCTTTCCCAGAAATACAGTAGCTTGCAGAATGAGATCCCAGAGACATTCTGAAAACTAACATGCTGGATACATAATACCCTAGAAGGAGTTTCCATCTTCAAAACATGTGTCTCTATGAAGTCCTTCAGCACTATACAATCAGAAGCAATCTAACTGAAAATATAGAAGAAGGAAGATATGCAGTACTTGGATGTGATGGTTCTTTGGTGAGACACAACAAAGGAAATCTAATTAACCACAGAAAGCTTAGTTGCCAAAGTCTAGATAGAAGAGAGTTTTTCTACTTGGCACTCTTGCAGTTATTTAAGCCATGGTGTGCTGAATTAGATTTACTTGGACACTATGACTGTTATGAAGACTCATTCAATGCTGTGAAAGACACTATTGAGTGTTCAGTCTGTCCAATCACCTTGCAAATGTTGAAACATGAGATTGAACGGGAAGAAACTATTGCTGCTGAGAAAGCCAAGGGGAGTTCACAAAGCAGCCACATTTCAGCACCAGCAAGTCAAGATCCTCTTGGAGAACCAATAAGTCAAAATGAAGCAGCTATAGCTATGAATGAGTTAAAGAATGCAATGCAGCAAGCAAGAGAGGAAACTGTGGATTTCAAACACTTGTAGAACAACTGAACAATGAACAAAAAGAAATTTACAGCAAAGTTAAAGATAAAATAGAGCATGGCTTTCTCCATGAGAGGAAACAGTGTGATTTTTCTTCATACAAACCAACATTACTATACATCAGAGGTCAAACTCGTACTGGAAAAAGTTTCCTAATTAAAGTTCTTACTAGTTATCTACAGAAGACTACAGAATCAAATGTGTCATGTGTAGTAACAGCATCGACAGGATTAGTTGCACATAATATTGAAGGAATTTCTTTACATCGACTAATGATGACACCTGCTGAACATGCCAATAAACTGGAATACCAGAAATTACCTGGTGATGCTTGTCATGAGGTATCACGAGTATTGAAGAAACTGAAGCTTTTAATCATCGATGAGGTCAGCATGTTATCCAACTGAATGCTTGCTTTCAGACACTTGAGAATGCAGAAGATTTAAAAAAAGAAACTACAATGTATTCTTTGGAGGAAAGCATTTGATTGTACTTTGTGACCTACTACAACTTACCCTAGTGAAAGGACTAGCTGTTTTTAAAACACTTGTACATAATGAAACAAGAAATTCTTTGGAGAGTATTGACAATGTGAATATTTGGTTGAACTTCAAATACAAGGAACTAGTGAAAAATATGTGTAAAGCAACTGATGTTGAATATGGAGATATACTGAAGGACATTAGAATAGGAGTTCTGTCAAAAGAGGGGAAACATGCTTTGGAAACTCGCCTTATCAAGAAACTATTGTCATTTCATATTATAGCAGCAGAACTAATGTACAATTTCATTCCAGAACAGAAATCTATAGTTTGTTCAATGCCAAGAGTGCTTGAACTTTAATGAACAAATACTACAACTGGAGAAAGAAGAAACTTTGGAAATTTCAGGTATTAATAAAAGGATTAGAAAAACATTTCTGCATGAGCAAAAACTGTTAAGTAATTTTGCGTTATAATTTAAATATTGAGGAACGGTTACTAAATGGTACAATGGGTAAAGAGATTGATTTCTTTAATGTCCCTAACAGCGATGAGGTTGAATACTTGGCTATAAAATTTGATCAGATTGATGTCAAACAGATTGGACAATGCACTGGACGCTTTTTGCTAGAGAAAGACTTATATCTGCGGAGCCACCAATTTCTAGCGTCTCTAGTGTATGCTGTAATCATCCATAAATCACCAGGTTTAAGTAAAGATGCAGCTTTTGTTAATGTTGGAAGTTCTGTATTTAAAGAAGCAATGTCATATGTTGCATTGTCCCAAAATACAACATGGTCCAGTTTGTTTTTGATTGACTTTGTTGAGGAGAAAGTTAGTGCTGATGCAAGTTGTGCAAGAGTGTACCATCGGTTAAGAAGTCTATACGCTCCTCATTTAGGCCAGTACCCTGTTTATAAGATCCAGATAATCTGTCCGAAGTAGAAGATTACAAAACAGTCTACGGATGCTCAAGAAAAGAAAGGACAGAAGGACAATGCAGAGGGTGTTAAGAAGGGAAAACTGGAAAATTACAGAGATATTGTAGGTTACCAGTTGGAAAACAGTTCACGTGTGAACTGCTATGCAAATGTTGTTCTCAATGTACCGTTTCATTTACCACATCTAGTGAACCAAATTCAACAAAAACCAGATAAGAGACTGTGTTCTGCACTGTATCACTTGCTACAACGTTTACGGACTGGCAGAACTGTCATACATTCTGCTTCAGGCATTCGAGATCTTTTAGATATATGTAGTGGATCAGTTGTAATTACTCTCAACAGTCAACAAGACGCACAAGAATTTATTATGGGTATGCTTTGAGTTTTAGAAGACGACTACGTAAATATTGATGATTTATTCAGACTGAGTTACATATGGATTCATGACTGTGAAGATTGAGATTATTCATCTACCAATCAAATAAATTCTGAGCATTTTCTCTATTTAACATTACCAGCTTTGAAAACTGTGCCTTTTCAGAAATTGTTGAAGAAGGCTAACCAAAATATGACGTGCCCAAACTGCAGACCAGATGTCATGGCTACATTAATCCTAACAATTGGGAAATACCTTATAGTAATGCTACAAAGATGCAGAGCAGATGGTTTTAAATTGGAAATTCAAATTACAAACTTCAAAACTGGACAAATATCTATTTTAGGAAGAACATTTATTACTTCGGCTATAATCTTTCGCAAAGGAATTAATACAACACCTGGACACAAGACTGTCAATTTGAAGAGTGAAACTGGAGGGATAGAATGTAATGACATCAACCTAAAATTACAACCAAAACTGCCTTTCAAACTATCAAACTCTTATCTTTTCTTTCTTCAACCAAAGTTTTAAGAAGGAATTCCAGATAAAAAAGTGGTGTATATGGTGTTTCTACTACGTGGTTCATCAGGCTTTTAGACATTATTCGGCCTATTGAGGGTAATGTCTTTAAAAACTTCTTCAAAGTTCAACAGTCCTTTTATCTACCACAAAGGAGGTAATACCACATCTAAATATTACACTGCATAATTAAAGTCTGAAACTGAATGGACATAATACAATTACAGCAGCCTTAAATTGAAAGCAAAAACTGATGTTCTAACTAAAAAATTACCCATTTTGTTTAATCAAGCAAACCTCTACATACTATTTTTGCAAAAAAACTACAGTTTGGGATTTTGTCTATATGGATCATCAGCATTTTAAACATAATATTGCCTACTAGGGTGGATGTTTTCAGAAGAATCTCTAAAACTGAAGAACGCTTTATATTTATTTGCAATATTGTACTAGATATACTAATTTAAGAAATATTTTTAACATAGATTTGCTGAGATTACTGTAGTAACTCCAGAAAAAGCAAGTTATTAATGAATTTTAGTGAGTGCAATGCATAGTGTCACTTATTTGTGGTGATCTACTTTCAGCTTTGGGGTTCTTTTACAATACATTGATTGGTTTTTCCACACTGTTTGTGGATGATGCTTCATAAAGACCACCATTTATGGTGAAGAAGTATGAAAGCTGAGAACAGTCAAACAGGGAAAATTATATTTTTACTACATTGTGATTATGGCTTCCTGTTTTCCGTTTTTGCTCATTTTTACAGATAAATACTGACACAAAACATTGTGTTCCCTATCTGCATTTATTTTTAAAAGTGGAAATGCACATAATTTGGCTTCTTTTGAGTGACTCTCCAAGCTGAGGCCAATTGCTGTACATATGGGCAGTGTGGTCAATAGCTGTACATATTGACAGCATAGGGAGGTACACAGCTCAATGAGATTTGCTTAAATTACTGCATTCATGTATTTGTGTTAATATGCAAAAAAAGTTATGTGGGCTTATTATATTATTATTTTTGGCTGTGTAATTTGCTAAAACCTGTTAGGCATCGAAGTATGATATCACATTTATCCGTTAAATAAATGTGGAAATATACAACTTATCACCTCATCTGTTCACAAAACACAAAATAAATATGGATAAATACCAATAAGATGGCCCAAAAAATGCATATGGATAAATAGAGATGTAAATGTTAAAAAAATAAATACCATAAAATCGGGAGCCCTAATTGTGATACAATGTTACAGTGTAACCAATATGTATTATTATGTTTCTGTGATTCTGAAGATGAAACACTAACATATCTTTATGTTCTTTTTCTTTTTCAATAGCGGCTTATTGCTTAGAGATATCCCTGTTTAAAAAAAAAAGTGCTCTTGCTATAGCTTGCCATTAGTTTATTTTGCCTATTTTTTTATTAAAACTTTTGTTTTAATACAGCAGTCAATCACACACCCACTCACTCATTAAGGTACTTATTCATGCAGACACTCACATAAACAATCACTTATCCATACAGCAACTCACATACCTACTATTTCACTCATGGAGTATATCACACCCCTACTCATTCACTCAAACAGCCACTGACACACCCATTCACTCACCCATACTCCAATCACACACTCTCAGTCACTGATACAGCCCCTCATGCACCCATTCACTCACATATACAGCCAGTCTTACACCCACTCACTCACTCATATAGCCACTGCCACACCCACTCACTCACCAATGCAACCAGTCACACAGCCACTTATCGACCAATACAGCCACTCGCATATCTACTCACTGACCCATACAGCCATTTACATAGCCACTAACTCACCCATACAGCCACTCACACTAGCACTCACTCACTAATACAGCCACTCACAGAGGTACTCACTCTCCCATACAGCCACTCACACATGCAGTCACTCACTCATACAGCCACTGACATAACCACTCACTCTCCCATAAGGCCGCTGAAACACCCACTCACTCATACAGCCACTCACATACCCTCTCACACACCAATACAGCCAGTCATGCACCTACATTCTCACCCATACAGCCACTGACTCACCCACTCACTCACACGTACAGTTACTCACACAGCCACTCACTCACTGATAGTTTCTCACATACCCACTCACTCACCCATACAGTCACTAACACACGCACCCAGTCACACATGCACCACTGATGCACTCACTCACTAACCTATACAGTCACTGACACATCCATTCACAAACCCATACTCCACTTACGTACCCTGTCACTCATTGATAGAGCCACTCACATATCCATTCACTCACCACTGCAGCTCCTCACACACCCACTCACTCACACATACTAGCACTAACACAGCCACTTACCCACATATGCAATCACTCACACACCCACTCACTCATAGTCACTGATACACCCACTCATTCACACAGCTAATCACAAAACCACTCATTCTCCCATATGGCCACTAACGCAACCACTCACCCACACAACCACTTACACATACACTCACTTGATCATATATTCACTAACTCTCCCACATAGCCACTCACACAAGCACTGACTCCTCCTTACAGTCACTCCCACAACCACTCACCATGCACAGAGTCACTCACTCACCCATTGACACAACAACTTACTCTCCCATATGGCACTCACACAACCACTCACAAAAGCACTAACTCACCCAGTCACTCATGCACCCTCTCACTCACTCATGCAAGCACACAAACACTCACACAGCCACACACATCCACTCACGCAGTTACTCACACATCCTCTAATTCACCCACACAACCAGTTAACACATGCACTCACTCACCCATACAGCCACTCACACAGGTACTCACTCACACATGCAGTCGCACCCATACTGCCACTAACACACCCACTCCCTCACCTAAACAGCCATTCAGACAACCATTTACTCACCCATACAACCACTCACTCACACAGCCACTCACATACCCTCTCATACACCCATATAGCAACTCATGCACCTATTCTCTCATCCGTACAACACTAACATACCCACTCACTCATCCGCAGTTATTCACACAATCACTCACTCACCTATATAATTACTCACACACCCACTCACTCATCCATACAGTCACTAACACACCCACTCAGTCACCCATATACCACTGATGCCCTCAGTAACTCACCCATACAGCCACTCACTCATCCATTCACTTAACCATGCTCCACTTACATACCATGTCAATCACTGATAGAGCCATTCACACCTCCAATCAGTCACCCATACAGTTCTTCACACACCTACTCACTCACATCTACAGGCACTAACACAGCCACTTACCCACACATACAGTCACTCACACACCTACTCACTCACTCACCCATACAGTTATTCACACACCCTGTCACTCACCCATACAGCCATATTTTATCTGTTTTTTAAAACATAAAAGGAGGTTCTGACAAGAATCGTTTTTTTCTTTTTTTCTGGAATTGTGTTTTTTTGTTTTGATTTTTTAACATATTGTATTTTTTGATTTTTTTTAATCAAATAAAATGGCAACGAGGGGGGTAACAAATTGTAATCAGAAAGACAGAAACAGTGCAAAAACTGGGATAAATTATAAAACAAATTATCAAGTATGTTGCCTTGATGCTTCTGAGATGGCATCAAAAGACTACTCAGCAGCTGTGACCGTAGTGCTGCAGTCAAGGCAATATGTGCTGACATGCCTCAATTCAGGTGCAATTTGTAGATGACGTCTCTTCATTTTGGATGGCCTACTCTCCCCAGGAACAGATGGTGCAGCTCTGGATGTATATGCCGCCTTTTCATCTCTCTCTCCTTCCGTGCCCTCTTCAAGTTATTCCTGTGGTAGGTTTTCAAGTGGTACAACATACTAGTTGTACCACAGGAATATTTCTTGCTTGTTTCTCTTGAGAGGGTCTTGTTGCACAAACTGCATTTAACAAACTTGGCCACAATCTTCGATTCTCCAGATGGGATTGAAAAACAAATCCCAGGCAATGCTTTTTTGGTGCAGGCCCCTCAGCACCAGAGTGTTCCTGTTGTTCCTCCTGCTCCTCTAGCAGCTGTGGCACTTTCGGCTGGTCACTGCCTCCTGTTAACATTTTGGATGGTAAAACATTACCCAAAAAAAGCCCCAACCACAGTTCAGTACTAGAAGCACAGGGCCGCTCCAAAGAATGATCCAGGTATGAATTGGAAGATTCAAGAAGAGAGAAAGGGGTGGTAACTTCCTCTGAAGATTAACTAAAATGTCTTGTCCAATCAAATCTCTTGCCTACATAGTCACATGATCTTCGCGAATACAGACGTAATCGCAAAAACAGGCGACATCGCGAAGACAGAAAATTAAATTTAAAAGAACTTTACATTAAAAATGTTTACAAAAATAGAAGTTTAAACATTATATTGGTAAACAGCTGTTGTCAAACATTAATTACAATATGTCTATATATCGGTTTTACACATTTTGAAAAACATGCGGTCTTCGTGACTTTTCTGCGAAACCGGAACAAACGTATCGCAATAATTCATGACTAATAAAACATTTTGGAAAAAAAAAAGGTTATTAATCCACTGAAACAAATGACAAGAAGTGACACAGAGAAGTACATAAATGGGTGGTCCATTATGCAGGTGCAGTGTATAATATGCAGTAGACATTTGCGCAATGACAAAATGTTAACTAATTTGCCAGTGCAAAGAAAAGCAGATGAGTACATCTTTTCAAAAAATCTGTGTACTCTTCTTTTAAAAAATTAAATTCCATTCAGAGCCTGATGTTCATTTGAGATAAATTAAACTTTAACGGGAAACACTTACAAATATAAACATGGCATGTGCCCCAGGTAAAGCTCCACTTGAGTAAATTGGAAACAAATCTAACTTCTTAGGCTTGGTGAATAGAAAGCAAAAACCTTTCCTCTAATATTCCATATTGAAAACAGATCTAAAATCCTTAACTGAAGTGAATGTTTCATAAATATATTGGAACAAAATCTGAACTTCAGTGAGTGTGATGAATGAATTATTTAATGACATCTCCTTGTAAGAACAGAGAGCATGGTTCTCTCTTTTTAATTCACGAAGCATGGTAATCCAGAAAAACCATAACACCACTCACACACCCACTCGTAGGCCCATAAACGCACTAACATAACCACCCACAGATCAAAAGCAGCACTCACACTGCCAATCAGAGACACACACAGGCTCTGACGCAACCAGTGACAAACCCACACAGGCACTCTCATATCACTCACAGACGAACTCAGATAGCCACTGACACATTAACACTCCCACTCACAGACCCATATACACACACATACACCCACTAACAGACCCGCAAAGGTGCTCAAACCTCCACTGTAAAACATTACAGGCTACAGTTATGCAAAAGAAAATAATAGAAAAACCTTAGAAATTCACTGAAAAAAACAAAGGTTACACAGATGTTATAGTTAGTAAATATATTTAAAAAAACCATAGAAATTCACTCAAATTGTGCTTACTTTGTTCTCTATCTCTTTCTTTCCATCCATCCATCCATTCTCTGTCCTTCCCTCCTCTCTCTTCACCTACCCCGATCTCTTTCAGTCCACCTTTCGCCTTCTATTTCTCTATTGAAGCCTCTCAGTGCCGGCTGAAATTAACTGCAGGGAGCTGAGGAAAGTGACTGACACCGGGAGTGGCTCTTGCCTTTTAAAACTGGCCTTCAGTGGCTCCAGCACACCGGGGTAATGCCCAATACAACAAAGTGCCAGTCCAGCCCTCCATGGAACCCTTGCTACACCACTTTTGCCTAACGTTTAGTCTTGTTCTAATTGCCCCTGCCTCTTTAGAACAATGATCCATTTTCCCTGCTCTTTTTTCTTATAATGTCACGATATTTGATCCACCACCATGCGCATAAGTTTGCTTTTCATTTTGTCTCCCCAAACATGATTTCCTGACTGGAAACAGAGAAGCCAAAAGCAGAAATGCAGACTATACTACTGTTAGACCAGGCATCCCTAGGGTGGTCTTACCCCAATCTTTCTGATTTTTACCCCTCACGTTTTGCTGCATCTTTTCTTAGCCTTAGGACTCTGAGCACTTTGTCACTGTTAACCAGTGCTAAAGTGCATGTGCTTCTTCCCTAAACATGTGTGTCATTTGTGTGTACATGATTGGCATATTTAATTTACTTGTAAATCCCTTGTAAAGGGGTAGAACATATACCCAGGGCCTGTAAGTTAAATGCTGCTAAGTGGGCTGCAGCACCGATTGTGGCACCCACAGAAGTAGCTTTCAAACCTGTCTTAAGCCTGCCACTGCAGTGCCTGTGTGTGCAGTTTCACTGCCACTTCAACTTGGCATTTAAAACTACTTTCCAAACCTTAAACTTCCCTTTTATTACTTATAGATCATCCCCAAGAGCAGGGTGTTATGTAAGAAAAAGGTAGGAGATGTACCAGTTTATTTTACAATTTTTCACGACTGTGAGGCCTGCTACTCTCATAGGTTAACATTGGGGATTCCTTAAAATACATTTAATCTGTAATTCCTGATTGCAGAGGAGTAGCTGCTTTATGTTTTATATATTTGGATTGGTAATAACAAATCCTCTTTTCTGGTCAAATTGGATTTTACATTGCTAGTTTAGGAGTGCCACTTTTAGAAAGCAGACATTTCTCTGCACTTACTGCTTTATGTGTCTTACAGCTTATCTCCAATACACGGCTTGGGAAGGGTGACAGCTACACTTTGTGCATTCCCTCTAAACAGTCACAAGCACGGGATACTTCAGGGCATCTGCATTCATCTGCATACTGATGGGTCGTCCTGGGCAAGAGGGAAGGGAGGAGTAGGCATTTACACTAGGGGTGGGCGGAATTTGCGTAATCGCGCTACGCAAAGCTCCGCGAAACGGTAAAAAATCTCCGCGAGCACGCAAAAGTTCCGCGAACACGCGGAATTGCTTGTTCCGCCCGTTCGCGATGCATTTTTCCTGTTCGCGAACGCTTTTTGCGTGCTCGGGGAGAAATATCTCGCGAACACGCATTTTGAAAGCGCGAACAAGCAAAAAACTCCGCGAAGCCGCAATTCGCGGAATTTTTGGCAATTTCGCATTCTCCGCGGAACGCGAAATTACCCAAATTCCGCAAATTCCGCGAGCGGAACGGAATTTACCGCCCAGGCCTAATTTACACTTCAATAGGTAGCGTCCTGTCCTCACACAAAGCACTGATCAAACCCCCCACCCCCCAACAGGCAGCTTGGCAGACAGTAAAGGCTAAAAGGGACCTGTGCACTTCAAAAGCTTTGCTTTAAGTCACCCCTGACATCAAAGGCACTTTTGCGTATAAGTACTGGGTCTCTGACCTTGTAAAATCAGATACTAATGAAATTGTAACTAAGCTCCGCCAGAGGAACTCCTGTGCTGCCTAAAGGACTCAACTAGACTGCTTTTCTGGAAGGACTGCTTTTCTGCTTGTTGCCCTGCTGCCTGCTGCTCCCAGACTCTGCTGAAGGAGATCTGGACTCTGCCTTCTGCCAAAGTGATCTCCAAGGGCTTGCCCCTTGTTCAGGGCCATCAAAGACTTCATCGTCCTACTACTGCCATGGGACTCTGCAGCCCGTGAGTCCGGCAGCTGAACTTTGACAAAGAGAAGAGCTGGCCTGATTGCCAACCGTGTGTTGTGAAACAACAAGCGCCTTGCCTGGTTACGGATCGCACACTTTTGCTTTGTTCAGGATAAGCACTTCACATTAGGCTCACACTGCAACCTTCCGAGGCTGTGTGGGCTGAACACCACCTTATTCAGACGCCGTGGCAGCAGCTCCCAGTGCACCTCTCCAGCGTTGCATTGCCTAGGAGACCAGGGGTGTGGACGAGACATGGGTCCGTGAGGATTGTCATCCCGCCTCCGCCCCCAGGATCAAAGCAGCCTTTTCTACATTGACTTCCCCGCAAACTGGCACAGTCCAAGGCTTGTCAACTTCAGTGATCCCTTTCTGCAAGATACTGGGAATTAGCAGGTCTGGTGGGAGACGTGCAGCTAGCCAGTGCTCCCTCGCGGACAGTTCTAGCCATTTCAGCTGTTTCAGGCTGAGTGCCCCCCACCCCAACCCTCCTTGCCTACTCCCTAGTAACTTGTGTGTATTATTTGATCAAGATACTGGGCGGCAATATCTCTGGAGGACCTCAGATTGCATTTTGTCGCTCCTCACCAGTCCAATGTGACCGCCTATATTCATTAAAGTACAAAGAACGTGCTGAGCACTGTTTTACATGAAAACTCTAAAAAATCATAACTTGAAAAGTATTACTCGCATTTTTATCATTTTGGTCTTGTTTTGTTGACAATACAATAACCTATTTTGTTTAAACCTGTGTGGAGTCATTTTGTGGTGAATTCATTGTGTTCTTGTGTGTGTGAGTTGCACAAATACTTTACACATTGCCTCTTTAGTTTAGTCTGACTGCTGTGTGCCAAGCTACCAGAGGGTGAGCACAGGTAAAGTTTTAGTGTGTATCTTACTTACCCTGACTCGAGTGGTGGTTCCTGCCTGGTCTGGATGCATATTTCAGCCAACCAGAAATCCAATTTCTAACAACTACCATCTCCTAGCCTTGGTCAGCAAGAATAAATTTAAGGTGGCATTCACCGTCAATGCTGAGCTTCTGTTCAGGTCTCACCCAATTCTTTAATTTGGCACCTTCTCCTCATGCAAACCCTTCATGTTAGTATGCAGTAACGTACGTCACTGCAGGTCAATATAGTTACTTGTTTCTTTCTGTGTTTTTTAAACAAGGGAGCAATCTATTCTGATGTACAAGCACTACTGTAATAACAAATTAATTTCCCCGGTGCCCTCCTGCAGCATGCAATTTTCTTATTATTTGATTACACAATTCTTTATTCATCTCCAGCAAGAACCCGAATGAAGTAAAATTATACAGTCCTGCTACTCTCGGAGGTATTGCAGAGAGCTGCGGGCATGTAACAGTCACTCTGCCAGGGGTAGTTAAACAATATGCGCAGGCCTCAACTCAGTTCAAGCAAAATGCGTTTTTTGTCTTTTATCATTCCCAACACACTGCACGCAGGGCCATTTTCAAATGATAAAGCGTCAACAGCAATTCCCAGTCTACAGAATATATAATAATGCTCGTTCCTTTGAAATATGTAAAAATTATTCTGAGACAGCATACATTTCATAAAGTATTAATAGGCTGCATGTTCCCGGAATAAGAATGTGCATTTTGAGAACACTCGTGTGGCTTCTCGTAGATACACGATATTTGTTCTAATAATGGACATTCATATACTGCTTTTGCTTAAAATACTGCTACTAAAATCCGACTGACATTTGAGTCTATGCTAGCATTGATGTTGCAGTGTGAATCTGATACATTGTTCCTGTAGCCAGGCACATACTACTAGATCTTGCGAGGACATTGGAGATTGTTTCCTTTTAGAAGTGTGATGTGACGTCAAAGCTGAATAAAGAGAGGTATTCTATACAATTTATTTAAAATTTTGAAAAACGCGTACATTTCTTTGATGCACATTTGGATTGTACGTGTTATAAGGAACAGAAAGAGCCACATCACCTTAAGCCTTGTTGAAATGTTCACAATGCACATAATGTATTTAAGGTAGTGGTATTTGCTTAGGAAAGTGATTCCTTGGTATAAGTGTGAGTTACATAACCCTGATGAATTGCTAAACTTACAATTTAGGTATATCAGTCACCTTAATCATTGAGGGAAGCAAAGTTATGCAAAAACTAAGTAATCACATTTACATAGATGTTATTTATTTTTAAGTACCAGAAATGGCAGGGAGTTCCACAAATATCCAAGAGAGTCTACGACCCAGAGATAATCTGGTGGTATATCATTTGGTATAGCAAGTGTTAGATAAGTCAATATACAGATAGGATATTAAACAGCAATTTTGTCTCTAGATATCCACTACGAACCAATAGATGATAGCAACAAGCAGAGTGAGAAATAAGAGTGGAGATCGTCGACTCTGTTTTCTATGTTCTCATATTTCCATTTCCCCTGGCCTCCTTTTAACCATTGTCTTCCTAATGTGCATTGCTGGCCACAGATACAGAGAAATGGGGGAAAATGTCAGCACTCCTATTTGGATCTGGTATCTAGGTTAGTGAATTGTGATAATAGGTAGAAAATTGTGTATTGTGTTTATCCTTGTTAGACTCCCTTATTGTTCTGAAACCCGCAATTCCATTTATTGGTATTCTTGTGCATACTATATAGCTGTGTACGCACAAAAATACTTTTTGGTTTCTAAAGTAAAAGGACAGACAGGACAATGATTTGTTGTTGTTGATGTTTTAGTTTTCAGTTTCAGCGAACTTCCTTGAGTCAGCCTTAGACTGCTCAGTCACTACTCTGAGATTCAAGAGCTAAAAGGGGTACTTGTTTTTTAGTTCTATGTCCTGTCGTACGGTGGCCCAATGACACCAGAGGTAAATGGCTCTCACTGATGTATTTGAGGCCCAGTAACCTCCGACTACTCCAGGGACCAGCCCCAACTGGCTTTCTCATCACAGGTTTGTTCTCATTCACTTTATTAAATCAAATAGGAATTTGGCATCATCCCAAACTGGTAAATCTCTGTGTTTTTAGTTCAAAACGTTAATGTTGTCACTGACATACTCACCTAACTATAACCTCACTTTAACCTTTATTTTTTTCAGTAAATATATACATATGTATGTGTTTCACTTACCTTATAATATTACCATGCATGGTAAAGGCATACACAGTAAAGGCATTTACGTGGCAAAAGACGTGTTGTATTGTTACATCTCTGGTCAGCAGTGGTATGCTTTTGTAAGTTTGGATGGTCGAATACCTAGGTTTGTGGGCTACATACCCCGCAGGTTAAATAATGTTCTCTTAATAAATTCAATTTAATATATTCAGCTTGGTTTGTTAAAAACACAATCGGGTGAATCTCTGCTCAATTCCTGGTAGCTATGGCACAAACAGCAGGCAACTCTGAGAGAAATGTTTTTTAAGGTTTCAAATTTAAGCCGAACCATGTAAAGTCAATGAAACACCACAATGGAATTCCCAAGCCAATTTCAAAATGACACACGATTAATAATCAAAAAGATGCCAAGACCCTCAAACTGGAATAAGGGGAACTCAAGGTATGACCTATTTTTAGAGCAGCAAAAGGCTCCAAGGGGACACATTGGTTTTCTTGCCTGCTTTAAGTGTGACCATTTGGGCCAAGTTCATTAACTTGTTCTGCTCTATTATGAGTCAGGAAGACCATCAGTCTGTCCAATGACAGCACCTCCGCTGGCTCCGCCATCGGAAACCTCCACCAACAGCCCGATGGAGTGGGGGCCGTCTGTGTAAGAACATTAGACCACCTACACCATATAGAGCAGATGGTCTGATTTTTGTTTTCTGTTCTGGGCCACCAGGGAAAATCTGGAGGTCCTGAACAGAATATGTCCTCCCCCACCCGCATTGGGGCAAAATACTCCTAGGGTTATTAGTAACTTGCTTTTCAAAAACCAACTCTCGTTTTGGGAGCTTATTTTTGAAAAACAAAACATTTTGATGAGCAGCCAGCTGCCTGTAACATGATGGCTGATCCCAAAACGTTCAGTGGCTTTACATGAACCTTCACAGATTAGGCAGCACAGTCCTGGATATCACATTCACTAACGGGAGAAAAGGCTTCCTCAGAGAATGGCATATGACTATTTGTTTTTTTTTTGTTTTTGGTACTGCAGGTCTCTAACTTTTCCAGGGAATAACCCTTTCATGACCACCAAGAGCATCTATTTAAACACAAATTTCTTGAAAACTACTGAATGGATGCACATTGTTTTGGAAAATGCCTCTTTTGCATGGTCACCCCCAACGTAGAAAACTTGACTGGGCAAAGGGGTCAAAAGTATCCGGCCGGTGATTGGACTTCACTGGGCGTGGACTTTGAATGGTCCTTCTCACAGCTTTGTCTCATCTGCAGCATGACATCATGGGTAAAATGGAGTTAAGGAATTCTCAGTTTCTCCTCATGAGACTCATTTACTAATGCATAATACTTGCTCAACAGCCTTAAAAAAGTCAATCTGTCAACCATATTGGCTGTTCTTCCTTAATTCCATAGTGACTTCACTATTTAACTCCAGGAGCTCAAATAAAACGTGTGGCATATTTATCATGTATACACTTGTGTGACCCATGCACTCTGATGGTATGGCACATTGCAATGAGCAACTTCACTGTAATGTAACTCAAGTAGTATTACTGTACATAACAAATTACCATGATATAAAAAATAATACGTTGTTCTTAATTCTTGTATTGACAACAAAAATAACGCACTGTGCTCCAAACAATCTTTGTTCCCTATACGCAGAGGTCTAACAATATATTTTATGATCGTGTATACACTTTTTTGTCACTTTTGTTGCCTAATGTATAATGATTTCCTCTTTGTAATCATATATGCACTTCACCTTCCAATACGCCATGTAAATCTTGTTTATATGATGTGCCTAAATGTACTAAATTGTGTATGCAGAACTATTTTTATGCACCACCAAACTAAATTCATGTAACCACACCCATTGCTAACATTCTGATGTTCTGCATGTTGTAACATGTGCCGGTTCTTTTAGATTAATTATCAGTGTCAATGTCCTCCTACTACAATAAAACGTTCAGATTGCTGCAAACTGCAAACCAATGAACACAGCAATGAAAAAAGCTATTATTTTCAAACAAAGGCATAGATGGCTTCCACAAGGGCTTTACTTTATGTAATACAGGAAAAACATGATGTAGGCAGTGCTGGTAGGCAGTGCCGATTCTATGAAGGAATTTTTCAAATATTCAACGATAAACCAAGTAGTGGATTTATTGGTAATTTTGCAAAATTACATCTTCATGGCCATTGCCTGCTGCAGATATTGCAAACATAAAAATAATGCGCTCGTTTGGTGCATGCCCTTGGAAATTGACAAACCAGGCATTTACACCGGAGAATTGCACAAAAAACTCAAACATGACGGATGATTGATTACAGGTTTTGCAGTAGCCAACTTGATTGTTTTTTATTACATCATGGAAAGAATCGACATAAATAGGAATATATCCAGAAGTACAATTCATTTTCTAAGGAAAATTTAGCACTACTCAATTCACTCTCCTTGGTAGTTTTCTAGTAGTCTAGTCATTGTGTAACAATGTGTGATTTACGATTTTCTGCCAATACTCGGCGGATATTGACTACTAAATGAGGACGTTTGGTGTATCGCTCATCAGTCATTCGCCAGTCTGGCCAGCAACCGAAGAACATTAACATAAAGGTTTACACAGACGCTTGCCTTGCTGCATACTTGTTTCCATTACATTTATTTTCAAACCTGAAATGAAGCGGTCCTAAGCGAATGTAAAAAATGAAATCCTCCATTGTTGAGCGCAACAGTCATTGATATGCAGACGCTCAGTTTTTTTAAAGAACGCACTTTCCACAAATATCACTTATTTGCTTTAAAGATATCAACTTATCATAAACCAGGGGCCCTTAACAAGGAAGATATACCAGCGAAAATAAGATTGGAGAAATACTCATATTTGCAAATTTGGCATGGAAATGCTATAAAGTGAGTGAACCAATGCTTAGTTTGTAAAACAATAATTGCCAGGCCCTACATTTTCTGTTTAAAAAAAAACAAACAAAAAAACTGCGGCCGGCACTAGTGAATGTCGGGGTTTCCGAATACCGAGGCTGCAGTCTGGGTTCCACATCACGCCTCTTTCATCCAGCAACAGGCACTCCCTGACACTGGAGAGGAGTTGGCCTAACGGCTAGGGCGGTCGACCTTGAATCTGGGGAACTGGGTTCAAGTCTCGGCAATGACGCTGAACATCCTGTGATTCTGGGCAAATCACTTAATCTCCCCTAACAAAAACGAATGTGTCCTCATGTAATGCAACTGGTGCTATGTAAAGCGCTCTGATACCCGATTCGGGTCAAGTTCGCGCTAATAAAACCCTGTTAAAAAAAAAATTAAAAAAAACTTTATCTCACTTCTTGCAGGTTATTCTACATCCTAGCTTGCTGTTTTTCTGTCTCTTTCTTCCCCCCTTTTGTGCTTTTCTCTCTCTTGCTCTGGACCATACTCTGGTGATAAAAACTAAGTGCTGGTCCCAAAAAATGGAGTGTCGGTGGCCCCATTTTGCAACCACCAGCTGAAATTAAGCACTGGCGTAAGTCCAAGCAATCGAGTAAAGGCCAAAGTGGAGGACATATGCACCACCTCGTTTTTTAATCTTTGCCCCATCTCCTTTTGGATAAAATACATTATTGAGAGATGGAGAGAATTTCAAACTCACTTGATTCACCTACTCACTATTTCTGATCACTACTGTAATCACCAGTAGGTCTCCCTCCAGGTGGAGGAAAGCACTTGAAAAGACCCAACGATGATGCTTTTCACGTAGGTACACTAGCGGATAATCAAGATATACCGCAATTCAATTCAATTCAATATTTTTATTCAAGATTTGGAACTCCTAGGAGGTCCACATAAAATTACGTACATAGTATTATAGATAACAAAACATAATAAGGCTCTTTCCACATACCATCATAAAATTTACCACCGCAGCCCGTAAACAATTCGACTTTAAATAGTATTTAAAATTTGTAACATAAGGGAAGAGATAACAAACGTAATCCTGTAAGTGCATAGGACATCTAATAGCTACCCGTTCATAGATTTTATAAACCCAAAATTCTAATTAAAAAAATACAATTACAAATTATTTATCAAGCAAGGAGGAAGCAAAGCCTCTCTTACAATGTACAAATGTGCAAAAGGGAGTAAAATATCCACCTAATAGCAGCATGGAAACAGACTAACTGAAAGTAGCCAGAACTGTGCGAAAGCCAATTCAGTAGCAGCTAAGTTATGTGCAAAATGCATGCAAAGTTTCACTTCGATTAATTTTAAGGAATAACCGTAAGGTCAGGGTGGAACATATACTCAACATATCCCTAATGTGCAAAATGGCAGTAAATAGCAGCTTGGATGTGCAAAATGCAATTTGAAAAACAAAATACTAGTCCTTCGTGAGATTTTCTTAAACGAGGAAGTTAACTACCCAAATAAAGTAAATATATATATATATAACAGATTTAAAATATATTCAAAAATTCTTTAAAATAGTTAAAAAGTTTTACACATACAGATTCATTTTTTGGACAAAAAAGATAATCTCGGGCTGATGCTACGTTTTTTACACTGTTCTGTAGAAACATCGGCCTAAGCCAACGATAACGACTCGGGACCAATGCCGGACAGGCAAACAAAACATGATATAAAGTCTGGATACCCAGGTTGCAAAAATTACAAATTTTACCGTTAGTCAAATTCTGAGACCAGTTTACTGTTAAATCGTTTAGGGTAGGAGATTCATGCAACATAAAATTAGCAGGCGCCGGATTCCATGTTCTAGATTCCAAAATACGTATTTTTGTGGGGTTCTCAGTACGTTAGTCCTAACTATTAGTTTTAGTCTTTCCTTAGAATTACAAAAGTTTATATCTTTATTAAAACTAATTTTACCACATAAAGTTTTTAGGAGAGATTTAAATCCTAAGGGTGGGAGTGAGAACACTAAATCATCTTGTATACCAAAGGTTTTCTGTGCCAATAAAAAATCCTGACAAAAAGAGAAGTTACCTGCCTTCACATTAAAAATTTCGCGACATAGAAGATCTCTTAGTGTATCCGGTTCACCGTTTTTTAGTTGATATCCCCAACGTAGAACCCGGGATAAGCCTTGAATATAAGAGCTTGCCAACCCAAATTCTAATCTAATTGCTGCCGTTGGAATTACTGTACCAAAATTGCTAATTTTGCATAATATTTGGCCTTTGGTCTTACCTAAAAAATTCCAGTCCTTAACAGGGATTGATTCAATCGCATAAAGCAAAGTTGGTGGAATTTTTGCCTTAAAAACCGTCAAAAGGTGCAAGAAATGTCTCCTGCCCACAGCCTGGTAGAAAATACGCAGGCCATTGGCATGAGGCATTGCCTTACAAGTGCTATGATCAATATGAGGTTTATTCTTTGAACTGCCTGTTAAGAGTTACCCTAAATAGAGGTAAGAATCTACCACCTCCAACTTTTCAGGACCAATTTGCCATTTAAAATGACAAAATTTTCGACTTTTAGAACTTTTCATAATTAAAATTTTACTTTTAGAAACATTTATTTTCAAGAAATGATCTACCGTGGATTTCTGTAGTGATGTCAGCTTTCTATTTAGCCCGATAGGGGTTAGGTCCATTATTACAACGTCGTCTGCATATAGAAGACAAGCTAAAGATCGGGAGCCTATCTTAGGAGCGTCTCCACTAATTTGGGCGAGACAATCAGGTAGGTCCGCTATGTATAAAGAAATAGTAGCGGTGCTAGCAGACAACCTTGTTTCATTCCATTTTCTGTGGGGATTATGTCAGAAAGACCTTGGTTTCCTCCCATTAGTATCTGGCACCAAGTTTGGGAATGAAGAGCAATAATTAAGGATAACAGAGGAGGGGGCAGACCCATGTTTTGCAACTTTCTCCATAAAAGCGGTCGATCTACCTTATCGAAGGCTGTAGAAAAATCTATAAAAGACATATATACATTTGATTTACGAGAAGATGTATATTTTTCCTCAATTAGTTTTAACATAAATATATTGTCTAAAGTGGAGTGACTTTTACGAAACCCTGCTTGTTCTAAGGGGAGGACCTTCATCTCCGTCACCCATTCAGTAAGATGAATCAGGATACTACGTGCAAATATTTTTCCTACTGCGTCCAGTAAGGCAATTTACCGATAATTGCCTGGATGTGATCTAGAGCCCTTCTTGTACAGTGGAAATAAAACACTTCCAGACCAAGAGGGTGGGGTCTTCCCCTGAAGGTAACAGGAATTAAATAATGGAGCAAGATAGGTAGCCACAAAAGTGGCTCTTTTTTAATAACCGTCATTGGGATTTCGTCAGGGCCCATTGCTCCTGAAGATCTCATTTTTCTTATAATTCCGGTCACTTCATTAACTGAGGGTGTGTAGTTGGATACAAAGGTATTCGATTGATCAAATGCCGCGATATATGATTTTAAGGAAATAGAGTTCGCGGAATACAAATCTAATAAATAAGATTTCCAATCCTCTTCTTTTATTGGTATCGGGAGCGATTTTATTCTAGTACCGCAGCAATCTGCAATAATTTCCCAATACCTTTTGGAGTTATTTTTAGAGGCTGCCACCTTTAGCTGCATCTAAACACCGTCCTCCTTTATTTGTCTTAGCGAACGTTTCTTCCTCTGTCTTTTCCTCTTTAATAGATTTATTAGATTGTTTCTTTTCGCTTGAGAAATTCAAAAACTGGGCCCTCACTAATTTATTTATTTCCCTGTTTAAAGTGAGCAATGCATTAAAATGTGGTCTCTGTTTGACGGGAGCACAAATTAATTTGCGGGCTTTAGCCAGGTGACCTATATTGACAGAGAAGGGGGCAAGTAGATCACATTGTAAAGGATCCCCCTCGACCGATATTAAGTGCTGCTGCTCTCTTATTAGGGTTAATAAATGTGTTTTTAGTTTAACGGTAGCTAGAGTGTTCCAATAAATTCTGCCATTTGTTACATTAAACTCTACTGTGTCACCTTTAAAATTCCAGGGGTCTACCCTGGCGCAGGTGAAATCGAATTTAAAACAGATCAGCATATGATCACTAAAAACATTTCCAAGAACTTCCATACATGTAAGTTTGTGAAAAGAATTCGCAGAAACAATCAAATAATCTATAATGGATCTTCTAGTTGGCGCCTTATGAGTATAATTAGCAGGAATATCATTATCTAGCCTTCCGTTAACAATTAAAAGGTCTAGACTTCTCAAACCTTCAAGTAATGAAACTCCTCTTTTATGTGTCCTACTTTTTTCAGGAAATTGAGCAAACGGAATCTTAAGGGCTTCATTTTTTTCGGTATTGGAGAATACCCTTATACTATGGGATGAGACTTTAGAATTCAAATCTCCCATCAGTAATACCGACCTACAATTTTCGTTGTCCAAAATGGAGGAAATAAAGAGGAATAGCTCTTTTAAAAGATAAGAATATGAGGCATCGGGGGGCAGGTATGCATTTATAAGTAACATGGAGTCTAGGGAAGCTTGGTCCTCCCTATGAACTACTTTGATTGCCTGCATTAGGTTAGAGGGATGAGAAATTTCCTTGTATGACCAACTAAGGCTCGTACTTAGTAATATGGCTATACCTCCTTTGGCGTGACCTCTGTTTACAAGTAACGCAGGCCGGCTCAGCACTATGTAATCGTCAGTAGACCAGTTCTTAGAGATCCAGGTCTCTTGTAAACAGATTACATCGGCATTTTGTTCTTTCAATAGTAACAGCTTATTATTGTTATTGCTTAAGCCGGCTGCGTTCCAAGATATCACCTTCAATTCCTTGCTAGGAGGAATTCGCACATTTTAAGCCTGAGGGCCTATTTGAATTTAGAACACCTGCCACCCAGCCCCATTTCTTATCTTCCTCCTCTAAAGGGGGCATATAAGGACTATTTTTCCCTGTGTGGATCAGCACCCTCCTACCTTCTTTACCAAGAAAAACCTGCATAGAACTGTCCTTCTCTAACAACGGTTTGTCACCTGCACTGGTTTCAAAATCAAAAAAGGAGGCTTTTTTGAGCCGCTATTTTTAAGGATGACATTACTTCTGGTATTAAGACATCAATGCCACAACGGCGTAATTTATCGCTGTGGGCCACTATTAAATGGGAAATGGCCTTAGAAGCGAAGGTTACTCTTGCTCCCCGAGGGTTGTTATATTTTTGATCCTCAACCAGCACAATATCGTTACTTTCGATCATCCGTAAACCTGAGATCTCTGCAAAGCAACCCAACAAGAAGGACCTATTTATAAAAGGTTCATGATCAAAAATAAACGAAAAATCCAAACTATAAGAGGCGGGCTGGGAGTTAATATCCATGATAGGCGCCTCGGAGATGAAATTTTCGGAATTATAAATAGTATTGTTGCCTAGACTGGAAGCAAATAATGTAGCATTAGGATTCAGTGCACTTTGAACAATGGGAGGAACACATTTATCTAATGTCTCAACTGCTTTAGTAGGGTTACAAGGACCACCTGAGTTTAAAATAAAGGAGCTAGGGCCCAAATGGTTAAGTTCAGTTTGTCCATTTTCTATATTTGTAACAGTTACATCTGGCTTTGGAGACATATTAAGGATAGTGGTAGGATCAAAGCGTAGCTGTTTAGACCTTTTTTTGTTTATCCTTCTACGTTTTTCCTTTTTTCCGTTCCGCTTTTTCTTGCAGACGAAGTTATTTTTGGTCTTAAGTTCTGTTTCTTTGATAGGAGAACTTCCAACATTATGTCCTTCCTTTGCATGCTGTTTTGGCGGTTTTATGCCTGTTTTTTGGAAGATTGGAAAAACCTTTAGTCTTGGGTTTATATTTGTGTTTTCCGTCATAAGGAATGGGCAGGACGGAGGGCCAACCGCTGTAACTAGAGACTCCGTATCAAAAAGTTGTTGTAAGGTAGAAGAATGTAGCTTATCGAGTATATCTTCGTTTCCTTTCTTTTTACGTTTATTATTTCTGCTGAAAAGGAAAGGCTTACCAGATTGTGTACCAAAGTCTCGCCCTTTGACTTGTGGAAAAGAATTTGTTTGGGTAAAGTTTAGTTTGTTGGGGTCATTCATCGGAAGGGGACTATTTATTCCCTTCCCATCCTTTGAAGTACTGGGAGGAAGTGCACAGACCTTATCCAACAATAAGTTTTTATCAATTGCGATCATTTTTGTCAGTGTCAAGACCGAATCCAAAATAGAGTCGGAGTTACTTACTGACTTCTCTAATAATGTTAAAATAGAGGCCAGCACTCTTTCTAAGCAAAGTAACGAATCCGACAACAACATTTTTGACTCCGGATTATTAAATAATGGGGGAAAATTTAGGGATAATTCGGGGGTTAGTGATCCCCGTGAGTCTAATAAACTTGCTTCGCTAGGTGTACTGCTAAACAATTGTAATTTCACAGGAGGATCCTTAGAAAATAGTGGGGTGGCAAGAGAAAGAATCCTAGACGATTCTAAATTAAGTGCGTAAGACTTCTTATGTGGAAGTTCTGGGTTGATATCAGGCAGCGTAAAATCTTCCGCTATACGGTCATCCTTTTCTTCCCCTTTTTGAGATGATTGAGCAGATCCTACAAGGTCGAAGGCTCCAATTACCGTGGAATGAGTAGTTACATTTGCCAAAAGGGAGTCAACTACTATCCTAGATTCCATGTGATGGATGTCTATCGGGCATGGGTCCCTGATTTTGGACAAAGGAGAGGGAGATACTACTAATACTACTGATAATGATGTTCCAGGAGTTGCTTTAGCCACTTCATGGTTTTTTTCAGGTGATTCCGGCATCTCTACAAGTTTTAAGCTGGTTTCTTTTTTCGGAAAAAAGGAAGGAATGGTATTGAAACTCTTCAGGGAATTGATTTGCAGAGACTGATTCCTTAAAGGGTTAGCTCTAGTTTTTTACAAGCTCTTGTATACACTAATCTGCCAGAGCGAAGTTTTTTTGCAGTCAAGAACCCTTGCCATGCAGCCAGCATAAACTGAGAAGAATGGCGTCGAGGACCCCAATACGCTAATGCGCCCGAGCACCGATGCGCCGCTTATGCTACACCGGGCTCTGAACGCAGAGCTGAATTTCCTCTCTCCAACATACAATTCTTGCAGGCACAGCCCTCAGTTCGCAGCCCCCACGTCTCACGACCGCTAAAAATTCTTCACGGGCGGATTTCAAGCGGCCTGCAAAAATAACAGGCAACGCTTCCGTGAAAAAGTGCAGCCCAGGTGAGTCGCTAGATTTGCTGAAAAGACTTAGCGGCAATGGCGGCTACTGCTGGCAGGTGATGAGATGCGATGCGATGTAATTCAATGCCGCAACTCCTCTCTATTCCAGACTACTCTCGCTCCTTGCTATAGCCTCTCCCCTACCCCCCGCCTATGCAAAGCAAGGGGGGGTAAGGGGGCTAGGGGAGGAGCGGTGTGTAGATGCAATGCCGGGCTGGAGCAAGGCTGCGGCCTCTATAATTTAATAGGTTTGGTGGGTAAGGCCACTGGGTCGATGGGCCAACGACTGTAGGTGGCCTTGTAAGCTACACCAGCCTGGCTCCTATAGCCGGGTCGCCACCCACAAACTTCGCTCCCATGAGTAAGGAGCAAGGCAAAGGCGGGGCAGAGGGGGGCGAAGCAGGGCAGGGCTGGTGGCAAAATGGGACAGCGTAGAGTGGTGTGGAAGTTTTTCACAGCAGCACAGCTTGCGGGCACCAAGAGTTCTGTTGTCCTTATGTCCTTATGGACCAGCAATAATCCAGGTTCCAAACCAGGTTAACTAAGTCCACGCACCCCTCGCCACGGTACCACATACGTGAATGAGGGTTTTTTGAGAAGGCCAACACCCCAGACCCTGGTAATTATACAGGTACAAGTGATCCATTCTCCTATGATAAACCTACTATCGTCCGGAAGCCGAATGGATCTCAGCTTCTGTCTCCCCCTTCTTGATTAAAATTAAAACATGAGCTTGATTCTTCTTCTTTTTTTTCGATTTGTAAAGCGCACATGACTGCTTAAGGTAGGGCGTCTCAGCGCTAGACAATTAAAAACACAAAAGCGCAATCTCTCCCACCCTAAAACAGCTGTGCAGGCCTCTTTAGTGCTGGTGGCGCCCACTGTAACAATGTTTGTTGGCTCCCCCAATGACCACCTCCGCCACGTATTCCCTCACTACCACCCATTAACAGTGCCCCTCAAATCTCCATAACCACTCTCTCAAATGCATGTAATTCTTTTATAGCACCAAGCATGCCAGTGTAGGGTGTCAGAGCACTTTACATCACATACACTACGCAGAGACAATCAACCACACATATGTAAATCAGTGTATAGGAAATGTTACATAAGACAAAGGACTACAAGGTGCAAGAGTCGCATGTCATCATACTGGTAGGCAATATAGTTTAAGAGTGCTTGGTCTGGACAAGCACAAACTCAGAATTTAGAACATAACACCATGGTTGGGTTCTCTTTAATATTAAGAATTGATTTCAACCCAAATGAACCATTTTTGCAACATTAGGATGATAAAAGATGGGAAAAAATCATAATGCTCTAATCAATACCATGCAGGTTGCATGTAGCTCTTTGATGACAGTTAATAGCTCACTGTTCTATGTTAGGATTTTAACCTATAAACTTCAAGATGTCTCTGACAAAAACAGTAACGCACTGACCTATTTACACTATATGCACTTTGTGATCTGCATGGTACACATTCTTTGCAGCAGGCATACTGCACTCTGCCCTATTTTTTTTTGGAAAACAGATTTTATTTGTCAAGTTCCGCATATATCGCAGGGCTCTGCACACCAGAGACATCTGCATAATCAAACCATACAAATATAATTGCAGTCGACTTTTCCCAATATAATCAACAAAAGCACATACAAACAATAAAAGATGATATAGAAAACCCACAACTCCCACCCTCCCCCACCCCTCCCCCCTTGGTCGCACAATATCCGCATAGTCCTGTCCACATCCTGTATACATACCCACACGAATACTCTGCCCTATTTTAAGATGAGTCAAAACTTCCACTAGACAAACCTCCGATCTCTCGCCAGGAAGAACATTAATCACCAGAGTCATCTTGACATTTTTATTGTTGCCTTAAAATTGCTGGAGGCAATGTAGCAGCAGGTGCTTTTAAAATCTTAAAATACTTGCATACAGGGTGCCCCCACCTAAAGTCAGCACCCGGTGGCACTGGTCGCACTGCCCTAGAGCTGGCCCTGCAGCCGTATCTTGAGTTGTTTCCAGATGTTTGTCTTATTAGGGCACTGGAGTAAAAGCAATGGAAGACTCATTTTGGAGTAAGATATATTAAAGAACGGCTGCCTTTTAATTTTAGGGACTAGGGCCAAACAAAGGACAGAGGACCAGAGTGCCCTAAAGGAATATAGGGATTGATAAGATGTTGCAAATAAAGGGGATCAATATTAGCATAAGTTTGAGAAGTAAAGCAAAGAGCTTTGCCTGTAACTGGCGTAGCAAGTAGAATCCAGTGACGCTCAGTTACATGTTCAGATACATAACTGTGCTTAGGAATATGCATAAGTAGGTGGTCTGCCACAATTTGTATTTGTTGCTCCTGAGGAATGGCCTGAGGGATGCCTAAATATATTGTCGTAATCCAAGCATGAGGCTATAATTGCTTGGATAATGTTTTTTGTGTAGGGGGCAGGAGAGCCCACAACACTTGACTAGGCACATTAGCAACCCAAAGCTATAGACAGTTAGATTTTTAACATGGTTTTCCAGGGTCAGACTGTGATCCAGCTACAGGTTTGGGAGTTGAGAAAGGCCCCCATGAGTCAATTCTGAGGCAAGAGCTTTGGTTGGTTCCCCACATCCATCACTTCAGTCTTTCCGCCATTACGTCTTGGAAAGTTGATGCCCATACAGTCTGCCACTGCTAATAGACAAGTTCTTAGTAGCTCTGACCAAGAGTGAGTGAAATCACCAACTGACTAGTATCTGCATATATCAGGGTGAAACCAGATCTGCCAGAGCGTGAATATAAATGTTAAAAATGGTGGGGCTCAGAGAGGAACCCTGAGGGACCCCAAAAGGTACTGAATGCATAATGGATGAGAACAACTTAGAAGACTAACTTAACAGTACTTCAAAAGGGATATAAACCACTCCAGCATTTTGTTGCATATCTCACAATTTAAACGTTTCTGGAACATGGAATTGTGACAGATTGTATCAAAAGCTTCACTGAGATCAAGTAAAATAACTGCTTCAAAACCCATGGCCAAGTGACTCTCTGAACTCTTTTGTCACAGCTAGGAGAGCAGACTCCATACTATGAAGCGGACGGAAACCTGATTGTGAGGGATGAAGTCATTTATTAGCTGGGGGTGAGTGTCTGAAATGTTTCAGAGCTCCGTCCATCATCTCCTTGTGTTTGCGTAATTTATTAGCTGCCAAATAACAGTAGAGTTGACCATTAATGTGCATTTCCAGATTTTTCGTTAAAAACCACAGAAGAGAAATAGGGGTTGTAATTTTCAGGTTTTGCAAGATCTAGAGATAGTATTGACTACAGCATGTTTCCAGAAGTGAGAGACTGTTGCTGGGGAAATGGAAAGGTTAAGTAATTCTATAATTTATAATTTATTAATTTATAGAATTTATAATTCCTCGCCTGTCTACCCTATTCCTTGTCTAACCCCCTTACTTCTACCCCCCACTCTCCCAGTGCCCCCCTGGTTCCCAATCCTCATCTCCTGTTCTACCCCCCATTTCCTTAACCTCCCTCTCCCCACTCTCTCTTCCTCACGTCTACCCAACATGCCCCCTCACAGCATTGACCATCACCCCCAGGACCCTACTCTCTCCAAACATGGCCCCAACTCATGGACCATTCTCTACCCCCCCCAATCTCTCCAAACATGCCAAGAAAAACTTCAAACATAAACTCCTTATCCGTAACCCTGAAACACTCATTGTTGATAACTACCTCAGCCTCACCGCCCCCATTATAACCAACTACATCTTTTACTCCAAACGTCCTTCCAAATGGAAAAGCATCTTCCTACAACACCTCCCAATCTCTAAATCAATCAAAATACCATATGGATTCAAAATATCCACCACTCCCTCCCCAGCCTTTCTTGGTGATATTGATATCTCCATCTTCAAAACATGTAACATCCTCATACAAGCCACGGTATCCCACCTTTCCGTCTTCGAACACCACTTCAGCATTATGTCTCTCCGCCTTGACCACTCAGCGCCTAACACTCCTTCTCCCCTACTGAATAACACCCCTCCAACCTCTCCCTCCCCCCTTCCCCCTCACTTCACCTCCACCCGCAACCATCCAGCTAACACCAACCCCCAACAATCGACTTCACCATCACCCTCCCTGGACCTCACTACAGCAAATGGCATCCCACAACCAACATTACCTACTTCTCATCCCCCTCTAATTTTCCTCTCTCCACCTAACACCCGGAACTCACACACCTCGGACCCCTCCACTAAAAACGGTTGCCCCCAATCCCTAACATCTACTTATCATTCCCCTCCCACAATCCCGCCTCGGCCTGACCCCACAACCTCTCCCCCTACCCAACTACTCACGTACTCCACCGTCCTTGCCCTTCAATCCCCTAACACAACTCCTCACCCCCTCCTCCTACCCATCCCGTACACCCTCTTCTCCTCCCCATCCCCCTATCCTGCCCCTTCAGGCCCTCCTAACTCCGCCTCCCAATCCTTTATCCCAACCCCCGATAAATACAAAACCCCTCCACCCCAATATATCCGCTCTCCACTCACTATATCCCCTTTTATCCTCTCTGACCACATCTCCTGAAGTTCTTAATCTCATGTCTAACCTAGCCCAACCCATCACACCTTACAGCACCGACACCCCTCACTCAACACCCACTACCCTATCTCCCCCCTCACACCTCATTCCACCCTCCGCAACTAACCCAGACCACTCACTACCCCTAGATCATTCCCTTCCCCCCCCGTCAATACCTCCCCTTACCCTAATTGCCCTGAACCTACACAACAGTGAACTCGACCTATCTAAATTGATTACTGAACCCCTCCCATCTAACAGCCCCGTCACCCCTCACTCCACTCCCACTACCCTATCTCCCCCTCTCACATCAGTCCACCCTCTGCAACTAACCCAGATCTTTCCCTACCCCCCACCCACGCCCCTTCAGTACCCCCTCCACCCCAATTGACACGAGCCTACATAACACTGAACTTGACCTATCCAATTTGATTACCGAACCCCTCACACCTAACAGCCCCGTCACCCCTCATTCCACACTCACTTCCCTATCTCCCCCCACACCTCAATCCACCCTCCGTAACTAACCCAGACCACCCCCCCTCGATACCTCCCCTCACCTTAATTGCCCAGAGCCTACACAACATCGAACTTGACCTATCTAATTTGATTACTAAATTCTCCCAACTCAGGAAAGACTTTATCTCCCACAGCTCCAGAACCCTCCCTCACCATAAAATCCCCACCCAGCCCTGCCCAAAAATCTCCCCCAAAAATCCCCCCAAAAATTCCCCTCGAAAATCCCTAACACCAAACACAATCATTGGAGATCGACTCCTCTCCGCTGCCGTATACATAGACCTCACCGCACCTCGAACCATCTCTCCCCGTCCGACCTCTCCGACCTATGCAACTCTTACCTTCCTAGCTTACCAACCACCAATTCTCCACTCCCCTACTCCCACATCCCTGTTATCTTAGGGACTAATAGAATCCCCTCCTCCCCCACTTCCCCCAGACCACCGCCTCAACTCACGTCGATCCACACTTGCCCACCCACCATATGCAACCCCACACCACTTACATGTATGCTTGTCAACTGTCGCTCCGCAGTCCAACATGCCACGGAAATTTCGGAAACTATCCTGAGTGAATCCATTGACATTGCATTCCTCACAGAAACCTGGCTCAAAGACCACTCAACGAGCATACTTGACCTACTCTCCCCCCCCGGGATACTCTATTCTGAGAAAAGATAGACCTGACAGAGTTGGGGGTGGTCTAGCCATTATCTTTAAAAATGAACTTCAGCTATCCCTTGTCAATAATTCTGGCTATTCCTCCTGCGAATACCTGGAAGCTGAACTGACAACCCAAAATTCCCACCCAATTCGTCTACACAACATCTATCGCCCTCCGGGCCCCCCCAGCCCTTCATCGAGGACTTATCTGAGCTCCTGACACAATCCTCATTATCCAACTCAAAAAATATCTTTCTTGGGGATCTCAACCTCCATTGGAACGATACCGATGATCCCACTATCCCCCTCCTCACCAATCTACTTGAGATCAATGAACTCAAACAACTATGCCTGTCCCCGACACACACCAAAGGAGCCATCCTTGACGCCATTGTTTCCAACGAAGATCTGGCCTCCGTGACCAATATCGTCCCCATTGACTGGTCCGACCATCACCTTATACTGTTCACCATTGCTACCAATGCAAATCTCCCCAACTCCAAAATTAACAGACCTAAGAAACTGACCAGAAATCTAAAACATATCCCCCGGGTGTTCTTGAGTCTAAACTCCAAGCTCAACTTCTTCTCATTCCCCCTCACAAAATGCCAATGAGCTCACTGAACACTTTAACAATACTGTCACTGGTATTCTTGACCAACTAGCCCCGCCCAAACTCAAAAACCAAAGAACCACCCCCTCCAACTCTTGGTTTAATACCGAGCTTAATAACGAAAGACGGTCACTCAGACTGTCGGAAAGAACCTGGAGACACCATCCGTCTCCCGCCCATCTTGCACTCCTCAGACATGCTAGATCCATGTACAAAAAACACATCTTCAAGGAAGGGCCTCCTTCTTCCGCACTCAACTTGATCATGAAAAACAGACCTAGGGAACTCTTCAAAATCATTCGTAACCAAACTTCCCCCGCACCTCCAAATCTGACCACCTCCTCAGCCAGATGTGAAGAAATTTCCCACTTCTTCTCAGAAAAAATAGCCAAAATTGATCAATCCTTCCGCTCCACACAGCTCCCCTCCAACTCCCAATGCAAACCCGTCCTCACCTCTAATGCCTACCCCACATCCCCTCGACCAGCTGACCCTGCTACCTCTCCGGAAACCAACTCCCCTAACTCACAATTAAAGAACAATGCCTCCTTGCTCAACTTCCTCCCTGTGACTGAGCTAGAAGTCCTTAAAATAATTGGTAATCTTAAACCGTCCTCCCACACAAAAGACCCCTTACCCTCTAACCTTGTCCCTGCCCTTAAGCACATCATCACCCCATACTGGACCACAATCATCAACACCTCTCTCTCCACTGGCTGTGTCCCCACCTCCCTTCAACTTGGACAAATCTCTCCCATAATCAAAAACCCCAATGCTGACCCCAATGACCTAAACAATCTCCGCCCCATCACTAACCTCCCACTTCTCTCAAAGGTCCTTGAAAAATGTGTCCTACTACAACTAGACAAACACATCGAAAACTTCAGCCTACTTGATCCCTTTCAATTAGGCTTCAGGAAAGGCTGCAGCACCGAAACGGCAATGCTCAATGTCGTCGATGACATCCACCACTCACTTGATAATGGCGAGTCCTGCCTTCTTATCCTCCTTGATCTCTCCGCAGCGTTCGATACAGTCAACCATTCAGCCCTACTCAATGTGCTTAGGACTAAGCCTGGGCATAGTTCGCGAAGTAATGCTTCGCGAAGCTACGCAAAGTGCAGTTCGCACTAGGCAAGCTTCGCGTAGCACTACGCGAACTGCGTAGCGCACTGTTCGCAATGATTGCACAGTGCCGGATGCTTGTCCGCACTGTGCAATCATTGAAAACGGCAACTTGCACAGTGCGAGCTGTCTTTTACTGCCGCTCGAGTAGATTTTTACTCGAGCGGCAGCTTTCTCAACGCGGACTGGTAGTTTCTCATCGCGAGCGGTCGCGAGCATACGCGACCACTCGCAATGAGAAACCTGACCTCCCGCGTTGAGAATCTCGCCGGAGGTTTATTTTCCACGCTCGCGATCGGCAACTTGATGTTGCTGATCGCGAGCGAGAAAAGTCTCGCCGGGATGTCATTTTGCTTGCTCGCGGTCGCCAACTTGACGTTGAGGACCGCGAGCAAGCAAGCAATGACCGCGGCACTACGCTACGCGTGTTTGCACTGTGCTACGTGCAATTCGCGTTGTGCGAAGTAGCGCAAACTTCGCAAACTACGCGAGCGTAGCGTAGCACTTCGCCCAGGGTTACTTAGGACCCGTTTCGGCCTCAATGATACTGCCTACAAATGGTTCGTCTCCTACCTACAACACCGAACTCAGCAAATCAAAATTCAAAACTGTCTCTCTAACCCCACTCCTGTCTCCCTTGGAGTCCCCCAAGGGTCTATTCTCTCTTCCTCCCTCTTTAACCTCTTTATGGAACCCCTCACCCTCATTCTTAAACAAGCAGGCATCAACTACCACCTCTACGCCGATGACACCCAAATCTTTTACAAGATTAAAACTCATGCCGACATCTTACACCTGAACAACACCCTCACCAAAATCCAAACCTGGTTCCACTCCAATCATCTCAAACTTAACCCTAATAAAACTGAAATCATTCTCTTCTCCCCTAAAAACAACCCTCTCCCCGTTCAATCATGGATCTCTGACCTTAACGCACTCAACTGCTCATTCACCTTGTCCAACTCCGTCAAATCTCTTGGTATTTCTATCGACAACACCCTAACCCTTAACGTCCACATCAAAAACTCTGCTAAAGGAGCCCTCCTCACTCTCCGTCACCTCAAGAAAATCAAACCCTTTATACCCACTGATGATTTTAAACTTGTAGTTCAGTCACTTGTTCTTTCACGTATTGATTATGGTAACGCCATCCTCAACGGAATCCCCAAGGTCCACCTTGCTCCAATCAAAGCTGTGCTCAACCTTGCTCCCAGGCTCATTACAGACTGCAAACGCTTCGATCACGTATCCCTGGCTCTCAAATCTCTTAAATGGCTCCCTATTGAAGGCAGATCTGCATATAAAACTGCCTGCATCACTCATAAAGTCCTCCACCAAAACACTCCACAGTACCTCTCCAAGAAACTCCTCATTGCGGGCACCACACGACCCCTGAGAAGCACCAACTCCCTCCTCCTTATACCACCACTGCATAAAAAGAAAGCCACACAATCACGCTCCTTCTCTGGGAATGCCGCTATCATCTGGAATGCCCTCCCAAAAACCTGCGCTGCAACCCCTCCTATTTCAGCTTCAAAAAGACCTCAAAATCCACCTCCTCAATTATTATTGGGGATCCTAACCTGTGACCTGCACTCGATCTCCAATCTCACCATGTTATATTAGTCCAGTAATATTTGTCCATTTCATGAACATCATCGGCCTAATTACTTGATATGTATAGCTCCTGCCCATGTTTATCTATTTGATTCATTTATCTAACTGTTTGTTTTGTTTATCTACTTGATTTGTATATTTCACATGTTGTTGTCATTATCTTTTATCTACTTATACGCCATGTTTGGCCCAATTATCATTGGGGTCCTAACCTGTGACCTGCAACTGATCCCCAATCACCATGTTACATTTTGTTCAGTATTATCTGTCCATCCCCCGAACATCATATACCTAGTTACTTGAAGTGTATAGCTCTTGCACCTGTATATTTATTTTGTTTTTGTATATTTCACACGTTGTTTCTTTATCTTTTTATCTATTTGTATGCCATGTTTGCGTTATATTATCTTATCATGTAAAGCGCTCGGATACCTCTGGGTCTAGCCAGCGCTATATAAAACTTTCAAAATAAAAAAAATAAAAAATAAAAATTCTCTAGGACAGGAATAAATGATAGTGGAGCCTTTTTTATTATATGAGGTAGAGTGAGATAAAGGGAGGAACTGGATTTGATAGAATAAAAAAAAGAGTAGGACAGTCCCCCATTAGAATAGGCTTGAAAGTGGCCATGCAAAGCCCTCTGGTAATACGTGACTAAAAGCAATCATGGGCTTTGATGTCCTGGACCTCAGTGGGATAGGTGGAGTACATTTCCAAGATTTTATACTGGAAACATATGGCAAGCTCATTGCATCGGAGGGTGGTAGGGGGAATGGAAGGAGTTTTTGTAATAGGATTGAGCATAGATGTCACTACAGTAAACATTTCTTTGGATGATTTGGGAGTGCTATTAATTCTCATCACAAAGTAATCAGATCGAGCTCTCCTGGTAGGTTTTAAAAAGGCTTTAATTGCATTATGGTATTGTAATTTTAAGATAGGGTCATACTTTTTCCGCAAGGCCTGTTCTAATGATTTATACCCTGTTTTGAGGGCAAGAAGTTGGCTGTTAACCCATGGGAATGAATGTTTCCATTGAGTGCAAAGTGGTCATAGGGATCAATGTGTCAAGAGAGGAGGAAATCCATGATATGACCACCCTGTGTACTTTCTCTATAGGTGTGTTTAGGTGGGCTTTGCTTATACTCAGAGAATCACAGGAGTCAATGGGTGTGGATTTTCACCATTGTTGTGCAGCAGACTATGAAAGGGCTCATGGCTGAATGGGATATAGATAGGAATAGCATAATGATCATTACAGACCAACAGGATCTGTAAGTCTCCCACCAGATTCGTAATGTTAGTCAAAATTTGCACAATGGGTGGGGGCCTTCACACATACAAACAGGCTGGATACCTTCAAGTTCTTTGACAAGTTTTTATGCAGAGGCCCAAGCTTCATTATCAAAATAAAGATTGAAATTGTTTAGGATGTTTAAATTGGCATACATGGGAGCAAATGGTGCCAGTGGTTCAGCAATGGCTGTAGACAAGTCAATCTCAATTCAAGAAGGGCAGTAGATTAAGGCATCAGAGAAAGAAAATTTCTTAGAGTGAAAGTAAAGATCATGCTCTCACATGGGGGTAACTCAGCTGAGCCACAAGAAAACTCCAAATTAAAAATAATGGAAATTCCACCACCTCTTTTATCCTCATGTTCTTCCCTGAAAATGCAGTAGCCTTCTGGTATGGTCTCTGCTACATCTGGCATAGAGCAGTTCCAGTTAGAAATAGCACATCCAGCTTGCAGTCTAGAATGAAGTCGTGTATATCTAATTTATGATGTACAAAAGATCAGTTCATACATAAAAAAAATCAAAATTATCCTTACCAGGAAAAGCAGGCAGCTTCACTATTGCAGTGCCTTGATTGAACATGAATTTACAATATTTACACATGTAGATAGTAGCATTTTGGGCACAAAGATAGTATAAAAGCCGTATGTCAAAAGGAAAGGCCACTAGACAGCAAATCCTGACCAGAGTAGGGGATGCAAGTACAATTAAACTGAACTGGAACCTGGTGATGTTCGGGTCAGGACAGGCACAGATGGGCCTGCCTTTGGTGTGCCTTCGACCACTCAGCCCTCCTTTTGTAGGGGGTGACCTTCCACAGGTATCTAGAGCACACACTACCAAATTTGAGTCTCTAGGTGGCAACGGAGTGGATAAAAATGACCACTCAGAGAAAACACCCCCTCTACAGTCTCGCGAACCGGGAGTCTACAATGCTTTACTGGTAAGAATCCCAACTAGCAGCTCTCAATAGATCAAAATGGCAAAATGAATAGACCCCCTTTGAATATTTTTTTTTTTAAGTGCAGTTCAGGTGCATAATTTAAGAAGTCCTCAGTTTTCTGATCTCTATAGTCTTGCTTCCTCGAATTCGCTTTGCTTCCTTGAATTCTTCATGCAGTTGTTCAGCCAACTGGGCACTGTGCATATCTTCCGGTGGTCAGAATCAGCTGTCCTGTTATATTCCATATAGGTACCCTACATAGGCGCAGGTAACATTGCAACCTTTCACCTACATCCGTCCCTACATTACATACATAACGGTTCTTAGGCACTGACCTTTTACCTAGATATGACACTGCATCCAGAACGCGGGTTTTTTCCTGGTTCGATTCTCATACATTATGCATGAGGCTTCTTGGAAGCACAGCAGGACTAACAGTAGGATTACCATCTCCTGTATAATATCTCTGTATAGAGTTCAGGCCCGACGTCATCCTTTAGGCCGACACAGTAACACAGCAAGGTAGGACCCCTGGGGAGACCTATGGGTATATATACACATCTTGCTTAGGAAGAAAGAGGAGACCGTGACTTCCCGGCTGACACACTGACCAGAGACTCTGAGGTTCCTGCATGCAGACGCTCCAGCTAGCAGTGGTCTAACATCCCTCGCGGGGTGTCCAACTTGAGACCAGGACGGGGTCCCACATTCTCTAACTCTCAGGTAATGGGGTGGACTAGTTCCTAGAGGGATTCTTGGCATAACACCTACATAGGTGCTAGGTACATTTAGGTACATCTAGTTAGGGAGACATCGTAGGAGTACGCACTTTTTATCATGTGTTTTATGTACTTGTATATATTCATGATTTCTGCAAGATGGTAGAACTATACCATCCCTTTACTTTCATAGTATTGCTAATCATATATCTCTGCTACTGTCTAATGGTTGTTGCAGCTCATCTATTATACACTGGAATAACAACTGTTCAATATACTTATTGAAACGCCCAGCCTGTTTATTCTGTGTAACTCTCTGAGACAAACTAAGTGAGCACAAGTGACTGAGCGAAAGATAGTATATTGTTTCCACGATTCTGAGGGAGCAGGGTTGTCATGCTCTGAGGTTGCCAGAAACTATTCTCTCCCCGATAAGAGGAGACTATAGTGGCACTGTGAGCTAGCTGATACAGACAGGCTAACGTATCCGGTGGGGGTGCACGGAATCGGTCCGCCACCAAACCCACAGTTTATGTTATCCAAACGCGCAGATCCTGTATAGGTAATATAGGAACTACACGACAGTCCAACCTCTTAATTGCCCAGATCCAAGGCTCTTACTGGGCAAAGAGGAAAGGGTTCATGGATTGTTGACGGTTGTATGTAAGGAGATAGCATTCAAAAATATTGTCGGACATAAATATTGTATCCTAAATATCCTTTTAGAAATATTATCTCCTTGGGAGAAGTTTTTCTATTATTAATTATACAGGGGTAATATTTTTGATAATATGTTTAGGAGAGTATATGTATGTCAAGATATACTGGTGTCATAATATGCAAACTTGTCAAAATACCCAAGAGCGACCCGCCCCACAAAAATGTCGACTCCCAGGAATGCCTCTGTTCGGGACTTATGTGAAGGGTCTCCTCAATGCTCAGATAATGAACAAGCTACTGACTGAAAGGAAAAAGTGTTTATCTTTATTTGGTTGTCTTAGACAACCAAAGTTCTTATTTTTTTTTAAATCTATCTTATCCAAAACGAGGGGCAGGAAATCCGATTTCTTAGAAATCGTTCATGTGTTGTTGGGTAATAACAATGCAACTGCTATTACTAAAGGAGGGTATTGGCAAAACATGGTTGCGTTATTGCAAACTGTAAAACGAGGCATATCACAGAAACATCCGTGCAGAAACTGCTGTTAATGCATTAATTGCCACTTATTAACATATAATTCATGTTTTTTCCTTGAATAAGCTCCTCCAGATTTAAATGTTTGATATGGGTGATTTGTCCTCAGTATATATCATAGGGAATTATCCGTGACTCGCAATACTGATTTGTGCACAAAGTCCTGTTTCTGCCTAAATCAACATTAAATGTCCATTAAAAATGCAGGCCTTTGGGTCCAATGTCCTTGGGGTTATGCAGTAAGTTCACAATAGCGTAACCTAATCATGGTGCTTAGCTTATCTAAGGTGATGGGGCCATAGCAGACCTCTTTGATACTAGGTGATAATCAGCAATTTAATAAAGCAGAAACCTACAGTAACCAAACAAAGTAGAAGTGGCCCCTCCACCCCTAATTCAATTCAGTGCTTTATGGGTTAAGGAACTCCTAAGAGGGCCACTATCTTGTGTACCCATGACCAGTATACATTTTGTACCCTAATCTACCCAGCTTTGAGCCTATTCAATCAGAGAACTTTACCTGCCTGATCAACTAGGTTAAGGGCCTTGTTATGACTACGGTGGTCCGTCAGACCGCTGTAGCCACGGTGGCGGAGCGGGCACCACCCCACCGGTGGTCCGACCGCCCTATTACACACCACCCCACCGGCGGTCCGACCGCCCCATTACAACTTGGGCGGCTGGACTGCATAGGCACCGCCACAACATCCAGGGATCAGAGATCCCTGGCAGTGTTGCGGCGGTCCAGATGCCGTAATATGCTTAGCAGGGCCGCTGAGAACCCGCCAAGCATATTGCAAGTTTCCTCACCACCACACTTTTCATGGCGGTGTGACCACCATGGAAAGTGTGGAAGTGAGGAAACAGGCCCCCTTGCGCCTCTGTGCAATGGGGTGCAGGGCACATGGTGTGCCCCCTGTCTGCATGCACCCCCAGTTCCTGCAGGGCATGGACTTAACATTCCATGCCCTGCAGGAACTGCTTTTGACTCTCCCATTTTCAAAGGCACCGCCGGGGGACCGCCAAACAACTGCCCACCAGAGAGTTTAAAAATTGTACTCTGGTGGGCAGTTTTTTATGGATTTGGCAGTCTTGAAGTGTGGCGGCGGCCCGCTCTGAGACCGCCAATGTCATAATAAGGCTCATAGTCTGCCTCTCCCGTGGGCCCTGCCCCCTCTCATATCTTCAATAGGGTGGAGCCTACATTTCACCCCATCATGATTGATTTACTTAATCTGTCAATCACATCTGCTTGTGTCCCTGATGCTTATAAGCCTGCAATAGTGATCCCACAATGAAAAAAACCTTCACTGGACCCTGGTGCATAGGAAAACTACCACTAAATATCTTTACTTGCATTCCGAGCCAAAGTACTGGAGAGACACAAACCACCATCTCTCCCCTTGTCTGTCACATAAAAATTTACTCCACCCATCTCAATTTGGCTTCCACCCCCACCATAATATTGAGTCAGCATTGGTCGCTGTATCTAAAGAACTGAGATGTAGTTTGGATCATGGAGGTACTGCAGCATTTATCCCACTGGACTTGTGTGCTACATTTGAAGCAGTGGCCAATAGTTCTCTACTCTAGCAACTATTAAAGTGCAATATATACAAGAAGTTATTAAACTGTTTTCATCTTTTCTTAGCTACCGCTAGTTCCAAGTCACAGATAAAACCTTCCTTTCCGCTGCCTTATCCATTCTGTAGAGAGTTTCACCGTGTTCTTCCCTGAGCTAACCCTCTTGGACATATATGTTAGATCACTTGCGGATATTGTAGTCTCCTTCTGGTTGTGGCTGATGATATATACAGATGATACCCAGCTTGTCATTTCTCTCTCCCTCAAGGAGGGGGGAAATGTGGAACAGTTAATGAATTGTCTATTGGCAGTGGTCAATTGGATTGGCCTTAATTATTTAAAACTTAGTGGTGGTAATGATTGTGGGGACTTAGCCCCACCTATGGCACCAGAATGGTGTCGAGCCCTTGTTTATCTCCCAAAGCAATTGGCAAAAACCTAGGAGTTTGGATGGACAATAAGCTCATGATGAAACATCATATAAAGAAACTATCAGCCTGCTATTTTGGTCTTCTCAGTATTCCTAAAAATGTTTGGGAGATCCACCACTCTACACTCCGAAAAACCACTGTCCCAGCAACTATCACCTCCCACCTGGACTACGGGTATATGTTATATCATCGCATGACCCAGACATGGTCAAGAAAGCTACAAGACCATCCAGACTGGAGCAACACGTCTGTTATTGCGGGTTCCCAGACATGCTTCAGTCTCCTCCCATCTGCACTCGCTTACTGTTTACAAAGGAATCAAGTTTAAGGCCCTATTTCTGGTCATTCGTGCTTTCTCAAACATTGGGCATAATTCCATTAGAAAATAGATTCAACCATACAACCTATCCATGGTTCTTCGATCAGCCAATCTGATGCTTGCTTGTGTCCTGAGAGTGAGCAGAGCCCAAGCAGGCGGGCGTTTATTTTAGGTTTTAGCTGCCCAACTCTGAAATTCGCTCCCACTCCAAGTTACGCATGAGCCCTAGCTAGGCCATTTTTAGCAAGCTGCTTAAAACCTACCTCTTGAGTAGAGCATGATGTGTTATCAGATTACTGGCTAAATTAGCACTAGGAAGCGCTGGTGGGGCAGCCCTGCGCTCTATAAGTGTTATAATAAACATATAACAGCCATAAACACAAGAGACACCATATTATGGATATCCACTGTAAGAAATCATGGTTATTAGATGAGGGGGGTGGAAGCCCCACTGAGACAATAACCACGATCCTGGTCAAGATGAACCATAAAAGTCACTAAATTAACCTGTGCTTAATCTTCTGGTAACTTGGCACAAAATAGTCAGATTTAAATTAGAAGCAAGTGTTAAGTATTTCTGCAGCACACAAACAGTAATATAGTGAAAATACAACAGAAGAAATATCCCAAACCAATTTAGAAATATAAAGTATATTTTAATGAATAAAATGATACCAGAATGACAAAACTCCAATCAGGAGAACCGGAAATATTACATTTCTAAAGTTTTAGATGGGAACAGTGCCTAAAAGCACAAAACCCCACTTGTGGTCATCTGGTTGCCCTTGACTGGAGAGAAGTTTCAAGTTCACGATGCATGAGCTGCAAGGAGCAGAAAGAGCATTGTGGTGGTTATCACTATGGCGGGAAAAGCTGGTCGATCATCACAGAAGGTCGTTGCTGGATCTTCGCACTGGCTGTTACCTCGGGTTGTTGTTGTTGCTGTAGCGCGAAGTACACATCTTGCATTGCTGGTCGTCGCTGGTGGTAGCTGTAGCACTAACAGTTGGGTTCAGTGGAGCTTTGTGTTGGACGTCATTGCAGGCGGAAAATTTTGGGGCGAACGGTTGTTCATGGTCGCAAAAAGTCTAAACTTCAGGATTTCTCCATTTCTTGTAGAGAAGTGCTCTCTGATGCCTAGGGTTCACGATATGGGGAGGAACCTCTTGGGGATCAGGGACTCATACTGGCAGAGGCCAGCATGCCTCAAGAAGGTCCAGGTCTAGGTGCAGGTACAGTTTCAGCAGGTCAACTGGGTAGTTGCATTGGGGCCTCTGGAGCTTGTTATGTCCCTGTAGCTCTGAGGAGGAGATCAGCCAACTGACCCTTGGAGTCACAGAGGTTTGCTAGGGATGAAGGGAGCAGATCCAGTCTTTCTTCTCAGAGAGTGTAGAGCACGCCTCAAGCTGCAGGGCAGTCCTTTGGAGAACAAGGTAGGCCTCAAGCAGCAGGGTAGTCCTCTGAGGAACAAGGCAAGTCCCAAGCAGCAGGACAGTCCTCTGGTAGCTGCAGGACAGACCTCTGAGGAAGAAGGCAGGCCACAAACAGCAGGGCAGTCCTCTGGGGAACAAGGCAGTCCTTCTGTAATGCCTGCAGGTGCAGGAGTGTACGGCAGAGTGGTTTAGGAGGTCCAATACTTATTTCTGGGGCCAGCCTTTAGAGTGGGGGTGTTACCTAAACCACCCCCACATCCAGTTCTGGAAAAGTCTTCCATTCCCCTGTGGAAGTTCCAAGAAATCTGGGGTGACAAAAAGCTGGTGTAATTTCTTTTGTGTGTGCTAGAGACAAGCCCTTTCAAATGCAATTGGGAAGGGAACAGCTCCACCCAAACCATCCTGGCAGGATGGCCCATCCTGCCGACACCCAGTCCCCTTTGTCTCACTGTCTGCAATATACACACACCCCAACAGCAGAGACATTCACAGTTAAGTGTCCCAGGAACCTGGCAGAAGGCACAAATGGTTAGCACAAATAAATACCAACTTTCGAAAAGTGTCAATTTTAGGATCATAATTTAAAATCAGACATTACCAATAAAGAGCATTTTAAATTACAATTAATTTGAGTATGAACACCATAGTTCCATCTGCTCCCAATCAAAAGTTATCACTTATAAAATGTAATAATGTAATTCCATATTAGTCAACGGGAGAGATAGGCCTTACAGTAGTCAATAACTACTTTATGTATTGTTCACTACCAGGACATGTAAAACTTGAAAACGTATGTCCTTCTTTTTAAATGCAATGCACCCTGCCCTATGGGCCTTTAGGGCCTACCTTAGGGGTAACATTTGTATTAATAGGAAGGTTTTGGCTTGGCAAAAAATTATGCAAAAAAGAAGACTTTGATAGAAATGCAGACATTTGAGGTGAGCACACTTATAGTGTCGCTGGTGTTGAGAGTGCTCTATACTGGAGCTGCTTTCCAGAGTCAGAGTTCTCTGCTTCTTTTTTTGCATAATTTATGCGTCACTCTGTGCCTGAAAGTGAATTGTTTTGACTTATACTGGGTGCTCCCTTGTGTCTGGACAAAGCTGTACCTCTCTGAAGAGCTCTAATGAGAGCGAAACACGTGTCAGGGGTTGCTTTTATTCATTTCAGGTTAGCTTGGATGGTATTTACCAATCCAAAGCTGTAATACTGTGCCTGGAGTATAGATATATAAATGCAAAAGAAACAATTGATGGACGGAATGCTGGACAATGCAAACATTCACCCCCAGTCACAAGGATCTGGGTTAAATCCATCATTCTTTTGCTCACCACACCACCCCAGTTTGGACCCAGCCATATGCAAATCAGTCTTGACCCTGTTCCTTGTGGGAACAGTCCAGCCCGAACTGCCAAGCCAGGTCCTCCCTGGACCGGAAACAAGCATCCTGGGACTGGTTTCAGGGCATCACCCTTCATCAGCCAGGCTAGCTTGAATCCAGTGGTGTAGTGAGCACGGGACCCACATCTGGGCATACCCTGCCCACTTAGGGCGACAAATGCAAAAGAAACAATTGATGGACGAAATGCTGGACAATGCAAACATTCACCCCCAGTCTCAAGGATCTGGGTTAAATCCATCATTCTTTTGCTCACCACACCACCCCAGTTTGGACCCAGCCATATGCAAATCAGTCTTGACCCTGTTCCTTGTGGTAACAGTCCAGCCCGAACTGCCAAGCCAGGTCCTCCCTGGACCAGAAACAAGCATCCTGGGACCGGTTTCAGGGCATCACCCTTCATCAGCCAGGCTTGCTTGAATCCAGTGGTGTAGTGAGCACGGGACCCACGTCTGGGCATACCCTTCCCACTTAGGGCGACAAATGCAAAAGAAACAATTGATGGATGGAATGCTGGACAATGCAAACATTCACCGCCAGTCACAAGGATCTGGGTTAAATCCATCATTCTTTTGCTCACCACACCACCCCAGTTTGGACCCATCCATATGCAAATCAGTCTTGACCCTGTTCCTTGTGGGAACAGTCCAGCCCGAACTGCAAAGCCAGGTCCTCCCTGGACCGGAAACAAGCATCCTGGGACCGGTTTCAGGGCATCACCCTTCATCAGCCAGGCTAGCTTGAATCCAGTGGTGTAGTGAGCACGGGACCCACGTCTGGGCATACCCTTCCCACTTAGGGCGACAAATGCAAAAGAAACAATTGATGGACGGAATGCTGGACAATGCAAACATTCACCCCCAGTCACAAGGATCTGGGTTAAATCCATCATTCTTTTGCTCACCACACCACCCCAGTTTGGACGATGGATTAGGCCCAGATCTCTGTACTGGGGTGAATGTATGACATTGTTCTGCATTCTGTCCATCAATTGTTCTTTTTGCATTTGTCACTCCGAGTGGGACGGGTATGCCCAGACGTGGGTCCCGTGCTCTCCATGCCACTGGAGTCAAGCTATCCTGGCTGATGAGGGCTGAAAGCCCGAAACCAGTCCTAGGATGCTTGTTTCCAGTCCAGGGAGGACCTGGCCTGGCAGTTCGGGCTGGACTGTTCCCATTGGGCGCAGGGTCAAGACTGATTTGCATACGGCTGGGTCCAAACTGGAATGGCAGGGTGAGCAAAAAAACAATGGATTAGGCCCAGATCTCTGTACTGGGGTGAATGTATGACATTGTTCTGCTTTCTGTCCATCAATTGTTCTTTTTGCATTTGTCAACCCGAGTGGGACGGGTATGCCCAGACGTGGGTCCCATGCTCTCCATGCCACTGGAGTCAAGCTATCATGGCTGATGAGGGCTGAAAGCCCGAAACCGGTCCTAGGATGCTTGTTTCCAGTCCAGGGAGGACCTGGTCTGGCAGTTCGGGCTGAACTGTTCCCATTGGGCGCAGGGTCAAGACTGATTTGTATATGGCTGGGTCCAAACTGGAATGGCATGGTGAGCAAAAAAACGATGGATTAGGCCCAGATCTCTGTACTGGGGTGAAGGTATGACATTGTTCTGCATTCTGTCCATCAATTGTTCTTTTTGTATAGATATATATATATATATATTCTTCTTTCCCGTTTTCTGTAACTTCCCTTCTCCTGGGAAAAAGACGGAGTCGAACCACATTAGTGTGCTGCAATTGTTTTATTGATGCTCAATCACCACAACCGCCTGACGCGTTTCGGCCTGACACGGCCTTGATCACATGACGTGCTTTGTGAGCCACCTCCTATTTGTAAAGTGCAAAAAGTGCTGTATACGTGCTACGTTGGGTATAGACAAACAAAATACTACACATTGCTTTACAACTGATGTTCCATCTCATACCTGTGCAAAAACCGCCATAAGTATCAGGGGAATTAAAATACTGTAAATATGGTAAAAATGCCTTAAGAATAAATTCATGTAAAATACATAAAATTCTGTTAAAAGAGCATTTAAAAACAGTATTAAAAAGCATATGATGTCTTTTCATAAAAAACTTTTTTCCCCATCTACATGGCCACATACTGCAAATAAAACAATATATGTAAAATACAATAATTTATACAGTACAATGGTCTACTGGTTGTCTTTTATGAAATACTCATGTCTGTTCCCATGGTAAGTCTAGGTTATGTTTTAACTTTTGTAAAGCAGCAAAATTGTATATATATATACATATATATGCTATTCAACTCTATACCGATCTAAAGTGCTAAGTGAAAATGTAAATAAAAATATGTGCTACCACGGAACAAACCTTGTTCCTTAAAACGTATCTTAAAACACCATAATCATACAAACATCTATAAGTTCTCTAAAAGACTTTCAAAAAACTTTTATAGCATAAATGCTATGTAGCAGCAAACTGAAGATGATAAAATCAATCAGGACAGTTAAGGAGAAATACCTAATATACTATGCATATATGTCTACAATGCACACACAGTATCTAGGAGATGTTGTTCTGTATTGTTACTAAAGCCACGTAAAAAAATCCTCGCTTGAGTTATGGTCATTGGGGGTCTTGGTGTCTAGTTCTATGATGTATTGTGTCTCTAGACGTCTCAATTTCGCCTCCCTATTGCCCCCTCTCCTAGATATTGGAATGGAATCAATCAAAAAGTAGGAAAAATGTCTTAAATCGCTGCTGTGTTTTTCCTTGAAATGGCGTGCAATGGGATAAGTGGCGTCACAGTTAGTAATTGCTCTCATGTGCTGCAGTATACGTTTGTGGGCTTGTAACTTAGTACTGCCCACATACTGCAACCCACAAGAGCAATTCAATACGTACACCACAAACTCAGTCCGACAGGTCAGACATTTTGTGATTTTGTTAGTATCCTCAGAAAAAGGGGTAGTGTATGTTGTTCTATTGGTTGCGTATTTACATGCCCTGCAGTTATTGCATTTAACAAAGCCACTGCGGGCCGTTAGCCAATTAGTTGTTTTTGAGATCTCAGGGCTACTGCTAACTATTGAATCCTTCAAGGACTTAGATTTTCTAAATGTTACACTGGGATTTTTTGGTAATAATTTTCCAATCACCGGGTCACTTTTTACTACTGGCCAATTATCATTGATGATCTTTCTTAATGATTTTTGTTGTCTGCTGTATGTAAGTATGAGTCTCGTTTGAGTATCTGCTGCCCTACCTAAACTGGGGTTTTTGGGCATCAACAATGTCTCTCTATCTAGTTTGTTTGCTTTTTGAATGGCTGTGTCTATTGTCTTGACATCATAGCCACATTCCAAAAATCTACCTCTGCTAGATTGTTGTGCTTCAATAAGATCAGTCTCTGTGCTGCATGCTCGACGTATCCTCAACATCTCTCCAAATGGTATACTTTAGATGAGATGTTGAGGATGGTGACTTGTAGCATGTAGTAAACTGTTACCTAAGGTTGGTTTTCTGTAAAGTTTAGTTTCTATTTTCTGATCTTTGATAAAAACCTCCACATCAAGAAAATATACCCGTGTAGCTGTAAAGTGAAGGTTTATATTATTCTGATTGATACTCTGTACGAAATCAAGGGCTGCCTCATCAGTGCCTGACCAAATTATAAATAAATCATCAATATAACGTAGCCATAGCTGCACATGATTGTCTACTATGTCCTTGTGGTCTCTATTTTACACCATTTCCTCCCACCACCCCATGTGGAGACAGGAGTAGCTAGGGGAAAAACATGCCCCCATAGCTACTCCTCTTGTTTGTTGATACACCTGATTTGAAAATAAAAAATAGTTATTATTCAGGCAATATGTAATCATAGCAATCAACATTTTGTTGTGGTGGGCCAGGGGTATTGGTCTGCGATTCAGATAATGTTCTATCGCTCGAATTCCGTCATTGTGATGAATGCTAGTATATAACGATGTTACATCTAGGCATATTAACAAATAGTTTGGGTCCCATTTGAAGCTACTCAAACGCCTCAAAAAGTCACTAGAGTCTTGCACAAAGGATGGTAGCTTTTTCACAATGTCCTGTAGAAAGAAATCTATATATTTTGACGTATTCTCCAATAACCCCCCTCTTGCTGAAATTATCGGTCTTCCAGGTGGGGTTGTTATGTTTTTGTGAAGTTTAGGAATCAAATATAGCACCGGCATTACTGGATATTCGTTTTTTAGATATTTCAGTTCATCCATACTTAATAAGCCAGTACTACGCCATGCATTAAGTTTGGAATAAAAATGATTCCATGCTGTTCGAACTGTTTGCATGTTGCACTTTTTATAACAATTCAAGTCATCCAATTGTGCCATATATATATATATATATATATATATATATATATATATATATATATATATATATATATATCAAGCTCCATGGTTGCCACACACTTGGGAAGCACTCGAGCAGCTGCGTAAGGCTCAACCTTAGCCTTTCATCACTGGTACGGGCGGCACACAGCATGCAGGCAGAAATAAAAGCAGTCAATTCGTCTCGCCTGACGCGTTTCATTTATTACTTCCTCAGAGGCTTGGACAAAATGGCGTGCTGAACACTCCCCCAAACTTATACCTATGACACGCCCATGATGGGCTGCCCAGATGGGACCGTGGATGTTGCATTCTGGGATTAGGAGTGTTCCTGATTAGTCCATAGATGGATGCACATTTCTTTACTGCGTCCCGTTTTCAAGCTCAGTAAGAGCCCCCACAAGCGTGTCTGCCCTCAATCCAGCGCAGTTGCTCCACAATAAGGTAGGTAGATACCGTTCCTCGTGGCCCCCAATGTTCGTGGGGTGGTGCATTCCCGACGGCTGCGTTGCCGCCTAAACATCAAGCTCCATGGTTGCCACACACTTGGGAAGCACTCGAGCAGCTGCGTAAGGCTCAACCTTAGCCTTTCATCACTGGTACGGGCGGCACACAGCATGCAGGCAGAAATAAAAGCAGTCAATTCGTCTCGCCTGACGCGTTTCATTTATTACTTCCTCAGAGGCTTGGACAAAATGGCGTGCTGAACACTCCCCCAAACTTATACCTATGACACGCCCATGATGGGCTGCCCAGATGGGACCGTGGATGTTGCATTCTGGGATTAGGAGTGTTCCTGATTAGTCCATAGATGGATGCACATTTCTTTACTGCGTCCCGTTTTCAAGCTCAGTAAGAGCCCCCACAAGCGTGTCTGCCCTCAATCCAGCGCAGTTGCTCCACAATAAGGTAGGTAGATACCGTTCCTCGTGGCCCCCAATGCTCGTGGGGTGGTGCATTCCCGACGGCTGCGTTGCCGCCTAAACATCAAGCTCCATGGTTGCCACACACTTGGGAAGCACTCGAGCAGCTGCGTAAGGCTCAACCTTAGCCTTTCATCACTGGTACGGGCGGCACACAGCATGCAGGCAGAAATAAAAGCAGTCAATTCGTCTCGCCTGACGCGTTTCATTTATTACTTCCTCAGAGGCTTGGACGAAAATGGCGTGCTGAACACTCCCCCAAACCTATACCTATGACACGCCCATGATGGGCTGCCCAGATGGGACCATGGATGTTGCATTCTGGGATTAGGAGTGTTCCTGATTAGTCCATAGATGGATGCACATTTCTTTACTGCGTCCCGTTTTCAAGCTCAGTAAGAGCCCCCACAAGCGTGTCTGCCCTCAATCCAGCGCAGTTGCTCCACAATAAGGTAGGTAGATACCGTTCCTCGTGGCCCCCAATGTTCGTGGGGTGGTGCATTCCCGACGGCTGCGTTGCCGCCTAAACATCAAGCTCCATGGTTGCCACACACTTGGGAAGCACTCGAGCAGCTGCGTAAGGCTCAACCTTAGCCTTTCATCACTGGTACGGGCGGCACACAGCATGCAGGCAGAAATAAAAGCAGTCAATTCGTCTCGCCTGACGCGTTTCATTTATTACTTCCTCAGAGGCTTGGACGAAAATGGCGTGCTGAACACTCCCCAAACTTATACCTATGACACGCCCATGATGGGCTGCCCAGATGGGACCGTGGATGTTGCATTCTGGGATTAGGAGTGTTCCTGATTAGTCCATAGATGGATGCACATTTCTTTACTGCGTCCCGTTTTCAAGCTCAGGCGAGACGAATTGACTGCTTTTATTTCTGCTCCGGGGGGGCGCTTGCCCCCGCGTTTAATTATCAAAGCCCCGGAGAGGTGGCTCCTGCCACCCACACATTTTTTTTTATAAATAAGCCCCGGGGAGGTGGCGGTTCCCGGGGCTGCGGGGGGGCTGCGTGCCCCCCCACACATTATGGATGAAGCCCCGGGAAGGTGGCAGTCCCCGGGCCTGCGGGGGCCCCCGCGGGCCCCCGCCACATAATTGGGCATTGCTCCCGGGACTTGGCCCACCCGGATGCTTAAGGAAAACAAAGCACGGGAGGCCGCGCTTTATTTTTTTAAACATTTTTTGTCCGGATTCGCGCACCCAGCTTGAATTCGGCCGATTTTTCTTTTTAAAAAAATGCTTTTTTTGGCCCTGAGCAGGCCTAGGGGATCAGGGTGTTTCTACCCTGCCCCCTTTTCTGGTTTTTCATCTTTTTTTCTACTGATTTCTTGTGACTCGGTTACCGAGTCACAAGATGGCTGCCAACACTTCCTGGTTTGGAGTGTTGGCAGCCAATCAGAATGAAGCTCGTGCTCTGGAGGATTCGTGACTCCTCGGTGCTCAGATATTGATATTTTTATTTTTTGAATTTCTCAGGAACTACTGAACGGATTTACACCATTAAAAAAAAAAGGTCGCTTTCTGAACCAAGAGCTACCTTTTTGCCAAATTTGGTGTAATTGTGTTCAGCAGTTTGGGCTGTAGCCTGTTCCAAAATTCCTATGGAAATAAACATGGGGAAAACGCGTTTTGGTACCCCCCTTTTTTCTCGGCCGCCGCTTGACGAATCACCCCCAAACTTTCAATACAGGAGCTGACCAGAGCTGGTCATTAGTTGTGAAAATTTCACGAAGATTTGTCAAACAGCGCCAAAGATATTGGCAAAAGAAAAAACACTTTTTGAATAGAAACAAGGTCCGCCAGTAGGTAATATCTATATATATATATTATTTTTTTTAGAAAAATAGGAATAAAGTGCTCCACAAAAAAGTTTCTAAAAATGGCATTTATGAAAGGATTGTGGTACTAAATTGGCCATCTTCCCAGATTTCAGTAACATGCAGAGTAGACTCAAAAAAACTTTTTTCCCCAGAGTTTGGCATTTTTCAAAGAGGTAGCCCATTTTTCCTATATTTTGTTCCTTCAACCTACTTCCAGTGTGTGTTGGAAACCAGTGTGAAGCCCATGGGTGATCCAGTAAAGATTTTTGAAAAGTAAACACAATTCTGAATTCAGCAAGGGGTCAGATGTGGAGATCCCTCAAGGTTTTCCCAAAGAAACAAACTTTTGAAATAAAGAAATATTGAAAATGAGTAGGAAAAATGGTCATTAGTAATGATGTTTTTGTAGTGCTAGAGGCACTCCTATGGTTTGACACCACGTAATGACCTTTGACTATCATCATTTTAATTGACTTTTTCTGTTTTACTTTACCCTAGCCTGAATGTACGTCCTGCATATGCCTTTTTCCTTGAAGATTTAGTCTTGCAGTCTTGAAGTGGGAGCTGTCACAGAATAGAACAGCTTGCCAGGAGCAGAACGTGTGAGATGTGCATTTGAAAGCATGAGAGAGAGAGAGAGGTGTGGAATGTGCTTCTTGGTCTCGAAGTGCAGTGTTATGGGCAGTGGTGCACAAATGTGCATTGTGTTGTACATTGGGAAGTATTATGAAGTTCTTACTATTGGCTTTGACATGGCCTCATGTCATCCTGAATTCTGACTCTGTCTTGCTTGAGCTTTTTTTTTGCGCACACACGCAGGCAGGCCCATAGATAGCTCAAGTTGTTTGGGTTAATCCCGTTCAAGGTTGCTTTGTTTTTGGAGAGGAGAATGTTGAATGTACCGTAGGCTTTCGTAAGCTTAGTTAAGATAAAGGCTGGAACATGTGAGAATGCAGAGGGAATGTGGGAACTCCTTTTGCCTTTGGAATGCTTGCATGGAAGGTAGCCAATTCCAGTAAGTTTCCTTGGCATGGAAGGAAAGACTCTTGAACCTTTTAGTGTGTTTTGAGACTATAAAGCTGAGCATTGTTGACTTAGAAACCGGGAATGTTTGAGCCTGAATAGTGGACGCATCGTCAGTGCAGGCATCGGGCTGCTGAGTCTCCTAACTTCGGCTGTGAGTCCCCCTGTCTGGAGTGGGTCAGGATGAAGATTGCACCAGGTGAAGTGTTTGATTTCGGATTGCTGCCATTGTGATGCGTGGCCAGTGGCTATAATCATATGAGGTGTTTTCTTTGTGATGTGTGAGTGAGTCAGAGTGCACATCCAAAGTAATCATTTGATATATTTAGTGTATTTATCTTTCTGATTTCTTGCAGGGTGTCCAATATAGCTTGCTTGTATTCTTGTGTTTTATTTCATATTATAATCCATGCATTCAACTGTGGCATTTGCCAAATGTGCTATTATTGCTTTTTATATATATATATATATATATATAAGCCATCTAAGCAGATCGGTTCGCAGGAGGAAGCCAAGGTTTCCCATGGACTGGTAGAATTGCTACTCGACCTGCTTAGAGGGAGGTGCAAAAACAAACAATGCCATAGAAGGATGGCACAACCCCCTCAATAAATCAATTGGCATATGTCAACCAAACCTGTATCATTTCTTGGAAATTTTGAAAATGAAACAAAGTTTCCAAGAAATGAAAATAACTATCATGTTCTGGTAATCTGAATTACCGAGTATCTAATAAAAGCAAAGAAATGTGTGACAGAGTATTGGCAAAAATTCAACAGTTCCCACTGATGAGGGCTTCAACTAACTAGAAAATATTGCTTACATCCTACATTATTAACATAAACATCGACCCTGTGAAATTACTCACCTGTTTTTCAACCCTGCTTAAAGTTTAATTAACATTTTTAAACATGTTTTGTAAATTTGAAAGTAAATAACACTCCGAGGCCTACCTGTTGATGTCGTCTTTCTTTGAGTCATGATGATTTTTCAAACAACCTGTCACCAAGACTCTAAAGCAATCCATTGATTCAACCGAAACAATCCAAAATGGCAAACAACAATCCACTAAAGGCCTTAGAAGAAATGTGAAAATGTTCAACAATCCCAAAAATATTTCATTAGGAAGAAAAATAAAATGCAAGTGTGCAAAGGAGACTTGTTCCAAAACAATGTTCTCCAAACCATCCATCAACCCGATTCTTCACCTCGTAGGCTATCCAAATGAGTCCACCAGCCTAAAAAGTTTCAAAGTTAGCTAAATGATCCAATAGTCCCAAACAATTCTCCAGCCAAAAAAATCTGCTCCAAACCATCCAGGAATTCCAGTCTTCCCCTCGTAGGCCATCGTTTTCTCTTTGTGAAACTAATTCCCATGTGAACAAAATGCAACGCCATAAAGGAAAAATATTTCTTGTTTCTCAAAATAGGTTTCAAAAAAAGTGTTGTCATTTTTTTAAACTACTTTTTGTAAACCTACATTGAAAAAGAAGAAACCGTCCTGAAGTGTGCATATGAAAGCAATCTGCATGGGGATGTAAATGTGGTTAAAAGAGCAAAAACATACATACTTACTATCTACTCCATTTAATATCCTCCTTCTATCTTCCCTTAGAGTAAATTTAACCACCATAGGATTTAAAAAAATTAAATTACATTTTCTTGCATGACTGCAGCTCTTCCTTGCTACCGATCTTGACTGTGACGCTCCACCGACTAAAGAAACAGACTTAAAACATCTGAAATCAAGAATAAAAGTAAATACAGAAAAAGGACAATTTTCTCATAGAAGTCAATGGGAAAGTGTGGGAAAATACATTTAAAATGTTTGTGAAAAAATTTGTAATGTTTGAAAAAATCATGTTATAGTTTTAAAAATTCATAAACACACTTAAGATCAGAGGGGATCGGAGGAAGCGAGAGGGTACTGATCCCTCTAAAGAACAATTGATCCGGAGGCATTCACCAGGACCCTAATTTGAAAGTCACTCTGCATATGTGAAAAAGAAAGTAAATATACTGGCCACCACAGGAACTGGGCAGTCAGGTGTTCAACGACCCAATTCACTTCAAAGGGGTTTGTTTACTATAGTGCGATATATCAGACCCACTCTCTATGCTCTTTAACCGTCTAGTTGTGCCCAACGTGATTGCCTGGTGCACACAGCGCGGAGACGTCCAGGCGAGAGTAGCCTACTCTCTTGAAATGAATTGGGTCGTTGAACACCTGACCGCCCAGTTCCTGTGGTGGCCAGTATATTTACTTTCTTTTTCACATATGCAGCGTGACTATCAAATTAGAGTCCTGATTAATGCCTCTGGATCTCTATAGGGGACCAATGAATGGCAGAAATATGTTGACCTTGATCTAGGGATATATTGGTTCAATCCCTAGCCCCGATGCTTTTTAACTATGTCCCTGCGACCACCTAATAAAAATTCAGTGGATCCAGAGAGACACTTTTAAATCGCTCACATACTTTTCTAGCACTCTGCCCCTCATTCACCACTATTCATACGCTCATCTTTGAGAAAACACCTCAGCTCCTCCCCTCGGGGAGTCGTAGCCCACACCTCGGTGTGAGGAGGGAACCCACAAGATGAAGCATGTCACCTAACTGTGAGTGAGGGTTCTTGTCCTGAAGGAAATTTCTCCTCCAGTCTCTTCCACAGACATTACAACTACCTCTACCTTCTTTTTCTCTTTTTCACGTATAGCTGGGTGTACTCTGTGTGTTAACAATACTTTTAAAAAATAACATATATAGTATAAGTATTTATTGCAATTGTTTTTAGATTTTTTAATAATAGTATAATATATATTCTATTTTAAAAACATGGTGTGGATATTTCACTGACTCAATTTTATTATTAAAAATCTAAAATTATTTTTAAAAATGTGTGTTAATATTGATTATATCTTTTTTAAAATGCAGTGTATTTTAAAACCTGAAATTGTTTAAATGTATAAAATGTGGTATTTTTAATTGTTTACAATTTAATATTCAGGTATTAAAATGAATTCCCGAGTATTAATACACTTCCCCACCCAAAACCCCATATAACCCTTACATCCCAACCCTAAAAGGCATGTGTTGGATGTTTCTAATTATTTTGTAAGTAATTTTTAGAAGACTGGTTATGTATTTAAATTTTATTTAAATACTAATACGCAGGAATTCAAATTAATACTCAAGTATTAATACACTTCCCCTGCCTATACGCCTAGATCCCTTTCATCTCATCCCTAAATTAATTAGTTACATTTTTAATACATATATACAAATTAAAGATATTAATTTTTATGTTATTATAAAATTACACTGTATATATGAATACCAGAGTATTAATACACTTATCCACCCAATACCACAATATCCTTTGCACCCTGTCATTAAAAGTATGCACCTAATGTCAAAAAACGTATAATAGGAGGCGTGGCTACGCTGCTTAGCAATATGGCCGCTGGTTGGTTTGCTCCGTCGCACCCTTCTCACATCCTGGCCCCCGAGACCAGCATTCGAGAAAGGAAGACTTGCTGATCCCATCGGTGCAAGAACCGTAACTGTGCGACTCCCGTAGACGGAGATCTTGATGACGCCCTTAACGGCCTGGACGGAAGGCGCAGCCGGACAGTAAAGTGATTACTGTAACCGAGTGCGTAACGACGCACGGCGGGGATCACCAGACGTCGGCCCGGACTACGTACCCACATAGCCGAACTTTGCGTTGCTGCAACCCTTAGGAAGGCACAACTACAGGGCCCATCTCGAAGGCTCTGGACGAGCAGGGAACCCGTGATTGGGAGCAGGCCTGAACCCCAGTGGACATTGGCGAGAATCGTCGGGTGGCGCAGCGCCCGCCTCAGCCGCCGGACACTCAAGGTTGGGGCCTCCGACTGCCTCACCGTCATCGGTATACAGCCCGTAATTATCGGCGCATCTCCGCGAGAGAGAGGGAGGCGCCGTGGCAGGATTCTTCAGAACAGCACCGGAGCGGCCTGCGCTAAGAAGGTGAGGAGGTGGCCAGAAGCTGGTGCAAAGGCCTTGACTGCATTAGACACTAATAGAGGCCTGACCGCCTCATACGCTGCTGCAGAGGGTGCCTTCCCCTCCTCCCCCCTCATACCCTGGTGGTGCTGTGGCTCTGCGGTGGCGAACGGTTGCGGTGCCTGCGCGTAAATGCACTGGGGCTCAATCCCTTCACTTGTTACTGATCTGGTTTGAGAGCTGAGTGATCTAGGGGCCAGATACGGACCTGGGGAGTGGGTCCTGTGCGCAGCCGAAGCCATCTTCAGATGATTGAGCGATAATGCCTCGTCCCCACCTCGCAGATTGAGCTGCACTCGTGAAGCGGAGGCCCACAGCTACTGCGCCTCCCAATTGACACGCTGGTGTAGAAAGAGACTTGGGGTTGTCGCACACTATTGCTGAAGTCCAGTACTAGTCCTGACCCGGGGAACACTGCGATGTTGGGGGCAAAGGGTTCCAAGGTTGTCCAACAGAACAAACTAGACCGCTATGCATTCCCCAAAACATCACCCCAGGACCAGCGAATCAGAGACAAAACGGGGAGTGGGACAGAAGTGAATCCCCCCCGAGCCGACGCTCAAGGACGTCATGGAGGCCATATCTGGGGTCCGGTCCTCTCTGGAACAAAGGATGGACACAATTTCCACTGACGTCACGCTCATCAGGGCGGACCTAGCAAAGATCAACGAGAAGGTCAAACAATTGGAGATCACAACAACAAGCTTGGTGGACGACACTTCGCATCTCCAAACCGAGATCCGTGACTTACAACTCTTCCAGAAATTTGCTGAAAATAAGCTGGACGACTACGAAGGCCGCACCCGTCGCAACATACGAATCCTGGGTGTACCGGAACGGGCGGAGGGGCAGACGCCGGATCTCTTTGTGGAGGAACTCATTCTTACCCATCTTCAGCTTAGGGGCCTCTCCAAGTTCTTTGTAATCGAAAGAGCGCACAGGGTCCCTGGGGGATGACCAAAGCCTGGGGCTCCCCTGCGGCCGTTGTTGGCGGGGGTATTGAACTTTCGTGATAGAGACGTGATTCTTCAAAATGCTAGAGTGGCCCCACCGCTCTGGTATGAGAATGCTGATATAACCTTTTTTCCGGACTTTACGCAGGCAGTCCAGAAACAACGGAGATCATTCCTAGCCGTCAAAAAGTCACTACGTGAAAAAGGTGTGAAGTATGCCATGCTGTTCCCGGCGAAACTTCGCGTGGAGGCGGACGGCAGGGCTTGGTTCTTTGATAATCCCGAAAATGTGGCGGAATGGCTGAATGGCTTGCGAGGAGCGAAGGAACACAACTCCTGTTGAAAAACCGCAAGCCCGCCCGGGAAACGTCAGAACTCAGGACCGAGGCGCATGGAGGTCCGCCAATTCACTGAACTTTCCCCGTGTAGGCTGGGGACGCAGGTACCATGCAGCAGCGACAGCAACTAATTTAAGGGGACTAAACGTGTTTGATGGGACATGACTCTTGGGGCGTGCCCATCTCGGTGAACTGTGGGAAGTTGATTGACTTTGGGGAGAGTTGGGAAGACGTAACATCCATCTCACCCCCCACTTTTCTTCAATCAGTTCTTCAGTTGGGCGACAGGCACTCTGCATTGTTGAGTTCATGGGCGGTTTAATGCCCAGAGTGCAGGGGAGCACGGAGGGGGTTGTTGGGATTGGGGTATTGTTAGATGTTCTGTTCTTAATGAATCGGCACGCAGAGATTGTGTTCTATGGGAGGAACAAGTGACACTCACATATTACCATGAACATGCGTGGGGACTGCAACATTAAACTACTGAGCTCGAATGTCAACGGGCTTGGGGACAAGGTTACAACATATTAGGAGACATGCCCCGGACGTAGTCTTTCTTCAGGAGACACACTTGGTGGGGGGGGGTGGGAAATTCCTGCAAGGCACTCAACAGGTGGGGTTACAAACTGGTGGCCCACGCGGGCTTCACCACTGGCTCACGGGGAGTAGGAATACTGCTGCGGAACTCCTTCCCATTTACGGTCCAATCTACATGGTCGGATGACCTTGGGAGATATATTGGTATCACAGGGCAGTGAGAGGGATGTACGCTCACTTGCATGAACATCTATGTACCACCAGGCCTTCAGAATCGCACGTTCAAAGATTTGGGAGCTGTACTGCTCACACTTTCGGAGGGCCTACTGCTGATGGGAGGGCACTTCAACTCTGTGGTTTCAGGCACACTAGACCGATACCCCCCGCGAGACACTGGGACATCAGCCAGATGGCTGCCAGACTTCCTGGAGGCCCTCGGTTTAGCGGACGCGTGGAGAGCATACCATCCAGATAGTGTCCAACATACGTTTTACTCCGGGGAACATAATAGCCTTTCCCGCATAGACTACGTCATTGTCCCTGCATCCCAAATAGCGCATATCCGCGACATCAGACACTTGGCGAGGGGCATCTCCGACCACTCCCCACTCTGGGCTCACCTGGTGATAGGTCGGGGAGGGGTGGGTAAGATAGCCTCTATAAATCCATGGTACCTTCGCGACCCAGGGGTACGCAAGGCCCTGTTGCAAGCCGTTGACCAATACTTCCTAGAAAATGAAGGAACGGTCGACTCCCCCCTCACACTGTGGGAGGCATTTAAGTCGGTGATACAAGGGCAGGCACTCTCCCCGATAACCGGAACACGCAAGGAGAAAATGAAAGAACTGGTGGCTGTTGAAAGTGAGGTCCTCAGACTAGAAGGTGAACTGGAGGAGGAGGTGTCACAGGAAAAGCTCGACGCGCTGCAACTTAAAATGGATGAATACAAAGCGATAGCCACTGACAGGGCCAGATCCATGGGGAGGGAGACGGCGGGCAGAGTATACGACCTTGGGGACAAAGCAGGTAAGCTCATAGCATGGCTAGACAGGAAAGAACTGGCATCCAGGTTGGTGCCAGATTGATAGATAAAGACGGTCAATCCATCAAAGATCCTCAAGCTATTGCCAATCTGTTCGCAGCCCACTATAGTGACATCTATCGCACTCATACATCTCAAACGGTAGAAGATTCCCAGTCCCTTCTCAGGGACATAACACTCCCTACCCTATCAGTTGAAGACCAAGAACTGCTGGACAGCGACCTCACTAGTGACGAAATAGCATTAGCGATTAGAAGCCTCCAGTCAGGCAAAGCACTGGGCCCCAACGGCCTACCAATTGAACTCTATAAGCTAGAACCAGACAAACTAGCTCCACACTTGCGATCCATGTTTGCAGAGAGCAAGACAGCGGGGACACTCACCGCCAGATCAGAGGGTGGCCACGCTCATCACCATTCATAAAGAGGGCAAACCTAAAACTGATTGCGCCTCGTATAGACCTATCTCACTCCTAAATGCCGAACCTAAAATTCTCGCTAAGCTCCTGGCCAACCATCTCGTAAAAGTGATCAGCGGATTGCTGCACCCAGACCAGTCGGGCTTTATGCCTCAGTGCAACACCGCGCTGAATCTCCGTAGAGTGCACGGGGTTATGGGACGACTAGACTCGATACAAGAGCCAGCGATTATAGTTTCACTGGACGCATCCATGGCATTCGATACCATCGAATGGCCCTACCTCTTTGCTGTGCTGATGAAAATGGGGTTTGGGACTGAATGTATCCACTGGATCAAACTCCTCTATTCGAAGCCCCTAGCTCAGGTCGTGGTGAATAACAAAAAATCTGACGTGTTAGCGCTGGGTCGGGGGACCCGCCAGGGTTGTCCGCTTTCCCCCCCTCCTCTTTGCCCTTGCCCTGGAGCCCCTGGCGGCATGGGTCCGTAGAAACCCAGTTATACGTGGTTTGCGATGGGCAGAGACATGGGAAGACCGTATTACGCTCTATGCGGATGATATTCTTCTGTTTCTGGCTTCTCCTAAAGCGTCTCTGATCGCAGTGTTCGACATCTTTGCAAGCTTTGGCAGATTCTCTGGTTACTCCATTAACTGGGGTAAATCTCTCATTTATGTCCTTCACGGAGACCCGCCAGTTGTGCCCAGGGGCTGTCCCATCCAAGTTACCATGGAGGGCTTTAAGTACCTGGGGATTTATGTTACGTCGAACCCACAACTCCATTATGACCGCAACCTACTCCCGCCAATGAAAAGATTGAAGCGAGACATAACTGCATGGAAGGCACTTCCTCTCTCACTGTTGGGCAGGGCAGCACTTTTTAAGATGATGTCCCTGCCTTGCTTCCTTTATGTGCTACAAAACTGTCTTGGCTCAGTGCCTGCTCGTTACTTTAGGGAAATTGAGGGCCTGCAAGGGACCTGTTGTGGGGAGGGAAACCACGAATAGCACTAAACAAGCTCACCCTTAACTGGTACGACGGTGGGATTAGCCTCCCAGACCTTAAGAAATACTATTGGGCGGCCCACCTCGCAGCTACTAATCATGGCACATATCGTCGCATGGACGACCCGGGTTACGCCATGGACCGGTGGCTCCTCCCGGGTGGGAACTACAACAGAGCTCTTTATTCTAGACCACAGCGGTTCCCCCTCACCGGACCGACAAAACACTCTGTGCAGGTCTGGCACACAGCATCCAAAAGTCTGGGATGGGAGCGGAAACTGACACTAGCAACGCCCCTCTGGGACTCAGAGAGGTTGGGTGACCTATGGAAGTCGAAAGGTTTTGACAAATGGGACCTCATAGGATCTCGAGTATCGGGGACATGTGGGTAAAGGGCGGCGTAGTGCCATTTGCATCCCTACAAGAGAAATACGAGCTCACTACCCCAGAATACTTCCGTTACCTCCAAATCCGACATGCAATACAGTCCCAACTACCTAAAGGCTCCCCTCCCCCAGAGTCCACACCTCTCGAGGATAGACTGCTTGATGGGTACTTGCCAGAGGAAGCGATCTCCCTCACATATAAAAAAAACTGGTGAACAACACCGCAGATACCCTCCAGGGCACCAGAGTAAAGTGGGAGAGGGATGGCCTCGAACTGGACGATGAGGAATGGCAAGAGGCGCTGGCCTCCCCAAGGGAAGTAGCTATTTCAGCCAGGCTAAGACTTGTACAGCTCAAAATCTTACATACAGTGTACGTCACTGGACCTTGTCTGGTCCGCATGGGGAGGGCGGAAGGGGGGGGACTGCAGGAGAAAGTGTGGTCATGAGGGTACATTCATGCATATCCTCTTGGAATGTGATCTCATTCAGAGGTATTGGCACCAGATACATGCAGTACTTGGCGAAGTGTTGGAATTGGTCATCCGCCCTGAAGCGAAGAGGTGCCTATTGAATGTATGGGAACCCACGGACTTGAACAGAATGGGTAAGATCTGGGTCACACTAGGCCTCATGGTGGCAAAAAGGAACATAGCTCAGTTATGGGGAGCCGCAAACCCGCCCACCATAACAAAATGGAAGAAGCATATGGACTGGTGTATGTTTCGGGAAAAGACAGTGTATGTTGCGAGAGGATGCCCCAAGAAGTGGTCTCAAATATGGTGGGCATGGAATACGTACCAAGGGGAGATCTGTCGTCCTCCACGCAGCACCATCGCTGATGACCGGTCTTCACCATAAATGTTGTACCACATGATATTTCATGGCTCCATTCCTGTGGTCACCAAGATTGTAACTATGCTGAATGAATTCCTCCCATCTGTAAATTACTCACCTAATTCATGTAACTACACCGATTCAAGTTGTTTAATAAAAAGAATTATAAAAAAAAAAACGTATAATATATGTGTATATATATATATATATATATATATTTTTTTTTTTTATAGCCATATAAATATATTTATATGTTAGAAATGGGGGTCTCTAGTTGGCAGAGGTAGGTACTTTTGACCAGGTAGGGTCCCTTGCTTCTAGTCAGGGTAAGGGGGCTACACTCCTACAATAACCCCTGCTCACCCCCTTGGTAGCTTGGCACGAGCAGATAGGCTTATCTCAGAGGCAGTGTGTAAAGCATTTGTGAACACATACAGTAATACAGTGAAAACACTACAAATGGACACCACACCAGTTTAGAAAAATAAGTAATCTTTATCTAGATTTAACACAAGACCAAACGACAAAAATCCACAATACAGTATTCAAAAATATGACTTCCAAATGGTAGAAATAGCTTAGTTCAATGTAGATGGTAAATGCGACACTTTACTCTCAAAGTACCTTGGATGCGTAATGCAACATAAACAAAAGGGTTGCAGATAAACAAAAGGGTCGCAGGGAAGGTGATGCGTCGGTTCCTTGCTTCGGGGGAGGTGATGCGTTGGTTCCTTACTGCAGTGTAGGGGAGGTGATGCGTCGGTTCCTTACCGGAGAGGAGGTGATGCGTCGGTTTCTTACTGTGATCCGGTGCGATGCGACGATCTGGTGGGATGTGACAAAATGGCGTCTTTGATGCGATGCAACAACTTGGATGCGAGGCGTGCACGTCCGACGGCTGTGCGGCGAACTCAATGGTTTCTTTAGCCGTGACATGCCCTGCGACACACTTCTCCGGTGATGCGACGGCGACCTCTGCGGCAGTGGCACGCTTCTCCGGTGATGCGACGCGCTTCTTCACTGATGCGACAGCAAACGGCTGCGGCGGCGACACACTTCTTCGGCGATGCGACGGCAACAGCTGCGGCGGCGACACGATTCTTCCTCGTTGCGTCGCGCTTCCCGCTCCCAGCGACACGCAGTCTCTAGAGGGCCCAAAACAACAGCAGGCACCTCTCTGCAGGTAGAATTCCCAGCAAGGAAATTCAGGGGGAGCTGGGGGTGAAGTCTTTGTATCCCTGAGACTTCAGAACAGGAGGCAAGCTCAGCTTCAAGCCCTTGGAGATCTTCCTCAAGATGATTAAAGTACACACAAAGTTCCTTTTCTCCTTTCCTTGGCAATAAGTAACCACTGCAGGCCAACCCCAAACAGCAAACAGCACAGGGGCAGTCTCCTCCTTCAGCTTCCTTAGTTTCTCTCCTTGGCAAAGGTTCATCTTGATTCCCAGAAGCAATCTAAAGTTCTGGGGTCTGGGCCCCAATATTTATACTACTAAATCCTTTGTTCTCTGAAGGCAGAGAGTGTCTGTACCTAGTCAAAACCAGTTCTGTTCTCCCTGGTGCAGCTTCCTGGCAGGAGGTGGAAACAGCATTGTTGAAAGCAGACCTGGCCCAGGTAGCTGAAAGGAAAACTCCTCCCCCTACTCTCTATTCTATGAAGGCTCAGGCAAGTGAAAGGAAATCTCCTCCCCCTACTCTCTATTCAATGCAGGACCTATTCAGCCCAGCCCTGACCCATCAGACTGCTGGAGCCAAGTCCCTCTCCAGCCCCCTGTCACTCACAAACCAGACATGGAATACACAAACCTAGCAGAGGCATACTGGATGGTTAGGCAAGAAAATACCTACTTTCTAAAAGTGGTATTTTCAAACACAGAATGTAAAAATCACCCACACTAAAAGATGTATTTTAACATTCTGAGTTCAGGCATACTAAACTTTATTTTCCAATCTTGTTCCCTGGGTCAGTTATAATTATAAGATGTTATAATCAAACTGCCCATTCTGGCCTATGGGAACAGATAGCCTTGCAATAGTGAAAAACGAAATTGGCTGTAATTCACTATCAGGACATGCCACACACATCAGGGCATGTCCTACCTTTCACATACAATGCACCCTGCTCACAGGAGTACCTTGGGCCTACCTTAGGGGTGACTAACATGTAGAAAAGGGAATGTTTAGGGACTGGCAAGTGTGTGCACTTGCCAAGTCGACATGGCAGTCCCAGACTGCACACAGGCTCTGCAATAGCAGGCCTGAACCACATTTTACAAGCTGCTTCTGTGGGTGGCACAACCAGTGCTGCAAGCCCACCAGCAGCATTTGATTTACAGGCCCTGGGCACACATGGTGCACTGTACTAGGGTCTGACAAGTAAATCAAATGGCCAATCATGGAGTCACTAATCCATTACAACAATTTACAATAGGGAGCACTTGCACTTTGGCACTGACTAGCAGTGGCAAAGTGCCCAAAGCATCTAGACCAGCAAAAACACAGCAAAAACATAGGAGGCAACAGCAAAAAATGGAAGGGAGACCCACGCCAATGGTGCCAGGTCTAACAATATATATATATATATATATATATATATATATATACACACATCTTTTTCTAAATATATGTACACTCATAAATTAAACTTTAAAACATAAACATGCTAGCATATACTTACCTATATACCCACATAATAATGGATGGTAACGTCTTTCGTGGGAAAGGCATATGTGGTAAAACCATCCGTGGTAAAGGTGTACGGTGGTAATATCATGCGTAATAAAGGCATATGTGTGTTAATGGATTTTTGGTAATGGTAACGCGTAGTAACGGCAAGTACCTCCCATTCCTTTTACTTGTTGGTTCCATTAAACACATGTTCCACTATATAGGATATCCTAAGTGTTGTGTTTTTCCTTTACACAGAAAACAAAACAGTAATAGACTGAGCTGTGAACTGTGAGTACCGCTCTGAAGGATTACTATGATGACAAGCAAAACCTACACATTAAGATAACCCAATTATGTGGTTTGGGGGAACTTTAAATAACTGTACTATTGGCAACTAATTTAAAGTTGCTCATTTCATTGAAATAAGAAGGATGAACTGCTGATTTATCTTTGCTAGGGAATCATACTTCTGAATACAGATAATAAGGGTTTCAGAAGTAAATGTAAGAACACATTGACCTGCTTACTGATTTAAGTAGGATAAGAGAAAGTATTAAGCAAGACAGATGTGCTACCAGCGCTTCTTCAACAGAGATAAATGCGGATTCAATACCAAGGGATCAGCAGAGAAAACGAGATGGTTGGAACTGAGGCACCCAGCAGGGCTATTTCGATATAGATTTTAAATTTAGACCCCAATTAGAAGTTAAAGAGACACATGAGAAACAGTCTAGAATGACATTTGGATGGAAGATCGTTCAATGAATTTGTGTTAAGACATGAAACAGCTCACTACTAAACAAATTAGTTTAGAACATGATAAATCGAATTCAATGGTCAAAGGTCGCTGGTACTACTGAGAGAACCTGGTGAATTGCTCTCTTAATTGTTTTTTCTTCCTCGGTGCTTAGCTTTAGTAGTTTTCTGTTGGATGTCTGAAGTTGTGGTCTTTACATAAAAATCTAAGACAGTGCACATTACCCCCAGGTCCCTTATGTCCTCGTCCCATTCATTAACAAAGTGGAGATAATCATCTCCCGACAGAAAAAAGAAAGAGGAATGCTGGGACCCTAACCCTAGCCCCTCCCACTGGGAGTACATAAGCAGTACTTACCCAGCATTCCGCCTGTTCTTTTTTTCTGTCTGTCGACAGAATTGGGATGTGGATGCTGGTGCTGCTCCTGCTGGGCTTGAATGGCTTTCTTCCTTGGATATTCCCCGGCCGGCTGCCTGGCTGTGCGGTCGGGGTCTCTGGTGCTCTGCCTCCCGGCCTGCTGGGCTTGCTGGGAGGCTTGGTTTTCCCGGACCGGCTCTTGCATGCCGGCTGGCCCTTTGCGGCTGGTGCGCCGGCCTCCCGGGTCCTTCCGGGTTGCTGGGCTCGTCTTCCTGGGGCCTAGCCGGGTAGACGACGAGCTGTGTTGCCTGGTTCCCCTGCTGTTACCCCTGCCCTGGTGGGGGTGTGTTCGGACGCCTTGGGCTGGCTGCGGCTGGAGGGGGGTGCTTGTTCCTGTCTACGCCCCCCTCCCCGGGTGAGTTCCGCATTGCGGTTTCTTGTTTTTCTCTTTCTAAGACCAAAGAAATGTGAATAATCCTTGCGCCTCCTTCTGCCTGCCGAGGTCACGGACAGCTGCTTCCCCTGTTGTTTCCTGCTGTACGTGGTGGCTTAGATCACTGACCCTGCTACCTCCGGCCCGCAGTCGCAGTCCGGCTGGGTAGGAGTCCGGCAGTCCGTCCATGGCCTGGAGGCGGTATGCGCAGCGGGTGCCTTCTAACCTTGGGCGGAGCCGGTGTGTGTTGCTCCTTTGCTGATGCGGGTGCAGCTCCCGTGTCCTCGCTGGCCTGGCAGTTTAAAAAAAATAAAAATGTATGGGCTTGCTCCGGCTGCCTACTGCTCTGCCTTCTGGGGGGCTGTCTGTGCCTGGTGGTTGTGATGGCAGTCTGTTGCTCCTGTGGTTCCTGGGGTCCCGTTTTGGGCATTGGCGCTTTCTTTTCTGGCAGCCTGTTGCTTCTTGTTGTGGGGGGGATATGGTGTGCTGGCTGGCTTCGGTACTGGGGTTGCAGGTTCGATTTCGGCATCGCCTCCCCTTACTGTGTTCCTGGCGTCTCACTTGGTCTTCCAGTGCCTGCCGTGGTTGCCTGTGTCCTTCCCTGGTGCTCCTGCTTGGCCGCTGTTGCTTCTTGGGTGCCTGTGGTGTGCGCCGGTCGCCGCTGGCTCACGTTTCGGCTCTGTGAGTTCATGCGTTGCATGTTTGTGTGCTGTGGGTTCTGGGCGGTTGTTTCCCCAGCTGCCCTCTCTGGATGCCGTCCGTGTGCTGTTGGGCCTGGTTCCGCCGTGCTTTGGCTCGGCTCTGGGTCACTCGTGCCCTCACGGAGTCGCTCCGTGCGGTAGCTTCTGCCTGCTGCACATGGTCTATCCTTCTGTCCTGGTCTTTTGCGGTGTTCCTTTGCCAGGCTGGCGTTCTGGCTCCTCGGTCCGGGTCCCTGGCGGCCTGAGGGTTGGTCCTTGTTCCTGTTTCTGGCCCTCCTCCGGGGTGTTCCCGCGTGGCGGGGGCTGTTTCCTCTGTGTGCTGTTGCTGGCTGCCTGCTTTCGCTCTGGTTGCCTTGTGCTCCTCCTGTGGTTCCCGTTTTTGGGCTTGTTCTTCTTTACCTCTTGCGGGGTTCGTCTCTTCATGGGGGGGGCCTTGTTCTGCATCTGCTGGGCCTCTTCCTCCGGGTGCGGGCAGCATGGAGGTTTTGGCCACCTGGGTCGGCCGCAGGTGGTGGCGTCTGGCCTCTTCTGTCTTGTCTTTGGTGTTGGCACTGCTGGTTCCTGGCTCATCCTCCGGAGTGTCCTGGTTCCTCACCTGGTCGCTTTCCTTGCCGCTCCTGTGCCGCGTTTCCTCTTGGGGTGGTCCTTTGATCCTCCCTTCCTTGCCTCCATCTTCCTCTTGGGGTGTGTCTGCACTCCGAGTGTTCTGTCCCGGTGGTCCCCTGGCTGGGTGCCTGCCTGGGTTTGCAGGGGCTGTGGTCTCTGGCCCCTCTGTGTCTGGTTTTGGGCTGCTTCTTTGCCGCCTTGTCCTCCCCCGGTTTTGCCTGGTTGCTGGGTGTGGTGCTGGTTTGGATCTGGTCCTTCACTATTTTGCGGCCGGCGGCTGTACCGCCCTGGCGGCCCTGGTCTCGTCTGCTCTCAGCCGTTCGGCAGTGTGCGGCTGCTTGGTGCCTGGGTGGGTCGCCGCCTGGGACTCCCGGGTGCTGTTGGCTGTTTGTTGTGTCCACCTGGGGTTTCCTGGGGCTGTGGTGTTTGTTCCTCATGTGGGGGGGGCTTCTGGGGGCATTTTTCTTCATCGGGCCCTCCCTGCCTCCAGCTGGGTTTTGCCTGCTGGTCCCTGGTCTGTTCTGGTCTCGTCCCTTTTTTGATGGGTCAGGGCTGGTTTGTGGCCTGCTTGTGCGGGCCTGGGTGGTCGGGTGCTCTCGGCTTCTGCTGCCGGCTGTTCTCCTCTGCTCTGTTGGGTTTGGGCTTTTGGCCCGGTCCTGTGGTCTCTGGCTGTGTGGTCCCCATCTGTGGGTGGCTGTTCCCTCGGCGGTCGTTTTCTGGCTCTTGCTGGGGTGGGCTGGTATTGCCCCTTCTTCCCTGGGCCTCCCCATTCCGGCTGCGCTGGTCTTCTGCCTGGGTGGCTGTTCCTGGCGTGCCCCCCTCCCCCCATTTTCTGGGGACCGCTCTCATTGGCGGTGTCTGTCTCTTTGTGTCCCCCTCCCTCTTTCGGGTGGGGTGGTCACTGGGTGTCTGTCTTGCCCCTTGGGTTGCCTGCCTGCCTGGCTGCTGGTTTCCCGGGGCTGGTTGCTGTGGTTTGGGGGTGTGGTTGGGGGCTTTGTGCCTCTGGCTCCTCTGGCCCTCCCTGGCCTTTGCTTTTGCCTGTGCCCCGCTGGGGTCTTCCCTGTTTGGGGCCTTCCCCGGTTGTGGGTTGGGTCGCTGGGTCCTTCTGGTCGGGCAGGTTGCTTGGCTTCGGCCCTGGCTCCCCGTCTGCTTGACACTCTGTTGTCTGGGTTCTGCCCTAGGGGTTTTGTTTTCCCCCTGCTCCTGCCCTCCCTTGGTGGTTGCTGGCTGTGGTGTTTGTGGGCCTGGGCGGTCTGCTTGGCTTCCGTCCTGGCTTCTGTTGCCTCTCTAGTTTGGCTGGTTTTGGGGGTTTGTTTCCCTCCCCTCGGGGGCCGGGGGTTTTGGGCCGTTGGCTCTGTCCCGCCCCTTCCGGGCCTGTGCGGGTTCTGGGTTGTTGGTACCCGGTCTTTGCTGGCCTGTCTGTTTGGTCGGCTGCCTGCCTGGTCTCTTTGGGGGCGTCTCTGGCTGGCTTTTTCTTCTGCCCTGGTCTTGTGCCCCTGGGGGTTGGCCTCGCCTGCCCCTGCTGCTCTGGCGTTTCCTGACGGTCCCTGGTTCGGTTGGGGCCTTGTTCCTTGTGGGGCGTTTGGCCTCCTGGGGTTCTGGTCTCTGGCTCTTTGCCTGTCCTTTTTGGTTTGGTTGGGGTCTGGCTGTCTGGTCCTCCTGGAGTTCTGTCGGAGCCTGGTTCTGTTTGGTTCTCGGGCCTGCTCCCTTCTGGCTCTCTGAGCCTTGTGGGGTGGCGTTCCTGGCATTGTGTTCCTGTTTCCCTGGCTTTCTTGTATGTGCCTTGGCCTTTGCTGGCTCTTGGTCGGTTTCTGGGCTCTCGCTGTGGCTCCGCCTCCCGGTCGGGGTACTTGGTGGTTGTCGTTTGACTGCTCTGGTGGTTGTTTCTGGCAGTTCTTTCCTGGGGCCTTGTCCTCCTCTGTGGGGTTTCGGGGGCTTTGTCCGCTGGGCTCTCTGGGGGTTTGGTCGTTCTGGTTGGGGGGGGGAGGGATTGGCTGGTGCCTGGCCGGTGATTCCCTCCTTCTTGGTTTGGTCTGGCCCCTTTTCGCCCTTCGTGCTTGGTTGCGTCGGCGGCTGTGGGGCCTTCCTTTCTTCCCCTTTTGGGGCTGCTTGTGTGTCCCTTTGTCGGTCGGAGGTTCCCTTCTTTCTTGTTGGGGCTGGCTCTGTGTCTGTGCTGCGGCGGGGTCCTGTGTGCCTGCCTGGTGGTGCTGGGCTTGTTGGCCTTTTTGTCCGGTGCGCTCCTTGGTCGGGTCCTGTTGGGGCTTCTTCTTCTTTGCTGGTCCGCTGCGGTCCAGGGTGTTGGTTTCTTTGGCGCCTGTTTCCCTTCTTGGGCTTTGACTTTGGGGTCTCTTTGGGGTGCCTCCTTTTTCAGCTTCCTTTTTGGCCTGGTCACCCTTTTGGTGTGCTCTCCTCCGTTTGGCGGGTTGGGGTTTCCTTTTGGTTGGCCTGGGTCCTCTGTTTCCTGTTTCTCTGGTGGCTGCCTCCTTGCTGTCGCCTTCGGTTTTCCTTGGTTCCGGTTTCCAGTCCTTGGTTGTTTCCCTGCTGGCCTGTTCTGGCTTGCTGGCCGGTTTGGTCGCTGGGGGTCTTCTTCTTTGTGTGGCCTCCTCGCTGTCCTTTTGTTATGGGCGGCCTCTGTTGGGGATTTTGTTTGGTGTGTTCTCCCCCTTCCTTGTTCAGGGGGGGGCTCCTGGTTTGTGCTGGCTGCCCTCTGTGGGTTGTCCTTTTCTTCGGCTTGGTCGTCTCCCGTTTGTTTTGGTGGGTGCGCCCCTGCTTTGGGGGGTGCTTTCCAGTCTGGGTGCTCTGCCTGTTGCTTCCTGCGGTTCTCCCTTTTTGCTTCTCTTGGGTTGCTGCCTTTGGTGTGGTTTCCTGGGTATGCTTGAGGGTTTGGAAGGCCGGGTTTCTGCTTTGGTATTCTCCACTTTGTTAATGAATGGGACATGGGCACAAGGGACCTGGGGGTAATGCTCTATTACTTACCGGTAATCTTCATTACTCCGGGTCCCGTTGTCCTCGTCCCATTCATAGGCCCGCCCTGCCTCCCGGACATCTGGCTTTCCTGTGGGGGCTTGGTTGTTCAGGTGGAATGATGGGTAAGTACTGCTTATGTACTCCCAGTGGGAGGGGCTAGGGTCCCGGCATTCCTCTTTCTTTTTTCTGTCGGGAGATGATTATCTCCACTTTGTTAATGAATGGGACGAGGACAACGGGACACGGAGTAATGAAGATTACCGGTAAGTAATAAAGCATTAACAGTTACATTTAGATTAGGCATTCCATTTGCAATACTGATGATACTCTGTCTGCTTGATTCTGTAGTTGATGCATTTTTTCGGTCAGTTTTTGAGTGAGTGATTAAGTGCCCACGTGTTAGTGTCAGGCCCGACTGCCGATTTACCTCACGGTTTTTGAAGAGCCACAGGCAGCCGCTGGTGCTTTTATCACTCTCTTCTGCTGCTCTTGGTTTACTGCAGCAGGTACTGCGGGGACGTGAGGAGCCATGAGAGAGAGACGGAGAGAGAAGGGGAAGGAGCCCAGGAGAGAAACAGGAAATACAAGGATGGAAAGAAAGGGAAGGAAGGAAGAGGGACTGGTTTGAACATTTTTGGCAGAACTGCTTTTGGCTCCCAGTTCAGCCCTGGTTAGTGCGTACTGTTCACAATGCATACTTTGTGTAATAAAATGGGTTATTAGATGTACAGGATGTGAAGTCCATAATTGTCTCCTCACTGGGATCCAAGCACCCATTGTAGCACTTGGCTCTCTCAGGGTAGCAAAGCAGAGTACTCCAAGGCCTACTCCGGGGAGTTTGTGTGGGCTAATAATCTCCATCCACTGGCGCACAATAAACACTCAAAAATGACTGTCCAGTCTACTAAATGCTACTCGCTAATTTACAAATAAACACATCAAGCAGGTGCTGACATTCTGAAATCACATTAGACACCTATTGGGTCATGACCCGCAAAATCACAGTACCACCTACATCAGACAGAATATCACTGTATCATTTTAAATACAGTAGGCCTATTGGCTTTGTGAGGGGGTAACTACATCAAAATATAATGCATGTCTATTGGTTTTGTCAAAGTGTCCCCTCATTAAAATATAAGGCAACCCTATTGGCTTTGCCAAGGAGCCACCACATTTTTTAGGAACAAGAAACACATGTTAAAAAAAGCACTATCACGTCACTGGAATCAGTAACTTAAAGCAAGTATTAGCGGCAAGGGAAGCATTATACTTTAAATAAAGCATTAAAACTCAATAAAACCGGGGTCGGAGTCAGTCTTTCACAACCTTTACAGCATCTATTGCAGCCATAAGACCAACCACAAGAGAATTCTGAGCTACAGAAAACAAAAAGAAAACCACTCCGGGGGATCATGAATTCAATGGCCCAGGAGACATATGAGGAGTTTTTAAAATCACTTTTAAGGCGAGCTGCAGCACTCCGTGCAGCCACCAAAAAAGTGGAAAATAACACTGGTAGTGCCCCTGCCCCTCCTTGGGGTACCACAGGAGAGAGAAACAAAACCTTGCACAGCATTGTGGGGCACTCCCAGCCACAAGCAGTAATTATCATAACAGCATGTTATGTGTGGCTTTGCTGCATGTGTTTTTTTTTACTTCCTTTCTGTGAGATGAGCACCACTTTCCCACCCAGGGCACCCAGAATAATGGGCAACTAAGGGAGCCCACTTCCCTACTGCCTGGCACCGCTGCTTAGGCACCTTCCTTCATTGGCACAGGAACCAGCAACAGCTTCTGATGCTTCCATGGGCGGGAGAATCCTTCGGTTCTGGATCCCACCTGCTTCAGGAGAAGTCTTGGGTCTCCTGGGTTCGGAGTAGAGTCCCTGGACCCCGTCTTGATCTTTGGGGGCCCATGGATGGGCTCCAGTTAATATTGTGCCAGCCAGGGCACTGTGTCCACTTGGTTCAGGAGTCATCTGGGAAGGAGGTCAAACGCACACCCCCTCCAGGAGCATAAATCATTAGTGAAGCTGGTGCTGACCTTCTGAGAATCTGCCCACCCTGAGGATATGTTTAAGAATTTGTTGTTGAACTCTATGTCCTATGTTTCTCTGCAAAAGAAGGCAAATCCTCCAAACAGCCATATTTCACCCTGTTGGACTGATTTTGATTATCTTGGGCTCATTGTCCCCTGGTTGTGAGCTCTATCCAATAGGAGTATTTTCAGTAGGCTTCCTGGCCTCAAACAGAGTTTGCAGGGAGCTGGGTTCACTCCCGGTGCCCGCTTTCTCCAGGTCCAGGTACCAGCTTTCTCCAGGTCCAGGTCTTTACCCCAGCTGGTCCTCAAGGGCCATAAGTAGGGCAGCATCGCTGGCCCTGGAGAGACCCACCTAGTCCTGGGGGTCAGCTGCAGAGAGAGTCCTTAGTCCATCAGCGGTCATGGATAGTATTGCCATTGCCATCCAGGTCCAGGGTCACTTTTAAGCCCAGTGCCAGTCTATGGGTGAGGGAAACCCTTTGTCTAACCATGACATTGGTTCTGGTCAGTTCCTACCTGTCCCCTTTGTTTGGCTTCAACCTGGCTAGTAAAACAATGGTAGGGGCAGGCCTGGTGTCAAGTTCCTTTGTGTGTACTGGAGGCATGTTCCTTTGAAGTGTAACCAGGACAGTACACAGCTTCTCCCCAGCCATCCAGTCAGGAAGACCCACTTCAAACTTCAGACTTCACCCTTGTCCCTTTGTCCCCAGGCGGCTGGCCACTTGGTGAAAGGCCCCAGAAACTTTAGGCAGGGAAATGCTAACTTTCTAAAAGTGATGATTTCAAAATAATAATTTAAATTTAAAACCCAACTTTACCTTTAAAGAATATTTCAAACTCAATTTAGAAGGAGTAGAAGAAGTGTTTCACTAGCTGCTACCAATCCAAATGTAGCATGCAATAAATGAAACAATGTAGCCTAATCATTTCCTATGAAAGCAGCCAGTCTTGCTAGAGTGAAATTTATTTTGGGGGATTTTTCACTGTAAGGAGAAGTTAAACATTAATTTCTATATGCCCTACTTTTAACTATCATGCCTTTATGGGCCATCAGACTACATGTAGGTGACTTATCAATATTTAAAAGGAAGGTTTAGGCTTGTCAAAAGGAGTCACTTTGAGAGGTCAAAATTGCAGTTTAAAAAAGCAACTGGCAGGTTACCTGTGTGCAGATACCAGACTGCGCACAACTGTAGTCTCTCACACTGCATGCACGTGTTCACATGTAAGCAGCCCAGTGCCCCGTATGTTTAGCTGCGTGGCAGCGGCCTTTTCTTAAAATGCAAACACTGACAGTAGATACATGAAGCCCAATTTACCATGCAATTATAGTGAGACTCAGTCACAGTAAATGTCCCATGTGCAGCACTTAGCATATCGTAAGGTTAAGACAAAAGCCAAACTATTAACAAAGATTGCTGTACTTTTTCCTTGGGCTGTGATTGATTGAATCGTATATGGCACCCCCTTTTAGTCACTTGCAAATTAAATTTTAACAGTATTGAATCACCTACGCTTGCCACGTTTGTTTCTTAGGTCCACAGAATGGTGATATTCAGTGCTTTCTCACATCTTTTTGAATGTCTAATTTCCACTCAAAAATTTTTGAGACTACCTAATTGATGTCAATTATACCCTTGTTTGTATATTTTATTTAATATGGAGGGAACAAATTGTATGTTTCCCGCTGCTTGCTTCCAAGTCTGCGGTGGAAATTCTTGATAATGTGCTTCTTCCCTATTCCTTACCCTCACCTCTTCAGGATTGGACTTGAGCACCAAAAGTAGTCTTGGCAAACATGCTCAAACCAGCCCTGCACCTTTCGTCTTCTCTTCTCGTGCTATCTCTCTATTTCTGTTCAACCACTGTTACTCTCGCTCTCTCTTCTCCCCCTCTGATTGCTTTCTCTCTACCTTACCCCTCCCTCTCTTTCTCCTTCCCTTGAAACCTATCTGTGCTTGATGCAATCCTCCCAGAGCTGCGGAAAGTGACAGAGGCACCAGGAGCGGCCCTTCGCTCTAAAAACCGTCCTTCAAGGGCTGGAAACGTGAACTGCCCATCGGAATTAAAAGGCCTGTCCGGCCCGGCACCTCAGGGCCTTTTTTTTCTCATCGTAGACTGACAAATAAAAAAATCCGTGAGTGATAGGAATTGGATAACCACTGGTTCACTGAAAAGCTCTGATAATTTGCATACGCTTGCTTCTGCAGGCATAATTGCTTCGTTTGCATATGTAGCGAAATGGAAACATTCCCATCGCTATATTTCAGCTATCTAAACGTTTGGTTCTCTCCAGCATCACTGATTAGAGTTGTTACAAATTAAACATCTACCTGGTGATTTGCATCTGACGAGCTGATTCATTACCCAGAGTGGTAAAAACGAACTTATGAAAAAGGAATGAATTTAAATGTTTCTGCTCTTTTTAATACATTTGCATATTATTTCATTTGCATGAATTTCCCCTGACTGGAGTTTTATCTTTTTACCACGTTTACCACGTCTGTGTTTATGGTATCCTCCGTATGTTCCAACAAGTGGGTCTGAATTCACACTAGCATAGTAATTAAAACTGCAGGCACGAAAATCAGCAAAAAGAAAGCTTACAAAATTACATTTTAAACAATGTAAAGAAGTGATATTTTTATAGCCAAATGGCAGGGGAGCGCTGCACAGGGTGAAAGTCCCGCATAAAGTCAACAAGTGATTAGAGAGGTAGCTGGTTTGTGAACCGTTAATGCATTGTGAGCAAACACTTTCCTAAATAGGAGGGGCATTGGGGAAGTCCTGATGGATACAGGGCTGCAGTTCCAAATCCTGGGTGCACAGATGGAAAAGTCTAGCTGTTTTTGTTTTCTTTTTTACACCTCTTAGTCTGCGGTCTGCAATGTGCCAAAAACACAGAGATAGATGAGCTTGTCCACAAGTTAAGCAGGGATACTGGTCGTGATAGCTTTGTAAATGATGCAGTTGTGCAGCTGATTTTGAAGATGGTGCGAGCTGGCAGGGGGGGTGGGGGGTGTGATTATATTTTTTCAGGCCTTGGTTGAGACGTGCTATGGTGTGTACGATGCCCTTAAGGGCTGTCAGTGTGAAGGTCATGAAGCTGATGCAACAGCATGAGGGCCTGAACAGAAGTTCTGAAGATGCTTTCTGGAAGAGAAAGCTTCACCTCTTTTGATGAGAGAGCTGTTACCAGGCCATCTGTTTTGTCCATGTATTCCTTGAGGGTGAGGTTGGTGTCTAAGGTGAATCCAAGTGACTTGGCACTTAGTGATGGGGTTCAAAGCAGTTAAGCTTCAAGTCATTGAGCCAGGTTTGCATTGTATCTTGGAATTCGGTCTTCATTGGGTTGAGCTTCATGCTTCATGCACGTACAAGACATCCAAGCCTGGATGATGTGCAGGCAGTGTTTGAGTTGCTGGATGTCTGAAGCAGGGGATACTCTTAAGTGGGGTAGCTTACCATTGGTGTTCTGATGAATCTTGAGGTTGTCTGTGAGTAGAGCACCAAGCAGCTCCACGTACAAGCTGTAGAAGACATGGGACATTATGGAATCCTGGGTGACTTAGCAGGTGATAGGGATCTTTGGGGGACCTCGAGGTCCCCATGTGAACAAACTGGTGTCAGCTGGAAAGGCAGGAGGAGTATCAGTAAAGGACATTGCTGATGAATCCCATTTCTTTTTTTTTCTTTTCCAGATTGTGTTATATATCTATTTCTAACGGCCCTTATCCAACTTCTTCCTGGGAATATCCTTAGACTCTTACATCATTCTATTCAAACCTTTTATCAGCCTATGTATGACTAGGCCTCTGGCCTCTTAAATGTTACTCTGAAGACCTTACTCCAAGGGACTATCTGTAAGGTATGTGAGCCAGGGTTGATTTTCTTAGATTGGTACACAGCTGCCTCTCGTTGCATCTTCTGCTTCAGACCCATTGAGCCTGCTTTTATTTACTCTCATCAGGCCTGCCCTAGGAGCTACATTTCCCCGGGCTGTTCCTTCTTATTCCAGCTCCACCTGGAAGTATTTATATTTCTTGGTTCTGAGCTCTTTCCATCTTGACAGGTAAGTATCCAGTTCTCTAAATACCTTAGTCTGCATTGCGCCCATTATTGCCTGCAGACGCTCTGGGCTTGCAGTCACTGACTACCTACTCTTTATTGCTTCACCCCACCTGGTGCGTAGTAGTTGCTATCTCTTTGGGGTATATAGATGGTTGTATTGCTGCATGTTTTGGCCTCCGTTACACCTTCTACAATATGGTTCACTGGTGAGATTGGTTTCCTTCCCTTGTCCTATATTGGATTCACTTGGCTCTCTTTTCACTTAGCAAATAAGCATTCTACTTTTGTGCAACTTTCTACACTTTCCCTATCCCTTATTTGTTGTTCAGTTTTCGATCATCCTATGAGCCTAGTAACTTCACCTAAAACTGAATGTTTTCATTTTCAGCATTTGCTTATTGTTGACACCAAGATTCCCTGATCCTCCTAAGTTTTTAGAGACCTGATGAAGGTGCGCCCTCATTGGTGGGTCATTACCGAAATGCACGTCGGCGCACACTGTGGAGACCACCAAGATAGAACTGTCATTTAATACGACTGCTGTATTGACAAATCAATAAACTACTTAGAAGTGCATCTGTTTAGGATACCTATGCTGCAAAGTCTCATCCCTATGTAATAGCAATATTGTGGAAAATATATGTTGGTATCAGACACTATCTAAAGATATTGAGACTGATCTATTGTGCACAAGCAGACATATCTCAAGGCTGTGTTTTGTATACTTCAGTGGGATGCTTCTCCCAGATTTCATTGTATTCTGTGCTGTTTTTAGAATGTGTCAATCGTTTGTGGTATGAGTGTGGTATGTATGGAAGTGGGTGATCAGAGATGTTGATATATTTTTTGTGTCTTGGTGTTGTTTCCATTAATTGTTCTATCTTGATGTTGTATTAACAATTCTGGTATGATTATACAGTATTCAGTTCTTACTGTTTCGATACTCGTAATAAAAACAAGAATGTACTTTTTTTGTTGTCTTATTGTTTAACTTAAGAGTGAACACTGTATAAGTGTTAGTCAACATAAATGTATTCACGTTATTTGCACATTCAGTTAGTGTAGTTTTTTCTGGCTCATGGTGAGCACAGCTGAGAAGGCGAGTGTGTTTCCGCCCATCAAAGTAGTTTGCAAACAGGATAGCTTTTATTTACTTCAGTGCGCTATTTTCCCCTGATATACCTACCTGCGTATCCCTACTACAGGGGCCCTCTCTTTTTCTGTATTGAATCCCATTAATGACTCTCTGCTGTGTATGAAGGTGGGATGGTTGACTTTTTCACCCCTTTAATAGTCAGTGAGGAAATTGTCATTGATTGTCTATTGTGAATGCTAGCATTATGCAAGAGGTTGCTAATTCGTTTGAACTGATAACACAGCAAGTTTCAATAGAATACAGTCACAGTTGCCGTTATTCCTTGAGGTAGGTTGTCACTCACTCCAATTAATACAATTTTTACAATAGGAAATAGATTTTCTCTAATTTGTTTAGAATTAAATGCGTCACAGTGCTTCAAATAGTTATATATAAAACGCTTATCCAGCATATCTGTAGCAAATTTGCCATTTCATTTTGGCCTTCCCTGATTTTTCACCTTTTTATCAAACTATTCTTTGCTAATGTCGTGACTCTGTGCTCTGTGACACTAGCATTCAGCGCCACAGTGGTTCTACTCTGTCCTTAAAATTGTACCTTTAAATTTGATACACCAAATTGGATTATTTAATGTATCAGTAAGGCAACGTAAGTTGGTGCATACATTGCCTTAGTGGCAGGACAGATAAACACCACCCACATAAATGACCAAAGGATATGTCTTTAAAGGGCACAACTGTGATTTGAATAGACTGCAGTTAAAAAGCACAGCACTGTCATGTAGGAAAACCTTCTCTCACATATTAGCTAAGCCCTCTCAGAAAGAGCATCTAGTAGTGCATGCTAGATGTAAGTTAAAGTATGTCCCAAATTCTGCAAAAAGCAGTTTGTCACTATGTAGGTAAATCTACCTTCCAATGAGCATGTCTAATTAATATAAAAGTCTATTCTATCTTGTATAACGTTGCCTGGAAAAAAAACTAGAATTTTAATTCAAAGATATTTTCTAATTATTAAAAATCTAATTCTGTGGCTAAGGTAGATGTTTGATAAGGTTATTGGAAAAGTACCTTCATAAATTGTACTTTATGCTGCGTAAAAGCAAACAGGTTTAAAGGTTTACTCATTAGGCCCTGGTCCAGAGACTGAATACACTCCATAGCTTGTCGTTGACCACTATCCTGCTGGAGGACATCGGGGTGACTCCAGGAGCAGGAAAATCGGAGTAGTGATACAGAGATTAGCCATTTAGAAGAGAGGCAGAAATAGTTGGCAACATAAAGGATGTCATCGAAAGGTCATCCTTTTTAACAGGCAGTTACTCCGCTTTTGGGGAAGAGCGTCACCCCACTGCCAAAAGGCAGCAGATTAAAAATAAAATGATAAAACCATTTTATCATTTTATTTTTAACTTTCTCCCAGTCTGCTGAGTCGAGGGCTTTGCGGAGCCATTCTCTTTATCCCAGCGTTGTCAGCCAGAGAGGAGGAGTGGTAGGTGCACTTTAAGGGCGCATGGCCGTTTGGCCGGCCATCATAGGCCGACCAAACCGTCACGCGCTCTTAGCATTTCTCCACCTGGCTGTGTTGCACAGCTGGGTGAAGAGCCAGCGCAGGCTCCCAGGCCCTAACTGAGAGGCACTTCAGCCAGCTCAGGCCAATCAAAATGCTGTTCTCATGTGAGGGCAGAATCATGATTGGGTGACGATGGGAGCAGAGTAGCATTGAGGTAGAGGCAGCAGAGGAGCGCAAAGGCAGCGTTCGTCAGCAGCAGAGCCAGATAAGTTCTCATGCTTTTTTATTATTCCCGCCCCATTAATTAATTGTTGAAACTTCAATTCCCAGAATGCTGCATAATGAGTGGGAGTGGTGTATATATATTTGTGCAGTAACATTACTCACCCACCGTGATCAAGGCCCTGTGAGGCCGAAACGCGTAGGTGAAGTAGACTAGCTGTGGACTAAATACACTAGTCAGCAAAGTCTAACGGAGTGTGGCGTAGTTATTGTTTAAAAAAATTCAATCCAGGCCATTGGTTCGGCCTCACGTCAGCACCCGCTGTAGTGCGCGCCAGTTAGAACCTCATTGTTGTTCCGCAATTGAAAAACCGGTGGCGCCCGACAACAACATGAGAAAAGGAATTACTCACTGGGTTGAGCGTCGGAGGAGGGAGCCGAAGGGCGCCATCTGTACGGGAGTCTCCCCAGGTGGCGAGTGGATCGACGTATTACTGGTAGTGTTGTGATTTGAAGCAGCTTGCATGTTTGTAAAACGGATGAACGCTGGGGATTAAACACAGCGACTCCGTGACAAACAAGAGCAGAAATGTTGCTAAAGTAACAATAAGGAAATTCAGAGCGATAACCACTTCAGTGGGAAGTAGAAACTCTTTATGGAATAAAATAGAAAAACATCACATTATTTTCTGACAATATGGAGGCTCGTAAAGCCAAGAGAGCGGCAAAAATTGCAACAATGTTCCAACTGGGTACTAATGAGCCCTTGGAAACAGCAAGTGATCGAAGTACCCAGCGTGATCAGGATACTTCAATTAAGAAATATTTTTTACAAGTAGAACGTTTATATAAAGAAGAAATAAATAAGAGCTGGGAGACAATTGCTTTACAAAAATATATAGAAGTGAATCGGGTCCCAGGGGCCTTAGAATTTTTACCATGCCAACACATACGGAGACAAGAACGGAGTTATTAGAGGAATGGGGAGCAAATAAAATGCAATGCTCACTAAACATGATGAAGATTCTAATAAAACATGCCAACATTGATCTTGAAGAAGTACACACAATAATTAAAGAAATAGAGTTGAAAATCACACAACACCCCAATTAGGAGGAATCAGTGAAACTCAGGAAGATATGGAAGCTTGTTTGGAAAAATACGAAGAAGAAATACAGGAACGCAAACTCAGGAAATTTGTGAGAAATGAAATTGATTATAAACAAGGAAGAATTTTAACCTTTGCCAAAAGGTTTGATGTTTTGAAACCGAATTACCCAAAAAAACAAGTCAGTAACTACAAGAGAAATAACCAGTGAATCAGATATAAGCGAAAGTGAAGGAGCGAATAGTGCGACTTCCTCAAAAAAGATCTTTTTTTTTATTACATAAATTAGACTGATGCACTTGGACCAGACACTAATGAGAGGCAGGGGAAAGGGGAGAGAAAGAGGCAAAGGGCGTGGAAGGGGAGATTTAAAATCTACAAAAGCACCAGAAAAACAAGACGATCAAGGAGAAAAAAGACAATATCCCTTGCGAAATTTAAACAGAAGGAAATAAATGAAGATGAAAACCTAATAATTAATCTCTCAAACTATCTAACTACAGATGAAAAAATACTATTGAATAAAGGCCTTTCATTCTGCCCCGAATGACACGTTGATTATACTGACACAAGGATAGATTTATACAAATATGTGTGAAAACTCAAACTGGCAAAAGTACATGCTAACAAACCCATGAAATTAAATTCTTCGGACACAACAAATGGTCCACAGGAACATGAAGTGGGCCTAACCATAGAACAAATTCCAGACTTGAAAAACATGTTTGACCCAATGTACAATCTGGAAGAAGCCCCAATAACAGAAAGTCAAATGCTTCAGGAATTATCATTTTACATTGATAAACATGCTTCCAGTGGGCTAAAAAATAAATGAAAATATTGCCCCTCATTATCGCCAGGCAACAAATTTGACCTTTGTCGGACGCGATTATGAGAGAATTGGAAAATATGGAAAAACTTTGACATGGAAATAAGAAAGAAAATCTCTCTACCTAAGAACACACCGCCCTCATGAGATTAATGGAAAATTATAATTTGATAATTAAACCAGCGGACAAAGGAGGGAATATAGTCCTTCAAAATAAGAACAATTATATAAAGGAAGCTTACAGACAACTCAATGATGGAACCAAATATAAAAAATGTGACCACAATCCTATCAATCAAATGATATTGGATCTAAACAAAAACTTAAAGATTTGGCATTAATCAAATTTGATTAACGAAGATGAGTTTCACTTTCTGACAAGAGATCAACCAACAATTCCTACAATATACTTTTTACCAAAAATTCTTAAGACCCTTTGCGAGCCTCCCGGGAGACCCATTGTATCCTCCTGTGATTCCTTTTATGAAAACATCTCAATATATGTATATCACTGCTTAGCACCCCTCGTTCATGATTTAAGCTATTACATAAGAGATACAGAAGATTTCCTTCGAGTATTGGCAGAAACCGTTTGGAATCCAAACTATATAATGGCAACTATAGATGTGGTATCTTTGTATACATCAATAAAACATGAAATCGGTCTACAAGCACGCATTTACTTTCTCAAACAGTGAAAAATAACCGAATTACAACATTCGGGGACGCTTCTAACAATGACTGAAATGTGCCTAAAAAACAACATCTTTCTTTTCAACCATGATTTTTATCAGCAACTATGTGGTACTGCCTTGGGAATTTCCTTTTCACCCAACTATGCGAACCTGACAATGGGCTGGTGGGAGAAGGAAATAGCATGGGAAACGGAAAACCTAGAGGCATTGGAAAAGATAATCCTTTGGGTTCGGTATATAGATGATTTATTTGTAATTTGGAATGGAAAGAAAGATGACTTTATGGAGTACTTCAATAAATTAAATCAGAAGGAAATAAGACTACTCTTCACATGCTCCACAAGTCAAACCAGTATTAACTTTCTGGATACATGTATATATATCGACAAAGGGCAGATTCATTCAACCTTGTTCTGTTCAGGAAGAAAACCGCTACGAATAGTAAACTTCATGGAACATTTTTTCACTCCAAGTCATTGCGAAGAAGTATCCCATATGGAGAATTTATGAGAATGCGTCAAAACTTCTCCAAAGTCACAGATGCAAAAGAGAAAATCTTGGACACTGCGTCAAAATTAAACAAGAGAGGGTATAGACAAAGAGATTAAAGAAAAAGTATACACAAAATTGAGAAGAAAGCACAAACAGAAACTTTGATCACGCATACAGAAAAGGAGAAACAAACTTCTATATCTGAGAAACAATGTGCACTGAGATTGATATTGTCGATATAATTTTAAAAAACTGGCATTTGATATCTAGAGACCCTGACATAGGTACCACTCTAGGGTTGCGACCATTGGTGACCTACAGAAAGACAAAATCACTGAAGGACCAATTGGTACGCAGCCATTTGCAAGATAAGCCGAAAAGAAATTGGTTAGAGGAACAACAACTAGTATTTACAAAATGTAATAATTGTAAGGCATGTAAAATTGGAATGAATGTCAAAAATATAACTAACAAGGAAGGTAAAAGTATCAAAATCAAACACAAGATTACATGCAATACCAAATTTGTAGTCTATGTAATTCAATGTTCATGTGGATTCCTGTATATCGGCAGCACTATCTGTATGCTAAAGGAAAGGATTCTAGAACATATAAGAGCCGTGAAAAATAAAGACATGAATTATGCCACAGCTAAGCATACGGCTCAATGCAAAAATAATGATTGAAAAATGATGCATTTCTTCGGATTAGATGCAATTCCACAAAATGAACGAGGAGGAGACAGGACAAAGAAGCTACAACAACTAAAGTCCCGCTATATCATAAGACTGAGAACCAAGACCCCTTTGGGCCTCAATAATGATGAAGAACTCTATGTACATCTATGAGCTCGGAAATTAGTACCAAAAAGACTGCGGAATGATAACTAAGAAAGCAAAGAAGACTATTATGTAATAAGATAAAGGAAATAACATCAAAGATACGATCACTGACAAAATGGTACTATACCAAAAAGTGAATCTTGTTGATGTGTACATATAAAAAAGCATTACCGCCATAAACACAAAGTATTAACATCAATCCATGTCACCTAAAGCTGATATCAAGTCCGTAATTTGCAAATTGATACCAATCATTTATTGTGAAAAGATTAACGTGATACCTCAATGTAATGACAAAATCTGAAGGTAAAGAGTTGAGAATTGTAATAAGAGATGTATAATTAATTGTTGAAACTTCAATTCCCACAATGCCACATAATGGGCAGAAGTGGGAGTGGTATATATATGTGTGCAGTAACATTACTCACCCACCGTGATCAAGGCCCTGTGAGGCCGCAACGCGTAGGTGAAGTAGACTAGCTCTGGACTAAATAAACTAGACAGCAAAGGATTACGGAGTGTGGCGTAATTATTGTTTTAAAAAAAAATATATATATACATACACACACACACACATACATACATATAGGGTTCTGTAAGTCACACATTAGACTATTTGCTTTAAAAGAATGGTTGCTTCAGATGTCTCATAGGTAATGTGTGTAAGAACAATCAAACATTACTACACTTAGGATTCATGATAGGAATAAAGAATGCAAAGTCAGGAAAGACATTACCTGAAACACTGGTAACATTATGTATTTGATCGAATCCCCATGTAAGAAGTGGTATTTTGAAAGTATTATCTTTCCAGTGAGGAAAAAACAATTAGAGCATCGAAGAGCAATGCCGCAGTTTAAAGAATAGCTGAAGCATGATTGCACCTAGAGAAGATTGTTTGGTATTAATATACTAAGCAGATCATCAGTAGAGGTAACAAAAAACTGGAACTTAGAAACCTGGAGTCACAATACATAGCAAAACCACAAACCATGTCAGGGTGAGGCACAAGCCAACCCAAAATTAACCTGTGCTCAATCCGATGGTAGCTTGGCACAGAGCAGTCAGGCTTAACTTAGAGGCAATGTGTAAAGTATTTGTGCAACACTTCAAACAGTAATAAAGTGAAAAACACCACACAAAAAGAACCCCACACCAAGTAGGAAAAATTGAGTTATTTTTAATAAATGAACCAAGACCAAAATGACTAAAATCCATTCAGTTGAATCAGAAGTAATCAATTTTAAATGTTAAAGTGAAAATATTGCTAAAAACACAAAGTGCCAACTGTGGATATCTGGACACGCTGGACCCGGAAAAAGTCAAGTTCAGGCTGACCGCTATGGAATGCAGGCCAGTTACAGGGACCTAGTTAGGCCTGCTAAACAAAGTATCTTAAATCCTGGCTTGCAAAGCGTTGTTAGGGGCCGAGTTGAAGCGGTGTCGTGCAGCTAAAGCAATGCGTCGATTTCGGGGTGCGGCGAGGCCGTGATTTGAGGTCCTGCATCATTGCTGAGGATCCCATTGACGAGGGCTTGCGATGTAAAGTCTAGTGTCGAGCATGTGGCACGCAAGCAGGGCAATGCATCGGTTAAGAGGAGCTGCAAGGCTGCAATGCGGAGTCCGCCGTCGAGAATGCTGTCAATGAGGGATGCAGGGGCCTTCGCCAAGGATGCGTCTCGCAGCTGCTGTTCCAAAGAGGCTGTGAAGACAATTCGGGTCTCTGCGACTGGCCCAATCTATGCAGCAGTGGAGATGTGTCTGTTTTGATTGTGGTTGTGCCGCTCAGCAAAAGAGATGCGTTGGTTTGGCTGGATCCACGGAGGCTGGCAGGACACCTTAGGCCCACTTCCAAGGGTCCAGGACTGGGGTGGCAACACTTAGCAGGGTGGACTCACAGATGGCAGAGTCCAGATCAGGGGTCGAGGTTGTTAGAGCTTTCTGTCCCGGAGGCTGAAGTCAGAAGGCTAGCCAACTAGCCCTTGGAGTTACTCTGGTGGTCCTAAGATCAACAGATACAGGTTCAGTCCTTCTCACCCAGGTCAGAGGGTAGCAGGCCAGCCCAGCAGGATGGCAGTCCTTCAAAACAGACATCCAACAGAGTGGCAGTCCTTTCAGCAGCACAGCAGTTCTTCATCCTGGCAGAGTATCCACAGTTCCAGAAGCGTACTGAAGAGTTGGTGTCTGAGGTCCAGTATTTATACGACGTTGTGCCTTTGAAGCGGGGAGAAACTTTGAGAGGCATGCCTTTGAAGTGCACAGGTGCCCTTCCCTTCCTGACCTGACTCCAGACTAGCTACAGGGGGCATGCAGCCCTTTGTGTGGAGGCAGGACACAGCCTATTTAAGTGTAAGTGTAGCTATGGCCAGCTCCTCCCTTCCATCCTGTCAGTGATGGACCATTCAGGCACACCTAAGCTCCCTATTGTGTGTGGCTGTCTAAAAGGAATACACAAAGTCCAACTGTCAACTACACCCAGTCATGTGACCCAGAGACAAATAGCTAAGGCAGGAAAATGCCAACTTTCTAAAAGTGTTATTTTCAAAATTGTAATTTAAAATCTGACTTCATCTTAAGTCAGATTTTTCATTACAATTCCAAAACACCAAACATGAATTGATTACCTGCTGCCATTTGGAAATTACAGCTAATTAAATGTCATAAGTTAACTGCAATGTTATCCTATGGGAGAAGTAGGCCTTGCAGTAGCAAAAAACAAATTGATGAGTTTTTCATTACCAGGGCATGTAAAACCTGAAAGCACATGTCCTACTTTTTAAATACATTGCACCCTGACTCTAGGGTCTACTCTAGGAATTACATATGTATTAAAAAGGAAGGGTTGGACCTGGTAAAAGGTTTGTTTTGCCAGGTTGAACTGGCAGAATAAAATGGCACACAGGCTGCACAGGCAGGCCAGAGACCTGTTTAAAGTGCTGCTTAAGTGGGTGGCCCTATCAGTGCTGTAGGCCCACTAGTAGCATTTAATTTACAGGCCCTGGGCACAGGTAGCGCCACCTTACTATGGACTTAAAAGTAAATTAAATATGCCAAGTGGGTATAAGCCAATTATACAATTTTCTAAGGCAAGAGCATCAGCACTTTGGCACTGGTAAAGTGTGCAAAGTCACAAGGTCATCAAAGATTAAGTCAGCAAAACAGGAGGTCTGAAGGCAAAAAGTTAAGGGGAAAACCACGCGAAAGGATACCAGGTCTAACAATAATGTTTTTGAACAATTATACCTCAAAGGGACTGAACACAAATGAAGAAATGGTGATACATTTACAATAAGAGTTGTTTTGGTTCTACTAATAGAGTTGTTGAGCACTTTGCTAAGTTATATGAGTTTGAGTATATGGCTCAAATTTAATTATTGTAAATACGTTTTTATGAAGTTTATTCGTTTATGCCTTTCATCCACGAGTATGTGGTTTATTGAACTTAAGAAAAAAGAAAGATACGAATGATAAACAGATGGTTGAATAAGGATTAAGTTTGCCTTCTGGATGTATTTTGAAGTTATCATTAATTATAATGGAGTCAGCTTATTCACGAGGGCTACAATGTACACTTAAAATAAAGGGGTGATGGTTTATTTAATATATTATAGTCTTTCTTATGGCCACTTGGGCTTGATTGACGCAAATGTATTGAAAGAGGGGCTGCTGACTTAAGACCAATATTTGCACATGATCTATTCTGTTCTGTAACATTAAAAGTGTGCATTAACAGAATGGGTGCTTATGATGCTGATGGTGAGGGCTCGGTTACGTATATAAGAAAAACCTAATAATGAAAATAATAATATGTTCAAATTATAAATTCATATTTTTTTAATATTATTAGAATTCTTTTCTTTTTGCACTTACTGTCTCGTATAGAGTCTGATTTCACTTTTCACTGAGAAAAAGAGATATTGTAACTGACTCCGTGCCATGTCGCTTTTTTACTGTTTATCGTAAGTAACAATCTGCCTTTGAAGGGTCAGATTACAAAGACAGGGGCCATTATGAAAAATTTTTGCACGTGGGTGCGATATTGGTATTTCCCTGGGGCAAAGGGACTGAAGTGAGATGCTAGATGGAAACCTGACTGCTGTCAGAGCAGCTGCCTCGGTTGGCTAAGCATTTTTACAAGAGGGGTCGTGCTGTAGATTATCAATTTGTTGTTTTGTATAGCGCTGACAACACCCTGTGGTGACAGAACTCGTACGTAGGAGTAATTAACATATGCGATCAAAGTGTTCGAATACAGGAGTTACAGCAATATGTTCTGGAGGATAATGGAAGTCAGTCCTTTAGGACTCGTTTTCCACAAAGAGTTGAAGAGATGGGTGATAACGTACATCATTTAAGAACGACGGATGATCCAGAGTCATGGTTACAAGGTGTAATGAGAGGCCAGTGTTTGTAAATGTCATGATCCCTTGCCCCACCAAGCCTAGTACATGATGATTAAGATTATGAATTTACATTAAGCCGAAAGTGCATTTACATTATGCTGTTATAGGAAAGCCCTGGTTGTTACTACTGAAGCTAAAAACAGGCATTCCTTGGTGGTAATTAGTTGATATAGGACTTGTGGCAGTGTGTGGTGGATCATGGGAAACTGAGATCCCACTGCTCATTGTAGTAGTTGATTCATCCATTTATTTTTCTTGAAATTATTTTTTCAACAGACTCTTTGGAGCTGAGGCATGTGATAATATTTTTAAACTGTCAAATTGTATCTTGGTTCTTGATTTGGAACTAACCCACCTGAATCCAGGGTTTCATATTGCGGTGGGGGAGATTTTAACATCAAACTTGGTCAGTCGCCCCAGGCCGATGAGTCTGATATTCCGAATACAGTTGGCGCGAGGGGAACTCTTGAGCTGGGAAACCCGAAAGCCAGGCCACTTCTGAATGCTGTAAATAGGTTTGACCTTCTCAATGTATGTGAGGCCATTGACCCAACCTATCGTCTGAAAGCTACCTTGGTAGGGGTGGCTATGGGTCAATTATTGATCACAACTTTGTATCTACGTCTCTTTGGAGGTGGATCACATGTGGGGGCACTATTGTTACTGCATTGAGTGATCGCAATCCTCTATTGTTAGGTTTTGGTATCCTTAAGGCAAAGGTTAGGGTGGGTGGTATCCCCTCTTCTTACCCAGCTGTTAAGTCTCAGGGACTCTGCCTAGTTTGGAGGAATGTGGATCAAGGGGGGGCACTGAAAAATCTGTGTATTAATCATCTTGAAATCATATATAACGTCTAGCATTTTTGACTGATCCATGTATAATGGCTAATAGTTTTGTCCGTCAGGGGGCTAGCGTACTTATGAAACCAATTAGGCTGGTAATGCCTGGGGTAAACTGGTTTGATTCCTCCTGTAGAAAGGCTCCACAACCCTGCACAGGGCCCTAAAAAAAGTCACCTAGAGATTGTAAAAAAATTAAAGAATACAGAGCGGTGTACAAAAGGGTTCTGAGTAATAGGCACAAGGAAATTAAGATGGAGCATTGGGGGTGGCTGGCATTGTCCTGCGGGAAAAAGGACTCTACGTCCTTCTGGAGGGCTGTTAAGTATATTAGTACTTTGGTATCTAGTGACAACTCAGTTATTACAACCATAGGTCCAGAAGCTTGGGAGAGCCACTTCCGTGTTTTATATCACTCTGATATGCCACAGGACCTCCAGGAGGCTGAGGTGGCCTATGCAATTCCTAGCAGATTTACCCTGGATGAGGTCTGTGAAGCCATTGTTAGGTCTCCATCCCCAGGTCCGATGGGGTCCCTATGGGCTTGTATAAATCTGCCCCGTAACTGTGGTCCCCACTACTCTGTAATTGCCTCAATGCCTTTACCCATTGTGGCCTCCCAAACTCATGGCATACCGCCATCATGGTCCCTATTTTTTAAAAAGGTGACCCGCAGTCCCACAGCTGTTATTGTCCAATATCTTTGTTGGACTCTGCTGTAAAAATTGCTGGGAGGGTTATATTGGACCATTTGCTCTCCTGGGTCGTTGAGTCAAATACACTGTCAGAGGTTCAGTACGGTTTCCGCGAGGAGTTGGGCATGGTGGAGCAATGTGACAATATTCACCTGCTTATTAGCAAGTACACTACTGCTAAGCAGAGTTCCATCTGCGTGGCCTTCATGGACCTGTCTAGTGCCTTCGACAGTGTGGTTAGGTACAAGCTGTGGTACATGCTGAGTGATCTGGGGGTGGACCCCGGGCCGGTCCATTTTCTGCGTGCACTCCACTTTCACTTATCAGAGTCTCATAGGTACGGCCCAGCTGGGGAACACACCTCCGGCTTCCCGTTGGGGAAGGGCATTCGCCAGGCATGTGTACTGGTCCCTAAAATCTTCATGCTATACATCAACAGTCTTGGAGAAACTCTGTCCGCCTGTGCGGCGGACATTCCGTTGGTGGGCAGGAAAAAACTCCCCACAGTACTTTACGAGGAAGACGCTGTCCTAATGGGTAGAACACATATGAGTTTAAACACTCTGTATTGCGGGCCCAAATCCATGAAACAAACTGTTTACCTCCAAGGTCAACAGGTTGCCTCCACTCAAGAGTTTTTCTACCTGGGGGTGGTTGTTGATGCCAAGGGCGATTGGGGCCCCTGTAAGAAAAAAACAGCCCAAAGGTTTACCTGTGCTACTGATTTCATTTATAGTTTAGTTTCACGCATTGGCAGAAAGCCTATGGCCCCTTTGCTGGAAGTCTTTTAGAGCAAATGAATCCCTATCCTCACTTATGGGGCTGGCATATGGGGCTATTCTAACATCTCTGGCCTTCAGATAAAAGACAACAGTGCCATCTCCTGAGTGTACCTTCATCATCCGTCTCTTATATTGTACATCAGGAGCTTGGCACTGGGTTTGTTGAAGATCTTATCAAATTGGCCCCTTGAGCTCTTTGGTGTGCCATCTGGGCAAACCCGCATGCAGGCTTGAACAGGAAGGTAATCTTAGATTTCTTTGCTTGTGATAGAGGCCTAGCTCTTCCTTGGTTGACCTATATTAAACATGAACTGAATGACATGAATCTGGGGAGACCCGAGCTTTTCTCTGCCCCTACCTATATATTCAAGGCTGATATATCTTGGGTTAAGAATGCATTCGTAATCAGGAATAGACTGCGCAGAGAAGAACTTAAAGCACCCAAAATTTCCGTTAGGGAATATGATAGCTAGCAGTCTGACCCATATATGGATCCTTATTTGTCCTGGATAGACACTACCTGGGACAGAGTCCTGTTAACTAGATTTAGGTAGTATAGTAAGGTGGCATTTATGTTTTCCACTTTGTGAGAGGCTGGCTCAGTATATGATGTACACTTATGTAAGTGGACACCTTGCACTGATCCAGACAACCCTTATGGTGATTTTATTGGTCTTTGACAACCTTAGAAAGCTCTCTAAGTGGTAGCTGTGGAGAGCAGCCTTCAGGCTTCGTCCAGAAGGAGTGTAAAGCAGCTTGTTTTACCAGAACATAATCTTATGGGTATGGATTAAGTGAAAAAGAACCACACAGTGCATTTATAAAAATATGTATTTATTATAAGACACTCACTAACACATACAGATATCTCCTCGCCAGAGATATACACAATGCACACAACTTTTCAATAGAAACAGGTAAGTAGCATAGATTACACAGTGGTCCCCAGGGGGAGACCAAACCATAAACTAACATAATGGTATGTGAAATACGACTCGAGTCAAGATGACAACCAGAGAATGTAGTAGTGCCAGGGACCCAAGGAACCACCCAAGGTGAGTATCTAGGAGCCCCACGGAGGTTGTGTACAGTGTAGGAACAACACTGCGTTCTCCGTACAATCAATGTGTAAGTCGCGGTTGCAATTTTAAAGAAACCCTTCCCAGTGGACCCTGAAGAATCCCTGTGAAGACAAGAAGTTGGAGAGCCACCCCACCCCACCCGCGATACCCTTGGATCCAGGTTACCTGCACCAGGGAAGCCGGGTGCATAGGTGTGAAGTTGCGTCGGAAACAGTTGTCAAACTCAATGGGGGACTTCAGGAAGATGCCGCTGCTGGATATGGTGAAAGTGTCCAGTGGAACCCAAAGGTGGATTCAAGATGAAAGGTACCTGCAAACAGAAGGGACAGAGTCTAGGTCACTCGGGGTTGACCAGGTGGCACGGAAGACGAGTGCCCACCGATGTCGGGTGTTGCAGGAAAGATGACGGTGACCTTGGAGCTGCAGCTGTGAGGACCAGGTGACACTGTGGAAGACCAGGAGCCGTTCACGAGCTGTCCAACGTCGCATGTCGAGAGTTGGTGGGTCAGTGTCCGTCGGGACCACCAACAAGCCTTGGCAACTACAAACAACTTGGCAAGCGAAGAAGGTGCTGTGTCGGACCAGCAAGGTCCAGGGGACTCACCATAAGTAGGGCAGGCCCGAGCAATCAGGGGAGCCCAAAGAATTCAAAGGGGACACTCAACAGGACCCCCAGTCCAGAGGCACTGGAGTCACCGGAGGACCTCGAGCAGCTCACCAAAGAAACAGACCCACGGTGCAAGCGATGCAGTGTGGTTGAAGATTCTGGTCACTGGAGATCCTTGAGGTTGGGTCTACTTGGAGACCGAAGTTCTTGATGGAAGGAAGACAACAAGCCTTTGCAACGGCCAGTCGACGGGTGCACAGTGGTTCAGTTCCTGCAGCTCCGACGAGGGATACTGGCCTCAAACTTGGTGAGAGGACAGGGCAGGCCTTGAGGGATGTGAAGAACTACCACCTGTGTTGCTGAGCCGTTCAGAGTCCTTGGGAGCTCAGGATCAGCAGACAGGTCAACTTAGTTGTGGTGCATGCAGATGCAGCGAAGTGACTACTTCACTTCAAGGGAGATCACTTCAGGTGTCTTGGATGCCCACAGGCCTTGGAAGATTTCCCATATGGAGCACAGGCACGGATGTTGCAGCAGACGAACAGGGCAAAGAGATCAGGAGCAGCAGGAGTCTTCGCAGTTGCAGCCGCAAAGTCCAGCGAAGTCCAGAGTGCCCAAACGGTCGAAGTTGAAGTGGTGTCTGAATTGTATTGTGTCCCACGATGAATCTAGGGACCCACCCTCAGGTAAGCCCTTAAGTACCCTAAGGAAAGGGTTGGAACAATTCAGGGTTCCCTCCAGGTAAGGGGTTGGACAGTGGGAAGGATACTCCCATGCCCATTGTCCAGTTTTGCGCCAGAGCGGGAGCCAACGGCTCCCTGAGCTGATTTGAACTGGACTATGCAAGGAGGGCACCAAATGTGCTCCTCAAGCAGACTGAGTAGCGCTGGCAAGCACTCCCACCCGGCCCCAATACACTAAACCCTGTCTGGGAGGTGGACACACCTCCCTGTGAGAGAATACCTATTGTTCTCCCTTCCCCTGCTCGAGCTTGGCTCAGCAGCAGGAGGGCAGAATCGTGTCTCTGGTCGGCAGCAGCCATGTTGTGCTGTCCGGGTCTAGAAGACTTGTACCAGGAGCACAGAGGGCCTAACGGAGGGCCTTTACAGTGCTTGGAACCGTTTACAGTGTGGGAGGTATGATTCTAACATGTTTGATACCAAACATGACAGGGTTCATTACAGCCAGTTTCGAGATGGTCATCGCGTAATGACATGGTGCCCCTCTATAGGATATATGGCTGTCTCACCTACAACCAGGGAGAATGGACTCCCAAGGCTGTAGGGGTGTCCTGCTCATGCAGGGTCACCCTCACACTTACAACCCAACACCTTGCCTTCAGGATTGTAAAAGGCCTGCTGTAGGGGTGACTTATAGGTTTTAAGTGCAGTGAACCTATATCTGTCTTAAGTGGTGTTAGCACCAGCTTACACAGGCTGCAATGGCAGGCCTGCAGTGACAGTTTGAATGGTCTCCCATAGGTGGAATAATACATGATTCAGCCTATGGGAGACCCCCGGGGAACCTATGCCCTGGGTACATTAATACCATATACTAGGGTCTTATGAGGGTACCCCAGTATCCAATCTGAGATGTACCTAAGTACTCACCATAAGAATTTAGGGGAAAAAGCAGAGAGACTGGGGTCTTGATTAGCAGGATCCCAGTCAAACTAGTCAGAAACAGCGTAGCACCGGGCAAAATATGGGGGTAACCATAATAGTAGATCCTACTTTCCTACACACTTGGTCAGTTTAATTGCACTAATGTGTCCTTGTGATGAGTCATCCCGAAAGAGTTTTCTCCATTTCACTTTTGTTTGTAAATATTATAGGGCCTTTTCTAAAACGTTCTTAGTCCCATTGATCAGATTAGAAGTTGTGTAGAGGCCTTGTTTTACCTGCAAACATTGATTCCCCATCTCTCTGCTTTTGTGTTTTTTCCTTTTTAAAATGTGCCTTGAGTAGGAGAAAACAAATGGCTTTTTAATTGTTTGCCATTGTGTTTTGTTGGCAATTCGCACATGTTTTATTGTGAGTATTTTATTGTGTATTTACCTTTTTTTAACAAATGATTGTGATTAATATCGGTTTTAAGGATGTTTTGTTTAATTGTATTGTGTTTGTATGGCTGTGTCTTACAGCCTTATTATCATCTCAATCATCGGCTAACAGATCTTCTGTATCAATGTCAAGTGAGAGTGAAGAAAATCATTGTTACCTAAGAAAATCGTGTTTTTCATGTTGGGCTGGCCGTGTGTGAAGAAAAATGTCAGTCAAAGAAAAATCAACATGCCAAAGCACCAAAGCCCTTCAAACATTGTACTAAAATTACATTGAAAGTAAATGGTTGTTAGCAACAAATGAAACACAAGAAAACAAAGGTAAATGCACCCATCCATGTGCTTCGAGGCACAGCGTCCGGTGCTGGTCTACTCAGATTCAGCATAGCTGCTGAAATGGGACTGATTTCTGTGAATTACAACATGAATGCTCACCACGAAATAGTAAGTCAGTTCCCTTCATTATTTCATGGTTTGGGAAAACTTAAGACTATGAAAGTGAAGTTGCATATTATTGAGGACATCCGTCCTGTTGCTCTTAGACATAGAAGAATTGCTTTTCATTTGCAAGAAGCTGTTGAGAAAGAACTTGATTCCTTACTAAAGCATGATATTATTGAGTGTTCCACTGGTCCAATGCCATGGGTTTCTCCCATAGTAGTAGTGCCCAAAAAGGACAGTGAAGGAGCTGTACACATATGCGTTGACGTGCGTCAAGTTAACAATGCAATTGAATGAGAACGACATCTAGGTCCACACATTACTGACATGATAAAGCAATTAAATGGTGCAAAGATCTTCTCTGGTCTTGATTTAAATAAAGGTTATGATCAGTTAGATCTTACAGGTACATTACAACCTTTACTACACATGTTGGTCTGTTTTGACACAAAAGACTACGTTTTGGTGTGTCATCCGCAGCAGAACTGTTTTAAGACGTCATTCGATGTATCATACAGTCTTTCATGAATGCGTTCAATTACAGTGTTAACATATTGATTTTTGGAGCTACCCAAAGAGAACACGATAATGCTCTTGCACAAGTGTGTAGTTTAGTTGCCGAAGCAGGTTTGACTTTGAATGCAGACAAATGTGAGTTCCATAAGACCAAGATAAAATTCTTTGGCCAAATCTTTTCTGATGGGGGTATGACACCAAATCCTGCTAAAGTATAAGCGCTGTCAAATGCTGATCCCCGGTAGGATGTTTCCATGGTGCTTTCATTTCTTGGCATGGCCAGTTACTGTTCCAGATACCGACAAGACTTTGCCACTGTAAGTGCTCCATTGAGAGATTTGACAAGAAAGAATGTTTCATTCCATTGGTCACATGAATTTGAGAAAAGTTTCAAGAAAATTAAACAAGCCCTTGAGAACGCTAGTGAACTGACATATTTCAATCGGAACATTCATACAGAGGCTGTTGTTGAAACTAGCCCAGTTGGGTTAGGCGGTATTCTTCCACAGCATAGTGGGCACCCGAATGCTCGAAGGCATATTATGGAATATGCAATTAGAAGTTTGTCCCAAACAGAACGTGCTTACTTACAACTTGAGTAAGAAAGCTTAGCTGCAGTATGGGCTTGTGAACCTTTTCATGTGTTCCTGTATGGAAAACCTTTTACGATGGTAACTGAGCATTAAGATTTACGGACTATATCTGAAACCCACAGGCCAAAATGCCTCCTCGCATTGAACGATGGGGACTACGGTTACAAGAGTATGATTATACCATTGTGCATCATCCACGAAAGGATGCCGACTACTTTTCCAGAGTGCCTATCCAAGGTGACGGAACTCCATCTAAGACGGCTGAAGCCTATATCAACTTCATATTAAAATCAAATACACCAGCTGCTATTTCGTTAGCCCAGATTATTACTGCCATGAGTCATGATAGTGACATGTTTAAGATGTAGGATATCATCACACATCAGTCATGGAACCAACACAATCGACCGCTCACCAGTGATGGTGAATATCAAAAGTACAAAAATGTCAAGGATGAACTGTCCAGAACTCAGGAAGGAGTTATATTACGAGGTTCAAGAATCTTGATTCTGGAGAGTCTGAGAGTGAGAATATTTGAGGTAGCCCATGAAGGACATTGTGGAATTGTTGCCACAAAACAAGCTCTTCGAGACCGAGTTTGGTTTCCTACCTTGATGACAGTGTTGAAAAGGAATTAAAGGCCTGTCATTTATGCAATTGCCTTTATACAAAAACTACTCACCACACCTTGAACATGTCAGAACGCCTGAAGCATGCATGGGAGAGAATAGCCAGTGACTTTTTCGGTCCACTTGACAATGTAAATCATCTATTGGTGATTATGCATGAGTACTCACGATTTCCGCTAATTGAAGATCTTTCATCTACAACTCAAGAACAAATCATTGAAACACTAGATGGCATTTGAAAATAAAGCATCAAAAGAGCACACCTTTGTGGCCACAAGCCAACGGACTTGTTGAGGGCCTTAGGAGTACGCTAAAGAAAGCAGTACAGCATGCCACTTGAGAAGCTCAACTTAAAAATTGTATTGAATTCTACCTTGAGAGCTTATGGTTCAACACCCTGCTTGACTACAGGTGAAAGTCCTGCGACTTTAATGTTCTGAAGAGCAATGAATACCAAGTTACCTCAATAGACCAATCCGAGGAAGAAAGATGAGATGACAACTCATGAGAAGGACTTGGTTAACAAACAAAAGATGACATTGTAGGGTGACAAAAGACGACATACAAGGAACATTTTCTTTAAGCGAGGAGATCCAGTGCTCGTAGGACAAATGCAGAAAAACAATCTGCTACTCCTTTTGATGCAGAACCTTTCCAAGTGGTGTGTACTAAGGGTCACATGGTGACTGTCCAGCATCCTGAGAAGTCTTTTACCCGAGACTCTTCTCATTTCAGGCACCTGACCAATTGTTCATCAGATCTGATAGTTGAAAGAGAGACTGTGTCTGAAACATCAGCAACTGCTGTTGCTTCTACACGGTTGACACAGATCATGGACATTGATGACTACACATCCCAGTTCCCCAGAACAAGATAAAGTCGAACAATTAAGCGGCCAAGAAGACTGATTAACGAGAATTGAATGTATATGTCTATCTATATATATACTTTGTAAAAATTGTAATTCTTTATTTAACAGAGGGGGTGATAGTGTCTTGAGAATTAGAAATTATGAAACCCTTTTGGCTCCAGATAGACTCCGTAGATCTGTGACCTAAGTATTTTAGTGGCATGCACTGAAGGCTGGTTTAGAATGTTGAGTTTGCAGTTACACGTAGTAGAATAAAGATGTGTATAACTAAGCTCTGTGTGTGGCGTAATTCTTTGCAGGTACCCAGACTGGGGAGGATGCTACATAGAATTTAAAGAAGGAAAGGCTAATGCCTAGGTCAAGTTTCAGTCCATGAGACTGATACATGGCACAAAGAGATGGCACAAAGAGATGAGCAGACTATATGCCATCCAAATTTGAAAATTTTGTATTAGACTCTTCATGAGATCAAGCTTTAAGGCAGGCGTTTTATGCCAAAGAGGAACGTGTACTGTTTTTAATGCACTTTTAATACACGCTGATTATTTTTCCAAACAAGCTCTCCTTTGGGAGACAAAACGTACTTTGTTCTAAGCTGATGACTATTGAATTAACCAAATGTTCAAGTTTTGTTATACCAGGATCATCTCATCAGACGTGGGTTGATCTCTATTGATCAAAAGCCCTGGAGGGCTCAGAAAATCAGGATCATAAGAGAAACTGACTGTGAATGAAGTAGTAGAATATTATCCGATAAAAAATAAAAAAAATCCTCATTCAGCAATCAAAATTACATTTACGTCTAAACATGTGACTTCAAAACGATAAGAGATATATTGTTAAATTGCATCTCATATAAAATGGTTCTGTCGGGTTCACTTAATAAGTATGAAAATAATGTTTTGAAGACACACATTGCAAAACACACAACAAAGATGAAACAGCATTCATATTACTTTATGAAAACATTGCACCAATCAATTATCTAATGGTTTCTGCTGGTGTGCTCCGTGATAAGTGCAAAATATGCTTCTGCAGTGAAAAGGTTGGCGTAAAAATATAGGAACAAAAAGCATAAAACAACAATCGTATTCATTCAATTTGTAAGCCTGGTTGAAACACAATTCATAAAGTCCCTATTTCCAATTAATTCCCAAGGGTTACATTGGCCCAACTTAAGTCCTTTAACTACAGGCAAGAGGTATGGACTCGCTGAAGTTTCCACCCACTAAGAAGTTGCATTAGTTGATCATCATAGCGGGGTCTTCTTCAGGACAGTACAAAAGGAACACCTTGCACATTAAATGGACAGTAATCAATCTCATGTGTGTGAAAATAATGAGGACTCACCAAATAGTCTGACAATAAGGCTTTGTGAGATCCCGAAAAAGGAGAGGGAAAGGGGGAGGCTTCAAAAACAAACCTAAAAGCAGGGTGACTCCAAGAACAAAAATAAACAAATCAGGACTCACCAAATATAAGTTACAGAAAGCCAACGACTTAAAAGTATCTAAAATACCTATTGCAGGCTTTTTCGTGTGAGATCTAAGGACAAAACAACAGCTTAGAAAATAGTCTTGGCTTAAATCAGTAACATAATTGGCAGATATAAGTAAACACTGCACTCACCGATAAGATGCGCAAAGTAATTTCAAATAAATGTAGAAAAGTTGCATCTCTTGGTTGACTAAGTAAAAGTTAAAAAAAAAGACGGATTGTCACTGACAATGAGCATAAAAGATGGAAATTCTGGAGGAATAGGATTGTTGTTTTATGCTTTTATGTTTGTGTTTTAAAAAAAAAACAACTTTGCACTGTACAAGCACATTTTGCACTTATCACGGAGCACCCCAGCAGAAATCATTGTATAGTCACCTGGTTCAGGCCTAAATGTAATTTTGATTGCTGTATGAGGAGTTTTTTTTTTAATGGATGATATTGGTGTGCTTTCTTTACATCTCTCTTACGTTTCACTTATGCAAGATGCACGTTCAGCACAGAGCTGCACTCCTCGTTCAGCACACGGGGCCCGCAGCGCATTTGACCACGCCACGCAGAGGCGCGATAGAATAAAAGGGAAAAAGCACAGGCATGCAACTCACCTACAGAGCATGGGGTGAAATCCCGATTTAGGGGCAGCTGGTGTTGCTGTGAGTCCAGAGGCAGGGGTGGCAGCCCTGGAGCTTCCACACCAGGGCACTCTAAAGGAAACCTGAACAGAAGCCTGGGCTGCACTCCCCGAGGAGAGACCACGTACAGGACACAGCCATAGACAAAGTTTCCCTCCCTCCACAGATCCCCCCCCCCCTGTGTAGGGCTCACAGCTAGGGACATGAAGCGCCGTAAGGCTGTCAATACAGCAGGTTTAAACGCTGTTCCCAGTCTGTACTCCCCTCCCCACCACCAAGGTACTTGGAAGGGGAGGCAGAACAGTAGCCCCTCTTGGCCCTATCATTTTGTCCCCACTGTCTGATTATGGGTAAGCAGAAGGCGACTGCTTCTTATGCTGTGGATAAACACTCTTGTATCAGTTCCACTATTTTGTCTTACCTTAATTCAGCAGTGGGTGCCATCACAGAGGAAATTTCCACTGTGGAGGAACAACTGGGCCTAAGTCTGGGTGATTATAATAATGCCAAAGAGGTAGTTCTCAATGTTAGTAGAGAGGTGACATCAGGTCAGGATAAACATGACCAGAAAGAGCACCCTGCACCTCGCTCTCAATCTGTCAATTTTGTGATTCACCAGCACCATCCAGAATTTGACATCCTGGTGGATCAACAACCTGCATCACAGATGAGCTTAGGTAGCAGAAGGAGTAAGGTGAAGAAGAGTAGGGGGAAGCAGAGACCGGCAGGAAAATCCCTGGTAGTGCGCTGTACTTGGGCTGCAGCCGAAGAGTCCTTTGTAATCTTGGTTTAAATAAGATTGGGACTATGATTTTTAATTTGATTGACTCATTTAATACATTGATTAAACCCAAGTCTGTACCTTCAGAAACTTCTAAAATCTCTGAAGTATCTATGCCCACAAACATTTTAAGGTCTCTAACCTTAGTACTTGCACACATACCTGGGAGGGGATGAGGTCAGGAGTTACTGGGGCCAGGTGGATAAGGTCAAAACCCCTCGCTGGTTGTAACTGAAGGTCAGGGCAGGGAGTTGACAGGGCCCCAGGGAACGGCCCCATGTATTTATTCTAAGAGAAATGCTAGTTACTTATGTACCCACTCAGGGGAGTTTTTTAGCCCACCCTGCACTGAGAGGGGAGTGGGGAGACATGTAAAGGATGTTATGACAATGGATTTACCACCAGCATCAACCCCTTTTGTCCTGGCAAAGGCAAAGGTGCCCCCACTCGGGATTAAAGGGCCTGAACGTTTCATTCAGCTGAAGAACAAGGTTTTATATTGGTTACATAAGTGAATGAAATGGGCCGCCCTCTTGTGATCAAATTAACATGGTCAGAGGAGTATTCTGGGTAGGTTGGGATGCCAAAACCTTTGAGGGTGATTTTGTGGTGGCAAATTCCAACAATGAGCAAGTGGTTGGTGATCTTTTCAGGGATTTCTCTCACCAGGAAAATCATGATTCAAGTATTGTGGCTCTACCTTTGGCTTTTTCCTATATGTCCTTATCAATGCCCTTTTGGGCTGAGACAGAGAAACATGGCGAGACCACAGTTGGTAGGGTGATGGGGAGGGAAATATATTCAATCTTCCCACTGCCAATAGGTTTAAGTCTCTTAGTAATATGGACTCCTTAGACTGACTTAACCAACCTAGTACCATCTCCCCCTTAGATCACTTGGATTCCAATATCATGGCATGTGACAGGGGTGAGCTGAAAGTCATACGTTGGAACATAGCTGGGTTAGCAAGGAAAATAACTGACAGACAATGCTTCAGTTTTCACATAGTTTGCATAAAAGAAACATGGGATACGGACTGTAATTATACATTGAAGGGCTATAGTTCTTTTCATGTTCCAGCAACCCTAGTACTGCATGGGAGGGCAAAAGAAGGTTTGTTAGTATTAATTACCCTCAGATTAAATTGTTATTTTGAGGTTGTAAATACTCACTCAAGGAATTTAGCAGCCATCTTGCTTACATTTGAGTTGATGGGCAGCTTGCTTATCCTGAATTTTTACAAGTCTACTTTTACTCAAGATAAGGAAATTGCTATGTACAAATAATGTTGAGGAAAGGGTATAACTTGATTCTATGTGAAGCTTGCAGACCCAGGATTTCTGTAAATATGATGAGGGCGTGCTATGCATAGTGCACTTTAAACCTTGAACTCGGGGAGATCTGATGAATTCAGTATTAGCTAGTTATAATTTAGATTTCTTAACTCCATCGGATATCAAGCAATCCATGAGAGATAGAATACCAACTTTTATGTGGAGAGGAAGAGAATCTGTGATAGATTTCATCTCCGTCTGTCCTGGTTTACACCATCTATTGATGGATTACAAGGTTCGATGGGACGGTCAAGCTGACCATAACCCATTAATAGCAGCTTTTAACTGGCATTTTAAGTCACACCCTAAGGTTCCAGAACATGCTGTGTCAGTATCCATAAGGGATCAAAATCGCAAATTAAAATGGGTCATGATTAATCAGATGATTTTTATCACAAATTATTTCAGCATTGTTATGAGGATTTTGCTATTTGTCGGTATTGGTCTGTATATAAACAGACTTTGAAGGAAAGAAAGGATTGTTTACAAAGAGAAGGCTGGGAGGCGCTCTTTGCACTTGTAATGTCCGAGATAGTAGGCTTTTCTAGAGCATCATAAATCGACCTTTATATCAAGTTACTTTGAGTTCTCCAATGAACTCACACATCTCAGAAGATGTATGGGTGAAACATGTTGAGTCCATTTATGATGACCCAGATTCTTCTCCTTTACCATTTCACTTAGGCAAGCAAGCAAGTGTGAGGTTTGATTGGAAGGAGTTGAGAGATGCCATAAATGCCCTTTTGGATAACTAAGCCCAGGGTTCGGAAGGGGTACCTGGAGACTTATTTAAATTTAATTTCCAGTTGTGAGCCCCTCTGGCCACTATACATCTAAAGGCAGCAATGTGTCAAGGATTACCAGATTCCTGGTCACGTTCAATAATTGTGCTTGTATTTAAAAAAGGCAAAAGAGAGGACCCTCATTGTTACAGGTCCATCTTATAATCGACTCAGAAGTGAAAAAATGTGGGCAGGTGATTTTAAATAGATTGAGCTCTTTGGCCAAGCAGCATAATGTGATATCTGATATACAGTATGGCTTTAGGTCTGGAATAGGGACTGTAGTACAGTGTTTACATTTATATTTGATCATTTCTAAATACACAATTTTCAAGAAAGAGTTGATTCATCTTGTTTTCTGGGATTTCAGTTTAGTCTTTCACAGAGTGAATAGAGACGAACTCTGGGCTGTACTGGGATCCATGGGGGTGGGTAGGAACATTGCTTTCATGCTAAGAGATCTGCATTGCAACCCAACTACTTCGGTCCGTTATTGTGGAGGAGGAGGGGTGTACAAAACCCTTCAGATTGCAAAAGGGAGTCCAGCAGGGATGTATTTTAACCCCTTTTCTTCTTACCTTGTATAGTAACTCTCTGGACCAACATTTGCTTATTGGATGGAAGGACTTACCCCAGGCGGGAGAGCACCCAATTGTTGTTCTATTGTATGCAGATGACGACGTACTCATCTCAAGAACTGCTATGGGCCTTCAGCAGCTATTAGATTAATTTGTGAAATTCATGGAGAATCCGAACTTAAGCTCGAATATTAATAAATCACACATAATGGTTATATGCCCAAAAAACACAAAATCAAGGTCCTTTTTTATTAAGGGCAAACACATTAGCAATGTAAAAAAAAATTCTTATCTCTGTGTTTTGTTCAATGCCTCATTGAATTGGTCATTTCTTATGAAACACAAATGTATATTGCTGGAAAGGGATATGCAAGGCATATTTCACTTCGCTAAGCATCTGGCTTCTACAGTAGTTAACTCTATGACTAAAATATATACAGCCAAGTGTCTATTGATTGCTTCATATGGGTGTGATATTTGGGGATATGTCCCCCCACAATTTCTCCAGATAGTGGAGAATACATTTTTGAGAAGGTTGTCATCCCTGCCAAACAGTGTCGACTCCGAGGTGGTCCATTAAGAGTTAGGGAGGTGTTATACTACTGATTTGATACAGATGCAACATTCATCGCAAACCATTACAACGCAAGTCGTTACAACGACTCGCTGTAGGGGGCAGAAGGTGTTGGATTTAAAATCCAACACCTTCCCTACTGTAGCACAGACTGGAGTTGGAATAGTAAATTATACTATTCCAAAATCCAGTGCGCCCCCTACAGCAAGTCATTGTAACGACTTGCGTTGTAATGGTATGCGATGTAACAACGCGGTCGTTGTAATGACCGCGTTGTAATGGCATGCGATGTATCGCATGCGTTGTAACGTGGCCTATTCACAGTATGGACCAATCCACAAGCCATCTTTAATCATCTAATTCTGGAGGAGTGTCTTAAGCTTGCTAATGTAACATCAATCCCAAGGCTGACATTTTTAAAATTTTATTTTAGTGCACTTGTTAAGCAAGAGTTATTTAATCAACCCAGCAAAATCATGAAGGCTGATGTGGTCTGGAGTAGGAAAGCCTTTCTAATGCGTAAATGGTCAGAGAACATCTGCGGCCTTGTCAAAACCAACTCAATTATGATTCATACTACAAAATTAATTGAACCTTATCTTTGTTTCGTAATGTCAAGTCACCATAGATATCTTTTGACCAGGTTTAGATTGAACATGTTTCGACTATTACAATTCTGAAAGGTTGGTCTAAATATTAAGATATTAACCCTTACTGTTGTGATAATGTCTCCCATCATGTACGCTGACTTAATTATGCTCAGCTCTATGTACAGTGCCTTATGGTCTGTTTTTATGTATCCTTTTTTAAAGAGGTTACATCTGAAACAGGTTAGACCAGCACTTTTGTATCTCCAGCTTGTACTTGACATAGAGATTTGTCACTCTGTCGCCAGCTTCCTTGTGGGAGCAGTTAGAGTCAGAAGGACCTTACGAGACATATAAGCTGTTTTGCCCCAACATTCTAGTTGGTTTGTATATCAGCCTGAATAATGTGAACTATTTTTGATATTGATTGATTGTGGGGTACATATATAGGACAATTGTGAATGCATAAATATATATTCTGGATGAATTTAAAAATGAATGCTGTATTATGGGCATAGAACAGTTTATTTGTATGTTTTATTTTATGATGGTTGCTGTGCTTTTATGGTCTCTATTAAACCGAATAAAGCTTCATTATGATTATGATGATTGGTGCAATGTTTTCATAAACTAATATAAGTGCTGTTTCAACTTTTGTGAGTGTTTTGCAATATGATTTTTCAAAACCTTCTTTTCATACCCATTAAGGGAATCCAACAGGACGATTTTGTATGAGACGATATTTAGAGCTTCAGTTCTGAGGAACACAGGGTAAACCCATTATAGATAGCAGTATTGATAAATGGAGCACACTGACTTGCTACTGTACTTATTAATTGCAAAATTGTCTTTCCTATATTATTATGCCAAAAGGGCGTAAGTTTTTAAATTAGGTGGTGGGACCACTCAGACACAACAAAATATAAATAAAGAAAATAGCTAAGAGCTGTGTATTATGTTTAAACTGTCCTTTTCTGCATCATCACCATAGATTATTTGTCGTTTTTTAGACCATGTTTTTGCTGGGATTTAAGCCTGACACTGCTATTCAGTACAACAGTGCATTTGCTCTGGCTCTAAAAAGGTATTGGTAAGAAGAGTTTCACCTGATTGTTCTATATTACATACTTGTAAGGCCACAGCAGTTTGCATAGAAAATACACCAATGGCATGGGAGTTGTCATATGTGAGCCACACTGTTTATTTACACCACCCATATATATATATATGGCAAATATATATGGCTGACCGAAGTACCACTGTGCTCTTACTGGACTGCATTCTAAAAGGCACTGCAATTACACATGGCAATCAAAATGTCCTTTGGCATGTAGGAAAGCCTATTTTTACATATTGAGTCACCAATAAAGGCCGCTTTTTAAGTGCGTAAGGCAGAGTACTATATATATATATATATATACATAATATGCTTTGGTATGATTTACTTGATTGCGTAGAATTTTAATGACAATGAATTTTAATTGTTGTTTTAAATTTACGAATTCTAAAAGATTTCAATACAAATGTAAAGAAACAAGAAATGAAAAACAAACCAAAAAAACAGAAAGCAAAAATAAATAATCATTAATTATCATGCCACTAGAGATATGTGTATCCAGTCTGTCTTCAGTGCCCATCGTGACTGTGGATCATGTGACCACATTCCCCTGCTTATTTAAATGTATTGTTGGTGATGGTAAATGATGTGTGAACAAGGCCGGTGTGCCGAAACGCGTAACAGCGAAATTATTGATTAAAAATAGACATTTTACAAAAAGCTTCCCTGGTGTCGGCGTCCGTTCTTAAATAGGTGCGGAAGTGGTGTGTATATATATATATATATATATATATATATATATTAATCAACAAATGCCCGAAAGCTTTGACAGGGCACTCGACAGCTCGCCAACCTTCCGGTCTTCACTTCTGACTCTCCCGGCATCCCGAAGAATCTCTCCATTGCCTGACGCGTTTCAATGCTTCACGCATCTTAGTCATAGGCTTTGCTTATTCACCATGTCGCGGAAGGAGCTCTCTTTTATTTCTATTCTTAGCATGCTTAATTAATCGCCCTCAGTGGGCTCCGCATAGTGCGTTCATTATCTGGCATGCTGGGACATGTGGATCGTTCACATTGGCACTTTAAAAGCATTGTATATCCTTAGTAGGATCTCGGAATATATATGCAGCATACTTCACCATATCCTTCCCTTGCCCAGAAAGTGAAGCACGGACCCAAGTAAGGCAGTTTCAAAGATTTATTCGGCTCTCGAGACAACCACAGCAGCCATGACGCGTTTCGACACTCCCTTGATCTATATATAGAGAGAGAGACACTATTTCTATAAAACTTGTGCCCTCACAGTGACTGAAGGCCTAAAAGTGTTTTCACTGTAGATTTAGCTACACTTTCCATAAGACAGGCCAAGGCGAGATTCAAATGCTTAATTTGAAAATGCTAGCAAATATATTAAAAGTTTTTTCTTTAAAAAAAATCTGAATTAAAGGTGAAATCGGAACGGCAATAACCTGAGAGGAAATGTAACTTCAGAAAAATGCACTGGAAAACACATCCTTGAGTGGGAGAGTTGACAACCCTGGATCAGAAGATAATGGCCTGCCTCTGAGGCCAGGAAGGCCTGCCAGGGTGGTGTTAACTGCTGACCACTTCACATGGATAAGCTATCTGGGAGTGGACAGGAACAGCTGGTAGACCAATGGACACAGCCTTAGCACTACCTCCTTTCACTTGGATATGCCTGGGAGGGTTTCTCCTGTTCATTACCAGGATACCCAGAACAGGCAGGCTCTAGCTCCAGTGAGGGAAACAGGCAGGAATTTTACCATAAGTCAAAGCGCTCATGCTGCAAAAAGAGGTAGAGACACTGTGAGAAATGTTATGACTGGCAGTCAGAATTTTTCCAATCACATCCTAGTGCACAGGGTAAATCAGGCACGTCAACCACCAACTCCTGGGAACATTCCTGGACCTGGGAAAACTCCATCTGTAGAAGAAAGCCTTGACTGAGAAACAAACCAGAATCCTGCTGGAGGAAGAGGACTCACTCAAGCACACAAGTATTGCTGCTCATGTTGGCACCCCAGGACCAGAACTGCCCTCCAAGGGTCAAGTGGTTGGACTCCTGTTTGCATGCTTCAGAGATCCAAAAAGCAGAAGAACTCCTGAATCCAAGATGGCCCAGTATACAAAAGAGGACTTGACACTAGAAGAGAACTGGGTGGAGAGAACCCTAGTGTCTAGAAGTCTGCCCTGAGGAGCTAGGGGCTGCATTTCTGGCCTGGAGGAACTTTCACAGTAGTTGTAGAAAAGTGGGACTTAGTATTTTCTTTCCATATCTAGGGGACTAGGTTCAAGGTACGAAGGCTTGTACAGTAAGATTGCACCATAGATGGGCAAGAAAACCAGGTTCACCCTGCTTGGTTCTTTTTACCACACTGAAAACAGCTTGAGCAGGACCTTGTGGTAGTGTTATGCAGCCTCGTTGATCCCTGTCTGGCTGCAGCTTCTAGGCTCATCCAGTTGGAAGATTTTGACTTCTTTAAAAAAAAATGTCTTATTCTGAAGTTACAGTCGTGGATCGGGGCAACACAACAAATCTATTTGACCAACAAAGCGCCATCGGCAGCCATGAAATCCTTCATTGTCTTGCTTAGAGCTTTGGTATCAAAGCCAACGGCTTCTGGAAGAGTTTGACAACAACATATTTGACTTAAAGTGACCCTAATCGACCATAGCCTTGGAACATGCCCCACTGAAAGAAATGCTTAATTTGAGCCAGTGGCTTCCAGGGCTTGGCACTAGCACTTTATTGTCAACCCCCGGAACTTATGACAGCCTGCCACATGGTGCACTGTTTGTCTAATTTTGTGATGAGAACAACAACAGCTCTTTAATAATTCAATTACATTAAAAATGACTAATACTTGCCAACCAAAACTATAAGAATAGCTTGGGTGGCAATAGTCATTTTTTAATGCATATTAAAAGACTGAACTGTCACAACTGTAGGAGTATGATGGTTAGTTGAGGTGCTAAAGTCATTGGCAGCTTTGCCGGGGACAAAGGGTGATGCGAGCTTCAGTGGCCTTACCACAAGGGCCCTGCACTTTTTTTTTTAAACAGGGACTTGAAGATTTTGACATTTTAGACACCAAGTTTGAAGGTAAAACTTTGAGCGGGATGATCTACACAGTGTATCTGACCTTCGCTTAATTGTGGTTGGCCTGAAATTATACCTCGGACCAGGTCAACATTGAACTTATTTTTATGATGCTATTCTTCTTTAAGACACTTTTTTTCCTTTCATAATTTTAAAAGTAATATCTCTAGTTCACAATATCCTCTTTTGATAACGTTGGTATCTTTTTGCTTATTACATTTTTCTCTAATCTTCTAAATTAGGTTGGCAGTTTTTGCATTGTGTTCTTTATTTTTAAACTGTTGGTACTGCTTGAATTCAAAACTGGCTTATCTAGGAAATTTCTGCTGCTTGTGCAATAAATACTAGGGGCCGAGCGCTGATCCTCTCAGAACAATGTTTTGACCTAATAATATTTCTTTTATTATGTGATGGATAGCGCTGCCGCTCTGCCGCACATTAGTTGTTTTAAATTCTGCTTTTAAAACTGCCAAAACTGTAATGAATTTGATGTTTTTTTAAAGAATACTCGTTCGTTTTACTCTGTCACCTCTCATTCATTCCGGCTCGGCTCCCTGCTGCCGCAGGGCTGTGCTAAACTTCCTGGTGACACTCCCATTAGGGGCGGTACCACAGGAGGCGGCGAGGAGGAGTTAATCAGCCCTTGCCATTAATGGCGGCCGCAGCGCGGGAGCGGGCGGTATATGGTCTGTGAATATCCCAGTTTCTGCCTTGACAGTCTCCCCCTGCACATGGTCTGACCATCATTTAATACAGTTTACTATCAACAACATAAGGAAGATCTCTCCACCAGTTGCCAGAGGGACTAGGGCCAGGAATTGGAAGAATCTGGATAAAACTTCCTTCCTGGCCACACTGAGCAACACAGCTCCCGTCATTCAGTCCTCTGTTACAGCCAGTGCTGATAATCTCACTGCTTGGCTCATGGCGGCCTGCAACGATCACGCCCCGCTTAGGAGGGTGAATTCAGTCCGGCGCCATGAAGCCCAGAAATGGTTTTCAGCAGACCTAAAATCTCAAAAACTAGCCCTCCGCCAAGCGGAAAGAAATTGGAGAAGTAGCTATTCCTCGGCTAAGAAAGAGATCTTTCTAGTCAAACTTAAACTTTACAAAAAAGCCACATACTTCTCAGCCAAAATCATTAACTCCTCTAACAAGTCCGAGTCACAGTGAAACCTACACCATCCCAAGCGCTGTGTGATTCTCTTAACACTTTTTTTATAGATAAAATCAGTGCAATAAAGGACAGCATTTTAAAGAACACTATGTTTAGGGCATCATTAACGATACTGGAAAACCCCCACTCCTTAGAGCAGTTTCCAGTGATCGACAGGCTGGACTTCACAGACCTCCTGTCCAAAGTAAAATCAGGATCTCCAATGGACAGCTGCCCACCTTATGTTCTAAAAGAGGTTTTCTCTAAACTTCCTATGCCTGCACTCTCTCTTCTAAATGAGTCATTGACTCAGGGCATTGTCCTGAGTGCCTTTAAAGAGGCAATTATTGTCCCCCTCTTGAAGAAACCAGGGGATGACCCTGAGATACTGACTAACTACCGGCCAATTTCGCTGCTTCTGTATCTCGCCAAGGTACTCGAATCTCATGTAGCTATATGTCTATGCGCCTTCATCGAACAGTCAGAATATCTCAATCCCCGCCAAGCAGGTTTTCGCCCAGCTCACTCCACCGAGACTGTCATACTGACTGTCCTGGACTCTCTTCGGAATGAAATAGACAACGGGTCTCCTCAGGCTCTGGTACTGCTGGACCTGTCTGCAGCATTTGACACGGTCGATCATGACATCCAAATCGACCGTGTCAGCGCCACTGGCCTTCAGGGATCAGCCCTCAGATGGATACAGTCTTTTTTGGAGGGCCGCTCGCAGTCCGTCTATGTGACTTCACTGCACCGAAAAAGAGTGTTACCTGTGGCGTTCCCCAGGGCTCTTCATTATCCCCCCACCTATTCAATCTTTACCTCCTCCCATTGATTCAGTCCCTAAAAAACAGGAACGTGTGCACTTTTATCTATGCAGACGACTTACAGCTCATATTCACCATCAATAATACCCCTGACTCGGTATCAGAATTTCAAGCCACCATGTTACATATCCGGGATTGGATGAATAGCAATCAGCTGAAACTCAACCCGGATAAAACAGAACTGATCCTGTTAGGAGGCACCAAGAACCTCTGGAGTCTTCGGTTCTGGCCAAGTGAGCTGGGCGCGCCCCATCCCCCCCCCCCCACTCCGTCGTCCTCAGCAAAAAGTCTTGGGGTGATAATAAACAACGACCTAACAATGAAAAGCCAAATCACTTCAGTAACCTCGACCTGATATCCCCAACTTAGGAAAATTAGCAGGCTGCTCACAAAAGAAGCACTAATACAGGCTGTTCTTGCCATGGTGATCTCCCACTTAGACTATGTCAATTCACTTTATTTTGGCATACCACTGTATCTCATTAAGAGACTGCAGTTGGTTCAAAATCAGGCAGCTAGGCTGGTCTTTCAACAACCCAGGTGGGAACATGTCTCCCCCCTCATGAGGAAGTTGCATTGGCTACCCATTCTACAACGCTCTGCTTTCAAAGAGGGTTGCTTGATTTTTAAGTCCCTACATGGCCCAAGCCCCAAATTCATCTCCAACCTCATTCAAAGGCACGTACCCGTGCGCAACTTGCGCTCGTCTCACATGAACCTGCTAACCATACCCGCCTATAATTGGAAGCGACAAGGTGGTTGTAGATTTGCAGTGTTGGCTCCTGGCTTCTAGAACTCCTTGCCACCCAACATCAGAGCATGCACGGAACTCATGAAATTCAGGAAGCCTCTTATGACCTGGCTATTTGCTAATTCATGTGTAGGACAGATTAACACGGCCTCAGTTATCCTAAACCTAGCGCCAAGAAACCAATCGGTGAACGTGGGCTCTATAAATAATTGTTAACATAACATAACCCATTGCCAAATTAATAACCCAGTTTCTGATGATCATGATTACATAAAGGTGCATCACACCTCATTAGGTCGACCGCAAAATATGAGAAATGGAAACTTAGCAACTCCTTTCCTATTTACATATATCCCACGTTCAAGCTATTTGTCAATTTTACTTTGCAAAATTTCAGTTAGCCCTAAAAGCACATACATTCATAGTATTGCCCCCACTCTCAGTTTATAGACTATTTGATACCTTTTTACATTAACAATGTCAGTGTAGAGAACCCCTCAAATTGAAATGGGTGCAACTTCCTGTCTCAGAAGCGTTAAAGCATGAGTACTCATTGATGGCTCAGTTCTAATGAGAATGGTAAGTATAATTATTTGGTACGAAGTAGTGTTTATGCAAAAGCCCTGTCCCTTTTAAATTAAGTAGTCATTTTATTTATGTCCTGAGAAACAAAAGACTGAGCCGTTTGATAAGGATTTCTATACCCTTTGGTTGCTGTAAAATTCAGAACTGAGAAATGCACCATTATAAGTTTTGATTATTTTGAAATTTTGTTTAGTAATGAACTATTTTGCTTATGTATTGTTGTTTATTTATTGTGGGACATGCAATGAAAGGCATTTCATGTTGTTGTTGTTCCTCTGTCGATGACAGTCGTATGTAAATTGAAAAGTCTTTTATGAATCACATTGAGATTAAATAGTGATCACAATAATTAAGTTGTGTGACATTAATTAAAACTATTGTGTTGGCTGAATAGAGTAAGCATTGGCATTTGTTGTTTCTTAATAGTTTTAGAAAGTTGACATTTTCGTGTCTTAGCCATTTAGTGCCTGCAGCCTGTCTCTGGGTCACATGACTGGGTGTACATGACAGTCGGGCTTTGTGTATTCCTTCTAGACAGCAATACACAAACCGGAGCTTAGGTGTGCCTGGATGGGCCATCACTGGCCGGGTGGGAGGACAGAGTTGGGTACAGTCCTACTTACACTTGAATAGGCTGTGTACTGCCTTCAAAGGGAAACCTCTAGAACAGTGGTTCTTAACCTTTTGACTCCCACCCCACTAGATCATTACTTGAACCCAGGGACTATCAAAGAATAATTATTGTAATCGGGGACCCCCCACTGAGTCATTACTGGATGCCAGAGACCCCAGCCTAAGCATTTTTGGTGATTTAAAGTGCAAAACAATACACAAAACATACAGAAAAAAGCATTCAAACAAATGATTACATATTTTATTTATTTCACAAACAGATGGAGAAAATGAAAATGTTACTTATAATGGAAAGGTTTGAGCTTTTCTAAATTCAATTCAGGCCACTCATCATTCATGCCTTAGTCTGCTTGATGCAGCTGCACTGGTCACACATCAATCCGATGGTAATTACTTAATTTTTAGCCTCCAATTTCAAATTCCTTTACAGAACGTTATAAAATAATTTATATACACGTTTTAAATCTGTTAATATTTCATTTTCTAAGCAGTTGCATGCCCCCTGAGTAGGCTTCACGAACCCGCAGGGGTCCCCGGACCACCGGTTAAGAACCACTGCTCTAGAAACTTCTCACATTTCAAAGTTATGGTATAAATATTGTAACTCAGACACCAACTCTTCAGTACACTTCTGGACCTGTTGATACTCTGCCAGGAAGAAGGACTGCTGTGCTGCTGAAAAGACTGCCACTCTGCTGGACTGCTGCCCTGCTGAATTATTGCCTTGCTGGATTGCTGTCCTACTGCCCTGCTGGTCTCCTGCCTGAGTGAGATGGATTTGAACCTGCACCCAAAACCAGAACTTCCAAAGTGAGTCCAAGGGCTAGTCTGCTGGCCTCCTGTTCAGAGCAACAGAGACATAACAGGCTACGAACCACCTAAACCAACACCCAGATCAATCAGGAGCAAGCCCCTGACCCCCAAGTGGTACCGCACAGGTCCTGGACCATTCGTGTGGCCTCAGAAAGGCTGAATTGAAGTTTGTGAGCTCTTTGCAACTGCAAAACGGCCCGTTGCCGCCAAAATCTTGTCACATGCTTAGCCCACCAACGGGACGTTCCGTCAGCCCAACCCTTTGCGGTACAGCACTGACCACTCGCAGAGAACGCCATCGCAAAGCACTGCCCCAATTGTTCAAGACAACAGCAGGATCTCTGTGCAACAGCGTCGACCATCCCAGTGGCGTAGCTGCGGGGGGGGGTGGGTGGGTTTGGACCGCCCCAGGCGGCATGAGCTTTGGAGGTGGCGGCCGCCTCCCCCGCTCTTGCCTGCAGCCGGAAGAATCAGCAGCACCCCCCCTGCTCTCACCTGCGGCCGTCACATGACTCGCGTGCATCTCCCTTTCTTCCCCCGGTCTTCGATCTGGCCGCAGCGGGCGGCAAACGAAGGGGATGCCAGGGGCGGCCTAGGGCCTAGCTACGCCACTGGACCATCCGCGATGCCAGGCCTGCTCTTGGTGCTACATCGATGATCAACCATGACTCTTTCCTGCTCCTCACGGCCCCCCACCCTCTACCGGAAATAGAACTCTGCGCTGGACTGAGAAGGTAACTTTTCAGCGGGACTAACCTGGTCTTTGTTTATGACCTGTGCTCCATCACAGTCAGTCGGAACTGAGCTTGTGACTTTCTCTTGGTCCTGCACGACCAGAGAGCTGAGAATGGCACTTTGGAGCTATTTTCATTAAATCTTTAAATTGCATATCTCAGAAACTACTGTCTAGATTTTTGTCTTTTTGGTCTTATTTTATTTAATAGAGTCTACTCTGTTTTTCCAATTTGGTGCGGGATCCTTTTTGTGTAGTGTTTTTATTTTATTGGCCTAACGGCTAAGGCGGTCGACCTGGAATTTGGGGAACCGGGTTTGAGTCTCGGCAAGGACGCGCAACATCCTGTGATTCTGGACAAATCACTTAATCTCCCCGTTCCTAACAAAAATGAATATGTCCTCATGTAATGCAACTGGTGCTCGTGTAAAGCGCTCTGATACCCTATACATTCGGGTCAAGTTTGCGTTATATAAAACTCTGTAAAAAAAAAAAAAAAAATAATAATAATTACTGTTTGAAATATTGCACAAATACTTTACACATTGCCTCGGAGTTAAGCCTGACTGCTCTGTGCCAAGCTACCAGAGGGTTGAGCACGGGTCAATTTGGGGTTTGCTTGTGACTTCACCCTGACAAGGATTGTGGTTGGTGCAGGAGTGGGGTTTCACCCCCCTCAACCAATACCCCAATTTCATAGATCCTGCAATTGAAATGATAAAGGAAATTGCCCTCAAGGCCTCCTCTGAAACCTACTCTGGAGATTGTATCGGTAACGCTGTGGGGGGTACATGCACACTAACTATTGCCTATCCAGCAAGTCACGAATCCTGCATTATCTAGTTTTATTTTAATCAAAGACTCTTCATGGTAATATGATCGTTGACCAGATTTATTAAATAATGTCCTAGTAATGTGTATATTTTCTAGAACTCCAGCAACATAATACTGCAACCAGACTGATCAGTAACTTCAGGCATTTCAGGTGAATACTAAGAAACTCGGCTGAAGTAAGGCATTTTGCCTCAACTCCGCAAGCAAGAAGAGAATATTCACTTTCCCTCAGCAAAACATCTAAAGCTCTGTTCGAATAATAAAGAAAGGCAGATGAACTTCCCACCATGCATTTTGATGACAATGATGAGCTTTGTTTGCAAAACTGTGTCGGTGATAAAATATTGAAAGCCCTTTTTGAGGTGGTATTTAGTTTAATAAAAATTCGATGCAGAACAGTCTGTCCTAGTATGCGACTACGTGAGCAGAATAAAGAACTTCTCAGTACTGTAGCCATTCTATACAGTTTATTAACATGGGCTTTTCAAAGTCACTAGTGAAAAACTTTTTGAAAAAGACAATTATGTTTCAAAGGTATTCTCAAAGATATACTCAGAGATATACTTTTTATTTCTATAGTTAAAGACTAGAGGTGGTTTCCTAATTTGGGCTGACGCAAGGCCATTCAGAGGAAGCACATCTCAGCAATGAGACACTGGTCGTTAATCCGCTAAATCGGACTGGTAATGTGTGGTGACATTAAACCTCCAGGCCATAGTATATTATAATCATGTTACTAAAAAAAGTCACAGGGACACGTGCTGCTTATCATAACATACTACCGCTTGATTCATTAGACTTTCATCTCAATTCAAAACCTATCGTTAAATTTTCACTCCATGACCCTCAACTTACTTTGCGACATTTCAGTACCACTTTATATGCCCTTTACCCTCTCTCTTTTTTTATTTTATTTCTTGATCCCTGTGTTGTTTTACAGCACTTTCATGTGTCTGCCTTTTTGCTCCCTCGACCACTTTTAGTGATTACAGGGGCTTGAGCTTTGATCACGTGCCCCCTTTTATTTATGGAACCAGCAATAGTGCATCATCTATTGCACGTTGTTTTTACGCGCTTTCATATATATATATATATATATATATATAAAAAAAAAGAATTCCCTATGATCTTCTTCCACTCCGCGCCCTTCTCACCTTTTCGTGGTTTGTGATTTACATTTACCCGTGTCCCTTTTCTTCCGTTACACATGCTGCTTTTCTCTGGGACTAGAACGCTAGAGTTCGCGCTCTAGTCTTTTAATTTTCTTGCCCGGATATCCTAGTATAAAGGGCACTTCCGGTTTTACGCTTTGTCCTTACCCGGAACAGAGACTTGTCGGTGCCTGCACTCCTCCTGAAAGACTTTTTACGCTAGAGGTATAAATTTGGTCCTTTAGTTTCAATGTGGACACTGTCCACCGACCCACTTTTGAATCCCGCCGTTTTCAGCGTCCTCACAGTGCAGTTCCCGTTTTTTCACAGATCGTCCAGAACGGCTGACCCGCCCTTTTACAGGCTGCAGGCACTACAATTGGGATCTCCTCGACCCTGGTAAGACCGCCAACGCGCCTTAACTTTTTTACACTTCCAGCGCTCCTGATATGCGCGCCTAGTCTCATTTTAGTTTTTTCCTTTCAGGAGGTCCCTTTCATAATACACGGGGGCTTTCTCCTTGTTACTTAAGGTAAGCCTTCAGTTGAGTTTTTTAGCAATCCTTGCACCATGCTTATAGTTTTTCCCTCCATTCCAGTCCCTTTCCATTAGCTCCCTTTTACATTCTCAGATCCGGGGAGACGTTGACCCACCGACCCACGGCCATTCAGTCATTCACTCCTGGGATCGCCATAAGCCGGTAAGATCCTGCTCTAGCCCCCCCCTTATTTATCTCCTTGCTAGTTTTTGCCATGGTTTTTGTTTGGTTACATTTAGCTTCTTGTATTTCTAGGAGCTTTCACAACATTATCTTGGATCTCATTATCACTTTCCCTAACCAGACCAGCCGGGTCGGAATTATCACCGGCGGAGCGGTGAGGAGCTTTTCTTTTCTTTTTCTGGTTATTTTTTATATCCCGTTTTCTGTCTTCTTATTCCCCCTTTTCTTGTTTTCAGATTCCTCAACGAAATCTACGTATCCTTTACAGGTAGCCCTTCTTTCCCATGCAGTTCCTTTTTACTCTTTCCGCCCATTCTGCTATATTACTCCATTTTCCCCAGCCCTGTTAATCTGTCTCACATTATCATTTACTGTCGCCGCCTTTTGACCCTTTTAACTTTAGATGGCGAAATACTTACCCGTTCCACAAGCTACTTTATTCCCAGTTGTGGTCTTCAGTATGGTCAGACCAACCACCGCTTTTCATTTGTGGACTGGATTTTTGTTTAGTTGTTTTTATATTGCAGGTACTGCTTGCTGAAATTCATTTTCTTAGGTTGGATGTCATTAACATGTCTATAATGCTTTGTCACCTTGTTTTCTCACCTCACCTATCACCACACAGAATGTGTTGTTGTTTTACCGCTCCCTCAAATTTTCTTTCCTTATAAGGTGTTATTCCTTCATCCATTGCCCTAAATCATTACCCTTACCATTGTCGTATGCCACTTTTTTTCACCAGGTCTATGTTTTTTTGTTTCTGAAGTCACAATTATTTGCCTCCACACTACTCTTTTAGGGTTTCCACGTTTACTGGTGTTTTTTATTTTCTTGTTTTCATTTACAGAATATGCTGCTTCTTCCAAAGCAGGTGTTTTGTGAGTCCACTTGTAACATGACCTTTTGTATCCTTCCCAGCCCTGAAGAAGTCACGGGTTACTTCCCAATGTGACGAAACACATGTTGGCTGGCTGTCCTTTGTCCTTTCTTTTGAGATTAAAACTATAAACATTTACTATTCGAGTGGACTTTAATAACAACTCTACTAATGCTCAGAACAACAACAAACATTGTTTTTATTGTACAAACGTGTGCCCAGGACTTGGCTTTTCAGTAACTTGTGTGGGTTGACACCCACATATAATTACGGGGGTTATAGGGTAATTCCTCCGACCTGGTAGCTCTGTGCAATACACACACCACAATCACCATACGCACATACAGCAAGGCGCCACACTTCCTGGCATATCCAAAACCCTACCTCTAAATTACAAATCATCTGGACACACAAGAAAACATTGGTGGCATCAGATTCATATGATCTAGTGGCAGAGCATAGAACAACTGTAAGGTGAGAGTGGGGAGCAAAGGTGTAGCATATGGTGACCACATAACACGTGCACTGTCTGTGACTCACTTCCAAAGTCAAGTTAATATTTATTTATATGAACAATAGTGATTGTTTCACTTTCATATAACTCCTTGGAGTCTGAATGGATGGGGATTTTTCATTCTCAACTTCCAGGATATGACTTTACAATATGTCGTAAAAGCTTTAGTGGATAGAAAATCATGTTACAATGGAGGAAGAGAAAATTAGCCAACAGAACCAGTTGGCTGAGACCAAGTTATTTCACTCCCAACTTACAGGATATGACTTTGGAATATGCGGTAAAAGCTCCAGGGGACAGAAAACCATGTTACAATAGAGGAAGAGAAAATGACCCAACAGAACCAGTTGGCTGAGACCAAGTAATATGTGCACAAAATCAAAAGGCCTACCTGATTAGAGGTTTTTTGATTACTTCAATTACTCTTTATTAGATCTGTCTGCCTTAGAATGGTCTTCTCCCTAACTTTTTGCCTTCCTCCTATTACTTTTGCTGATCTCATTTTTGCTGCCCTTAGGACTCTGCCATGTGACCACCACTAGCCAGTGCTAGTGCTCTCGCCCTGAAACATGGTAGAATTAGCTTATCCCCAACTGCCATATTTAATTTACTTTTGCGTCCCCATTAACGTGGTACTACATATAGCCAGGGCCTGTAAAGTAAATGATACTAGCTGGCCTGCAGCACTTAAATATCCCTTTCAAACATGTGTAAGGCCTGCCATGGCAGCCTGTGTGTGCAGTTTTAAAATGCCGTTTAGACCTGGCAAAATAAAAGTTTTACCAGGCCCATACCTTCCATTTTAATACAAATAAGTCAACACTAGGGTACGCTTTGAGCAGCCTGGAGGTCAAGTGAAGTGTATTTGAAAAGCTGTCTAAAATCATAGGGGGGAGAAAGAAGTATACTGGTTCACTCCAGTTCCAATCTACCTCATGCTCAAATATCACAAGAGAGAGAACTTGTAGATATGTTTATCTTGTGTTGTCTCCCTGATCAAGAAGGGGTTCACTTATTTCTCTGTAAAAGAACCCTCAACCACTAGTTGTATTAGTGGCATGCTTCATCTATGGGTTGCCACCCAGCATACCTAGTGTATCCTGATGTGCTTCAAAGCTTGATTTATAGTGGAGCTAGAGGTCATTGAGGGGGTCTAGTGTTTTAAAATTACCTGCAGGTATCCCTTCTTTATTTGATATTTGTTACTGGAAACCTTTGGTAAGGTTAAAAACAACGACTCTTGATGTGGATGGAGTTATTATGAGCTCCCACATCAAAACCGGAGATCTACATGTTTAAGTTATATCTGAAGTGCTGCTTAAGGTCTTCACGTTTAATTTCTATGGTTGTTTCACATGCATGTCGGGTGGAGTATAGTGCTTGTTTTGTGATTTATTTGAATTGAATGAATGGGATTTTGGTGTTTTGAGGTACTTGCTTAGGGGTGCACTTTATGGTGTTTTCTTTTTTAGGGCTTGAGGTTACAAGAGTATTTGCACACTAGATAGTGATATATATCGCGCAGACTGAAGCATTTCTGTGTGGTAACAGTGGCTAGTTCACACCATTATGTATGTAAATGGAAGTTCAATATATGGCACAATATTTTGTATAGTTTTACGGACAATTGTTTTTGTTTTCCCACAGTGAACATTGAATATTATTCAACTGATGTATGTATTTTTAATATTGTGCTTGTTACAGTTTGCCCCTAATGAAGGGCCAGTGACCTGACATGCGCTGGGATTCCATGTCAAGATTCATAGTGGGAGAGGTGTGGCGCAGCAGCCAGGGCGGCTGACTTCGAAGCACCGGGCTCACGGTTCGATCGCCGGCGGCAGCTCAGCCCAGCACAATGTGACTCTGGGCAATAGCTTGCTTAATCTCCCCGATGGCCCCTAGCGCCTTGAGACCCTTAGGGGTGATTAGTTCTCTCTTTACAAATACCGGGTTATTCATACAATCGTAAAATACCTGAATGTGCATGATAGTGGAATAGAATGACGAAATGTATATATGCACACAAATTCATGGATAATGATAAACTCTTCATTAAAATAATTTTTGAAAGAAAAGTGAGAAAATAATCTTTTGAAAGAAAAGTGAGATATGAATTTGCATGAAATTGTTTAAATTTGAATGAGCCTACGGGCGATATAAAATTACAGTGTGCCTTGGGACTGATATGGAGGTTGGTGCTATCAGCTAGCTGTAATAAACCACACTTTATTCATGGGACAGTGGACCCACCAAGACAGCATAGAGTGGTTTATTTCGTTTAAAGATTGAGTAGTGGAGTGCACATTTGTCTCCCTTTAACTAAATAGGTGGCCCTCTGTAAGTTACTGAGTAACTCTGACTCAGTTCTTAGCAGGGACTACTGGGTGCTGTGATGCAAAATCTGGCGTCAAGTTATGTCATACTGCGTCAGTTCCATTCAGGAGCTGTGAGGGCTGCGATGAGAGGTCCTGCATCGAGTTGCTTTGACTGCGTCTGTTCCAATGAGCTCTCTGATCAAGAACTGCAAGGCACTGTGATGTGAGGTCCGGCATCACTGTGTGTCAGTTCCAATGAGCTGCCAATCAGGAGCTGAGTGGGGCTGCAATGCAAGGTCCTGCACCCAGTTGCACTGGTTCCAATAAGGACGCCGATCAGGAGCTGTGAGGGGTAGTGATGAGAGGTCCTGCGTCACCCTGTGTCAGATTCAATTTGACCACAGTTAGGCAGGGAGGAATACATTCTGATGCTTGACAAAGGTCCAGGACCTGGGGGGCACTTCTTGAGGATCAAGACTCACTCCAGGCAGAAGCCAGCAGCAGGGCTCAGGCAGGTCCAGTGGCAGAACCCTGCAGGTCCAGTGTAGCAGGTCAGCTGGGCAATTGCAGGGAGGCCTCTGAAGCTTGTCCCTGTAGTTCACACAGGAGGTAAGCCAACTGATCCTTGGAGTCACTCTTGGTAGCCTGAGATGAAGACAATCAGGTCCGGTCTTACTTCTCAGACAGCAAGGCAGTCCTTAAAGCAGCAGGGCTGTCTTCTGGTAGCAGGGCAGTCCTTCATCTGTAACCTCCACAGGTCCAGGAGTGTTCTGAAGGGTGGCTCTGGAGGTCCAATCTTTATACCCGGTGCAAACCTTTATGTGGGGGAATTTCCTGCCCTACCCCCACATCTGGTCTGGAAAGATGTTCCTCTTCCACTGTCAAGGCTCCAAACAGTCAGGGTGACAAAGGACGGGCAGGCCTGGTGTCAGAGTTCTTTGTGTGTTCAGTAAGTAAATTCCTTAGAAATGTAAACTTAAGTGGGGCTGGGTACAGACCTTCCAATCATGGCCCAACGTGTCCACACCTAAGCCCCTTTGTGTTACTGTCTGTAAGCCTCATAAGCTGAGCCATTTACAATCATGTGGCTCAGGACACTGGCAAAAACACAAATGGATAGGACAAAAAACTGTCAACTTTCTAAAAGTGTGTTTCAGAATTGTGACTCAAAATGTAACTTTACCATTAAACAGGGTTTTAAATTACAATTCATTTGAGTATAAACAGCATATCTCTATACGTTTACAATCCAAAGTTACTACTTATTAAATATAACGAGGTAACCAAGTGACAGTCAACGGGAGAAATACAATGCACCCTGCACTATGAGTGTTCTGGGTCTACCTTAGTCGTGACTTATATGTATTAAAAAAGAAGGTTCAGGCCTGGTAAAAGGTTTATTTTGCCAGGTCGAAATAGAGGTTTAATACTACTCCACAGGCTGCAGTGGCAGACCTGAGCCATGTTTTAAAAGGCTACTTTAGTGGGTGGCACAAAGAATGCTGCAGGCCCATTAGTAGGATTTAATTTACAGGCCCTGGGTACAAGTAGTACCATTTGCTAGGAATGTACAAGTAAAATAAATGTGCCAGTTAGGTCTAGGTCAATTTTACCATATTTGAAAAAGAGAACACAAGCACTTTAGCACTTGTTAACAGTGATAAAGTGCACAAAGTCCTAATGCCAACAAAAACAAATTCAGCAAAAAAGGAGAAGTGGCAGCAACAACTTTGGGGGAATACAATGCCAAGGATGTCAGGTCCCTCCCTTTGCCATAATCAACACATTTTGACCTGCTATGGTCAATCAGATGTCTTGACTAGAATTAGAACTGTGACAGATGGTTTGTTTTATTGTCATATTTGGAGTTCTACTCTTAAGTGCCTACATTGACGTGGCTTTGCCTGGGACACAGTTTGTATGTTCATTTTAAGGATGATTTCATTTCTACCTTTATGCATTCTATTAAGCATACTGCTGCTCATTTCTATCCTAGCCCCACGAAAATACTGGGTACAGCCATATTAGGGGTGGATGTTTTGCTGTTAGCCTCTATTATACCCAAAAAGGGTAGCCATGAGGTGAGTGGGTCACTCGATCCTTTTATCTTTGTTTCCTTCCATGGAATTATGCCCCTTTGAATGTCTGGCATCTACATTCCCATTAAAACAACATCTCATAGGGGACAAATGTTTAGTAGGACTAGAGTGAAAAATTAAGCTCACTCATAAGTGTAAATAGTTAAATTGCAATTGGGGGTTTGACCCACTGGTAAACCTTCAGATTTATTTTTAGGTATATCCTTTCAAGTGGTGCTTGTCTTAATGCTCCAGTCCACGAGGATTCCGCAAAATAAATTGAAATCCCCTTTAAAGAGGTTTGGAAAACAGACACTATGGTGGCCACCTGCTATCAGTTCACTATCAGCATCAGTCCAGAAGTGAGGATCCAATCTAACAGCTAATGCATCAATCATAGGCGGATCCAAATGTTGCAAATTAAGTTAGGCCTTTTGGTTCACACAGTAGATATTGACCATGTAAACAAATTGGGGGCACACACTCGTTCATAATGACCTTGATTGAAAAAAATCAGTAACACCTGAGCCACGGAAATTGCTTAAATTATCATTGAGATGTTTGGGCCACATACCTTTGCTTTCAAACTCTCTTAGAATGAGCATCAAGCCATTCAAAAGGCATAAGGTAATCAACACACCATCACCTCCTATTTTCTACTCCTTTTCATTAAATCCACGCTACTCATAAGCATAACTTTTCATGCAGTTTCTATCAGATGCATCAGCTGTCTACATGAAGCTACATCTTGTCACATCCCGTATTACAGAAAATGTAATGCATTACATTCTTACAAGCTCAAGTAGTATTCAAGCTTAAAATTCCTGCAGGTGGTAATGCCAGTGTGCTTGGGAAAATGGCATACAGTTAAGTTATTCGATCCAGTCATGACTGTCATCACTGCTACTTCAGTATTGTGGAGGACAGAAATTAAGTTGAATGTAAAAAAAAAAAAAACATTGGCCCCCAGCTCTAGGTGTGGGAAATTTGCGTAATTCAGTGTAGCTTATTCACGCTGAATAACCCAAAGATTCTGCAAGATTACACAGTTACATGAGAAGATTAATTTTGTGTTTAGCGCTATTTCTTAAGGCAGAAATGCCCCCTCATATGCTAAATGGGCGTCAGAATGCATTTTGCACTAAGAAATAGTGCTAAATGCAACAGAACACAAATACCAAGCGAGAGCAGCGACTCCCATTCCCTAAATGTGCTCTTGGGGTCCGATTTTCCCCCAACTTACCCCCCGCATTTAGCACTAAGTCTTTATCGTAAAATGCCCCTCACAAGTTCAAAATGGGCGCAAGAAGGCTTTTTGCACTAAGAAATAGTGCTAAATGTGCTGTTGGGGTAGAATTCTACCCCAATCTACACCCAGCATCAAGCAAAATGGACGTGAGGAGGCATTTCGTGTTAAATAAATAGTGCTAAATGCAGAAGAACACAAATAGCGAGCGGGTGCTCGTGGTAGCTAAATGTGCTCTTGTGGTAGATTTGTTTTCCTCCAAATTACTTTCAATTATGTGAGCAGGCATAATCGTGTTATCGGTAGTTCTGTGTCAAAGAATAACGTGGAATTACCAAAATTACTCCCATTACTCCAGAGTAATTAAAATTATGCCTGGGCCTACCCAGTTCCAAGGTGCTACCTGTTTGACCACCACTCCGTGGCTGGCAAGGCTTACCTTAACACCTTCCTACGATCCTGTGTGATTCACTGAGCCCTTTGCGCACTCCCTCACCACCACCACTTTCACAATGATTTAGAGGTACTATGAGTGAGCAGTATGGATACACGGAAGCACAGATAGGGTACCTGGCTAATAACCCTATTACAAACCAAAATTGTAGCCTGAAGTTTTCATTCATACTGAAATGAAGGGAATGGGCTGGGAAATAGCAAATGCTCACTGCTGCTACAGTGTTGGATCTTGTCTGTACACTACTATAGTTAATGTTGCATGATTTCTATTTTACTAAATATGACCATAAAATGAAAGTGGGGATGTGGTTCAGGCCCTATAGTGTGTAAAGACGGAGAAAGATTATAATTTAATCCTAACTTGCGGCAAAGGGTGTGAAACAGAGAAGAATGTATGCTTCCATTCATATTTACGAGCCTGTAGATGTAGTCTCAGCAGAGTGATCGGATAGGTAAAGCCTTCCTGTATGCAGATCACGAGTTGCACATCCCTTAATTTAAGCACATATTGATGCGGCAAAATGTGGGAAAATATTCATATTGGTACAATCCTGTGTCAGGAGCTCTGCATGCGACATCACACAAACAGCGATCCAATGGTGAACGCTCAAAAGCTTTACCAAAGTAGTTCTTTAGATGCTTTCAAGTTATCCAAACACAGTAAATGTACTTATATCAAAACCCAATACACCTCAGAAGTAGTCAGGACATGGAGAGGGCAGAAAAACAGAATTCTCAAAGGATCCCACCGACACAACACGTTTCAGACACCATACATGTGAACACAAAAGATCCCATCACACATCGACAGAGGGAAGATTTTGGGCCAGATTTAGTAAGGCTTGCATTGCCCTTGCATCACGCAAGGCAACGCCAGCCCTTAACTGGGATTTATGAAGCCACGCAAAGCCACCTTGCATGGCTCTGCATGGTTTAGCAAATCCAAGGAAATGCAAAGCAGCGCATTTCGCTGTCTTGCATTACCTTGTGGCAGGGACGCATTCACACATGGATTTTGGCACATTCCCATATTTACAAAGAGTTGCAAACCTGTGAATGTGTCACAATGGCACGCTTCCCAGACCCAGGTATAACGAGGAGAAAGCTCTTTATTCCTCGTCGTTACTTCCTTTTATCTATGTGTGATGCATTCCACATCATACATAGATAAAGGAAAATGCCTTTAAGGACTGTATGTATACAAACAGGAAAGTGTCCCTTCCTCCACAAAAACAATCCTGCTTGTAATGCAGGCACCCTTGCACAGTGGTGCCAGGGTGGTTGCGTTGGTGTTAGGCAGCACACAGTGCACCAGCGCAAGGAGGCAGCAGAAGTGAGCCCCATCTTCGAAAACATGCTGCATTTCTGATGTCTACCTTTCACACAACGTGGCTCAGTAAGTTGCCTTGTTGCTGTGCGTTGCATGAAATGTTAGTACATCTGCTGCTAAGTGTCCTAAAGTTTGGATCAGGCAAACCAAAATATAATAATTATTGGGCTGTTCATATGGACATCCACATACAGTTCTCAAAATTGCATGCAATGAATGCCCAGCTTAAAAAGACTAAATCTGTTTATAAATGCTGATTATTCTGCAAATCATAAACAAAAGGAACTAATCGAATTACTTTGCCTCATTGTGCAATTAAATACCTAATTTTATACAGATTCATATAATATTAGTACATAATTTTTGGTCCAGATTGGATTTTTGGTTGGTCATTCTAAACGTGTCCACCTGGACTAAATCTGTGCACCACTTGGCAGAAACACTTTTGGATGATCTACCAATAGGGGGAAAAACCTAGCCATACCATGGGCATAATGGTTAGGCGTTCAAGAGACATAATGCAGCTACAGAGGGATGACCAGCCAAAAGTCTATGAGGCGGAGCAGATTTGGGGTGAATATGTTGGCTTCTGTTCTGACCTGTATGCCTCTAAGGTTCATAACGTAAGTATGTATGTTAGGGACTACCTTGATGACAGCAGTAGTCTGGCTGGGGGGTGCACAGCCAGTTACTCGAACAACTGTTTTCAATCAACAAGATACTAATGGCAATCCAATGTTTGATGGTCAGTAGAGCCCCAGCAGTGACGGTATAACCTGCAAATTCTATAAAGAGTATGCACTGCAGTTGGCACTGCAATTATCTGACCTTTTTGGAAAGCCCACAATGCCTATGTCCCCACTTCCATGAATGAAGCCTTATTTATCACATTGCTCAACCCTGATAATCTGCCTGATAGGTTTGCATTATACCGGCCGCTCTCACTAATAAACTCGAGCACTAAAATCCTTGACAACCTGTCGGCCAGTAGATTACGTATGCTGCTAAAGATGGTTTTACCCAATCAATCCAGCTTCATTACAGGCTGGTCTATGGCACATAACTTGTGTACCATTTTTGCCCTGCTGCATCAACTGACCCACAAATTACATGCTACAGCTGCCTTTTTAGATGCGGCAAAAGTGTTTGATTCAATGGAATAGGAATTTGTGTTCTAATACTAGAGAGGATGGGTGTTCCTAAATCATTCTTCGATCGGATTAGATTACTATATACATACCCACAGTACAGGTCTGCCTGAACAATCAGATTTCAGACCCTATCAGCTATACTAGAGCTATACGACAGGGTTGACCCCATCTCCAACCCTGTTGCTTTGGCAGTTGAGCCCTAGCTTGCAAGCTGTGGCCGTTCCATTGTAACAGAGAATATGGAATCCGGATATCAGTGTACACCGATAATATGGTATTGGTCAGAGTGTCAGGTCATAACCTAGCACCCATGTTTCACAAGATTATCTGCTTTAAGCACCTCTCTGTGCTTATGATAAATTAGAATAAATCCCCGATATTCCTTCTCACTATGGACACCCAAGTGTCTCTACTGGAATATCCACTTTGTTGGTGCTGCACGTCCTTTATACAACTGGGTAGCTGATTAGCCAAAATACGTCCTCCATTATTAGAGAAAATTATGGGGTTACCCTAACTAAAATAGAAGAGTAGGTTAAACACTGGGTGGCACTACCCCTGTTGTTAGCGGGCCACTTTACCCTAAGGAAAATGGTTATTGTGCCAAGCCCACTGTATCCGTTTATCAACACTCCAACAGATTTTCTGAGCGACCCAATCCCTCATGATAAATTTCCTTTGGGCTAATAATGCTCTGAAAATTAGATGGAAATCCTGATGCTCACATAGGACCAGGGAGGCTTCTTGGCGCCTGACGAATACTGATACCACTTATGAGCTCAAGCACATTTTATACACTACTGATATTACCCCCACCGTATATGCTGTATGTAACTATTGAAAAGAATAATGCCCACCCAGGTCTCTTGAGACAATGGTATGTCAGCAGTCTACCCATGAGCAGCATACAATAGACAGAGTGGCCTGCACTACAGCTGCCTGGCAAAAACTACTCGGCTGATCCTAATTGGACTGCATGTATTCCTTTCTGCTTCCTCTTACCAGTCAACCTAGATTAACTTTGGCAAGGAAGCGAGGGTGGTCTAGCAGTTGCAGTCTCTTGAGTTGATTACACTGGGCAGTTTTTATCCTGGATTGACACCTCATTGACTTCCAGCACCTCACTCCTGGGACTTGCAATACTGTGTAGGATGTGTTTCTGCACTTTAGGCAGGGTGCAGAAGTGAATTCAGCCACCAGAGTTTAAACCACTCACTATATTACTCTCCTCATCTGCTAATAAGTGTATTGTCTCCCGTTTATATAATGCTCTTCAGACAGTGGCCCCGGTGGTGGTTCCAACTACGAAAGTTATGTGGTGCGCAGAGTTAGATGCGCAGATGACTGATGAGGAATGGAGGTACTGTTGTGCACAAACCGGTGCACTATTAATTAATAGCGGATACAGAACAATACATCTCAAATACCTCTATAGACTACTACACACCATCAAGCTTGCAGCATTGTGGTTTAATTACTGGAGCTAGGCGTGCATGCTCTGCTGTTGCAGAGGCAGCTTCCTACATTTATCATGGCTTTTCCCACAGATGCATAAAATACTGGGGAGCAGTGAGAGGTTCTCTTCCATGGATGGTTGGAACTCCTGTCCCTGTTGGGGCCAATTCAAGAGATATCCCAGGGGGATTCATAGATTTACAGAAGTTGCCCTCTTTGTAGCCAAGCAAGAGGTTTCCAGGTAGTGGGGTAGGGGTGCATCACCGTCACATGAGGGTTTCCTTAAAGCGTAAACTTTATACAGTGAGCAACTGGAACACTGCTAGAAGTCACTGCCACAGACATCTATAGTGGTCCCTATAGGAATTTCTTATGGACACTGTGGGGGAGATGCCAGGCACTGAAAACGTTTATCCTTATGTTACAGGTGATATATATACCTTTATAAAGTTATGGGGCACATGCATCAAGGTAATCATTTGCGATTACCAAATAGCGAATTTTAAGGATTCGCTATTTGGTAATCGCAAATGCCTATGCATTAAGGATTCGCAATTAATCTTGCGGATCCTTAACATTCCCTAATAGCGTTTCGCACATTGGAAATCGCTATTGGGGAATGCACTCCCATTCATTCCTATGGGCCTACAGGCATTGAAAAAATGCTTTTTTTTTGCAATTTCCAATGCATGCACAAAGTATCATCAACTTCAAGTTGATGGTAATTAGCATAATTAGCGTTTCCTAAATGCACAGTTGCATTTAGGAACTGCTACATGGATCTCAAATAGGGAATCCCAAATTTGCTAATGCAAAAAGGTACATGCATCGGAAAAGGCATTTTTCCAGTCGCAAACGGGCCGATTCTGCGAATCGGCCCGTTTGCGACCAGTAAAATGCTTGATGCATGTGCCCCTATATCCTGCACTACTTTAGCATCTTATGATTTCTAAGATGTTCACATTTGTCCTCCCTCACCAATGTGTCAAATTAAATGACCGCTAGAGTTGGCATCAATCATTTTATGCTTTCCATGCACTGTTATGTAGCAGTTTACGCTATCTATCTTTTACAACCTACACCTTCAGTATTGTATTGTTACAGTATGTTCTACTATATGATGAAGCTCAAATGTAAAAAAGACATACATCACAATTAAGGGCCCTATTATGATGTCGGTCGGAAAGCCTCCGACCTGTGATCAGAGGATTTCCGACCGACATCATAGGTTTCACTTTTGACCGCCGTATTACAATGTTGGCAGTCAGAGGTGAAACTGCCCGGTCATTCCGGCTGGCTTCCGACGGGCTCAAAGAGCACGTCAGGCAGTCAGAACCGGCACGTAATCCCTTCAAAAAGGCGTTTCCGCCAACGGGATTACGATGTTGGTTTCCCACAGGCTTTCCATGTCAGGCTTTCCGACATGGAAAGCCTGTCAGAAAGTGACTTTGGGGGCCCCTAGCAGGGACCCCTGCGGCCTCCGGTTGGGGGCCCAAGGGGGCACCTATGGTGCCCCCCTTTTAATCACTGCACCATGTGGCAGGCACCATGAGGTGCCTGCCACGCAGTGCAGGGATTAACAGAAACTCCCATTTCTCTATGGGAGTTTATGCTGCGGCCGGTTTACACTCCCATAGGGAAATGGGAGTATGTGACCGCACCATGTGCGGTCGCACTGTAATACGGCATCATGATGAAGCTTAATATTCTAAAACATAATTGAAGCTTAATATTCGAAAACATAATTATCCATCACAATATTATAGTTTTATAACACATTCAAACTCATACCTGTTTTTGTATTAGTGATCCAAGCTGACTGCAATACTTCATAATAGCAGCAGTAAGGCTATGTCTGAAAGTATATATATATATATATTGTCATTTACAATTAAAATATTGCTCCTCACGATGGCAAACACTTTAGCTGTGATAATTTATTAACAAACTTTAACATCTTACGTTTAGTATAATTTTCTCACATGATCAGATTCAAACACACATTACTGTTCTGTGGTGTTCTATTTGCATACTCTGGACAGCTTATGAACAGCTCACTTTATTCCACTGTGAAGCATAAGCTAGTAGCAATTTAAAGAAAACAACGCTCATTTTAACAACAGCAAAAGAGCTTGTTCATTTTGATACCCAGAGCCCTTCATTCATTTGTAGAAGTGAGTTATGAAACAGTTTTATCTTTACTCTGTCAACTAATAAGTATGAAATCATTACCTAATTGTGAATTCTATACGATATTGCCTATGCCACATCGGTATTGGAAAATGTATCAAATATCCATTACTACATTTTTTCATGTAAATATTTGACTTTACCAGAAACATGGAAATACAGTATGATAGAAATTATTGGTGAATTTCCCATGAAGATGTTTACATTTGACAGGTGAAGTAGAACCCACAAAAATAGGGGGAGCAGTTGCTCAATTCACAAAGCTGAACTTCGTTTTGAAAAATTAAATTTAACAACAACCAGAGGACATCAGCTGAATATCAAAATACTCAAACAGGATTGTGCCTTTGCTCATAAATATTCGCAAATTTTTAACCCCTGCAACCTGGAAACTGATTTATGATGTAAAAGTATCAATATTGGGAGTTTGATAAGTAGCGCAGGTTAGTCCTCTGCAACTTTGTGAAGAATTTTATTTGCCTTGTAGTTTTTGTGAACTTGACTAAGCACATGCATCAACATAAGGAATTGCGATTCCTTAATAGCGATGTTTAAGGAATCGCAAATTGCGATCGCTAATAGGGAATGCCTTTCCATTCATTCCTATAGGCCTAGAGGCCCCTAGGAATGAATGGGAAACCAATCGCAATTTGTGATTACCAAAAAGGTAAGACCAAATTGCGCATGCAATTTCAAGGGTGCTAGCGGGCCAAAAGGCCACCGTGATGCACCCCCAAAATTGTCATTTGTGCACATGTGACGCACACACATGCCCCAAGGGCATGTGTGTGCGCCACATGGCACTTAGAAAAATGCAATTTTGTGCATTTTTCTTAGGAATTGCAAATTACCATCAACTTGAAGTTGATGATAATTTGCGATTCCTTAATGCAAAGTCGCATTCTGAGAATGTTTCTTGCATTGCATTTAGGGAATCGCGAACTGCGATTCCATAACGGCATTCGCAAAATAGGCAATCGCAAATTTTGCGATTACCTATTTTGCAAATGGCTTTGGGCTTGATGCATCCCAAAAGGCTAATTACCGGTCGCAAAGGGGCAGATTCTGCGAATCAGCCCGTTTGCGACTGGTAATTAGCTAGATGCATGTGCCCCTAAAACCATAAAATGTGTGAGAAAACTTACAGGAAAGTAGGATTGTGTGAAAAGCTGAGAATGAAACATACTATTAGAAGGAGAATTCTCTTGCAACAAAGAATAGTCTCCCAAAAACATTTATTTTTCAGGAATATTTGAATCATAAATTTAGCGAAATTACAAAGTGACTAAATTGCAAGCCTCAAAATTGGCAAACTTTGTCAAGCTTGCAATCTGATCCTCCCATACATATACTCTTTGGTGTAGTGGTTGCCATCCCAAACACATTCTCTGGTTTATAAGCTGTGTAATGGTCTTACCTATGCTATTCCAGCAATCCTAATATAGGTCAGGGAAAAAAACACAAGAGTAGGAGCAGAGAAACAGATATGCGCCAGGCAAAAGCTAAAACAGTGCTCGAAAAGAGCAAGTTGCAGATGGCAGAAAACTGGATCAATAGGAAATTATTAGAAAAGCACACCAAATGTTAAAGAAAAACAAGCTACCAAGTCAGTAGGTTTTATAAAAGCGAGGGGGAAACCGATAATAAATCACAGGAAAGAGAAGGATTGAGAGAGGATTGAGAAGGGTGGCACTGCCCCAGTGCTTGGTCAGGTGAAAGCAAGGGGGGAATTCTGTTTTGACTTCTTGTATTTCTTATGCTTACCTGAGGACTTGGAGCACGATGGAGAACGACCTCTATAGTGGCTAGATCAACTTTATGACCAGGCCCTGGGTGCAACGCGGAGTTGGAACGGTCTCAGCGCAGAATCTTCTTAGGCTTGGTGACAAACATTTGCCTCACTTTTCCTGATGGCTTTTGGATTCATTGACACAAGCCTTGGAGTCATGGCTCAACCCCAGGCACACCTGATGGGGATGTGTCACAGACATTTGTTTGTGATAGCCCCTATGGGCTTGAAACTGGCCATTTATTGGGGTGACATCCCTTGTACATTGGAAGAAATTTTGTGTAAATATTGAGGTCATGTTTTTAAAGAGACGAGAGGGAGATCTGGATCCACGTCTGGTGACATAAAAAGAAAGGAACAGATGCCAGGGTATGGGAGGGAGCCCATATAGACCCAGCACAGCATTTCTGGAGCAGAACGACGTTAGTGCGGAATAGCACAGTGCCCCCTTCCGGAGCACATAGGTACTGCTAAGACATTTCTGGATTCAGTCTGAGGCCGGGGAATAATCAAAAGGTGAGGAGTCTTGACTAGAAGTCTTTATCAGAAATTATATTTTGGATGAACACCTGAATCCTAGGTCACTCACATTGCACTTTATACTAATACACTCACAACTAATAAATGACAATCGGAAACTAAATAATATTCAGATTTCAGTAGTTTACTGCATGAATTGTAAGCTTTAATATGGAATACATGTTTTGAAAAATAATTGTAAATTCGTGACAAGAAGTTCCTGTGCACTAATGGAAACACTAACCTCTTGCTATGTCCTGGCTCAGGATTTACCGGCTCAATATAAAGTAGGCCATCCTCCCAGCCAACATAGTGTTTCCTGACCACTACTTTGCTGGCCTGTTCCTGGGCATCCTTCCAAAGACACACAAGCATGGGGCACTTCCTCCTGTGCCTTGTGGAAATCTTCCTGGGTAGACCCCTTAGCAGCTAACAGATCCTTCAGCTCCGAAAATGACTTGGTCTGCTTCAGGAGCCTCATTCTCCCCTTCATCTGTAACAGTAGCGTTGACCTCCATGGCCATTGCCTTCTCCGAGTCTGCACTTACCTGCAAACTACTGTCTCCTAGACCCTGCAATTCAGGAATGATCTGCCACCGATGTGCAGCTTGTGCTCTGGTCAACACAGCTGATGTTGTCCAAGGCATAAAGGCTTTCAGTTCTGGCACCAAGCCAGGGGCAATCAAATCACTGCCCATGAGACATCCGGACCTTGCTTTTCTCTTACCCTGACATCAATAATGGCCGCCTTGCCATTGAGCTCAATCTCAACCCTGGTAAGCAGACACTCCATGTCCTCTCCACTGGCTACCAAACCTGCATCCTTGATTCCAGGGAGTATCTCCTCAGGCTTAAGGTACTGCTTCTCCACCATAGAGTGGAAGGCTCCAATATCCCTCAGGGCATGTACTTTCTTCCACTTTTTACTAACTTGCTGCACAAACCCTATTGTGTGAGGATGAATGTGCTTCATAGCATCTGGGTCGCTCTCCAAATGTCCATAGCTTCTAGGTTGAGCGCAGCCTGGCTCCCTCAGATTCCTTAATCCACATGTAACATACTGGCTACCACAGATGCTGCTATGTTAGGATCTTTTGCCTGACAATCTCTCTTAAAGTGTCCCAACTGGTGGCACTTGAAGCAAGTCACCACCCTGGACTTGAAAGAACTTCCCTGTCCTCCATTCTCATGATGTACCTTCAGGATATACCATTACTATTTCCATGTTTCCTGGGCCCTCCTCAAGTCCCAAGAGAATTACACAGACTTTTACCCTCCGGTTTATAACCAATCTGTGGAGAATTCTTCTCCCCCTTTGGCTTAAAACCATGCTGCTGTAACCCTTTGTGAACCCCCTGGCTAGCCACTCGTCAGCCAACACTGCAAGTTTCTCTGGATTCTGCTGTCAAATCAGACAGGTATTGCCTATGTGAGGTACAACACTCCTCCATGAATCACTCTGTCACTATCAGCTGGTTAAGGGACTAAAAGTCCTTGGATTCCATCCCTCTTACACAGTCCATCCAATCATTCAATAGACCATAAATCCAAGTTTCAAACAGAACACCATGTGCACTTTTGCAGTCCTGGAATCTCTGAAGGGTCTGACCTGACTTCAGCCCAGTCCATCTAATCAGAGCTTCTTGTATTTGCTCACAGACCATCTGGTCTGCCACATGCCTTCTCCCATTGAAGGCTGTCCCTTCCAATGGCATGCACCCCATTAAGGCAGCTGTCTTAGACACCTCATTCAAGGCCTGCATGTTACAAGCTACTTCAAAGCTCACAAACAATTCCAACATATCCTAACCTCATACATACACATTCACAAGATCTTTTGGAACACTGGCCACAACCTGGCCTGAACTGCATGTACATTTTCTTATCCCAGATAAAGTTGTCACTGCTGTCATCCTAAGTGTCACTCGCAAGGCCTACCCTTTCTAGCTCGCTTTACTTTTACTTCTGTTGCTCCTCCTTTTCTCTGTTTCTTCTCCCTGGTCCATTCCTCCAGTCTTCCACTTCCTCTCCTATTGTTGTAAGTGAGCTAGCCTTAGCTGCTTCCTCTCGAACTCTCTGCCTTCTCATCTTCTTCAGTCTTAACTTCCTAAAGTGCCAACTTCAAGCTCAGGGTCTTTGCTAAACTCAACCCACCCAAGGGATTACTCCTGGAATTGGGGACAGTGGTACTCCTGCAATCAGAGGTGGTTTAGACACCCAAGGTATTCTAGAAACTACTGGTAGTGAGTGTCTTGGTGAAACTCTGGAAAATGCAGTAGGGGACTAACCCTGGGCATAATACTTCGCTACGCTCACGGAGCATGCAAAGTTTGTGCTACTACGCACTACGCAAATTGCATGTAGCAGAGTGAATAACTGTGTTAATTGACGTAGCGTAGCAGCAGTAAAATAAACACCTTCAAATGCTTTGATAAAGCAATTTTCTATGCTAAAAGCATATATAACCAATTCACAAAAATTAATTTTGACAATAAAATATCAAGCAATGAGAGAGGTGATGATTTTGGAGTCCCCCCTAACCTAAGGGGAGGACCAAGCAGATGCCTTGAACACAAAAAGCATATCATGTGAACGATTCAATGGTGGTCCCTTCCTCCTAGGACCACCCCAAGCACTGTTATGGGCAAAAATACAATCCCAACCAAAGGCCCTGCAAAGCATTATGGGACAAGATTAGCAGTGGGCAGTGAATATTATAGTTTCCAATATCAAAATAATTCTACAAAGAGCTGCAGTTCAACTAGTCGTTACTAGGTGTCCCTCACGAGTCAAATGTAAAAGCATTGAAATTATTAATACATCAAGCTACAGTTCCACTGGTCGTTACAAGATGTCCCTCACGAGTCAAATGCAAAAGTATTGAAAATCTTTCATGAGGCTTTTGCATTTGACTCGTGAGGGTCATCTAGTAACGACTAGTGGAACTGCAGCTCTTTGTAGAATTATTTTGATATTAGATACTATAATATTCACTGCCCACTGCTAATCTCGTCCCATAATGCTTTGCAGGGCCTTTGGTTGGGATTGTATTTTTGCCAATAACTGTGCTTGGGGTGGTCCTAAGAGGATGGGACCACCACTGAATGGTTCAAAAGATGTGTTTTTTGTTTTCAAGGCATCTGCTTGGTTTTCCCCTAGGTTAGGGAGGATCCTAAAATCATCACCTCTCTCACTGCTTGTTAATTTATTGTTTTCACTTTTCTGTAGTAACTATATGCATTTTTAGCATATAAAGACAGAGATATTTATTTTATCTTAACTTGCACTGTACAAAGTGCTTTTGGCAATTATTGTACAGTGCAGTCAAGCACACAGCTACGCACTACGCAATGTGCATAGCTACGTGTAGTTAAAAATGTACTTCACGTAGCTACGTGAAGTGCTGCTACGCAAACTACGCCCAGGCTTATAGGGGACACATTCTGCATGTCTGTGAAAGATCGTTCCTAAGGGGATCCTATAGCCTGATTTCACAGCATTCTTTTCTGGGGTTCCTACCAAGGTTCCCTCCCCAAAGTTAACCACAGCCTCATCCCTTTCACCCAGTGACTCAAACCGCCCTTCATGAAATAAGCAAGGAACTCTCTGTCCTTTTACCCTCTATCCCTCCAAATATCCTTCATCCGATTTATGGACCAGGTGCTGAAATCTGTTCCCAACCCTGTGTTTTCCATTGTCTATGTGTGTCATCTTTGTGCATAGAAAAAAAAATGGACTTCTTGTACTTCCGCCACAAATTGGAAATGGACAGTGCCACACCTGTATCTAGACTCCTAAATGTTAAGCACCCCACCGCTGCCACCACTTGTCAGAACCCCTTTCACAGGGCCACAGAGCAAGTAGGGGTTACTGGGCCCAACTGGGGGGTGTTGAGGCATTTAACTCCTGATGAACTGTGGCACAACCTACTGTGGATTCTGACTAACTGGGCCAAGCACGCCTTCCGCACTTGACGGCCAGGGGTAGCGTGGTCCGAGCAGTCCAGGACTCCCTCAGGGGTAGGGGGCGTGGATACATGGGAGTGAACACAGGCTCATAAGGCAGCATCAATAAATCCTTTCCCATCCAAAATCTTACTTTCATGATGTTGCAAAGTCATCCTGTGTGCCCTGTGCAGCCCCATTTTTTGCTGACTGGTACTGGTGGTAACTGACTGTCTGCCCCTGGGCTCTTTCTAACCAGGCCCAGGGCCAGTGCTATGTTTAAAACAGTGAAAACACAAACATGCATTAGGGTACACTATGTATTGGGTACAGCTACCATTGGCATGACCTACCCTAAAAATCCCATAGTAGATAATAGGGAAGGGGTATTAAAACTACCTATAAGTCCAATGTATATAATAGAGCATGGCAGTTTAGAGGCCGGCAGTCCTTTCAGCTCTTGCATGTGTACTTCTGAGCGCCTGAGGTCATTTTAAAAGCAGCCCTGCCTTGCAGCACCGTTTTTTAAAAGCAAATTAATTGCAAACTCGACTTTGGTGGTAGGGGCTCTTTAAAAGTGATAATCTACAATATTTGAGCATGCTCAGTACCCCCAAGGTCCAGGGGCGGGGTCATGTAATCATGAGAGCAGGGTTCATATAAAAGATGTTTTATATGCCCTGGTGCTGGAGAAATTGCACATAGTTGAAGAAAGCATAAGTCTTGCTAGGGATTGAATGAAATACCATGCAAAGACTTAGGAGAATGGTATTGATAAATCCAAGAATAGGCTATTGTTGAGTTTATCCTAACTTGTACAGAAAAGAAGTTATAAGACTTTCTAGTCTGTAAGCCAAAATTCAGCCTTCCGCCAGTCTTCCCTGATTGGTCAGAGTTAACAGGATTAGCCAGGTTGCTTTAATGAAGTGATAAGTGGCTCACCCAGGAAGAGGCTATCTGCTGGAGAGAGGTCTGCTACATAGGAATGCTAGAGTAGGAGGGAGGGGTGGTAAAGCATGAAGCTTCAAAGGAGAAATAGGACAGGCAGGGAATGCCAGGTCCATTTACCCCATCCCCTATGACCCAGCCAGACAGGAGGCTTAAGGTCAATAGAGCTCACCTGCATCATCACCACCAAGAGTCCAATGCCTGGAGAGGTTCCAGCAGACATTTAAAGGTTTTGTCCAGGTGCATTGTGGGAATTGTGGTCCCAACATTTTAAGGACCATCTTGGAGCTTCCAGACCCTTGATTGTGTTTTGGACACTTCAGACCCTCAAGAGGAACTGCAGGAAGAGGTTCCAGAAGTTGGAAGAAGTTTGGAGCAACTTTCAAAAAAAGCTCCATAAGGTGATCAACTCAACCGCGAGTGCCAAGCCGGCCACCTTCAACCGTGACCCGGCTTGGAGTCCAGGTTCGTCCCGCTGAAGAGCTCTGGTGGTCCGACTTCTAGAGTTTGACCAGGAGATCCCTAAAAGTCAAGCCGGTGAACCCTCACTGAACCCGGCCTGGTGAAGAGCATCGAGGGATCCTAGCAGAAAAAGCTCCAGAAACATTTCTAAGTCCGAAGGTAACATTTTGCCGGGGGCCTCCCGCTCAGTGTATCCGCGCAGTGCTCCATCGCAGTTGGCCTGAAAGTTTGACTTTGTCCAGGTCAAGCGCAACCAGATGTCCCAAAGTGGCGCTATAGGGTTTGAAGTGCTAGAAAGTGTTTAATCTTTAAAAATTCATATCTCCGGTTCCCTGCATTGGATTTTGTTTTATCTTTTGGTGTCACTTTAAAGATAAAAATATTTCCCATTATAATAAATTGGTGTGGGATTTTTATTGTGTTGTGTCTTGATTATTTACTGAATAGGTGTTTTTAAATGCTTTACATGCCTGTCTCCTAAGTTAAGCCTGTCAGCTCACAGCCAAGCTACCAAGGGTTAAGCATGGGAATACTTTATTGAGACCTATACTGAGCCCTAGACCGTGTTAGTGGCCTTATTGCCAGTGGTAGATGCATATTTACCACTACTAAGAACCCACTTTCCAACACAATTCCCCTGAGGTTGGGGCTATAGTATTTGCTTGGCGGTTGCTTGTCCCACTTCTTTTTAGCAATAATGGTTATTCCCCATTCACTACTGGCAACATCCAGGGTATGCCCCACGAGTACTCCGAGTCTCAAGAGTTCACAATAACTCTATTTTTAAAGTCAACAGTGTTCCAGTGCCGCAGCACTAAAGCAGCAAATTTCTTGGGGGCCGACTGGCCCGAAATCAGTCTTACCCACACCTCGCAGAATCGGAGTGACAGGAGTTCCTGAACACACCCCTTCCGCAGGTGCTCTATCAGCAGAAGTCGATCCAGTTTAGTTCTCTGCACGCAGCCCGAGCGGGTTGAACTCAGCAGTCTTCACATGTGGTCGTACCTTCACAGTGACTGGAGATTCTTGACAGCCCCTCTGGTTCCTCCTACAACAGGGGTGTGGTGATGATACGTAGCCCCTGGTGCATATCCTTTGTCCCAGGAGGTGTTCAGGGTCCACAGCAGCATCAGCCTGGTTGGCGATGACTGAACCAGATTACTCAACTTGCTGGTCCATGTGACCCCCTCTGTCATATGGCACACAAGGTCATTGCTTTCCCCCTATGCATGGGCTCTGGCCCGATTTGCGAATAGATGCACTAGGTTAAATTCGCGGTAGCCTTCCTCTGGCATACATGAGCTGCCGGCTTAGCTCTGCCCATGGGCAACGACCCAATCGGTGCAGCAGCTGTCTAATCCCACACCGCACAGTGAGACACTTGACAGGCCTCCCCATTGGCCCACAGGTAGGCACTGGTAATTCAGGCTACAAGGCAGGTGGTCTTGGATTCCCTGGGTGATGTCCCCTCAACCAGCAGGTAGACTAAAAAGCCTTGGCCCCAGTCTTGGTCACAGGCATAAGTCTTGCAGAGCTTCCCCTCCTCATACAGGTCATCTGGCTGCTTGACAGATGACAATTTATGGGGTCTCAAGCTCTCCTTCTTATAGTCAGAACAGGAGTGACTGCAAAGCTGATAGCCCCACAACACATAATATCACTGAATCTAGCTATGAACTCTTGTATTGATTCTCAATTAATCACTAATTCAGAGGGGTCTGTGAACTGTGGCACAACAGTCTTTTTAGACATGGTACAATTGAAACTTTATTGAGCAAAATGGTCCTTAACAAAAGTGGACTCAAAGTGATGTTTGAATAACTAAATTATGAATTGCACATCACATTCTTGAGACCTCTTTTACTGTAGTATGGAAGTTAGCCTGTGTAATGTCAGATCTTGTGGTTTTAATTAACTAAAACATAAATTTTATTTTAACAAAATCCTGGCCATTTGAAATAACAAGGAGTTCCGCCCTCCATAACAGATGTATTAAAGGCAGGCACAGATAAGAATAGATCCAGCTCAGATCTAAATGATTTGGTTTGATAGTGAATACGGACTTTCTACTGAAGAAAACTTTATCCTGAAGTATGTATTTCAAAGTGAGCTACATACATTTGTGTGAAGGGGATACTATGGCCACAAGCAGCCTTTGTGTGGAGATTGAAAAGCAGAGGAAATGTGTGATCTGATATTGGGGTTAAGTAATCATCACATCAGTGCATTTTGGATTCTCTCTAGCTTCCTAATCCTTGTGACTGATTCTCTGAGATACATACTACTAGCATAGTCCAGGCCAGGACAGCACTAGGCTGATAGTGGCTTATACCTCTTGACAGAATCCTAAGTAACAAAAGATTAGACATTACCATTGTATCATATAAAAGCATACAGTCATAACTGGCTTAACTTTAGATATCAGTGACCAGTTTGAATATATGACCATACCTAGATTCCTCACTTGGAGTGATGGGTTGGTAGGTCAAGCTCATTTAGCCTTCTGGTGGCCAGGTTTAAGGTGTATTTTTTCCCATGAGTTAGTATCTCAGTTAATGATGTGTTTACTTTGAGGGGAATTCATTCACATTTACTGGTCTATGGCTAGGGGACATTGGAAGATGGCAAAACAATCCAAGGTGACTGGGGTGTGAATGTTTGAATGATTTGAGTGTCATCTGCATAGTTTCAAGCAGCTGACTGTGAAAGAAGAAATCGGGTCTGAAATGTATGTTGAAAAAGCATGGGAGATGGTGGATCTTTGAGGGACTCTTGCTTTGGACATAATTCTATTTGATTTAAATATAAATAGGGTGGAATGATAGACAGCTGTCAAAGGCAGTAGAGAGATCCAAAAGGAGTGCTGTAACTCCATTCAAATCAACAGTCGCCATTTTGCCATCACATGGTTTCTCTTTTGATTTCAAACAACAGATTATTCTGTTAAATGTAGGATGATAGTTGAGCATAGGAAGCTATTTCAATCAGTTTGCCTAGGGAAGGGTCACTGCAGATTGGGATATAGTTACCTGGAATATTGGAACAGATTTTTATAGAATGGATTTGATTTATGCAGCTGTGAGATCTAGAATTAAGCTGGATTTCAACAATTGGTTGATAATAGCTCTAGCCAGGAAAGAAGCCACGTTGTTGATGAGGATGTAGATATGGGGGTTGGGGATGGGTCTGCCAGATCCTGATGCTCCACAGCCTTATGTTTGATTGGTCGTCACCCCTCGGCACGGATTGAATGCTAGATTGTGTGGAGGAATGGACTTTGGGGTATGCATTCAGATCTTTGGCTTTCAAGATGAAATGATTGGAAAGGGAATCACATATTTTTTGTGTGTAGTTAGGTTCAGAGGCTGAGCATTCTGGACTCATGAATTCAACAATGATATTTTTCTTTTTTTGTAAACAGACTTTATCGATTTTCAAATATCATCAGGCAACAACCAGCGAGAATAAGAGCATGAACACAATCATCTCTTGCAGGCCCAACAATGCTTGAACATCTGCACTAACATATAAGCCCACTCTATGAAACCCAGCTGCCAACCTTAGTCACATCCATAAATCTATCCCTAAATTTTGCGTATCTGTGTTCCAGGTGGAATGGTCTCATTTCAGCAATTGCAAGGCAGCTGGTAATCATTGTTCATGGTTGGAGCCGGCCCCCTAGGAACAAAGCATCAACATTCAGCAACAGAGGTATTCTAGTAATTCTAAACAGGTGCAATCCCTAAGGGACTGCCAGGGTACATCCCGGGGGATAGGTATCAGGATCTTTCATGCAGTCCACCAATTCCTCCCTGGCAATGTCCAATGAGCTGCGCCCCTGTCTAGCCTCCTGGAGCAGCTCCGCACTCAGAACAATTCTCCCACCTTGGATTCTCCCGCAGCTATCCAATCAATGAGGACTCGAATGGGAGGGGTCCCCCTTCTCGGAACATGACTCCCACCTTGGATTCAGCCACAGCCATCCAATCCATGAAGCTGTACCAATTTCCTCCATGTGGCAATTCCTCCAGCATACTCAAAGGTATGTCGGGCATATACGGAACCCGTTCATGGGTCTTTTGCAAACATTGAACCAACCATCACCTTAGCACAGGGAATTTATTGGTGTGGTTCCCGAAAGGGCCTCCCAAATACTCTGATCAGCTCATGAATAATCTCGATTTCTGCCAGTTGACATGTAGACCGGATAATGAGTCGAATCTTTCTAGCAATCTCTTGGCCCCTCTCCAGATCTGTCGTCGTGTTCCAGAGGAAAATCAAGAGTTTGTTTGCATATAAGGCAATATAGTGGGTCTGCCCAGATACCTCAATCCCCCGATAGTTATCCCCCATTCTGGTGTATCTGGCCTGCTGCTCCATTGCCAATTCAAAGAGCAAAGGGGATGGGGGGCAACCTTGCCTAGTCCAGCGGCCCACCCCGTAGCTCTCCGAGACAGTTCATCCAGTCCGGACTCAGGCCGTTGGGTCCATGCACAGTAATTGAGTCTTGGCCAGAAATCCACGCCCCAGTCAGAAGTGTTCCATTATGCCATAAAGAAAGTCCCATTCTAGGCTGTCAAAAGCCTTCTCAACGTCCACTGCAAAGACTACTGCTTCGAAGCCATCATAAGTGTTGGCCTCCTACAGTGTCAGTAGCCTCCTTATGTTGAGCGTGGTGTTGCGACCACGGATAAATCCCATCTGATCGAGGTGAACAATTTAGTCATGAGTAGGAAAATTCTAGTGTCAAGGATCCGGCTAAGGAATTTATAATTGGTGTTGAGCATCAATAATGGTCGGTAGGCTTTCACGTCATGTGCAGGTCTCCCCGGTTTTAGCTGTGGCACCACCAGCACTTCCCAAGTGGATGAGGGCAGAAGGTCCCCGTCTTTCACCACCTTGTACAAGTCTACCAGCCAAGGTGCCAACTCATCCACGCATGTGGGTATAGCTCCACTGAGAGCCTATCCGTCCCCAGTGTTTTGCCCCAAGCCAAGGCTTTTACAGCCGTCAGGATCTCTTGGAGAGTACTATCCCCACATCTCTTCAGCCTCCTCAATCTTAAGAGCCTGGAAGAGTAGTGGTGCCAGGAATTCGACAATTGTGTTGTCTGCACGCTCTGAGGAACTCGCATAGAGCTCAGAGTAACAGGTACAGAATTATTGGTTACTATCTGCCTGTTTATCGAGCTTTGTTCTCTGGTCAGTTTTGAGTTCCAATATGACTGAACCCTTTTTCACAGGGTTAGCGAGCGAAGCCAATAATGAACCAGTGCCTTCCCGCTCTGAGTGTGCCCATGTCATATGCTCTCTGTAGTCAAAGCATCTCAATTTCTTGACATGTCTAGCTACAGTGTCCTTGGCCTTGAGTAATGTTTATTGTAATTCTGGTCTATACTGTTCTACATCTCTCTGCACTTCTTCTGACACCACTGACTCTGCTATGCACTTCCCCCTGATCACTGACTTAAGTGCATCCCACTCTATCTAAGGGGAAGAAGTTGTACCAGCGTTGTCCTCAAAGTATCGCCAGATGCAACCCTTTATAGTATCCCACAAAACTGGGTCCTCCAAGGACTCTGGTTTCAGTCGCCATGTTGGTATGCAGGGCTGTATTCGTTTCCATCGCAAATGGAGGATGACCTGGTTGTGGTCCAATATGGTTCCCGTGAGATACTGAACATCATGCACCAAGGTATGGACATCTGGGGTGCAGAGAAATGTGTCCAGGCGCACGTGTAGATCATGAAGACTAGAAAAGGAGTAATCCCTCGCCAATGGGAGTGTTTTGCGCCATGTGTCAATGAGCCCCTATTTCGTCTGCCAGTCTGGTAATGAGGGGGCTATTCTAATGGTAGGAGAGTCTCGCGGTGGGTGGTGGGAGCAAATAAGCACCGGGTCAGCCATGCAGTTAAAGTCTCCGCTTATGATGAATGAATGAATGAATGAAGGTTATTTTTATAGCGTGCAGCTATTCCAGGAGTGTTCTGACACTTAAGCATCAGCATTGGGGCAGAACAGAGACCAGAATCTAGTTCCTATACCCTAACGACTAAAGAGGTATGCCGTCAGCACTTTTTTAAAACCGGGGTCCTCAATCATTAATTTCAGATATTTAGGCAACTGTTTCCACAAGCCCGTGGCCAGGACCATAAAGGAGGAACACCCTCTACGCTGCTTTTTAAAGCAGGGTACTGTCAACAGTCCAGCCTGACTGGAGCGCAGCAATCTCTCAGGTCTGAAAACCTTGATCCTTTCGATCAGATATGAAGGCCCCCTGTTGTGGAGGGCTTGGTGTGTCAAGGTTAATGCTTTGAACATTACTCGCTTGCGCACTGGAAGCTAGTGAAGCTTCTCGGACAAAAGAGATACAAGTGAGTGCTTTGGTAGCCTGTACAGTAAGCGGACTGCTACATTTTGCACTACCTGTAGACACTGGATTAAATATTCTGGGATACCCAGGTATAAGACATTGACATAATCCAGCCGTGATAATATCAATGACCCTAAACACCGTGACCTGTGCTTCCTGAGGCCTCCCAGACGACCGAATTCAACAGAGAGGGGACCAGGGATCTCTTTTAGCTGGCTAGGAACACCCCTTGGTATGCGTTTGGGGCGTATACATTAATAATTGCTATGTCTCGGCCCTCAAGCTGGCCCGTTACCACAAATCTGTCCACTTGGTCAATCAGGTCCCCAGTGTGCTGAAAAGGAACCCTTGGGCGTATCCATATTAATGTACCTCTTGCGTAGGCTGAATAGGTAGTATAACAGGCTTGTCCCCACCACCTCCTTTGAAGTGCTGTCCCCTCCTAAGCTGTCAGGTGTGTTTCCGATAGGAGTGCTATGTGAATCCCCCGTTTATTTAGGTATGAAAATACCTTGTATTGCTTGGTCATAGTGTGCATTTCCCTAATGTTCCAGGAGATGATGCGGTACGTCATGGAGGTTGCCATCTCGCCGCAGTGCACGCATGCATTGTCAACCGCTACCTTGACTCAACCCCATATTTGACATCATTCATTCACTGTTGGCGCACAGATCAGTCCTCCACTACTCCACAACTTACAGAACTCCCCAAAACAACCAGTCAACCCAACTCCCACTCCCCAGGACAAGTAGGCAACGACTATCACATCCAAACTCACAGCCAAAGCCACAATCACTTGCGGGTGAACCCACGTATGCAACAAACAGGCGGGGCTATCCTGGAATGACCCGCCAGGTCCCCCACCAATAAGCAGTAAGTATAGAGGTGGGAAGGAGCCCTAGTTGCTAGGGGGCAGAATATCCCTCCCATACCCCTCCCAGTTACCATAAGGGGCGACACTCCAGACTAAAATCTCAGTTCTTACAGCAGCATATTAGCATCATATTATCTTGTCGGAGGTTCCTAGGGTCACCTTAGGCAGTTCTGTGTCAGAATCGCCGTAGGAGCTGTATCTTTGGTCAGTGTCCGAGTCCCGGTTGACAGCATCGCCTGTTGAGGACGCAGGACTAACTCTGCTACCCCTCATTGTTGCGAACACCTCTACTGCTCTCTGCTGTTCTTGTACTTCCTACCTGAAGGGGCTGCGCTGTTCATGTAGGAAGATCTGTTCATGTAGGAAGCTGGCTCTCTATATCGGGTACTAAAATGAAGTACACTTTGCAGAGAGTCCAGTGGGTCCCCAATTGGTTCACAGACACAAAAGTAGATAAAAGTAGATAACACTAATGCTCTCTTCTGTTGTAGTGTGGGCAAGCAGTTAGGCTTATCAGAGGGTAGTGCTAAGCATTTGTACTCACAGAGGCAATAAATGAGACCACATTAGAAAATAACACTTCTTTTTAGATGTGTTTCAAAAATCAAGGACTTCGTTCAAAGGTAAGTACTGTTTTCAATAGCAATATTCAGAGGTAAGTAAAACTTTCAAACCTGTGCGCTTTAACGCACAATGCAATCCTATGGAAGGAAAAGTCAAAGATGCCTAAAGGTAGGTGCAGTTGGTTTCAGAGGTTCACCTTTAGGGTTCGGAGTTGTAGTGGGCCAAGTTCCAAACTACTACCAGCAGTTCTTTGGGAACCTCCTGTGTTCTACCGGGAACAGGGTGCTAGTGAGGCTGGTAGCTGGCACACTACGGTGAAGGGGGGGCCACCCAAAAACAGGCTGCACAGGGGGAATTGCGGACAAGTCTGAAGGCTTCCAAACAGGAGTTTAGGTCGCAAGGGTTCTTGAAGCAAGGGGGCACAGCCGATTCGTTGAGACCCAGGCTGGGTGGCTCGAGTGCATAGTGGTTAGGTCGAATGGGCCGGGTGAACAAAGATGCATCTTGTGGTCAGGGACAAACAGCTGGCAAGGGCAAAATCAAAGCAGGTGGGCCACTCTCGAAGGAGGTCTCAGTGATGCTAATGTCCCACAAGGGCTGCTTGGTCCTGGTGCAGTGAGAGCCCAGACAGGACCCTCACTGTTGGTGTTTTGTGCAGGGCGTCTGGTACCTCGAGTTTGGTGCTGCACGGCTTCCATTGGTCATGGTGTCTTCACACTCAGTGAGGAGTCAGATCTGATCTTCCAGAGCACAAGTACCTTCTCCTAGTTGTGTGTGGCATCAGTCCGGCTGGAGAGCTGCATGGCGGTGGATCAGACTCTGCTTGTTGGTGCCTGCGGACTGCAGCGGAGTAGGTTCTCTACTCCAAGGGAGACTGTTGGTGATTTTTTAAAAGTGCTAGCAGGCTACCCAAGGCTTTGGTAGTTCCCCAGCTCACTGGATGAGACACTTTGGCACGACTGTCAAGAGAGGGCTGAGGATGGCAGGGTTTTGAACCAAAATCCAAAGTTTTACTGCAGTTCTCGCCAGGCAGGGACTCTTCTTTGTCCTTCTTCTGTTCTATCAAATCTCAGTTCTTGGGTTCAGGGGTGCCACGTAAGCACTCAATGTAGGGGTTTTACGGGGAGTGACAGGTAGTAACCAATGGGCTACCTACCTTTAGGGTGTCTACACAGTCTATATGGCCACTTTCTGTGGTAAGGGGGCACAACACTGACCCTAAAATGCTAATTCAATTCAAAACAACATGGAGGAATCTTTAAAGTGGGGTCTACGTCAGCTGGCTCCCCCCAGGGATGGTGCTGGCGCAATGTGGGCATCTCCACTATCTGGAGAGGCCTGGGGTTGCATAACAAAGGCAGCAGGGCCTTTGAAGCTTCTACCCTGGAATGCTCATCCTGCTTGGAGGAGGTGTGATCACCTCCACCCAGAGCAGGCTTTGTTCCTGGCGTCCGAGAGCAAAGGATTTCACTTCAGGAGGTCAGAAACCGGTCTATGGTGGCTGGCTGGTCGAGACCAGTCAGTCAACACACTAGTAGTTGGTAGGTTTTCAGGGGGCACCTAGAAGGTGCCCTCTGTGTGCATTTATTAATAAATCCAGCACTGGCATCAGTGTGGGTTTATTAAGGTGAGGTGTTTGGTACCAAACACCTTAGGGTACAGTGAAGCCATCATGTAGCTGGGGAAATCAATCATAAGTCCATGTACTCGTTATGGCTTCCCTGTGCACTCGTAATATCTAAGGGTGAACTTATATATCATGGGGACACATCCTCTCAGGTAGATATGCCCACACATGGGTATAGTGCACCCTGCCTTTGGGCTGTAAGGCCTGCCATACTGTTGACTTACCTATACCACATGCAGTGCTTTGCTGGCAGGGCACACAGGGATGTGTGCCATGTCAACTCTACGGTTTTCTCTGCATCAAGACACACATGCTGTGGTGGCAGTTTGCATGAGCTTGGAGAGGGGTCCTTTAGGGTGCCACAATTCGTGCTCCGGCCCTTAGGGACCTGAGCTCCAGTGTACGGACCTTGCTCCTCTTTTCAGTGAGTCTCTCTTTCATTGTTGTTAGTTCTGGGGGAATCTCCGCTAGTTCCCTTCCCGCCATCATAACGCGTTCCGCCAGGCGACGGTGGTTGTCTTTCAGGAGTGCTATGTCTGCCACTAGAGTATCGATCTTTGTCTCAAACACCTCTCTGAAGGCAGTGATGGTCTGTAGAATGTCCTGGAGGGTGCATCCCTCAGGAGGGCCTGAGTGTGATGCTGAAGGTACGTTGTCCTGTGAGCACTCTGAAGAGTCGCCCATGGCTGAGCTCTCAATGTCTGGGTCCTTTTTCCGGGACACCTTTCTCATGTCTGTGCTCCCACCTCTTTGGCCCAGAGGGCAGATGAAAGGACTGGGAGTGCACCCAAGGCTCAGAGCCCAATCACTTGAATTTGAGATGGAGGAGCCCAAATTAGCAGTTAAAGTGTAAATAGTAGCTGCCACATTGTGACCTGTGCAAAGTTAAGGGTACCGTTTAGGTAAGGCATGTTACGGCTAGACATCGCCCGCCATGAGGCCGGGGTTCCCCGAAGTGCAATGTAGTGGCAGGCGCCCCCCATATGTTTCGGGCAGCTCAGAGTGTGCAAGATAGTTCTGTAGAGTAGTGATGGCCTACTGATAGTCTGCAGTCAGGGCAGCAAGCCTTCTCAATCAATCAATCAATCAATCAGAACATTTGTAAAGCACACTACTTACCCGTGAGGGTCTCAAGGCGCTGGGGGGGAGGGGGATGCTGCTACTGCTTGAATAGCCAGGTCTTGAGGAGTTTTCTGACGGTAAGCAGGTCATGGGTTTGCCGTAGGAGGATGGGGAGGGTGTTCCAGGTCTTGGCGGCGAGGTGGGAGAACGATCTGCCGCCGGAGGTTGCTCTTCGGATGAGGGGGACTGTGGCGAGGGCGAGGTCAGCGGAGCGGAGCTGGCGGTTGGGGATGTAGAAGCTGAGTCGTCTGTTGAGGTATGCTGGTCCGGTGTTGTGGAGTGCCCTGTGTGCGTGGGTGAGGAGCTTGAAGGAGATCGTCTTGTTGACGGGGAGCCAGTGCAGGTCTCTCAGGTGGGGTGTGATGTGGCTGCGGCAAGGGATGTCGAGGATCAAACGTGCAGAGGCGTTTTGGATGCGTTGAAGTCGTTTCAGGAGTTTGGCTGAGGCTCCTGCGTAGAGGGCGTTTCCATAGTCCAACCTGCTGCTGACGAGGGCCTGGGTGACCGTTCTTCTTGTTTCGGTGGGGATCCACCTGTAGATCTTGCGGAGCATGCGGAGGGTGTTGAAGCAGGAGGACGAGACGGCGTTGACCTGCTTTGTCATGGAGAGAGTGGAGTCTAGGATGAACCCTAGGTTGCATGCGTGGTCGGTGGGTGTTGGAGCTGTTCCCAGTGCGGTCGCCCACCAGGAGTCGTCCCAGGCCGAGGGGGTGGAGCCGAGGATGAGGACTTCCGTCTTGTCCGAGTTTAGCTTCAGTCGGCTGTTCTTCATCCACTCGGCGACGGCTTTCATTCCTTCGTGAAGGTTGGTTTTGGCGGTGAGGGGGTCCTTGGTGAGGGAGAGGATCAGCTGGGTGTCGTCGGCGTAGGAGATGATGTTGAGGTCATGCAGTCGGGCGACGTGGGCGAGCGGTGCCATGTAGATGTTGAACAATGTCGGGCTGAGGGATGAGCCCTGGGGTACGCCGCAGATGATCTCGGTGGCTTCGGAGCGGAAGGGGGGGGAGGCGGATGCTCTGGGTTCTGCCGGAGAGGAAGGAGGGATCTTGAGCCCAGCATGGGCCAAAGGGAGGGCAGAAGGCAAAGCTCTTACACGCCAGTGAGCTCCAATAGTCAAATAGTGTTAGCTAGAGTTCAAGTTGTAGTAACCAGGGGCCCCCCTCACAGTTGTTTCAGAGTGACCTCAGGGTGCATTATCACATGGGTCAGTGCAGTCCTGGTAAGGGTGCTTTATCGGCAGGGTCAGTTGAACCCTTGCTAATTCACACCTCAGGTCCAAAAACAGCAGGGGTTGTGGTGAAGCACTCCGGTTAGTATGGGGTCAATAGGGAAATCCTCTTGTAGGCCTTGCAGACCCTATCTCCAGTCATTAAAATCCATTAGTGAGGGCCACCAGTTGTCCTTAGTCTCCCAGTTCCTAGAGGCCTTAAGGTGGGTGACACGGGGGGCAAGTCACCAAGTCCGGGAGGGAGTAAGGGGCCAATGCCCAGCATCGGTTATGTAACGCCCGGTAGCCTCACTCGGAGACTGGCAGCAAAGGAGGGATGAGGCAGCAGGGAGGCCTCCACATGTGGTGACACCAATGTCATTACATTTCTCATGATTTGCGCCACATCATAGACCTCCGGAGCACTGGGGTGGCTCAGTAAATTAAGTTTGATGCTATATGGGACCTCTCCTGTGAGGGTCCCTGGCCCCACCGGCCTGGCCTCTGAGCTCGCTCAGTGTACTTCCAACATCGCCAGAGGAGGATTGGGGGGGGGGGGGAACACACCCTCTGCTGTTGGAGCGGTCTTCCTTTCCAGGTTCAGTTCCCGGGCCCCCTCAAAGCTGCTTCGAAGAAGGTCAGTGGCTCACCTCTCATGTCGCATAATGCTGCGCTCCCAGGGAGCCACCCCACAATCAAAGGTGGGCCCCCGGAGTCCTCCACACACACCCCACAGGGGCCATAGTCAGGGTCTGCTGTCCCTCAGAGCCCGTGCATGGCCTTATGTGTGAATGCCATGGGGGCTCGCTCCTCCGTTCCGCTCGGTCACTAGACTCGTCGCGCGTCTGCCATGTTGTGGGCCCAGCGTGCAGCTTGGGCAAACAGCCTCTTGGGTCGCAGATGGTGCTCCAATGTACACACTCGGCTCAGCATGTGGAATAGAGAGTGCAGGGGAGGCACATTTCCACCATTAGCTACCCCCCAGAACACCAATTATCTGGAGGATTATGCTGGATGGGGTTTACTTGGGTGGGATCTCTGGCAGTCTGTGTCTCACCCCAGAGACACCAGACCATGCTCCCCCAACAACAATAATCTTACGTTCCTTGGGTGGCCCTGCAGCTTCAAAAATCCTGCATAGTTATTGGAGTGTTTCTGCGTTCCTGATCAGGCTCAGTGGATAGTTGAGTCTGAAAGGAAAGCATCATCTGAATGAGTTTATAAAGCAAATTGTGCATTTGTTATTTGAATAACTTGGGACAGTCATTGTGATCATCTTTTTGTGAACAGGCAAATTTAGATCCCAATCTACATTAGCTTTATGTAGTATGCTGTTAAGTGACAGACCAAAAAAGCTATTTAGTAAATGGAAAGTAAGTGGATTTCCTACCTTTGAGACATGCTAGGAGTTCAGTTTAACAACTTGGTTCGCAAAGCACATTGGCATTAGCTGCATTTGTGTGAATCATATCTTGCCCACACACTTTAAGTAAGAGATTTGTCAAAATAGCTCATATCCTGCATCAAAAAGGCCATCCTATGAATCCAGATTTCAATATAAACTACGACAGCTCTATGCAGGAGCTCTTTAGCACAGTTTCCAAACTTTCATTCTATGGGCTTAGGAGGGATGTATTGCCCTCAATGGAACTCGTTAGACAGTTTCCAAGGCTGTATAACAAAGTACATCATGCAAGTATGCAGATAAACAGTTACAGTTACAGACAACAAAGACATCCTAATAGGGAAATGTAATTGATGAGCTAATCTGTATGATGCCCAGACACTCCATGGTGCCAGAAAAAGGTAAGTAGGAAATGCAGCACATAAGAAGTAAAGGCAGAGATCAGGAAAGGAAAACATTTAAACTGAGAATTGTGAAGTCTTATCTCACCAACTCACAGGAATTGCGGGCTAGATTTACTATTCATTGTTGTGGTCGTACAAACTCCTAATTGAGATTACGGGAGCAACCATTGGAGTGGCCCGGTAATGTGGCTCAGGGGACCACTGCCTACTATCAAACTTTTAAAAATGTAAACTTTCTTTTTTAAAGTAGCCCATTTCCTTCATGGAAAAATGTACTGCATTAAAAAAAAATAGTTTAGTTTAATTAGATTCGATCACAAACATTTCTGTCTGCTGATCCTACCAATTGGAGTAAGTAGCAATTTGCAATTTACTAAATTAATATTCATGAGGTAAGTCAGATATTACAAAGAACTCAGATTACTAATTTTACAAACCATGCTATCAGTACATACATCAGTTCATAAAACTCAATAATGGTCGCAAAAATACTTGTCGCAAATTGCTATCAGTGTTTTGAGACCAGTATTTAGTACAACTGGCCCTTAGTATATTTGCAGGGAAAGCTGGGTAACGTTTTACAACTTTGCTGATGCTAAGCTCCCCACCACAGGCCCACAGAAGGCTGTGTTCTAGCTGCAGGATGTCCCACCACCAAAGGGCTGGACAACCTGTGCGGGGAAAACAGCTGCGGATCCACGGCAGGTACATTAAAGGATGGGGCGAGGTTCAGGAGAAACAACATCTTGCATGGCAAGCAAGGGGTGGCTATGGGAACTTTTGGGAGGAATGCAACACAAGATGAGACCATGCATGAGGTGGTGAGTGGCACAGGTACTTAAGGTTGCAGCTTTCTTGAAACTCTGGCCTGAAAGTGGTGGTTGGGTCTGACCAACAGAAACCTATACAGGAAGAGGGAGGAATGTGGCAGTGGCATGTCAGGGTGGGTGTTCTGATGGGGGACTGCAGTCAAACCCTTGCCTGTTAATGCTACCACTGTTTTTTTTTTGTAATACTCATGAGCATTATACTGCTTAAGAGTAGACTGTTAAGAAAGAGGTGGCAGTACTGCCAAACATCCAGGTTCACGGAGGATAAAGTAAGCTAAGCGGAGTTTTTAAGAAGGTGAATTTGAACAGCTCTAAGGCAGATTTTCGTTTCAATACGCATGTGTTTCTGGTTTTTGGTTTTCACAACCATGTCCTTTTAATGAAGGATAGATGCAAAGTGTTAATGTTGAAGGTAAACAATAAGCAAATCAAAAGACAGTTTATGATCCGTTAAGGGCATGTTTAGGAAGCAATAAGTAAAAGGAATGGAGTGAGGAGTTTATTTACTGCTTCTTACCTGTGAACTGTGACTCGTAGCCCTATCTGCTATTCATTTATGGTTACGCTTCACAGCACTTTATGATGGATTGCCTGTATTTTATGCCTTTCCTCTCATGAATATTTATTTTATTGACATGCTCATCTAATTTAGTTTACAGTATGTGGTAAATAACCATTACACTGACATTTTTACTGTTTTCTAAGTCTTACTTCATGCAAAACATGTTTTCTGGTGGGGGCAGGAGTATGAAACAGAGTTTTGCACTCGGTGAAAAAGTAAACGAGGAATATTTCATTGCTTGTCAATAAAATTCAGCAATAAAAATGGCAAACATGAATATTTATCATTGATGTTGGAATGAATATTAATTTCCTACCTCGATACTCTGAGAATGTAAGTGCAGTCCATTCGTTCATACAGGTTAAATTGACTCTTATCATCTTCATGCTGTAGGCAGTAGAACAAAACAAAAGACAGATGCAGATTTTAAAGAACAGCCCAGGGGAAATAGAAATGATCGAATACATTCTGATACTTCTATGATGAAAATTTCTTTTTTTTTTTTTTATTTCAAAATACTTTATTGATTTTCACAAGGTATCCAGAAAACATATATCAGGGTAACCATAATGTATCACAGGTAAATTTTACATGTGATTACACGATTGAGGGAAATGCGCCTTTATGGCTACCGTGAGAATAAACACGTCAAACAGTGACCGAAAGGAAAGAAGAAGGAAGGACAGACAAAAGAAAGGAAAAGTGAGAGAGAAAGGAAGAGAAGGGAAGGAAGAGCCCGGATGGGCTAGTTGTATCAATGCTTTTACATTACTGTGCGTGTGTTGGCACGTGGTCTTGGAGGCTTACATAGTATAACAGTCTAGTACAGGTTACAATGAGCATATACATACATTCAAACCGTTATATCCTGTGGGGTGAAAAGATCACAAGATAAGATCCGTGGTAACCCCTTTGTTCATGGAGGTTCGTAAGAGTCTAGAAACGCGTCCAGAGAGTTCCACAACTTCCTGGAGGATGGTTTCCAAGGGGAGTTTTGCAATGCTATGTTGTCTGCCCCTCTAAGGTGGATGATCCAGTTTATCCAGCTTTTACATGATGTCTTACTCGTGTCTTTCCAGTTGGCAAGGACCATTTTCACTGCGGAGGTAAGCTTGAAGATAGACTGCAAAGGGCTAACAATACAATCTGTTTTGCTTCAAAGTCAACTATGCTCTTTCTCTTTATAAAGCAGCGATTTGGGTTTTGGTTGATGGTTTAAGTATGGCTGGGCTTTTTTATGAAGTTTCATTGCACCAGAGCCATGCAAGTAACTGTGCACCCCTCCCAGATCTCAGATTGCTGAGTCAGGGTTTTGGTAAGTAAAATATATCTTGTCAGGGATACAAAAGTAGTACCCGGTCCCAGGTGTCCACACATAGTCTTTATGGAACGCACTAGCCCACAGGTCAGTCACTGGGTAACCAAATATGGTTTTATTGCCAGTGCTCCAAAATACCATCTGTAGAGCGCAAATACAATTTTAAATGCTGTATATTTCTGGAACTCCTGTCCGCGGATGAAATTTTAAGGTACAAGGGATGCACGCAGGTCAGAAGGCAAGAAGTCTGCAGTCCCTCTTGCCAACTCAAATCTTGGGGCAACAGACTAGGGGTTCAAATGTGAATAACTCTGGAACGCTTGATGGATAGCAATGAGGTCAAAAGTTCTGGACTCAGGGAGACCTCTTCCAGGAATGGCCGAAACTTCCCAGGCCAGGGGTTGCAGCTGAGATGTTCCTCAAGGCTTCTGGCGGCAACTGGAACTTGGATACATGCCTAATATACAAACCTACATGAACACTGTACTATAGGGCAGGAGATAAGGAAAACAAGATGGCAGACTGTCAAATGAGCAAAGACTTGAACATCCTCACTTAAAGCCATCCACCATCTCAAGTTACTACACTCACATTTTTTTTGAACTTTCTGCATTGAGATTTTGTTATAATTACATCTATTGTCACATTTCATTTATCATCACTTATCAGTTTCTTTCACCTTTCTCCAGTTTTGGAGTCCATCAGACTAATGTCCATATGGTCTATGAGGGACCCATCCCCACTTTCCAAGTCATTGCTATTGCCCTCTTGACCAGCAGTGCCCCCTGTTTGGACTCACTGGCCAACAGGTCCATCTCCTCCCTGTGGTCACCACTTAGCAACCTAGAAATCCACCACTGCTGCTGCAGTGCTGAATATAATTCATAATCCGGTGCACCAAGAGTATGTCCAGTTATGTGTAGTTTAAGTTCATCTAGGAAAAATCTGTGTTTCTACACATCCCATATTAGCTTTTAAGCAGGATAAATAACGGAAAAAACTCTAAGTTATCATTTTCTTTTTTCCTTGTCGCAGCAGCTTTGCGGGCGTGGCTGCTCTGCTGACAGAGCAGGGGAGGAGTGATTTGCACTCCCTATGTGTACATGAATGTTTGGCCAGCTGTCTTTGCATGTTCTCCACCCAGGATGCATTACAGCCTGGGTGGGCAACATGCCGAGGCCCCCAGTCCTTGTCTGAGTGCCGAACCATGACACTCAGACCAATCACAATGCTGCATTGCAGCGTTGTGATAGGCTTAGGAGAGCCTGGCTGCTTCATGTTGCTCTGTTCCTGTTCCGGGAGAGATGACGGTGGAGAGAGCAGCGAGACGCGGCGAGGAGGTATGTTTTTTCTTCCTCCCTCCCACCCCGGATCTGCGCCAGCCGCCACTGCCAACAGCCTATTACATTGAAAGTGTGAACATTAATGTTAAGCAAGAGAGAAAAGGAACGAAAGTCATTAGATGATCAAGAACAATGGGAAAGAAGAGCTTTCCAAGAGGAAGAGAACAAGACATCACAAATGAATTATGTTGCCACTTTGAACGTGACGCTGGGGGAATTTAGCTGGCTAGAAAGGAAGCCAGCTACATTTTTCAAACCTTTCAAAAGTACAGCAGAGAAAACAAATGCCTTTATTGAATGTAGTGAAAATGCATCACAATACAAAGCAGCATTAAAATAATGAAACGAACAGCAGGTCAAACGTCAAAAAAGTAATGAATAGATACATTTTGTGTGAAGTCGACACACCATGGATGGATTTAGAGAAAATTAAAAATAGTTTGGAACACAACTGGACAGAGGTATGAATTTTGAACTGTTTTGTCCTCCTAAACCTTGAGCACTTTGACCTAATGAAAAATTAAGTTCTGTAAATGAACTTCTAAAATCAATTTGAACTTAACTTTAACAACGCGTTTGATGCACAATGATTAGATTAAATTTATTTGGCACACCTCATTTAATACAAAAACTTTCTCTGGATCAATAAAATTACAAGACTGCTTATTGTCTCTGGATATGCATTACTTGGGAAATTAGTGCGGTGAAAGTAAAGTTATCCGAAAGGCTACCCGAGGAGACAATGATTTTCATGTACATTCTAGCTTTAAATAGGGGCGTAGCAAATATTTTCTTTTAACTTTTTATGCTGTTATTAGAAGTGCAGTCTACGTATAACGTGACCTAATTCTATTAAGCTTCTTATTTACATACCAAAGAACCACAACACAACCTTGGTGTAGGGGTGCTATGAGAGCACAGAAAGGAACAGTAAAAATGAAACCCTGTTAGAACAAGCATTGGAAATGCAATCGGTCTCGCATTTATGTAAGTTAGAGCGTTTGGCATTCTAAATTGGAATGCCTTTTAGCCATGTGTTACGGAGTGTATGTAAATGGTGTGTAGTGGAAATATGTGGGTTGGATTGGGATAGTTAGTTGTGGATTTGTGTGGCATGGAATTGTGTGATGTGGAGTGGATTTGTGTGTTGGAATTATGAGGTTTGGTGTGCTGTGGAATTGTGGATAGTAATTATGTGGCATTGAGTGTACTGGAATTATGTGGAGTGGGATTGTGTGTTATGGATTGTAATTATGTGTAATGGTATTTTCTGTTGTGAAGTGGTATGCAGTTATTCTAAACTATTCTAAGGGATGGATGACCTTTCAAAGGAGATAACATTATTGGATATGTTATGTTAGAAAGAGCAGGGAAAAGAGCATCTTATCTGATGGCCACCTTCCAATTCGTTTGTTGCACTTTACAGAACTGCAGAAAAATTAATTTGATCATCTATTTAGATGAATAAATAAATAAATAATGTATTTTGCATTCCTTGAGTGCAACATTTGGGAAGGCCCTTGAATATCCTTAGAAGGAATTTCTCTTTGAAAATATGTTTCTGTAACTCATTTCGACTACTGAATGATCTGCCATCGAAAGGGTGGAACGGCTACAATTGGCTAGTTTGCTATTGAGAACATGTGATGCAAGACAGGCTCAAAGAGCTAATCAGTGACAGTGTGACACAGGAACATGAAGCAGAAGGAGAAAGTGGGCGTGTCGATAATCATTTGACTTTTGAAAGGGAACTGTACGTGTCAATAGCCTTCCTGCCCAAATGCTGCCAAAGATTAAAATTGTGCTTACATTTCTCACAGGCTTTAAAATACACACGGCTAAATGCTTAAGCATCAGGGTTCACAAACAGAAGGAAGGTGGTCACAATATATATTGAAACTGCACAAAAAATGTATGAGCCGCCAAGACAAGGCTGGAATGTAAATCATATCCAGGACAGTATATAAATCGTCTTTAGATATAGCCATCACATATTTTGGAAGCTTTTGTAGCTGTTATATGCTGAAATGTGTTCCAGGTAATCAGGTCTTGCTTCTCAACCTTACATATTGAATGAGTACATGTTGGTTAGCATCCATATCAGTCATGCAGTTCCGGAAAGGGACTCTGTGTTTGCCAAGGTCACGTTATCCCACTGAACATTTCTATTAATTGGGTCTTTGAACCATAAGAGGTAGGAAAGTCACAACTGTTTCATTAGCCCAGGGACTCCAATTTCAGACAAATGCATTCATACACCAGAGCACAGTTGTAAAATGAGCAAGATTCAGTCTACGCCCCGCGAGATGTGCATTCTGGGATGTGCCCATGATTTAGATTGGGTGCACTTTAAAACACTTTACACAGTCTCAGAAATCAGACCTCTAGAAGGAGGCTGCCTTCACTCTGAAATGAACATGTGCAATCATGTTCGCAAACAATTCACTTTTGCATCTATTTGAAAAGATGATTTATGCTCTCGACTACTGAAAAACAAAAACCAATATTATTGAAGGGCAAGGGAAGGAGAAAGCAGACAGCTACAGAAGTGAATGTAGTGTTGATACCCGATGGAACCTGGATTTGTTTGATTTGCGGTTTAAGTATACCGCTAAATAGGAAACAATGAGAATGTGAGCTGAAATAGGGAGGTAAAGCCATAGAAACGCACAAGGCCTGAGAAGGCAAAAAGACATGGATGTAAAGAAGGGAGGGAAGAGGGGTGAGCATACAATAAAATAGTCCACGTCTCTGTGGTAGATGAGAAGGAGGGGGCAGCTGCGAGAGAGAGAACAGCCTGCAGCGAGGGGAAAGGCGGAGGGTGTGTTTTTGTGTTTGCCCACGGTGGTTTGCATGAGGGGTGAGGCGTTAGGAAAACCCTCAAAACTCTGCAAACACTGCAAAATTTCACAAAAGCTACTCAGCTTAATACATTTGCAAAAAATTAGCAAATTAACTTTGTAAGTGAAATTTCCCACATAGTCGGGTTACTCACGTTCCTCGAGATGTTTTTCCCTTCACTGTTTCCATACTGCTGTCCGCAGTAAGGCATTTCTTCAATGTGCTGTCGTCTGTAATTAATTTAGCGGTACTGTACATGACCCGTTCGTGAAGCATGTGCCTTGAAGGGAGAACGAGCGCACAGGGTCCCTCCCCCCACCGGCACACACCCAGTGAAAGAAATGAAACAGAAGTAAAATGTAGCACACAAATTGCACTTGAAATGCACCCAATGTTTAAGATAGCTGTTCTGTGCGATTCGTGCGTTTTTCCCTCGTTTTGCAGGTGGCGATCAGCAGCACAGACAGAGCCCGTGAGGCTCTTGTCCTTTTTAATGGAAGCGCGCGAGACTCAAATCCCCCCTCTCCGACACAATCAGGGAAGCTCCGTCTTCCTCTGGCCGGTGTGCGGGGCTCTCCTTGGTGCACGGGAGCCCTACCCACACTCAGGCGCAAGACGCCTGCCTTCTGGTGTTCACGCTTCCTTTACTTTGCGCACTAATTAAAAACAAGCATTTGCAATGCAATACGACTCGCATTTACGCGAGACGTATTGCATTACAAATGGGAGCTTCCACATTTAAGAAGGCACGAACAGGAGTGGGGAGGTGAGGGGGGTGCGAAAAATCTGCGAACTACGGGAGGGGGCGGGGGGAGACACAGGGCAGCAAATAGTGTTCGAGTAAAGGGGCTGATAGCCTCGGAAGGAGCAAAATGACGACATTGGCGTCAGGAGGCGGGAATAACAAGCCAAACACCAATCACAATGCATAATTTATGATTAAAGCCAATCAAAAAGATGGGCGGAAAGTGGGTGGAGCTTCCCCCACTATAGTGTATACTGCATGCCTCGCAAAGCGAGCAGCGCGTTGTGCTGCAACGCTATGCGAGACCTAAAAAGGAGTGCAAACACAAGACAGAAAACATGCATCCTGCTACGAAAGGATAAACTAAAGCAAGTTGATAGGAAAACAAACATGGTTCCGAACTAAAGTTGGTAAACACTCTTCAAATTCACAAAGTCTGTATCAAGCTCTTTTCTCATGTAGTTGCTGCGAGAATGAGTTAAACCCAGCAGCTGTATGATGCTTGTACTGCAGTGGTCATTACACTGTATAGTCCTTTCATGTTAATACATCACAAGTCATCATCGTTTCCATGGCAATACAGGTCCATCTGCAGCACAGTGAAGAGCTACTCTGGTGTGCATGCATATTGGTTTGTGTGGAACTTGGCTCTCTCTGCAGGGTTATCCCTCCTTATGCCCCACCCCCCTAAATGTTTTGCTTTCACCCCTCCTGTTCATGAATTTATTTTGTTGGCATTAGGACTCTCTGCACTTTACCCCTGCTAATCAGTGCTAAAGTGCTTGTGCTCTCTCTCTGCCTGGTAAAATTAGCTGTCACCTGCTTTGTACATTAGATTTACTTGTAAGTACCTAGTATATGGTAAGACCTTTTACACAGGGCCTGCAAATCAAATGCTACTAGTTGCCCTGTCCAGGAAGGACCTGGCTTGGCAGTTCGGGCTGGACTGTTCCCATAAGGAACAGGGTCAAGACTGATTTGCATATGGCTGGGTCCAAACTGGGGTGGTGTGGTGAGCAAAAGAATGATGAATTACACCCAGATTCTTGTGACTGGGGGTGAATGTTTGCATTGTCCAGCATTCCGTCCATCAATTGTTTCTTTTGCACTAGTTGGCCTGTAGCACTCATTGTGCCACCCACTAAAACTAGCTTTTTAAAACATCTCCGGCCTGCCATTGCAGCCTGTAGTGCAGTTTTAAACTGCCAAATCGACCTGACAAAATAAACTTTTTCTCACAACATACGGGGGTCATGGGACATGTCAGCATGTTTATTCAGATTTAAATTCATTTCATTAGAGCCTAAAGTTTTGGAGATGTTACATCGATGATGTACTTATATTGTGGGAAGGTACTTCCGAAGAGAACCATGCATTTCAAATGTGGTTCAACATCAGAAATGATAATATCAGATTCACCTGTGAATACAGCAATGAGAAGCTACCATTCTTAGATGTATTACTGTACCCAAAAGATGGGAGATTACATTCTGAACTTTACAAGAAACCAATGGCACAGAACTCATTTTTGCTACATGACAGTTTCCATCCTAAGTCATTACGGGATAATTTGCCAGTTGGGCAATTTTTACAAGTGAGAAAAAGTTGTTCTGAGACGGATAAATTTGAAAAACATTGAGATTCATTGAAGCAACAACTTGCAATCAGAAAGTACCCCCATCAACTGATTATTCCAGCAAAGGAGAGAGCACGTAACAACAGAGATGCTCTCTTGGAGACCCATCAACGTTCTAAAGATGATAGATTGATTTGTGTGAGTACTTTTAGTAAAATAACTACCACTCTCAAAAAAGCATTGTGAAGAATTGGCTCATCCTGAATACTGGCGAATTGGAGATAGATAACACCATGTTTGCGTTTAGATGAGGTAAGAATCTTATACATTCTCTAGTGCACACCATACCAAAGCCCTCAGGATTGAACACTCAGACAACTCTATGGGCGATGTCAAAAGTGACGGGACATTTCCCCTGTGGTTCCTGCTCAATATGCTAGTTCATATTATTAGCTACATCTATAGATCTTGTATTGAATACGCCTTGGGAACTGAGATGGCACACCCATTGCATTAGTAGCAGGGTGATATGCCTTTTTAGATGCCCCTGTGGTCTTCCATATGTGGGGATGACAACAAGGAAAGTGAGGCAGCAAATCATTGAACATCGCAGCACAATCTGGTGTTGATGAAATAACACCAAATTAAAGAGACACTACCTCACACTCTGAAGACGATCTTTTTTGATAGTGATTGATAAACCTATGATACAGAAACATTTGCAAGATCCAGAACAAAGTATATTTCATAAGGACCAAAGATTGGTCTATCGATTACGCAGCCATAAAGTTGGTCTAAATGAGAATATTCTATGGATGAGCCTATCTATGGCATGACCATACTATCCATTAAGGGCTTGCAACTCTGTTCACTGTTCCTTATTTGACTCCAGTTTCTAAAATCATAATTTCTGAGAATATTTATCAGACAGTATTCAGGAATACATATTTAGTTTATATAGTTAAATGTCATAGTACCATCATTCACCATAAGGCCAAACATTTCCATTTTGAAAGTGTGAGTTGTGATTATTATGACGGATGATTTTTCTTTACATTACAGAGAACATTGTATTTAACTTTCGAAAAATTAGTATATGGTTTTACACCAAGCTGTGTGTGGGCTTATGCCTATAACCCCTCCCAGACCCCTCTTCACCTTAAATGTGAAGAAAAGATTACGTGGGTGCTGCTGTGAAGGCTATCACTCCTTTAGTACTGAACTACAGACCCCATAATCCTTGTGCTATGTAAGTAAAAGGTAGGGCATGTACCTTTATATTTTGCATGTCCTGGTAGTGACAGATAGCCTATTTAGTTTTTCACTACTGTGAGGCCTACCCCTCTCGTAGGCCAGCATTGGGACTTCCTTAATATACTTTAAGCTGTAATTCCTGATCAGAGAGGAGTAGCTTCTTGATATTTGATATGTTTGGAAGCAGTTGCGGGGGTGGGGGTTGCATGGGGGTGGGGTTACAAGAAAGAAAAAAAGCTTACCTTACCGGGTCCTGCACCGCCTCCGCTCCTGGCCAGGTCCCGCGTTCAGCAGTAACAGGAACCATGCATCCTCCCTCCCCTAAACCAATCACAAAGCTGTAATGGCAGCGTTGTGATTGGTGCGGACAGCGCCCAGCCAGGCGCCTGTAGGGAGGTGATTTTCTCCATGTAGGCTGCATGTAGCCTACATAGAGAAAATTTAGAGTGTGCATGACTGGTTTGGTCAGCCCCAGAGGGCCGACCAAACATGCAGGGCCCACAACAGTGGGCAAGCCACTCCTCTCGGACCCGCCCGCCCCCAACCAGGCATACCCTCCCGCTCACCCCAACCAGGCATACCCTGCCTTCTGCTTTCTCGCAGCGCTTGAAGCAGAAACATAAAATGGTATTTAAAATACCATTTTATGTTTCTGCTTCTCGCAGTGCGAGAAAGCAGTGGGGTGACGCTCCTCCGCCCTAATGGAGGAGCCGCCCCTGTTTGGAATGGTAATGATAAATCCTCCTCACTGGTGAAGTTGGAATTAACATTACTATTATATAAATGCCACTTTTAGAAAGTGAACATTTCTCTCTACTTACTGCTCGTTGTGCCTGGTAGCCTGTCTCCAATACATGTCTGGGATGGGTGACAACTACACTTTGTGCATTCCCTCTAGGTAGCCACAAACACAGAAAGGGGAGGCTCATCTGCATTCTGAGCACTCATCAGCATTCTGATGGGTCTCCTTGGACAGGAAGGAATGGGAGGGGATGACACACTTCAATGGGTAGCGTCCTGTTCACACGCAAAACACTGCTTTACCCTCTAAAGTTAGCCTGGCAGACAGGACTGGGTTGAAAGGGATCCTAGTGCATTTCAGAAAACTCCTTTGAAGACACCCCTACACTTTTAGACCTGAAACCAGACATTGCTGTTTCTACATTTGCACACTGCCAGAAATGACTGCTGTGCTTCCAGGAGGGGCTGCCACTCCACTAACTGCTTCGCTGTGTTGGCCTACTGCTTGCTGAGCTGACTACCACTTTACTACCTACCTTGTGTTGCTGGCCTGCTGCCTGCTACCTTTTTGCTGAGCTAAACTACAAGTGTTCTCCAAAGGCTTATTGGCTTGTCCCCTGTTAATGTGGGACTCTGCCATTTGTGAGTACGATAGCTGTAACATTGACAACTATCAGAGTGCGCCTGATCGGCAGCACACCTTAAAATGAAACTGACCGCTCCACTTGACAACAATTGGAGTGTGCCTGTTCGGCAGAACATCTTTAAAGGAGACCGAGCGCTCCACTTACGGAGCGACTGAGAGCACTGTTTCAACCAAAGACGCAGCAGCATTGAGGGAAGCCCAACCAGCATGGCCCCACCTGCCTGCCTGAATCACGATTGAGCAATGTCCTCTGTTGAAGCCCAAGTGTCCAGATGCCACCCAAGGTGCAGCATTCCCCCTCCTTACAGGGCTCAATGACACATTGCCACACCGCACTTAAGCCCCTCCCCTCTATGGGGTTCCCTAACCACGCTGAGCCTTGCTACGCTGGACCCAGGATGCCACACTGCAGCCACCCTTCGGGGCTTGACGACATGGGTATTGCTGAAAGTGTACTCCCCAACTGTCCAACGTGGAGTGAGGACGATGCCTTGCTCTCTCGATATCGCCACCTCCCCCGTAAGGTACTGTTTGGGTGCAACTGGACCCACAAAGTCCTTCTAAGCCGAGCCGCGTGCTCGTAAACAGCAGAGGATCTGTGTCGTGCTTGCCTCCAGGAGCCTGGTGTAAATACTGCTTTGGCAACAATAGGAATCGAAAGGTCTTTGGGGCCTTCCGGACCTTGAATAGAGGATCGTGAGTGCTGTCAAAGCACTGCATTTACCTACACACTTCAAATGCACTTAACTTGAAAGCATTAATCATATTTGTATCATTTTGGTCTTGAATTGTTCGGAATATGCTATTTTCTTTTCTAAACCTGTGTGGAGACTTTTTGTGGAGTATTCACTGTCTTACTGGGTGTGTGTTGCACAAATACTTTACGCATTGTCTCTTTTGATAAGCCTGTCTGATCTGCGCCAAGGTACCGGAGGGTGATCACAAGTTATCTCAGTTGGGTATCTAGCTCATCCTGACTAGAGTGGTGGTTTGTGTCTGTATACCTCAGCCAAACAGAAACCCAATTTCTAACATGAATGCATAAAGGTGAGCAAAGGAATGTGTCCTTAAAATGAAGGGCAATGCTATTTCTGCTTACTCTTGGTATATATAATAGTTATAACCCTACCAATTGGAAGAGTTCACATGCTAATTTTGGCTCTCTTGAAGCCTGACTACTCTCTGAGAACGGTATAAACATGGGTTTGAAGAATGGGAGTGGAGTCCTTTTTCCACCCTGTGGCGTTTTTTCACAGATGAGATAATACTGTTGGTGTTGTCCTACCTAACCAGTGTACATGTCTCTATATATTTTTAAACCTCTTTAACACTGCTTTTGTCCATCTAATAAGGCTCGAGTTGCAGCCTAGCACCCTACTTGATAGTGGGTAGGTAATTAAATATTTCATAACACAGTTGGGGTGATTTTATTAATGTAAGTTACACCCTTCTTTGCAAATCACATTCCATTGTCAATAATTATGTTTGACATCTATAACTCTTGTTTTAGGTGCTGAAAATAGTGGACTTTTATGAACTGCCAGTCTAATTAATTTTTTAAGTTTATAAACATTTATCTTTCCCTTTCTTTTCACTGATTGGCACTTAATAGCAGAGTGACTACCTAATTGTCCTGATGAATGCCCAGAAACCTCTGATAGGATCTTGAGAAGGGCAGAAACATGTTGACCTAACATGGATTGGGTTGAAATTCTCACTCCCCTTGATTTTACATCTACCTTCTGGGGACAGGCAGTTTTAAGCTAGACTTTTTTCACATTCGCTTTGCACTCGGCACCTACAGTTGACTCCACCCATACCTAGCTCTCAAAGGGATACCATCTCACCATAATAAAAAAAAAATATCAAAGAGCTCCTTCCATACCCCCTTGGGTGTGAGCCAGTAGTTGTAGCCCACACCACTGAATTCCAATTCTTGGTGTGAGGCCTGTGTCTAGAGAGGAACCTGAAGAGGACACTTGAAAGATGACTCAATCCAAATCAGTCTGAAAGTGCAGGCAGTTAATCCCCATTCACTTACTGCTGTACAATTGGACCCACTGACCCATTTGTTGTTTCAGGTCCAAGTTGTCTGAACAATGAACTCCTTAGACTACTTAAAGGACTGCTGTGCAACCCTAGCTGGTGTCTGTCTGACAACCAGCTTTACAGAGGTGAGGGGACATCACCTAAGTGTGCCATGATGTGGGCCACTGTGTCTGAATTATTGAAGATTCGCCCCCATTAATCCAAGCAGGGTAACCTGAGCTGCTGTGCATGAACTGTGAAGATTGTGGAATGTCCTGAGCTGCTTCATCCAAATTTTGAATCCACAGCGTGAACCCAGTCACTGCAACTCCCTGCCTCTCAGCGTGACCAAGAGCTGCATGCAACAAAGACTCTGGCATGCCTGAAGCCATAGCACAGTATTGCACCTGAGAGGCCTGTGCAAGGCCTCTGCCTCTGTGCAAGGCTAGTCATGGTAGGCTACATCAATTTGAACTCAGCAGCCTGAGTTGCAATGAGCACCTTCTGGAAAGCCTTCAAGAGGCTGTAGCTCTTGTGTGATATCATTCAATATAGGTTTCCCATGCATGCCATCTTGCCTTCTCTGCTCCTCAACACATTATAGAATGTAATGTGCTGGAGGCTCAGTGTTGGTGCGCCCAAGACAGTTAGACCAGGGCTGAGCTATGTGTAACACCCGCTCCTAGTGAGGTTGCTGTCTTCTTTATGTGTATTTGCTAATTATACCAGTTTGACAAATAATGCCTCCACATAACCTACAAGCATCTGTGAATTCCTTCATTCTCCTGACCAGTCTCCATACGTCACTAGAACTTTCCTATGATCCCATCTGTCACTGTAGCTGCATCACCCAACACAACCTCTGAGGAGGCAGCAGAAGACTGGCATTCACATTCAGTCCAGAAGCGAGCGAATGAGTGAGCCCCCAGGGACCACGTATCTGTTGAGGCACCAGTCCTTAAGTAGTGAGAGGCACACATGGGTTAGAACCAAAGCAGGACTGTTTAACACTGTGTGTTTACATTAGAATATGGGAGTAATCTACACCTGAGCTTAATCACGCTAAGCTCCGGACCTGGGATGGTAACCATCTGGACTATAAAGGGGATAGAATTGAGGTCAGTAGCAGGAGGAGGTGCTCACCTGCTCCAAGCACCAGGGTACTAGATTGTTGTGTGTGCATATCTTTGTGTAATAAGTTCTAGTGTGTATTGAAAGTAATTGTCTTCTTGAAAGTCAAGCAATGGGATGGGCAATCCATTATTAAGCAGATTAGTGTTTCTTGAGTGCTGATCTCAAGTACCTCACTCTACTGTCCCTGAGAAGCAAGTGAATGCTCACCATCGCTACCACTGGGTCAGGTCAAGAGATTTGACTTTCAGACAGATTTCAAGTGGTTTTGCTTTGCCTAGTTTGCAGATGCATAGTACAACGGACTCCTGAATATCACAAGCACACTGCCTCAACCGCCACGGTTGCGGCCAAGGAGCCCCTGCATGCCTTTAGCCCCCTCAACGGGGTCTGACACCCCTGATCAAACTTGTTAGCAGCTTGGTGTAATCTCACTGCTTTCTGTACTGAGTGCCAATGTATAAGAAATTGGTTATTGGTTTAGTGGAGTGGAAACCCTACTCAGGCAACAACCCCAATCCTTGTCCGGGTGAACCACGCATGTCATTAAATTAACCTCCAATTATCCCTCTGACAGCTTGTCGCAAATGCAGTCAGGCTCAACTTTGAGGCAAAGTGTAAAGTATTTATATAGCACACAAACAGCAAAAAAGTGAAAAGCAACACAAGAAAAATCCGACACCAATTTAGAAAAATAGAGAACATTTTATTAAATGATACAAAAGTGAATTAAGTCCAATCAGTAGAACCTGAGTTATGAATTTGTAAAGTTGTTAGTGAAAAATGGTGCCTAAATGATTAAAGTGCCAACCATAGGAATGTGGTCGCACGAGGCCAGGGCAAAGTCCAAAGTTAAGTCCTACCGTGATGGAGCGAGGTTCAAATACACAAGGTGGATTAGGCACGGCCTCAGCTTATCTTCGGACTTAAAAGTTATTTTGAAGAAAAGTGCAGGAGAAGGTAGAATTCAGCAGGACAAGGCAGCAGGCTGTTTCCGAGGTGTCATCGTCGTCGCCACCCGGGAGTTCTGGACAATGTCTTGGTGAAGCAGTGGACGATGGCGGGAAAAAGCTCAGAGCGGGAGAAGCTGGATTTCCAGGCCGAGCAGTCGTCGATAGGGAGCCTGTCGCCATGGATCCCGGTGAAGATTTTAACTTTGGACTTTGACAGCTTTTTGCAAGTTGAACATCTCCAGCGGGACAAAGCTGCAAGTAATTGCCGAAGACATTGGATACCGTTGCTCGGAGGTCTTGCTGAACAGAATTTTCTGCTGCAAAAATGATGTAGCTGGAGCTTCTGTGAAATCAGGCCAACTTGAAAAGCACCTTGGGTGGATAGGCTGGAAGGTAGGTCCCAGTGTTCTGTCAGTTCTTCTGGCACTTTTTGCTGAAAATGTATCCAAGTCTGAACTTTTACGGTTTGGCAGGAGCAGCACCTCTAACACCACTTCCAAGGTTCCAGGACCTGTGGGCACCACTTTGCGGGTTAGGACTCACTACAGCAGAGGCCAGGTACAGGGTTTAAGGTACTGGAGCTTGTGATGTCCCAGTCGCTTACATAGGAGCCCAGCCAACTGGCCCTTCGAGTCACCGCCCCACAGCATTCCCTCTGCGAGCTGCCACTGTTGTCTACATCTCTTTCCTCTAGCTTTACGAATGTCAAAAATACACTTCCCCGTTCTTGAAAATCAACCTCACCTCCATCTATGTACAAGGTCAGACTTGCTGGCATCCAAAATGGATTCTACTGGCCTCCATATCTCCCGTTCACTTAAATACCATGCATGTACCATGTGGTATACACAAGAAAGCAATCACAACATACTCTTGAAATTGTAGCACTAGGATCCGGCACACAGAAGTGGAAATTTACATGAGTGGGCAAGTTTTCCTCCACTCCAATGACACATAAAAATGTCAGGTCGTAACTATGGACTTACAAAGCACGGCACTTTGTCACCACTTCTCCACAGGGACAGTAAGTCCACTGTCAGCACAATGACGTCATGCTTCATGAGGCTCTACAGAACACAAAAGGTCACAGAATTAAGAGAAAGGTAAATGGTTGTGGGGATAAGTGGGCTTAAATTAATAATAGCATGAGGTGTTAGCGTTATAGTTATTCTGGAAAAGAAGCATGTTGAACAAGTAACCATTTGGCTTGTCCTGCAAAATATAGATGAGAAAAGGATAATTATACCTTGGAGGGGATCTTACTAGGGGTGTGGGAAATTTGCATAATTTGCTTTTACATAATTATATAAAAGTTCTGTGAAACTGTGCGTAATTATGTGAAATGCATAACCGTCATCTCTCCCTAAATTTTAGTGCAAAATGAGTCCTCACATTTCTCCCTGAAAAAATAGTGCAAAAACAGAAGTATCGCAAACAGCAGCCGTTCGTGTTCTGTTGTTCACGTGTGTTCACTGTAAACATTGTTTTACTGTGAATGGCATGTTTCGCAGTACATTTTTACTGTGAATGGCACGTAATTACATAAAATGTTGTAACAAAATAATTTCAGGAAATGTGCGCAACAAGCATAACATGAAATTTCTGAAATTACACAATTTATGCTGCCTCATTCTATGAAGGGAGAGATCCAGCTAAGACCACTGCCGCCACTTCTGCCAGGCAACTCACACAGTGCATCAGTACACCACGGGCAACACCGGAGCAAAGGAGTAATTCAACATGCACATTCATGCTAAGCAGCGCGTGCCAGTATCCTGGAAAAGACCGGCAGCGCAGAGCACGCTTTTACTAACGATGAGGAAGAGGCAGCAGTAATTATTGGCAGACTAACGGACTCCCTACCTACATTTTTTCCTTATAGGGTGCATTAACAAACAATAAGAATGCTAAGGTAATTCACTTAAAAAATACTCCGGAAAAAGAATTTCTCTCAAAAGTGCTATAGATACTGTTTTTCATAATGTAAGCCTCCTAATGTTGACATTCAGACATGATCCATATTTCCTAAGCCTCACTCTCTCTAGATGGTGTAATGTAATGCGATACTTGCTGAGTTTTTGCATACAAAGTGCAGCATAATTCAATTTAATTAAGCAGGCTCCTTAGACTAAGCTCATGAGAGTTCAGTGTACCGTAAAAAGGCTACAGCTATGATGTGCATCACAGTAATAGTTCACCTAAAGCCATTTCAATCTCCTTTTTAACTGAAGTCAATAACAAGCCTTTGCTTCCTGTACTTTACAGCACTCAAAAACCAACTGCGGAGAACTGGCTTGTAAACACAGTACACGCTGAGCCTGGAAAAACTGCTGCTGTGACATTAAAATTCAATATCCTATCAGAAGTGACTCATACTCGACATGTTCTTCAGAAATATTCTCATTCTGTACAAGTCGTCGATGCCCCCTACTGTAGAACACAAAGAGGAAATATTTAAAAAGCAGAACATTGTACACATCTGGATTGTGAAGACGATTTTTGACAGAAACAAATGTTTCAATATTTTTTCTTACATTTAGGAAGTTATCATGAGCGAACCGGCTTTCTAGCATTATTTAGTCTATATTTATAGTTTGTTACAAATGACCTTCAATAGTAATTAGATCATGAAAAGTATGCTTCATTTTGCTTTTTAGAGTAGCCACAGAAATGGGCTTCAGTCTTTCTGCATTTCAAAGCCCACAAATTAAAACATACGTACTACAAAGAAGACGTGATGTATGAAATACAATGCACGTTATGTGTAGGGGCAGCTCCTCCATTAGGGCGGAGGAGCGTCGCCCCACTGCTTTCTCGCAGTGCGAGAAGCAGAAACATAAAATGGTATTTTAAATACCATTTTATGTTTCTGCTTCTAGCGCTGCGAAAGCAGAAGGCAGGGTATGCCTGGTTGGGGGCGGGCGGGAGGGTATGCCTGGTTGGGGGCAGGCGGGTGGGCGGGTCGGGGAGGAGTGGCTTGCCCACTGTTGTGGGCCCCGACTGTTTGGTCGGCCCTCTGGGGCCGACCAAAACAGTCATGCGCACTCTACATTTTCTCTATGTAGGCTGCATGCAGCCTACATAGAGAAAATGGCCTCCCTACAGACGCCCAGCTGGGCGCTGTCCACACCAATCACAACGCTGCCATTGTAGGGTTGTGATTGACTTAAGGGAGGGGAGGGAGGATGCATGCTTCCTGTTCCAGGAAAACGAGGGCCAGGAGCAGAGGTGGCGCAGGACCCGGTAAGGTAAGTTTAAAAAAAAATATTTTAAGGCCCCCCCCGCGCGAACCCCGCGCATCCCCCCGCCCACCTCCCTATCTGCGAGTCATGCGAGCCGCGACTCGTTATGTGACATAACAAAATGGGGCTGCTCGACTATAATTTATGGGTGCAGGGTTGTTTTATATGAAATGATTTGGTGCATTCACTTAAATTAAATCGGGATTCATCGGCTAGGGAGAGCCGCATGCCTCGCTGCTAAGCACGCATGAGCCCCAGCCCCTAGAGGTCACGGGGACGATGCTGGAATTGCCGAAACAGCTTCCAGGCTAGGAACGCCAGAGCCTGGGGACGCGATGCAGCAGAGTGCAGCAGCAGTGTATCTCGGATTTTTCTTCACCACGGCAGCCCGGACAATTCTCAACACTCATATGGGCAATCAAAAGAACGGAGATGGGAGGGAGCCACCAGGTGCCTCACTGAGGTAAGGAGGTCTCTTGTGGGTGAGGAGTTGTCCCAGTAGACTAGCCCTGCCCAGTAGAGGGTTCCTGAGCAGGCTCACTCTCTATACATCCCTCTTTGCTGCCGGTACCAGTCAATATAAGTTGAAAGTTTTTTTTCTCATAGCCACAAACAATGCCAGCGCCTCTTTACTGCTTGCAGATGATGGTGTAATGCCTTTGAGTAAGCAGTTACGGCGAGTGGGGGATTGACCAGCACCAGACATATGAAACGTTTTTAGGGATGGAAGGAATAACAATTAGTATTTTTGATGGACAAAAGCATGCGACCAATGGTTCTGAGGGGAGCAGTAGTTGGAGCCCCAGCAATGAGCCCTTCATTAGTAAACCAAAGAGCGAAGAGGAAAGCTGCACAAACGCGCTTTCTTGCAGCAAGAAGAGAGAAGAATCCAGTTAAAAAAAGAAGGTGCAGCAGATAAATCGATTGAGCAGCTATCCCCAGTTTTCTCGCCCAATATATCTTCTTCCCCTATGTCAGCTTTATCGGGATCTCCCGTAGAAATAGTAACCACTGGTATGGAATCTATGGCAGAATCTGTGTCGGTATTTGAGGCTGGAGGATCCAAAGGACAGTGTTAACTCTCAACAAACCAATAGTAGTACTAGTGTGGCAATGGGTACACCTAGTCCAGCTGAGGAGGGGAGAATGGTTGATAAAGGTCACAAGGACTATACACTCTTTTCAAAAAGTCGTAAACCAACGTTGGAGGGTTTAACTAGTCAGCCAGAGAGTCGAGATGCAGGTGGAGTAACGTCACCAAGCGACCCTGCTGCAGAACTGGTATCAGCCTCCATAGATAATGTATTGTGCTAAATGTTGGTCCAATGGCGAAAATGGGGCTAGTGGAAGCTCCAGATGCACTTCTTCAAGCTACAGGTGCATCAGGGCGCATGAGGTTGGTGAGGACGGGACACCAGGTCTTCAAAAACCCCAGACGATAGAACATGCTAATGCTATAGGACAACAAGACCAACAGCAAAGCAATGAGTTATCAATTGGGATATCTAATGTTAGCCTGCCCTCAATGTATCAGATCCAGCAGTTCTTTGAAACTATCTTAACAGAGATTTGAGAATGCAAAAGTTTGCAGGCTCAGGTAATTGCCACAATTCACCAAATATTGGACAAAATCGAGGGTATGGGACAACAAATTCTGGAACTAATTAAAGAACTTGAGCAACGAGTATCAGATATGGAAGATCATTCTTTGAGCTGGGACAACTACATTGCTACTCTTAAGAAAAGATTACAGGCTTCACAATTTAAAGTAGATGAAATGGAGAACTATGCGAGATGATCTAATTTGCGCTTTATAGTGATTCTGGAGGAAAAGGAACATATAAATGGCCAGGTTAACCCCTTGTCATGTATAGAAACAATGATTAAAGAGCATATACTTGACAATACACCAGAAGATCTCACTATAATGAGGGCGTTCAGGGTTCCAGCACAGCGTTCAGCGGGTGCCAAGTACCCAAGGACAGTGATTGTAAATCTTTCAGTTTAGGCACGGCAATTCGGAAAAAGGATATTTTGCTAACTGATGGTTCAAGAGTGAGAGTATTCGCTGATATGTCGGCATTTGTGGCTCGTCGAAGAAGGGATTTTGTAGGGCTGATTGGACAGTTTAAAAGTGCAGGAGCACAGGCGTCCATTATTCAACAGCTCAAATTGAAAGTATTATTTAAAGGTCAATTCCATTCGTGTGTTACTCTTGAGGAAGCTCAATATGTGTTACAAAGGGTGGTTCAAGCAAGCAAGCAAAGGATCGTGCTAACCAAGGGCTAGACCAGCTGAAGCCAGAATATGATATAAGAGAGTATAAAGCGTTGTTGCGGTTAAGTAGAATAGGCTAAATATGATATATAGATCAGTTATTGGGTAGGCCGTGGTTAAAAGGGTATGCAATAGCCACTTTTTTTTCATGGTAGTTCCAGTTCCAAGGTTTTTGGTATGATATATAATTTTAGTGTGCTAAAAAACGTTAGCAGTCTGCCAGGTCTTGATTCAATGCACTTTATGCACTCTGCACTTTTTTTTATATGAGCACCTTTTTTTAGGCATGTTAGCACTTTTCTACATACCAGAATGTTACAATAGCACTTTAGGACCAACTTATATATTTAAAACAGTGTCTCACTGATGGGGAAAATGGAGAGTGGTGGCAATGAGTCGCAGAAGACAATCTTGCTAGTTGGTAATCAGTTAGGGCTAGATTTCAGGCACTTTGCACATTCTAGATAGGAGCATTTTTGCTGACATGCTAGCACCTTTACATACCCGAACTGGGTTATTTTGTTAAAATGGCTCTTTAGGCTTATTGTATTTACTCAAGTGGGGTTTTATTCTGGAAAAGGAGAGTTGCAAAAAAGGAATTACGCATGCATCAATCTGCCAGACGTAGCATTTTAAGGAATCTTTTTGTTTACTTTAATTGTCTGTGATGTAATAGTGGGAATAATACTGTGGAAAGTAGGTTAACAAAACATTGGTAATAGAACTAGACTGCTATAATTAGGTGAGATATATTTCTATTATAAACAACAAGTTCTAGGGTATACGTAACAGGGGACTATTCTTTTATTATTGGTAACCATGCACTAAGTACTTTGGTATGAAATTATTCCCAGACATAGGAGTGCTTTTATATGTCGACCCCTGGAACACAGAGAATCCTGCGAGTAGCTGCAGTAATGCACCAATTGCACTATCCAGGTTGTGGGGGTTAAAAGTTTATGTAAGCCGTTGCAATTTGCCAAGCATTAGTCACTTTTTTGAAAAAGCACTTTTTGAGCACGTTAGCACTTTATATGCGTTTCTGATGTCAGAGAGAGGCTTTTATAAAACATTGAGGGGGTGGACGCAAAAGCATGTGAGTAGGTGGGCTGAAGAAGGGAGTTAATGGCCATTCCCTTCTTCGGATGGGTCAATCGTAGGGGGTTGGAAGGAGAAGTGTGGAAGGGGGTGTTGTGCAGTTCAAAAAGAGCAAGATAAGAGTAGGTTGTGGATGGGCGTTGGGTAAGTGCATGAGGAGAACAGGGAGAGGTGATAACAGTGGTAAACAGGGGTAAGGATCAAGTCCAGCAAACAAATTGTAGTAAGAATATATTAAAAGGGGAAAAAAGTGCACAAGTTGTGGGCACATGTCTAAGAGGAAGGAATGTTGCAAAGGATAAAGATAATCTCTTGTAATGTAAATGGCCTTTAAAATGTACGTAAAAGTGGGGCACTGTTAAAATGGTTAGGATCTTTTTCCAGAGGTACTAAGTTTACAGGAAACACATTTTTAATCCAACACTCCCAAACTATTGTTGCGAAGGAAACATTCACAAGCATACTTTGCTTCGGCAGTTCGGGGAGTTGGTATCCTGTGATCCGGGATGGGGAAGCGAGATGGATCTGGATTGAGGTCAAAGTTGAAGGGGTCCTTCTTACTTTTTTGAATTATTAGGGTTACATTTTTGATGATATTAAAGCTTTAGAGCAGATCTATGATCTTTTAATAAACGCGCACGGTCCCATAGTCATGGGTGGAGATTTCAATTTTATACAAGATCTAGGATTACATACTTAAAAAAAACTGAAGACCTCGAAATTGATTAAAATTATAAAGGATGATTTCGCCCCAATAGAGGGTGCAGAGAAAGAATATCGAGGTAAAAATATCGAATTGCACAAATATTGTGCTAAAAATATCGTGGGTCAAGAATATCGACAGTAAAATCCTCGTGGTCAAGAATATCGATTTTAGGAAAGTAATATCGATTTAAAAAATATCGAAGTGTTTAATATCGTTTGTAAAAATATAGGGGCTCATTACGATGGCGGGCGGAAGCACAACCGCCGTGCTGGCGGATGCAAAAACCACCAGTTACCGCCGGCACGCAGCAGTCCACACGCCCGCCCAATTACGATGCGAAAAGTAGGCCAAACACCGCCGGCAAGCCAGCAACACCGTCCGCCATCAAAGTGCGCCCGTACACGTAGCGGCGCAGCCCAACTGACACACACCGTCCGACGAAACACGTCCCGCCCGGCGTATAAATTACGATGCCGCAAACAAACGGCTCCCACGGCCAAGAGATACCGTACGACAAACCGAAGCGGTAACACGGACGCCGAGCACGGACAACGAAGAAGCGGCTCCCCGAGCATGAATCCAGCACTGCAGGCCCTCCCCATGCTCCTGCTGATGCACCACCAAGGACGCAACGTACCGCGGAGACGCAGGTAGGCACACACACAACAAGTGCACGCAAACAGCGCACACAGTGCAAGGGCGGAAAAAGCGGACAACCCCCCACCAGCGCGTGTACACTACACATCCACCATTGCATCCACATATGACACACAGGCCAAATCGTAACATCGCGTAACACATGTGTACACACCACCTGGGACTAGGAACCAACAACCCCGTCACGGCCCCAAAGCGGCGATGACGCCGCCACACATGCGCACAACGCAGAGGCCAACCGCAGCGCCATGCATGCGTCGCACACAGACACAGGGACACAACCAAGCAGCACACACATCAGCCCCACCCCGAACGCACATGACACGTGACAGGCCTGCCACAGACATGTCCCCAACGCCCAATTCACGGACAACACCCAACGCCACACAACCGACGCACACATGTCAGTGAAGACACGCAACAGCAGGACACACCCCAGTGTAACAAACATGGCGTAGCACACAGCGGCGGCAACACCAACTAGGAGAAGCAGGGCTCCTTCGGGAAGAGGAACGCCAGTACCACACTGAAACACCCATACCACCCTGCACATATGAACAAGACATATAAAACGGAACACCAAAGAGCCCGGGGACCGACAACAGGTGGCCCAAGAATAACATTCACACACAAGGCCCAACGCAGAGCGGAAAGGCAGCCTGCCGCCCACACAAGGGAGAGCAGACAGCACTGAATGACCTTCCATTCCAACTCCGAAACCACAGCCCTACGACAGAAGCCGGTGAATACAGCCATTGTCCAAGAATAGACCAACACAGGCATGCCGAGGAGACCGACCACAGGGCAGATAGCGCATATCACAGAAGCACACAACGGACGGGGAAGAAAGAAGAAAACACTCCCCATGTCGGCCACATGCAAGTTAATTGGAAGGAGTCACACATCACTGACCTTGAACTGTCTGAGAAGCATGTGGGATGAGGGCCCGTGTCCTCCAAACAAGCCAACAGAACACAAGTCCTGTCTCCCTACGACTACACAGAGCTCACAGCAACCTCGGAGCGTGCACATTGCAGACTGCACACACAGCCGGAGCACGCCACCACAACGCACCGCTGCGAAATGGCAACCGCAACACACCTACCCAACTACGCCGAACAGCTCAAGCTGTACAAAACCAACCTGTTTCATATATTGGGATGCGATCTCCTGTCCCTGCTGAACGTAAGTTACCGACTGACTTACCGCATCACATTGTTCAGCTGCGTCATGCCCGTCTTCTACTGTCGGAGGTGTCCCTACCAGCATCCCGTGGAGATATGCCTCTCCAACCCGGCATGTCTGAAGGCGGACCTGCTACCACTACTCCTCCCTCTGGACGCACACGACAGGGCCTGCTCTGCCTATGGGGGCATGGCGTATGTGGCCAACATCGCACCCGCACTGAAATGGGACCACTGTGCCTCCACACGACGGATCATCGAGAACAGCTACATCGAATGTCACCCAGCATGCCCCATCATGGTCCTCCAAGGGACAACTTACGAACAACACCTTGACAGCCACCATCCGCTACATTGGCTGGCAAACATGTACACCACCAATGACATGGAAGCCCTGCTGGACGGCATCGCATACCTGACAACCTGTAAATTCGTCGGACCACAACGCAGGTTCCCCGATTGACCTATGATGTCCAACCCCGCACCCATGCTTAGCTTCCGCACGGACTGGCCAGTCACCACCACAACAGCCATACCAAACGACCGGCAACTGTAACCACACCATCAACGACATCGCCATGACATCGGATATGACCGGGACATGCACACTGTTCCCCATCACATCCAGGAACACCGCATGCATCGTGGGAGGCAGTGGCATGGGCTCTGTGTATCGCACCCACATGGACGGAACTGCACGAACAACCAGGACACGACATGGATCCAGCGCACATGGACACACACACCGCTCAGTGGACATGAATAGGTCGCCTGGAGTCTGTGGGTGCTGCAACCCTCCCACCCCCGCCCCGGGAATCCCATACCAGGACCTTTGCATGGACGACAAGTGCATACAACAACAACACGACCCCAGTGACTGTGACATGTCCAGTAACCACCACAGTGCAACAACAAGTGGCACGCCGCTGCATGCACGCAAGCACATGCCCTGATGTCATCTCACATGCACGCGTGCATGAGGAACAACCGCAGCAAACCTGTCACATGGAACTGAGATGGACTGTGCCCATGATGCCAAGCGGTCTGGTAGGCTACATGTATACCGTCTGTGTCAAAGTCCGCAGCTCCGCAGCTATACGTAAATGTACATTAGCACAGCCTTGGCCAAGCAGATGTCACTCTGAAGCCCACATCCCACATGCAACAGCCAATCACATGTAACCCCACACCCTATCCCATTTGCAATCATGCTCAGTATATCCTCAACATGTATTCCGCTGCCAGTAGTGTCCACTATACTGCATCACAGAGGACAGAAGACTCAATATAATGTTTGAAACCAAAACTGTCTCCGCTGACTCATTTCACAAGTACGAATGAGAGAGGATGAGAGTATGTGAAGTACACGGCAGTCGTGACATGACCATGTAGTCCACTGGTATTGGATGTCAACGCAAATGAGTAGCACAACTGTGGAAGACACACATGTGTCGTGTGAAGTCGTATGGACGCAGTGCTCAGGTGGGTGGGTGTGACGGGTAGATGCGCACATGCCAAGTTGGAGCACGCCGTGTTGGGAGGGGTCATGAACAGTACACCACCGCTTCCCTGGGCATTGTGAGAGGACACCTGTCGGGGGGAGTGAACACGTGTGTGCACAGCAGCCGGGCACACGTACAAAGCGGTACCAGGCGCACCTCAGCCCACCCTCTGTGGACAAGCTGGATCCTGTTGTGCGCCCGCCATGCCCCTTGGACAAGGCACACACAGCCCCAGTCGACCAGGTGTAACCCCAACATAGTCAATCCGCACAGGCGATACAGGGCACGGGATGGCAGTGGAGCATGGTGTGTGAGAGGTCTCCTCGCGCTCCTCCTGGTCATATCACGCAGGCAATAGAACCTCAACGTCTAGCATGGCACAAGTCAAATGGAAGTGTAGGGGGACGCACCACAGCACGAGCAGCACTGACGTCACGGGAGGTGGCTCGCACCATCCCATCCATTGCCCATCATACCAACCACGCCACATGCCATTGCGACTAAGTGCAAGCGCGTGCGCCACCACCCCCGAGCCCTCCCCAGAGAGGCCAAAGAGTGAATGTGTGGGCCATCAGCCACAGACGGACGCGGCCTGGCCGCAAGGGCAGCCACAGCCACTGGGTGTCGCAGGTGGCGGATCCGGAAGGCGAAGACTGTGATGCATAGTCCATGCAGGCCGGGTCTCCATTTGGGGCACCACGCAGGTGGACGGCGTCCCGCCACACATCATACCCTGAGACAGCCCACTCGTGCAACTGGACCCACACATACACTCCTTGCCCTCTCTGGTGCGAGCTTGGGGCTGCCTGTGCAAGCGCTAGCCTCGCAGGTGAGCATGCATATTGGGGGAGCGAGGGGAGGACATGAGGGCTGGGGCGAAGATGACTGTATCACTGTCAGTTAGTACAAGGGATGACCCAGATGTGGAAAGGAAGAGACGTGTCCCGTGTGTACTGCAACTAGTCGCCAATCCAACTACCCCCCATGTCCGGAATGTAAGCCCGCACCTAGGCCCGCCCATCCGCCACATCAAACATACCACCAGCACGACAACCTTCCCATTCTAAACACTGACTGGGGGTGGCGACCAGTGAACAATCATGTGTAGCCTACCCACGCGTACATGTGGGCCCTCCATGATCCATGTCACCTGCGGCAAAGTCATGACATGCGCAATGAGGGAAGTGAGGAGAGCTGTCCGCCCCACGCGCAGAAGGTGCATCAGCTCCACAGACCCAGCAGCGAGTCCAGCAGGGGTCACATGTGCAGGGGCAGCTGTGCCTGGTGTGAAGGCACATGCATATAGACAGCACATCGACCAATGTGTAGTCTGCCCACATCTACAGTCCATCATCATGCGGACATAGGAATTTAACACAGGGCAACACATCTTAGTTGGTGCACCCACCGTGACCAACAATGCGCAATCATCGACGTACCCGCCCTGTGCATGGCCCCCACCCAACGGAGGCACATCCAGTGCCACCATCCCACACACACAAGCCTTCCACGGAACATGCTGTGTCCAATGGTCAGTACAGAGTCAGCGCCCATCTGGTGGATCCTGAACAGGAGACACATGCACACACATGCCAGCTCCCACTATGTACGTCTGCCACCTGGCACGTGCAATGTAACCTCTCACCTGTGACGTGTGACTGCAAGCACACAGCCGTCTTGGCATGGGGCTGTCAATGTGGACACCTGTCAATGTTTCGGGAGGTGTGATCCGTACAGTGCTGTACATAGGGTGCAGTGCTGACACCTACTACTGTCTCATATCCCCTCGTGCCACAGGTCCCACTTGTTTTGGCCGCTCAGCCTGTGCCCACATCGTCGTCGTCGTGTGCCATACTCATCCAGCCGCGGAAGCAGTTCCATGCTCAGCAGACATTCATGTTGCCGTGGCGTTGCCGCTTGACGGATATGCAGTCAGTCCCCATCAGCACGCCCGCAAGTCATTGGGGCCTAGATCCCCATGTGCATGCACATGGCAGTGGTTTGTATCACTAGCCATTGCCATTGTTGGGAGACCTGTGTAAGTGTATTGTGGCCGTGCTGCCCCAGCTTGACAGCTGGGCTGTGGCTCATGTGCTTGCTCAGTCATGTCAGTGATGTGTATGCGAAATTGCTATGTGTCGTGTTGCTTTGACATGTGTCCTCTGCCATTGTCCCTAGGCGGAGACCGAACATTGACCGCCCATACCAATTGCTGGCGGACATGGACGATACAGAGGTTATTAGGAAGTTTCGGCTGGACAGGCCAACCCTGCATCGACTGTGTGCCATGTTAGAACCCCATCTCCGTCCCCGCAGGGTGTATCCGACTGCTGTCACCCCCACGGCTAAGGTGATGGCCGCCATGCATTTCTTCGCCACTGGGTCATTCCAGCACACAGTGGGCATTGGAGGAGGGATGTCCCAGCCCATGTTCAGCAAGGTGCTGAGGGATGTACTGGCAGCCATGATGCTGTACCGAAACAGGTACATCCGCTTCCCCAGGGCTCGTGAATTGGCGGCAGTGAAGGGTGCATTCTATGCCCTTGGCAGAATCCCACACGTCGTTGGAGCCATTGACTGCACACATGTCGGCCTTGTTCCACCACAGGCCACTGAGCACCTGTACCGCAACAGGAAGCACACGCACTCCCTGAATGTGCAAGTGGTGTGCCTTGCGGACATGGTGATCACCCACGTGTGTGCAAAGTTCCCAGGCTCGGCCCATGACGCACACATAATGCGCAACAGCATCTTGCCACGACTGATGTCCAATATGCAACAGGATCGTGGCTGTATTGTCGGTGAGTATGTGGAGTGGTGTAGCGTGCTGGTTGTGCGATGCTGTCCCCTGTCCAGTTGGAATAGCAACGGTTCTCTGTGTCCCTCACACCCAGGTGACTCTGCGTACCCGAATGGGGCATGGCTGCTCAGTCCATTGAGGAATCCTCGCACCCCAGCAGACGATCGCTACAATGAGGCACATGGGAGGACCAGACGTGTGGTCGAGCGTACCTTGGCCTCCTCAAGTCCAGGTTCAGGTGCCTGGACCGCACCGGGGTGCGCTGGCGTACTCCCCACAGAAGGTGTGCCGGATAGTGGTGGCGTGCTGCATGCTGCACAATCTGGCCATTCGGAAGCAGATCCCCCTCATCGTGGATGACGGAGATCAACCAGGGCCCCAGCCCGCAGACCAGGACAGCTCGAGTGAGGAGGACAGCGGAGAGGAGGAAGCTGGTAATGTGCGGCAGCAGCTCATCGCCCGCTACTTCACTTGACGGTGAGTGTCCATGTACGACGGCTGATGTGGCTGTATCTGTGCAGGTGTGTGTGTGCTGTGTCAGGGTGGCCGCTTGTTCACTGCGTGCTGTGTGTCAACGCTCCATGGCCAGGGTAGTATGCCACTGTTGGTGGCTGTGGCATTGTGCCCTATTGCTCTGTGCGATGTGTGTACATTGCTTGTAGTTGTTGACATGTACTGTGTGATGGGTGTGTGACACACTCATTGAATGTGCTCCTGTTCTGTCTCCCACCCCTAGGTCCCTACAGGCCCTCCGGATTCCATTGCCATGCCACGCATCAGGTGCCTTTCCGCCCAAGGTGGCCGTTGTATTCCGTACAAATAAAACACAGGGCACAAACAGCAGTTAGTGTAAGAGGTGCATTTATTTCAAACTGTGACATGTGATTGTGTGTAAGGTGATGACAAAAGTGGTGCGTGCAGTGACAATGAGCTGTCGGTCATGGCTGCGTGATGCTCAGGGTGTACCCACTGGTTCTATGTCCATAGTCCAACACACACATGCCATCCAGATGGCTGTGTGGAGTGGGATCGTAGTCCAAGTCAATGCAGTGGCTGGTCAAGGAAGGCTGGCGGAAGGCTGGCTGGCTGCCTCACTTGCGTTTGGAGCGTGCGAAGTCCTCCCGGGAGATCGGTTTCCACTTCGGACGGCCCCTTCCACGTTTGCGAGGGGGTGCCTGCTTGCGACATGCTGGTGGTTGAGGTGTGCTCACTGGCTGTGGACGCAGGGGAACTGGACACTGCTGCTCGACCCTGCGCCCCGGCAGGTGGTGGCGGAGGGGGAGCTGCTGTCCCTGGCTGTGACCTCACCGCCACCACCAGCTGGCCCATGAGGTCCACGAGTTGGCCCATACGGGCGTCCATGGACCTCAGCACCCCCAGCACCTCCCGCGTGTCTGAAGCAGACCTGACCCATTGTCCTTGGGCCTCTTCATAGGCCCCAAGGACTCTGGCCATTTGAGGCAGGGCATGGCTCCCAGGGGAGGCTGGCGTTTCCCTGACCCTGCTCCTCCTACCAGTCCTGCTGCCACCGGCCTGCCCACTAGCCACATTGCTCACCACGGTCCTCGCTGTGGCTCCCAGGGTGGATCCAGTCGGCCGGGCCACCACCTGCGCTGGGGCTGGTGCCAGCGAAGACGTGGTGGTGGTGGCGGCGGTGGTGGTCGGTGCGGCGATGGTGGCGGTTGCGGCAGTGGTAGTGGCCGCAATGACCGTGGGTGTGGCCGCAACGACAGTGGCAGCAGGGGGCTGGGAATGTTCAGCAGCCCTGGATGATGGGTTGGTGGGTAGGAGGGGTCCTGGGGAGCGGCTGGGCCCTGCCACACCAGATGGGCCTGCTTGGTGGTCCGTGTCCGAAGAGGAGGACAGATCCTCCAGATCCGTGTGTCCTCGTTGGGGGCTTGTAGGCTGGCTGTGCTGGCTGCTGGCTCCATCCCCAGCATCCAGCAGTTCGTCACCTGTGGAGAGAATGAGATTTGTTATTGTGTTGCACCTGGCGAAGTATGTATTTGTCGTCTGACATTAACAGTTCGTGCAATCTCGTACATGGGTTTCCCGGAGGCGTGTGTGTGGCTGTACCATTTGTAGTTGTGTGTGCTTGGCAATGGGACTGTGTGCTGTGCACATGTGGCATGGGACGGATTGGCCATGCCGATGGGTGTGTTGCTGTGCCCCTACTTATTGTGACTCTGGTGTATGCGGGCTCCTGGCCCATCCTGGGTCTGGTTTGTACTTTGCTTTTGGTGTTCAGATGGGACGCTTAGGAACGCATATGGCAACATGGGGGCCATGCCCCAGATTCGCATTTGGGAGGGAATATGCTTTTGGGGTTCAAATGGAACGCTTAGGAACGCATATGGCAACATGGGGGCCATGCCCCAGATTCGCATTTGGGAGGGAATATGCTTTGGGGTTCAAATGGAACGCTTAGGAACGCATATGGCAACATGGGGGCCATGCCCCAGATTCGCATTTGGGAGGGAATATGCTTTTGGGGTTCAAATGGAACGCTTAGGAACGCATATGGCAACATGGGGGCCATGCCCCAGATTCGCATTTGGGAGGGAATATGCTTTTGGGGTTCAAATGGAACGCTTAGGAACGCATATGGCAACATGGGGGCCATGCCCCAGATTCGCATTTGGGAGGGAATATGCTTTTGGGGTACATGCTGTGAGCCATGGGTGCCGAACGTGACATGTGTTGTGGCAGCATGACAGTGCATGGTTTGAGGTGTGTGCATGCTTGACATGGCCTGCATATTTGCTGTCTGTTGTGATTACTGGACATGGCATTGGACGCATCGTTATGAGTGAGTGATGGTTGTGTGCCAGCCAACGTATTGCAGTTGTCCCATCTCCTTGGTGTGCGTGCTGCCCTGTGCCATGTGCATCACTGCAGTGCTCGTGGGGGTGTGGCCCATGTTGTGTGTTGTTGCTCACAGTGTGTCGTGCGCTTCATTGACTTCTGGCACATGGTTGGTCATGGGCATGTATCTTAGCGTGACTGCTGTATGTGTGGCAGCTGTGCGGATGACATGCCTTTCATGAGACTGGGGCTGACGGATGGGATGGATGGTATGTTGTATGTGCATGGTGTGTCTGTGTGTTTGATGGGTTCAGTGGTGTTCGTGTGCATTTATGTTGTTCCGCTCTGTTGCGTCTAGTGTTGTTTGTCTTACATAGGCGTAGTTGTGGGGTGTGTGGTTGACAGGCAGTAGGGGCTACATGGACAGGACTTCAATGGTGTTTCGGTTGTGTGTGATGAGTTGCACAGTGGCTGCCGTGTGGTACTATATTCAGTGTGGCTTGTGCATGCAGACGTGGCTCCTTGGGTGTTGCTATGTCTGTGATGGGTCATGTGGGGTGTGAGTCTGTTGTTCATGTCCGTGTGCACATTGTTCACTTGTTCGTGACGGTGGGCGGTGCTGCGTGTTCGTCTGCTACGTGACATGTCCCATGTGTTGGTCGTGTTCTGGTCCTCATGCCTCCAGTAATCCAGCCCTGTCCAGTTTCCCACCTGCAAGTTGTTCGTGCGTGCACTGTACTGGATGCCACATGGCTCTAAGCGGGGGTGCTCCATGTTGCAGGTCTGTGGGGGTGGGGGGTGTTGTGGGTCGTGGGGGTGGCTGGACACCCACTGACACCGATTGCTGTGGACCGTGATGTCTGCCTTTCGGCTGTCGTTGTGCACTGCGGTGGCTGACACGTGGCTGTGGGGTGTGGGGGATGCTCCTCCTTGCTGTGCTGTGGGACTAGGGGCCTGGTGTGTGTTGTACTTGGGCTGTCCACCGTCCCACCCACTGCACTTTGTGTTCCTGCCACTTACCTGTTACTTGTCGGTTAGTGCAGCTGTGGCGGACACATGGGTGTGGTGGGTGCTCGTTGTGGCGCTTCTGGCATATTTGGGGACCTGTTGGTGGTTACGTGGCTGGCTGAGTGTACACATGTCCCCACGTATCTTACAGTTGTTCGGTTTGGGCTGTGTGTGGTGGTGTCTGTTGCATGTGTGTGTGATGTGTTGTGTATTGTGTGCTGGACATGGGGGTGTTTGTCCCTGGGAGCTGTGGCATGGTGGTAGTGCATGTGAGTACATAGCGGTGTGCTGGTATACATTAGTTTGTACTTACCAGCCTCCACTCTCTGCTAATCCGGCGAGGATCTCCGGATGTATTATGACTCGCACCTTCTCCTCCCACGCTTTGAAGGTCTTGAAGAGCGCGGGATTCCCTCCGCCAGTGACGGCAGCCAGCTCTCTGTTTTTGCCCTCCTTCTTCTTGACCAGGCTCTTGACGTCATTCCAACGTTTGTTTATTTCTCCTCTGTTCCTGGGCAGGGTCCCGACTGCATTGACCTGGTCTACGATCCGGTTCCACATTCTGTTTCTGGTGGCTAGTGGTGTGTGCTGGACCATGTTCCCATAGATTTGTGGGTACACCTTGATGATCTCGTCGACCATGACCGTCAGCTCAATGGGCGTGAACTTGGGCATTCTTTGTGGTGCCATGGTGTTTGTGGTGCTGGTGCGGTGTGTGTTGTGTAATGTGCAGGGGGTTTGTGGTGCAGGTGTTTGGTGGTGGTGGTGGTGGTGGTGGTTGTGATGTGTGCGTTTCTGTGGTGTGCTGCTGTCCTTGCTGTGTCACTGTGTCCTTCTCTCCTCTCTGGTTTGCAATGTTGCAAGGGGTTGTGGTCTGTGGGAGTGCTGCTTTTGTACTTACCTATGTGGGTGTGTCCTCATGGTCTGTTGTTTTCAGGTGTGTTGTGTCTGGGGTTCTGGCCTTTGTAGTTTTTGTTTGTCCGGGGGTGTTTTCGGGATGTGTACTGTGCTTGTGTATTTGTGCGTGCCTTGCTGTGTGGACTTGTTGGCCATGTTGTGTGCTATTGGTTTTGTGAGCGGATGGTTTCTGTGCAGGTACGTGGGCGCCATGGCTTCTGCCGTGTCGATTCTCATCGGCGTTGTTTGCGCTGGCGGGCGGTATATTTGTAGTTTTCCCGCGCTCATGGCGGTGCGATCGTAATTTCACGTGCGGTGTGTCGGCCGTGAGGGCGGGCGGTTTTGTGTTGTCGTGCGTGTTTCCGTCCGTGGCGGGCGGTTTGACTCCGACTCGGACGATGGCGGGCGGTATCTTGTGTGATTTTTCGCCGATGGCGGTTTTCGGTTTGTGTAATCGTAATGGCGTGGTCGGTGTTCAGACGGTGTGTGCGGGCGGATTTTTGCCGCTTCCATGCCTGGCGGATTTTTTACGCCGGTATCGTAATGGGCCCCATAGTTGTTGAAAATATCGATTTTTTATTAATGTTATGTATTTTAGTATATATTTTATATATGTGTGATGTGTGCTTTTTTGTATAAGAATTGTTTGTATTTTTATTATATGTGTTAAAATTTTAGTAGTTAATTTTTTTAAATTGAATTTTGCGTTTTTAGTTCCATAGCGGGTTGTGGGTTTATAGGGGAATAGGGTGAGAAGTAATTTAATTATATAAATTTTATTGATTATTTATAGTAATTATTAATTCTTTTTTAATTGAATTTTGCGTTTTTAGTTCAGTAGCGGGTTATGGGTTTATAGGGGACTAGGGTGGGAAGTAATTTATTTTTATTGATGAATTATTAATTAGTTGTTAATTAATTTAAATTAATTATTTAGTAATTAATTATGGTAATTGTGTAATTAATTTTAGGTGTGTGTTGTGGTGTTTATGGGTGTAAATGGTGGGAAGGGTGGGAAGTACTTTATTTTTCATTGATGAATTATTAATCAGTTAATTTAAATTAGTTAATTAGTAATTAATTATGGTAATCATGTAATTAATTTTAGGTGTATGTTGTGTTGTTTATTAGGTGTACATGGGGAGGGTGGGAAGTAATTTATTTTTTATTGATCAATTATTAATTAGTTGTTAATTAAAATTAGTTAATTAGTAATTAATTATGGTAATTGTGTAATTAATTTTGGTGTGTGTTGTGGTGTTTATTAGGTATAAATGGTGGGAAGGGTAGGAAGTAATGTTTTTATTGTTGAATTATTAATTATTTGTTAATTAATTTAAATTAATTAGTAATTAATAATCGTAATTGTGTAATTCATTTTAGGTGTCTGTTGTGGATATCATAGTGTTAAAGAATGTGTACTCAATGAATGCTTATTATCTTTTTTATTAATATATTTTAAATTCATTATTAATTATGTTATTAAATTTCAATAAAAATGTTGACGCTCTTTTTATTGGTTTGGTGTTATAGGGTAGGAAATAAAATAAATACATTTATGTTTTAAATAATTTGTTTGTGAATATTCATTCCTTTTAAATAAATATTGTTTATAAATGTATTTATTATTTTTTAGGTTTGTTATTTGTAGGTTTTTGTTATATGTAATTAACATTATAATATGTGCTCTTTTTATATGTTTAATATATTTAATTGTATATTTTTAATATTCTTTATGTATTTTTAAGATTATTTAGGTTTTTTTTTAATTGTTTAAATGTTTTTAGTAATTTTTGTTTTTCTGCTATCTAATACTTTTCTTACTGTTGCACTCACTGGAGTGGGAATAGTAATTATTACCCCTCCGCTTCCAAAAAATTCCCTACTGTAGCACTCATTGGAGTGGGAATAGTAATTTTTACCCCTCCGCTATCCAGCACTTTCCCTACTGTTGCACTCACTAGAGTGGGAATAGTAATTTTTACCCCTCCGCTATCCAATACTTTCCCTACTGTTGCACTTAGTGCAGTTGGAATAGTAAATGAAATTGTTTCGCTATCTATCATTTTCCCTACTGTTGTATTTGTTGGGTTGCGAAATGTACATTTTAATTTTGTTTTAATACTTTAAAGTTTTAATTAATTATAGAATTTGTTTTAAATTTTAAATTATTGATATACGTATATATTTTATTTTTATATAATTTAAAAGTTTAAAAATTAAATAAAGATAATAGTTAATAAATTATTTTAAAGTAAATATATGTATATGTATAAATTATTATGTTTGTGTGTTTATCTTTTTTTAAATTAAGTTAAATTTTTATATTTAGTTGAAATGTATATTAAACTTAATTTATTGTGTTAAAGATGTTAATATTTTTAATATATATTATTCTATTTTAATTATATTTTTAAATCGATATTTTTGACATCTATATTTTTAACTTCGATATTTTCGATTCAATATTTTTGTACTTACCTGTTTAAGTATAGGGAGTCAATATTTTCACTATCTATATTTTTTTGTCGATATTTTTAGCATCGATGTTTTTAGCATCGATATTCTATCAGTGAACCCTAATAGAGCCATGGCGAGTAGATCCCTCGGGCCTTTCCCCGGTTTAAGTGTTACTCTGCAAGGTTTAAAACAGCTTCACGATTGTATTTTTTTGGGTCAAAGTTCTTTTTATTAAGGTTTGTACAACTTTTACACCATTTATGCATGTTACAGAAACCAGCAGTATAGTATTGTAGGCTAATTCCTGGTACAGTTTCTTACTGATGGACGCCAGTCTGTGTCTATTAGATCATTACAGTTGTATCTTTTCACCCCCATGAGGACAAAGTAAGCCCTCCGTCCCCCCCCACCCTCTTCCCCCCACCCCTCCACCCAAAATTTGAACTGGGAAAAAGGAGTAAAAGGAAAAATAAATAGAAAAGAAATTAATAGAGAATTACAATTAACTGTGTATCCCGGTGGGATGATAGCTGGACTAACTTATGTGAAGCATTATCTATCTGGAGGGGGATGTCTGTGGGGCATAGAGCACGTGTCCGACAGCCGAGGCAGCCTCGTGAAGACAATTAAAATTGAAAAAGATGTAGCGCCCTTGTTCTAGACTGGTATGCCAATAGTGGCAGCCCGGTGGAGAGATAGTTGGTTAAAGATCCCCAAGTGTATTCAAAGTTTTTGAAGTCGCCTCGGAAGATATCGCTAATCCTCTCCATAGTTATTGCCTGCCAAAGCCGTGCATGCCGTTGTGTGGTGGATGGCGCCTCGACTTTCTTCCAAGCTCCTGACACTGCCATTTTGGCTGCCCCCAAACATAGCCACATGATTCCTTTATCTGCTTTTGTCTGGTGTTTTAGGGAATCTGACCTGAGCCCAAGTAGTACATGGGAGATAGTGTCTGGTGTGGGATAACCCAGAATTACCTTCATTTCAGCTAAGATTTCGGACTAGAACGGGCGAATGTTCGGACAGTCCCACCAGATGTGGCGGAAATCCCCTAGGAGCCCGCAGCCTCTCCAACAAAGGTCCGAGGTTTCAGGGTACATTTTTTTCAGTTTAGTGGGATAAAGGTACCAATCGTATAGCAGTTTGTAATGTGCCTCTCTAAGGCCAAGGGAGTGGCTATGCTTGTGTATATCTCTCCATAACTAGTGCCACTCGTGATCTGAAATACCCTGGTCCAATGTTTGTTCCCAAAACGTCATATGTCTTGGGGGAGGTCCCTGTGTGGAGCGAAGCAGAAGTGAATACAAGCAGGATATGATGCCTTGCGTCTTTTTTATGAAGACTTTAAGGGGGGTGAGGTCCCTTGTGCCGGCCTCTGTCGTCCCTGGTTGTAGGGCCCAATTTCTAAGTTGTTGATAATGAAAAAATTCCCCTTTTGTTTAGTTAAAGTCTCTTTGACAATGTTCAAAGGAAAGAATATCGGAGTTGTGAAATAAGTGCGATAACATCAGGCACCCCCCCCCCCCTCCCTCCAAGCGTCAAAGGGTCCTGGACGTAAACCTGGTGGGAACGCAGGATTAAAATGCATCGGGGTGAATGGGGAAGGGAACGACATCCAGGGTGATTTCTTAAGCACCTCATCCCATACCCTCAGGACTGTTCTCGTTGGCGTACTAATATAGGCATTAGCAGGGCAGTCTGTTTTGTGTTTTCACAGTAGGTCTCATATGACTCTGCCCGCTATTGCTCTGTCCATGTGCAGCCAGTGCTTATCGGATTCCCTTTGCGACCACTCAATAATGACTCGCAGCTGTGCTGCTTTATAGTATAGGCCAAAATCAGGTAGCCCTAACCCCCCTCTCCAACCGAAGTCTCCGGAGTAATTTAAAGGGTAGCCTTGCCCGCTTGTTCTGCCATATAAATTTGTTGAGCAAGGTTTTAAGTTTATCCAGGTACCCTGTGTCAAGTTCTATGGGTAGGCTCTGGAACAAGTGGAGGAATCGGGGAAACACTATCATTTTCATGGCGTGTATCCTCCCCAGCCAGGAGATATAAATTGGGCCCATCTCTTTAAATCTACTTCTAGTTTTTGCAGTAGTTGTGGGTAGTTGGCCTGAAATAGTTGTGAAATTTTAGGGGTCAGTTTAATGCCTAGATACGCAAGGGCTTTCCTTTCCCATTGGAAGGGGTAGGAGCCGCATAGTGTCTCCATCTCTCTGTCTGAGAGTGTCAGATTTAAGAGGGAAGACTTGGAGAGTTTAATACGATAGCCTGCCACTTGTTCGAAGAGGGTTAGTTCCCTCAAGAGGGCCGCCAATGAGTCCTTGGGTTCGGTAAGAGGAGCAGGACGTCATCAGCAAATAGCGAGATTTTATGCTCCTCTCCACCGAAGGTGATCCCCTTGCTCAGAGCAAAAAGGAGAGGCGAGAGCAGGCATCCCTGCCTTGTCCCCCGCTCCAAATGAAATGGCTTCGGGGCACAGCCATTCACAAGGACTCTAGTGGATGGGGCTGCATAGTTTGCTTGGATCATGGTGACAAATTTGTCATCAAATCCGTAGTGCTTGAGAGTTGCGAAGAGAAAGGCCCAATTGACCCGATCAAACGCTTTTTCCACGTCCAATCCCAGTAGCACCACTGGTATTCGTTTTCTGGTCGTTTTTTCAATGAGATGTAGCACTCGTCTAACGTTGTCATGTGTCTGTCGCCCCTTTATAAACCCCAATTGGTCAGGATGGATGAGTTCAGGCATTAAGTTTTCCAGGGGCGTCGCCAATATTTTTTAATAAATCTTGGCATCAAGTTTTAGGAGCGTGATAGGTCGGTAGGAGCCACAAACCTGTGGGTCCTTCCCCGCCTCAGGTATTACTATTGTCAGTGCTTCACTCATGGAGGGGGTGACCCTTCCTGTTTCAGCAATATGATTGAATAGAGCTGTCAGATGCGGAACCAGTTCCGCGCTGAATGCTTTGTAGAAACGAGCCGTCAGGCCGTCCGGCCCCGGCGACTTGAAGAGTTTTAGGGCGCCAATTGCCTTTTGGACCTCCTACTCGCAAATGGGTTCTGCCAACCTCTCATTGTGTGCCTGCGTCACTTTGGGTAGGACTATATTGTCTAGGTAACTTGACTGTAAGTGAGGGTCTGTGTGTTCTGCTTTGTATAGGGATTGATAGAATTCCCCGAAAGCCTCTGCCTTACAGTGCTCCTCAGATTCTAAGGACCCCGCTAGGTTTTGTATTTCATTAATAATTCTTTATCTCTTTTGACTCTGAGCTGTCTCGCCAGATTTGTTGCTACCTTGTTGCCCTGCGCGTATGATGTTTGTTTTAGCTTGAGTAGGGCCATTTCAGCTCGGTTCGCATAGATTGCAGCCAATTTACCCCTGGCTGCAGTGACTTTACGTTGTAGAGGCAGAGTGGGTGCAGACTTATGTGATTTTTCAAGCACCTGAAGCTCGGTTTCTAGGGTGCGTCTTTCCAAACCCCTCTGTCTATTTAGTTCAGTTATTGCTGCGATGCAGTGTCCTCTCAGGACTGTCTTGAAGGCGTCCCAATTGTTGGCTGGGGAGGTATCCTGGGGAAGATTGTGAAGGAAAAAATCTTTAATAGCCTTACGGAGTTCATCCCGGGCCAGTCTATCCCATAGCAGCGCCCGCGGGAAAAACCAGCAAGCAAATTTAGGGGTGCGTGCTCTCCACTCGAGGGAGCACGTTACCGCCGCGTGGTCCGATAGGACAATCGATTTGATGTTGGTGGATTGTGTTTCTCCTTTTAATGTTCGGCTTAAGAAAACATAGTCAAGTCTCGAGTACATGCGGTGGATGTGTGAGAAAAAGGTATAGTCTTTTTATGCGGGATGTAACTCCCTACATATGTCTACTAAGCCTATTTCCAGCATTGCATTTTTAACCGATTTGGAAAAACTACCTCGTACAAGGTAAGAACCAGGGTGTGCAAAAGGGATTCACGCACTTCTTCTTGAGACCCAATTGGTTGTTGGTACGTGCCTCACAAATGGCTACACCCAGAAGCCATTAGAAGGAAGATAATGTAGGTAGTTGTAGGAGGTTCGTGACTCTTCTTAATCATACAAGGATTTGTACAGAAATAAAGTTCATATGATATGTTTGTTGGACAATCAATAGTCTCTTTATTATCATGTGCAGGCAAGTTGCTGGTGAAATCGAAACGAAAAACAAAAACAAACAGCAGACACGTGTTTCGCCCAAAGGCTAGACAGCCAGGGGCTTTTTCAAGGCTGAATACATAAATAATAATATCCAAGAAAAGCAAATGCATGCCACAAAGTGCAAGATACAGTGATTGCAAAACGTGAAAAATTATAAGAGGATAAGGTGTAGGGACGAGCACGAGAAAAGTGTGAAAGTAAGGTAGGTACAGAGAGGGAGGGGACCCAAGAGGGAAAAACCCAAAATAGAAATAAGGAAGATGGGATAGTAAAATAAAGGAATTTGAGAAAATAGAAAAATAGAAAAAGTGGGAGGGAAGATCGAAAAAGTAGAAGAAAAAATTAAGAAAAATTATTATTAGAAGAAAAATTAGAAAAATTATTAAGACGACAAACATGGTACAGTTTGGATAACCAGGATAATCAGGTCTGATGACTCATACGTTCTAAGATATGGCAAAACTTAGTAAAAACATTATGTCTATACAATACTGTTTGTAGGAGAGAGACACCACATAAGGTTAATGAACAGACACAATTCTGTAAAATTCAGGTCTAAAGAAACATCGGTTCAGAAACATAGCTACAATAACAAGCGGTCACTATTTCTATACAACGCTGTCACAGGAAATTGGGACACCCACAAAAATGGGGAACAGGTACAATCCAGTCATGGCACACATTTAAAAAGGTGTCTTATCATACTCGACCATCAAGGTGCTGACAAAAACATACGAAACGCCCTGAGGTAATGACCCTTGACTGGAATGATATACATGGTACTGGGAAAACCTGTTTGAGATGGTCTGTGCAAACATCCAAAATGCACGTGCATATAATTGGTAAAAGGAAAAGGTCTTACCAAGTTCTATCCGTTAGCATCAAAGAAGTTCTATTAGTTAGCATCAATGAAGTTGCTGAAAGTAAAAGCGAGGGTATGTCAGCTCAAAATATGGGGCACAGTACAAGGCAGAGCCCAGCAATGTTTAAACAATCTGGGAGAGAATATTGCCGGGGTATTCCGGAAATAATCTCGTTGGTGCGAAGGTTAAAGCTTAAAAGTCTCAAAGAGCAAGAGGAGAGGCGTAACATCCTGCCTGTTTTCAACAAACTTAACAAGTAAAGCAACCAAACTATTCAGAGATAATCTTATTGGCGCTTAATTTATAATTTGCATTCTTGAAGCGCAAGGGGAGAAAAACTACCTGTCTGGGCCCTATGTGGGTGAGTGCTATCCATCCCGGAGTGCCAGGTTAGATTAAAGTCTCCCATAAGCATCACCTCTCCCTCTGCGAAATCACCCAGCATAGTTAATGTCTTCAAGATAAAGGGAAGTTGGTTGGTGTTTGGAGTGTATATTGACACCACTGTGCACAGTTTCCTACATGCGCGGCCCTTTACCATGATAATTCTGCCTTCTTTGCCTGATTTCTGACCCTCTACTTGGAACTTCAGGGATGAGTGGAATATTATCGCGACTCCATTATGCTTGGATGTATTGGATGACTGAAATATTTGGGGGTAGCTTTTATGCTCGAGTCTGTGAGCCTCGGTGCGTTTAAGGTGCGTTTCCTGCAGGGTGACTATGTCATAGTGGTTGTCTAGGAGGTACTTCCAGACTTTATGTCGCTTAGCCAGGGCATTAAGCCCACGTACGTTCCAAGTTAAAGTCTGAATCATCCTATTTTTGTGTTAGGACCGGACTCTAGTGGCCACTCTTTGTGGTTTCCATTGTCTCCCACCCCCGCTGCCGCCCTCAAATCCCCCAGATTGTCTCGTTGTACAGTCATTTCTGTGTACACAGTACCGCCCGATGAGTACCTGAAAAAGGAGAAAAAACAGGAATCAACTTCCCCTCCCCAACCCCAAATGCAAACCTTCCGGAACAACTGGTCCCGGATTGAACCATGTGTTTTTAAACAATGACATCTTCTGGAGCGATTGGTCCATGGTCGCTACCATGACTGTACTGTCTCTTACTGGACTCGGAACCAGGCTTTACTTCTGAACTCCTGGCCATCCACTTTTTGTCCTCAGGTTCCCGCCGACCCGATTAGGCATCTGGCCCCTCTTGATAAGTGACCTTTAGGCCGCATTATGTCGGTGCAATGTTCCATCCATGCGGAGCTTCCCATCTATGGTGCTTTAAGTCTTGTTCAGGCCTTTCAGGTGACCTATGCCCAGTAAGGTAAACGTCTCTGAAGAGCTCTCCCCTGCCCTTTGGGTGCCTCACCTCCTTCTCTGCTGCTTGGGTGGTTTCTGGGTGAGCCAGGGTGAAGTATCCCAGTTGCTATATTCACCAGTTCTTGCTGCCTCGGCTCTGTCTGCAGCGTGGTCATTCTCTGGTAATTCGAGGCCCAGGATAGTTATGGCTTCCTTCAGCTCAAAGCAGTGATGTGATTTGTTGGGGTATTCGAAAGCCAGTCCAAAGGGAAAGGTCCATCTATATCTCACATAGTCGTGTCTCAGCTTGTCCGTGACTTGGCGGAACTGTTGGGGCCACGCTAATGTGGCCAGAGAAATATCTTAGAAAAGTAAACAGGAGAATCCCTGAAAGGACACTTTGTCGGTCTTCCTGGCTGCTTGCAGGATGGCCTCTTTTACTTTGAATGCATGTAGCTTTACTAAAATGTCTCTAGGTCGTTGGTTGCTTCCTGAGGGGGGCTTTCCCACCCTGTGGACTATCTATTTTGATCTTTGGTGCAGGAGGGCACAGAATCTCATGGAATAGTCCCGTTACAAAGGCCTCTAAGTCCGGCCCTTCCGCCGCTTCTTCTAGTTGGCGAATGCGAATATATCCCTTCAGGATCTATTTTCCAAGTCTTCTGTTTTAATGATGGCCATTTGGAGTTGTGTTTTCAGGGGTTTGTGTCAGGTCTTTCTGTTGCTCAAGACCTTGTTCTAGGACCGATATTTTGCCTTCCATATCTAGGATTCTGCTTCCAGCGGAGTCTAAGTCCTGCTGCAGCGTTAACGATCTTTCGTTCAGATCGGTTTTAAGTTTCTCCATAGAAGAGGCCACATCCGCTTTTATCTCCTCGCGCAGTTCTTTTTTTAAATCCCTCAGGGAGGCCAGGAAGTCTTCTTTGGTGAGGGCCATGGTCCCTTCTCCGCTGGTTGATTGACGGGTAGTAGTTGCTTCTGTGGAACCAAAGTAATTGAAGACCCTGTTGAGCTGGGTCTTTTTGGGTGGCATAAGGAAGGTCTTCGCTCCCTGACCCTGAATCAAGCAAGAACCGCAGCCGCTCCCTTTGGCGCTCTTGCCTCCGCCTGAAGGACCTTAGGTCCTCTCCCGTGAGTGCTTCTTAGTGGATTAAGTAACTCCGGCTGCCTCAGCGACCAACTTGCTGATTGCCGTTGAACGAGGGGTGTGCAGCCTTGCGCTACTTGCCCTGCCTTGACCCTGGGCTCTATGAGGGTGTGTACTCTGGGCCTTTCAGCGCCTTTCGGTGTTCTCTTTTGGCGACATGCTGGTGTTGCTCACATTTCGCCTTGAAAGATAGGTTCAGGCTGGTTTGTCGTTTCTGCTGGTCTCCTGGGTGGGCTTAGAGATAACCTCCCCTGCAGCAGCCGCTCCACCCCTCCTCTCAGCCTCTGTGGAACATTTAATAGGGGCCTTCATTTCAGTCTTCGCCGGCCGCCATTTTGAGGTCAGGTAAGCCGCTTGGTAATGTCCCAGTGAGTCTCTGCTTGGCGCAAGGAGGAGGGGTGCCGCCGCCCACTTCTCCGTTCCCTCCCAGTGCATGAGCTGTCTAGTGCATGCTACCTTTTCACCCCGCACTGGTGTTATGAGTGGCTCGCAGTCCCGCGGCATCTTTATCTCCCTGGCGGCTCACCTCACAATCCGCACCGGGTCTCAGGCCTCCCCCCGGGGTCGCTCCGCCGCCGCTGGGTCGCTTCCACGCGGTCAGACACCGCTTTGCTCCCGGCTGCCGCTCCGTGGGGTTCTCCGCTGTCGTCCCTTCCCCCCACTCCGTGCCGTCTTCTTCGACTCCAGGCCTCTCTCCGCACTGCAGTCTCCCGGCGTTATTTTTCCCCCCAAGTTGGGGTGGGGGGAGCTACAGGTCTCTTGACTTCGGTGCTGTGTCGGGCATCGTTAGATTTAGGCTTTATCTGCTCCATTTCTCCGAGTTTTCTCTCGGTGGCAGCGGAGCCGAGATGGACTACGTCCTCTCCGCCATCTTGGTTGGCCACGCCCCCCCGATTGGATTTTTATTTGGTGGATAAATTATTAGAAAGAGGAGGGTCGGAGATTATTACTAACTCTTTTTTGGATCACTCTATGGTTTCCTTAGGTATAATATTAGGAATACCTCAAAAAAGGAATTTTAGATGGCAGTTTGATAAATCTCTGCTCACGGACCAAATATGGATTGAAGAAATGAGTAATTTTATACAGCTGCGTTTGAAATACTGCCCCTATTTTTATGGTGTGGGAAGCCTTCAAGGCCTCCTTTCGGGCCAGGTCATGTCTTATAAAGCTAGGACATATAAGCAGAGAGCACAGAAGATAGACATTTTACAAAACACAGCAGAACGGCTTAGGAATGAACTCAACTGCGCAATTTCAAGAGATTATTGCGATAAGGTACTACAGCAAGAACTGGTGAGGGCAAAAGACCAACTAAGAATTTTTTTATTTTAGAAGATATTACAAGGAGTAAGGCTTACACTAACAGAAAGTGTATGAAGAAAGCCAGCATATAGGTTAATATGTAGCATAGAGTACCAAAACGCAGAAGAATATGCAAATAATCACACAAATGAGAGACTCTAGTATTGGAACTATGGTAGAAGATAAAGACAGGATAGCAGAAATATTTCTTCGCCATTTTAAACAAATCTATGCTGAAGTACAGGTAATGGACCATCAAGATTTAGTAAACTACTTCGGCGCATTTCAGTTACCACAAATCACTAGGGATAATATAGAAGCTTTGATGAGCCCATTGAGCCTATAAAACTGTCTGAAACACTAAAAAGTATGGCTAGTGCAAAGGCAAGTGGTAACAATGGTATTCCCGTTGAAGTATTTAAGATGTTTTTAGCAGATGTTTCCCCATTTTTAATATCTCTGTTTAACCAAATTATGAACGGGATCCTTATCTCGGAAAGATTTAAGGAGTTGATGGTGATCAATATTCTTAAAAAAGATAAAGATCCTAGTGACCACATTCATATCGCCCAATAAGCTTATTAAACTCGGACTACAAGCTATTTATGAAAATCTGGGTGAGTAGGATTGCCCCTAGTGCGCAACAAGTGGTCCAAGCTGTTCAAACAGGATTTTTGCCAGGGAGATCAATGGCTGCCAATACCTATTATTTAATGCAGGCTTTTCAGTCAACAAGGATAAGGCTGCAATATTAATGATGGATGCGGAAAATGCGCTCAATCTTGTTGACTGGCAAGCTTTGTTTTTATTCTAGAGAAGTTTGGCTTCCCATCTCAATTGATAGCAATGCTAAAGGAATTATATAAGGGGGCCAAAGCAAAGATAATTATTCATACGGAACAGATGGAGAGGTTGAGATCAGGCGTGGCACCCGTCAGGGATGCCCATTCATCCCTGCTCTTGTTCTCTCTTTTTATTGATCCACTCACTGTTAAAATGCGTTTTGACCCACTAATCCTGGCTCCCATAATGGGGACGGCAAAAATCTAACTTTTTGCTGATGGCAATCTTATATCTTAAGGCCGAAAATGCAAATATATAGGAAGCGCTGGAGGAAATCCAGGCCTTTACAGGCCTAGTTGGATACAAAGTTAATCAGTCTAAAACTGAGTTCCTTCTGTTTAATTCTACGGATGCCCACTTGCCAGCGGGGCGACAGACTTTAACACAACGGCCCATAAGATACTTAGGTGTATATGTAACAAATGATTATACGCAATTGTTCCATTTAAATTATGGGAATACTGTTATAAAGGTAAAAAGGTTATTAGAGAGGTGGACACTATTACCCTTGTCATTAGTGGGACGAGTTTCATTAGTTAAAATGTCAATACTCCCTTGTTCGTATTTTTGTTTCTGAACGTCCCTCTGAAAGTGCCCGACTCATACTTAAGTGAATTAGATAAAGTTATTCATGAGTTTATATGGGCAAAAAATCTAGCTTGGGTAAAATTGTCTACCCTTCAACTAGGCACAGAGCAGGGGGGGTTAGCATTACCACACTTTCCAACTTATTATCAGGCCTCTCTGGTTAATCACACAGTACAATTAGCAGCAGCATCATCGAGGTATAATAATTTCATTTCAAATCATATGCAAAAGAAAGTGCACTTAATCTACCAGTTTTTCTTTGGTCAACAAAATTACATAAGAAAACGAGATATAAGGTCATAACGACAATAGTATCATGCAGCCAGTTATTTTGTAAGGCATATAATATACCAGCATGTCACACTCTTACTTCTCTCAAGACTGTGTGATTTGGTGCTTGCAGTTTTCACAAGGTGTTTTGCAGTCCTGGAGTGATCTAGGTATTGTGAAGCTAGGTGACTTTTACAACCCTACTAACTTGATGACATGGGATGCGATTGTGCAGCAATTTGGTAGCCAAAATACCGCTATATGGCTAAGTTTTAACCAAATAACTAGTTTTCTTTAAAATAATTATATGATGATTAATGATTCTGCAAGAACGATAAGTTGGAATAACGATAAGAAGATAAGTGGAATAGTAAACTGGTATTGCCTGTTACATCAGAGTGTTAATAACAAACGAATTAAGGAGTTGCTTCCAAAACTTGGGCAAGAAACAGGCTGCAGGTTTAATATGAAAGAATGGCAATTAATGAGTGAGATTAGGCACAGAGCCTTCGAGAGCGGCAAACTTTAAGAGAATGGGCTTCCTATGTAGATGGATGGCATACTATACGCCCCTTAGACTACATTAAATGTTCCCATCAACTCCGGATCAATGTTTTAAATGCAAAAGGAACGGGCCGGGTGGGTGGGTCCATATATTTTTTGCATGCTCTAGCCTACAGCACCTTTGGGAAGAGGTCTTTAAGATTATTAGTCATTGCATCTCAATGGTTATTCTTCCATCAACAATGTTGGTTTTATTTGACTTCTCGCATAGGAGGCTTCAACTAACAAAACACCAGCAATGTTTTATTTGTATTGCAATAGCGGTAGCAAAGTACTTGGTACTCTAGAACTGGAAATCATCAACGGTGCCGACAACAGGTCAGTGGCTTATTAAGTTGGCAAAGACCTATGAGTTTGAGGAGGCATACACGAAGAGTGTAGGGGCACTCCGCAGGTTTACGGTCATGTGGTTGGATTACTTCTCTGTTTTTCAATGCAATATGAGGACTTTGATGTAATCTAGATGAATGTGGTGTGTATTGCGGAGTACGGCAAGCTCCTGCTCTTAGGGGAATAATGGTAATGCTGCTATATAGATTTTAGAGTTGAATTTTGCACATTCACTGGCGTCGTTTTTAATCATTTACAAATTGCACTATGTTATCCTAAAAAAGATTATTGCTGCTGCTATTATGAGGAATATGTCTTTAGGCTATTTGAATGAATTAACTGACTATTTTTGTAGGATATTTTTCCTTGCTTTATACTTGTACGTTTTGAAAATAATGTATGAATTATTTGTATTGCCTGTCTCATTTTTCTTGCTCTAATAAAAAGTATTTTAAAAAATGAAAAGAAATCGGGCTTCATCACAGGCAGCACTACATGTCAAGAACTAGTGAAGAGGTGGAGTTTACAGGGTTTTCCATTAACTTCAGAGCTCCCATGGAGTAGTTAGGACAACTGTGTCATAGGATTTAATTCTCATAGCACACGTTTTGATTCCTAAAATAGTGTGAGTAAGGTTCATGAGATGATCCCAGCAGAGAAAAACTACCTCGTACAAGGTAAGAACCAGGGTGTGCAAAAGGGATTCACGCACTTCTTCTTGAGACCCAATTGGTTGTTGGTACGTGCCTCACAAATGGCTACACCCAGAAGCCATTAGAAGGAAGATAATGTAGGTAGTTGTAGGAGGTTCGTACCCTTCTTAATCATACAAGGATTTGTACAGAAATAAAGTTCATATGATATGTTTGTTGGACAATCAATAGTCTCTTTATTATCATGTGCAGGCAAGTTGCTGGTGAAAACGAAAACGAAAAACAAAAACAAACAGCAGACACGTGTTTCGCCCAAAGGCTAGACAGCCAGGGGCTTTTTCAAGGCTGAATACATAAATAATAATATCCAAGAAAAGCAAATGCATGCCACAAAGTGCAAGATACAGTGATTGCAAAACGTGAAAAATTATAAGAGGATAAGGTGTAGGGGACGAGCACGAGAAAAGTGTGAAAGTAAGGTAGGTACAGAGAGGGAGGGGACCCAAGAGGGAAAAACCCAAAATAGAAATAAGGAAGATGGGATAGTAAAATAAAGGAATTTGAGAAAATAGAAAAATAGAAAAAGTGGGAGGGAAGATCGAAAAAGTAGAAGAAAAAATTAAGAAAAATTATTATTAGAAGAAAAATTAGAAAAATTATTAAGACGACAAACATGGTACAGTTTGGATAACCAGGATAATCAGGTCTGATGACTCATACGTTCTAAGATATGGCAAAACTTAGTAAAAAACATTATGTCTATACAATACTGTTTGTAGGAGAGAGACACCACATAAGGTTAATGAACAGACACAATTCTGTAAAATTCAGGTCTAAAGAAACATCGGTTCAGAAACATAGCTACAATAACAAGTGGTCACTATTTCTATACAACGCTGTCACAGGAAATTGGGACACCCACAAAAATGGGGAACAGGTACAATCCAGTCATGGCACACATTTAAAAAGGTGTCTTATCATACTCGACCATCAAGGTGCTGACAAAAACATACGAAACGCCCTGAGGTAATGACCCTTGACTGGAATGATATACATGGTACTGGGAAAACCTGTTTGAGATGGTCTGTGCAAACATCCAAAATGCACGTGCATATAATTGGTAAAAGGAAAAGGTCTTACCAAGTTCTATCCGTTAGCATCAAAGAAGTTCTATTAGTTAGCATCAATGAAGTTGCTGAAAGTAAAAGCGAGGGTATGTCAGCTCAAAATATGGGGCACAGTACAAGGCAGAGCCCAGCAATGTTTAAACAATCTGGGAGAGAATATTGCCGGGGTATTCCGGAAATAATCTCGTTGGTGCGAAGGTTAAAGCTTAAAAGTCTCAAAGAGCAAGAGGAGAGGCGTAACATCCTGCCTGTTTTCAACAAACTTAACAAGTAAAGCAACCAAACTATTCAGAGATAATCTTATTGGCGCTTAATTTATAATTTGCATTCTTGAAGCGCAAGGGAGAAAAACTACCTGTCTGGGCCCTATGTGGGTGAGTGCTATCCATCCCGGAGTGCCAGGTTAGATTAAAGTCTCCCATAAGCATCACCTCTCCTCTGCGAAATCACCCAGCATAGTTAATGTCTTCAAGATAAAGGGAAGTTGGTTGGTGTTTGGAGTGTATATTGACACCACTGTGCACAGTTTCCTACATGCGCGGCCCTTTACCATGATAATTCTGCCTTCTTTGTCTGATTTCTGACCCTCTACTTGGAACTTCAGGGATGAGTGGAATATTATCGCGACTCCATTATGCTTGGATGTATTGGATGACTGAAATATTTGGGGGTAGCTTTTATGCTTGAGTCTGTGAGCCTCGGTGCGTTTAAGGTGCGTTTCCTGCAGGGTGACTATGTCATAGTGGTTGTCTAGGAGGTACTTCCAGACTTTATGTCGCTTAGCCAGGGCATTAAGCCCACGTACGTTCCAAGTTAAAGTCTGAATCATCCTATTTTTGTGTTAGGACCGGACTCTAGTGGCCACTCTTTGTGGTTTCCATTGTCTCCCACCCCCCGCTGCCGCCCTCAAATCCCCCCAGATTGTCTCGTTGTACAGTCATTTCTGTGTACACAGTACCGCCCGATGAGTACCTGAAAAAAGGAGAAAAAAAACAGGAATCAACTTCCCCCTCCCCAACCCCAAATGCAAACCTTCCGGAACAACTGGTCCCGGATTGAACCATGTGTTTTTAAACAATGACATCTTCTGGAGCGATTGGTCCATGGTCGCTACCATGACTGTACTGTCTCTTACTGGACTCGGAACCAGGCTTTACTTCTGAACTCCTGGCCATCCACTTTTTGTCCTCAGCTTCCCGCCGACCCGATTAGGCATCTGGCCCCTCTTGATAAGTGACCTTTAGGCCGCATTATGTCGGTGCAATGTTCCATCCATGCGGAGCTTCCCATCTATGGTGCTTTAAGTCTTGTTCAGGCCTTTCAGGTGACCTATGCCCAGTAAGGTAAACGTCTCTGAAGAGCTCTCCCCTGTCCTTTGGGTGCCTCACCTCCTTCTCTGCTGCTTGGGTGGTTTCTGGGTGAGCCAGGGTGAAGTATCCCAGTTGCTATATTCACCAGTTCTTGCTGCCTCGGCTCTGTCTGCAGCGTGGTCATTCTCTGGTAATTCGAGGCCCAGGATAGTTATGGCTTCCTTCAGCTCAAAGCAGTGATGTGATTTGTTGGGGTATTCGAATGCCAGTCCAAAGGGAAAGGTCCATCTATATCTCACATAGTCGTGTCTCAGCTTGTCCGTGACTTGGCGGAACTGTTGGGGCCACGCTAATGTGGCCAGAGAAATATCTTAGAAAAGTAAACAGGAGAATCCCTGAAAGGACACTTTGTCGGTCTTCCTGGCTGCTTGCAGGATGGCCTCTTTTACTTTGAATGCATGTAGCTTTACTAAAATGTCTCTAGGTCGTTGGTTGCTTCCTGAGGGGGGCTTTCCCACCCTGTGGACTATCTATTTTGATCTTTGGTGCAGTAGGGCACAGAATCTCATGGAATAGTCCCGTTACAAAGGCCTCTAAGTTCGGCCCTTCCGCCGCTTCTTCTAGTTGGCGAATGCGAATATATCCCTTCAGGATCTATTTTCCAAGTCTTCTGTTTTAATGATGGCCATTTGGAGTTGTGTTTTCAGGGTTTGTGTCAGGTCTTTCTGTTGCTCAAGACCTTGTTCTAGGACCGATATTTTGCCTTCCATATCTAGGATTCTGCTTCCAGCGGAGTCTAAGTCCTGCTGCAGCGTTAACGATCTTTCGTTCAGATCGGTTTTAAGTTTCTCCATAGAAGAGGCCACATCCGCTTTTATCTCCTCGCGCAGTTCTTTTTTAAATCCCTCAGGGAGGCCAGGAAGTCTTCTTTGGTGAGGGCCATGGTCCCTTCTCCGCTGGTTGATTGACGGGTAGTAGTTGCTTCTGTGGAACCAAAGTAATTGAAGACCCTGTTGAGCTGGGTCTTTTTGGGTGGCATAAGGAAGGTCTTCGCTCCCTGACCCTGAATCAAGCAAGAACCGCAGCCGCTCCCTTTGGCGCTCTTGCCTCCGCCTGAAGGACCTTAGGTCCTCTCCCGCGAGTGCTTCTTAGTGGATTAAGTAACTCCGGCTGCCTCAGCGACCAACTGGCTGATTGCCGTTGAACGAGGGGTGTGCAGCCTTGCGCTACTTGCCCTGCCTTGACCCTGGGCTCTATGAGGGTGTGTACTCTGGGCCTTTCAGCGCCTTTTGGTGTTCTCTTTTGGCGACATGCTGGTGTTGCTCACATTTCGCCTTGAAAGATAGGTTCAGGCTGGTTTGTCGTTTCTGCTGGTCTCCTGGGTGGGCTTAGAGATAACCTCCCCCGCAGCAGCCGCTCCACCCCTCCTCTCAGCCTCTGTGGAACATTTAATAGGGGCCTTCATTTCAGTCTTTGCCGGCCGCCATTTTGAGGTCAGGTAAGCCGCTTGGTAATGTCCCAGTGAGTCTCTGCTTGGCGCGAGGAGGAGGGGTGCCGCCGCCCACTTCTCCGTTCCCTCCCAGTGCATGAGCTGTCTAGTGCATGCTACCTTTTCACCCCGCACTGGTGTTATGAGTGGCTCGCAGTCCCGCGGCATCTTTATCTCCCTGGCGGCTCACCTCACAATCCGCACCGGGTCTCAGGCTCCTCCCCCCCCGGGGTCGCTCCGCCGCCGCTGGGTCGCTTCCACGCGGTCAGACACCGCTTTGCTCCCGGCTGCCGTTCCGTGGGGTTCTCCGCTGTCGTCCCTTCCCCCCACTCCGTGCCGTCTTCTTCGACTCCAGGCCTCTCTCCGCACTGCAGTCTCCCGGCGTTATTTTTCCCCCCAAGTTGGGGCGGGGGGAGCTACAGGTCTCTTGACTTCGGTGCTGTGTCGGGCATCGTTAGATTTAGGCTATATCTGCTCCATTTCTCCGAGTTTTCTCTCGGTGGCAGCGGAGCCGAGATGGACTACGTCCTCTCCGCCATCTTGGTTGGCCACGCCCCCACGATTGGATTTTTATTTTGTGGATAAATTATTAGAAAGAGGAGGGTCGGAGATTATTACTAACTCTTTTTTGGATCACTCTATGGTTTCCTTAGGTATAATATTAGGAATACCTCAAAAAAGGAATTTTAGATGGCAGTTTGATAAATCTCTGCTCACGGACCAAATATGGATTGAAGAAATGAGTAATTTTATACAGCTGCGTTTGAAATACTGCCCCTATTTTTATGGTGTGGGAAGCCTTCAAGGCCTCCTTTCGGGGCCAGGTCATGTCTTATAAAGCTAGGACATATAAGCAGAGAGCACAGAAGATAGACATTTTACAAAACACAGCAGAACGGCTTAGGAATGAACTCAACTGCGCAATTTCAAGAGATTATTGCGATAAGGTACTACAGCAAGAACTGGTGAGGGCAAAAGACCAACTAAGAATTTTTTTATTTTAGAAGATATTACAAGGAGTAAGGCTTACACTAACAGAAAGTGTATGAAGAAAGCCAGCATATAGGTTAATATGTAGCATAGAGTACCAAAACGCAGAAGAATATGCAAATAATCACACAAATGAGAGACTCTAGTATTGGAACTATGGTAGAAGATAAAGACAGGATAGCAGAAATATTTCTTCGCCATTTTAAACAAATCTATGCTGAAGTACAGGTAATGGACCATCAAGATTTAGTAAACTACTTCGGCGCATTTCAGTTACCACAAATCACTAGGGATAATATAGAAGCTTTGATGAGCCCATTGAGCCTATAAAACTGTCTGAAACACTAAAAAGTATGGCTAGTGCAAAGGCAAGTGGTAACAATGGTATTCCCGTTGAAGTATTTAAGATGTTTTTAGCAGATGTTTCCCATTTTTAATATCTCTGTTTAACCAAATTATGAACGGGATCCTTATCTCGGAAAGATTTAAGGAGTTGATGGTGATCAATATTCTTAAAAAGATAAAGATCCTAGTGACCACATTCATATCGCCCAATAAGCTTATTAAACTCGGACTACAAGCTATTTATGAAAATCTGGGTGAGTAGGATTGCCCCTAGTGCGCAACAAGTGGTCCAAGCTGTTCAAACAGGATTTTTGCCAGGGAGATCAATGGCTGCCAATACCTATTATTTAATGCAGGCTTTTCAGTCAACAAGGATAAGGCTGCAATATTAATGATGGATGCGGAAAATGCGCTCAATCTTGTTGACTGGCAAGCTTTGTTTTTTATTCTAGAGAAGTTTGGCTTCCCATCTCAATTGATAGCAATGCTAAAGGAATTATATAAGGGGGCCAAAGCAAAGATAATTATTCATACGGAACAGATGGAGAGGTTGAGATCAGGCGTGGCACCCGTCAGGGATGCCCATTCATCCCTGCTCTTGTTCTCTCTTTTTATTGATCCACTCACTGTTAAAATGCGTTCTGACCCACTAATCCTGGCTCCCATAATGGGGACGGCAAAAATCTAACTTTTTGCTGATGGCAATCTTATATCTTAAGGCCGAAAATGCAAATATATAGGAAGCGCTGGAGGAAATCCAGGCCTTTACAGGCCTAGTTGGATACAAAGTTAATCAGTCTAAAACTGAGTTCCTTCTGTTTAATTCTACGGATGCCCACTTGCCAGCGGGGCGACAGACTTTAACACAACGGCCCATAAGATACTTAGGTGTATATGTAACAAATGATTATACGCAATTGTTCCATTTAAATTATGGGAATACTGTTATAAAGGTAAAAAGGTTATTAGAGAGGTGGACACTATTACCCTTGTCATTAGTGGGACGAGTTTCATTAGTTAAAATGTCAATACTCCCCTTGTTCGTATTTTTGTTTCTGAACGTCCCTCTGAAAGTGCCCGACTCATACTTAAGTGAATTAGATAAAGTTATTCATGAGTTTATATGGGCAAAAAATCTAGCTTGGGTAAAATTGTCTACCCTTCAACTAGGCACAGAGCAGGGGGTTAGCATTACCACACTTTCCAACTTATTATCAGGCCTCTCTGGTTAATCACACAGTACAATTAGCAGCAGCATCATCGAGGTATAATAATTTCATTTCAAATCATATGCAAAAGAAAGTGCACTTAATCTACCAGTTTTTCTTTGGTCAACAAAATTACATAAGAAAACGAGATATAAGGTCATAACGACAATAGTATCATGCAGCCAGTTATTTTGTAAGGCATATAATATACCAGCATGTCACACTCTTACTTCTCTCCAAGACTGTGTGATTTGGTGCTTGCAGTTTTCACAAGGTGTTTTGCAGTCCTGGAGTGATCTAGGTATTGTGAAGCTAGGTGACTTTTACAACCCTACTAACTTGATGACATGGGATGCGATTGTGCAGCAATTTGGTAGCCAAAATACCGCTATATGGCTAAGTTTTAACCAAATAACTAGTTTTCTTTAAAATAATTATATGATGATTAATGATTCTGCAAGAACGATAAGTTGGAATAACGATAAGAAGATAAGTGGAATAGTAAACTGGTATTGCCTGTTACATCAGAGTGTTAATAACAAACGAATTAAGGAGTTGCTTCCAAAACTTGGGCAAGAAACAGGCTGCAGGTTTAATATGAAAGAATGGCAATTAATGAGTGAGATTAGGCACAGAGCCTTCGAGAGCGGCAAACTTTAAGAGAATGGGCTTCCTATGTAGATGGATGGCATACTATACGCCCCTTAGACTACATTAAATGTTCCCATCAACTCCGGATCAATGTTTTAAATGCAAAAAGAACGGGCCGGGTGGGTGGGTCCATATATTTTTTGCATGCTCTAGCCTACAGCACCTTTGGGAAGAGGTCTTTAAGATTATTAGTCATTGCATCTCAATGGTTATTCTTCCATCAACAATGTTGGTTTTATTTGACTTCTCGCATAGGAGGCTTCAACTAACAAAACACCAGCAATGTTTTATTTGTATTGCAATAGCGGTAGCAAAGTACTTGGTACTCTAGAACTGGAAATCATCAACGGTGCCGACAACAGGTCAGTGGCTTATTAAGTTGGCAAAGACCTATGAGTTTGAGGAGGCATACACGAACAGTGTAGGGGCACTCCGCAGGTTTACGGTCATGTGGTTGGATTACTTCTCTGTTTTTCAATGCAATATGAGGACTTTGATGTAATCTAGATGAATGTGGTGTGTATTGCGGAGTACGGCAAGCTCCTGCTCTTAGGGGAATAATGGTAATGCTGCTATATAGATTTTAGAGTTGAATTTTGCACATTCACTGTCGTCGTTTTTAATCATTTACAAATTGCACTATGTTATCCTAAAAAAGATTATTGATGCTGCTATTATGAGGAATATGTCTTTAGGCTATTTGAATGAATTAACTGACTATTTTTGTAGGATATTTTTCCTTGCCTTATACTTGTACGTTTTGAAAATAATGTATGAATTATTTGTATTGCCTGTCTCATTTTTCTTGCTCTAATAAAAAGTATTTTAAAAAAATGAAAAGAAATCGGGCTTCATCACAGGCAGCACTACATGTCAAGAACTAGTGAAGAGGTGGAGTTTACAGGGTTTTCCATTAACTTCAGAGCTCCCATGGAGTAGTTAGGACAACTGTGTCATAGGATTTAATTCTCATAGCACACGTTTTGATTCCTAAAATAGTGTGAGTAAGGTTCATGAGATGATCCCAGCAGAGAACAATCAAAAGTAACAGAATGTGTCTCTCAACAGGTGCAATAGCCTGCCATGGGGGCTGTTTCACTGGCCGGAATTTCGCAGTCGGTCAACAAATGAGCTTGTAGATGTGGAATAAGTGGGGGAGAATGAATTAAGGGGTGCATAGTTAGACTCGGGTAGGTTAGCCGTGGACTGATGGTGGGAGGGTGAGAGGCGGTGGGATTTGGATAGTTGGATTGCACAGATGTATATACCGCCTGCAGGTGTTTCGCAGGGGTATATGTAGGGGCTACTGGGGATTGAGGTGGATTTACTATATTTCCTTGCAGGGGTATTATTTTTTACTACTAAACTTACATTTGCGTCCTTGCAAATTCTGTCCATAAGGAAAGGAAATTGTGAGAACTTTGGTAGTCATTCTTCTGCAACGGTGAAGCCAGGATTATTAGAGCAAGTACAGGAGTGCAACTAGCCTTTAGTTGAATTGGTAAATGACAATAGAGACTACTTCAAAGCACAAAGAGACTTAAGTAGTTTTATTACATAAGAGTCAATATATGGAACAACAAGGAAAGTGTGCCTTGAGCTCTAGGAGTCCATTTCAAGCTCACCACTCTTTCCACAATCAACATCCCCTTTCAAGTTCGGCTACACACATTCAACATTCCGCTCATCCGTCTTCTGACATACACCACAAGCTACCGCACCAATTGTATGTCATGCGTGCTGAAGAGATGGCATGGAAGAATTTATTTCATGTGATCTATCAGATCTTGGACAGCAGAGAATCTTAACGAAAAACACATAAGTGTACATGAGTTCTACCTGAGTCTTTAGGAACAATAATAGCAGGTAGCTCCCACAAAATTAGGTCTGAAATTGCAAAGACTCTAGGTCAATTTATATTTTGTTGAGATATCTATATGACTAGGATGAATAAAAAATGGATACACCGTCTCCACATAAAGTGGGCAAACCAATATTAAAATCATCTTGCAGACCGCTTAAAACATGGCGTGATAGGTCTTATTTTAGATAGTCTGTGCCAAGACATTAAGATATCATTCGTGTTTTCATGTGTACGGTCATGAACAGTGCTTAGGGGAAGTTACAGTGGTTAATTTGGAGGCTTTTTTGGTTTTGCATCAGAATTCTAACATCTATCCAAATGATGTGGTTTCAAGTATTTTAAGTTGTATTTATTATTTAATAGGTTGCTTCTGTTTAGTAGGAAGGTCACTCACCTAAGGAGTTTTCGCTGAATGTCATGGCTGATGTAACTGAATGGCACGGCAAAAACAGAAATACATATCTTCAATAAACACATATTCTATAATACACATTTAGTGTGCTTCAAATATAGTCTGGCCTGTGGCCATGCATGTTGATACCAGCCTGAGAGACCATGCACTTGAACGTCTTGTTTTTGCAATTATTTGCAGTTACACCATGCATGGTCTGCAGCCGTCTAGTGCATGCCACATTTCTACACATATGTGGTACTCCACAGACTTCTGCTTTTCAAACTAGTCTATAATTCGGTTTCGGGTACATACTTCTTTTCCTACACCAATATTATTAGCCACAGAACCAGCAATTACAGCTGTAAAACCATGAGCATTTCAGACGGTAGTCCCTTGTAAAAAGCAAATCCAAGTTCTGATTGCAGGCAAAGAATTTCAAGAGCAAAGAGTCAGTTGCTCCATCTGACACAAAGGGGATGGTTTGACACCCAATGGCCAGCTACGTGAAGAAACTGACTGCAGTGGAATACTTCGGACACAGGTACTTCGATCCTGCCTGCTTATGACCATAAAATTAGTAAAGTTATAGCAGCTGGTAGATGCTAAGCAAAAAAAAACAAAAAAACACTTGCATACTCATATACAGATAGGAAACATGTGACCCTTTGATATGCAAGGATAGGTAGAGCACCTCATAAAAATACTTCATCATTAGATACCAAACCATATACTTTCTCAGATCAATTGGACCGCCAGCTTTCCACTAGTATCTTTGAAGTGCTGTGCTATTTCAAGGTGCTAAAGTGTGTGAGAGGGAGGAATAGGTGCTGCGTGTGATGTTCTTGTGATAAGAGTTTGCTTGCAGTATAGCCATAAATCTCCCAATAATGAAAACCCTTCATTAGTGAACCTTATTTTGTTTTGTTGAATACCACAAGACAATTTATTTTCATAATGCAGATAAGCAAAGTACTTGTATCCAGTTGTTTTTCAATACTGGCAATATGAGTGATCACATTTTGCTACAGAATTTTTAAAGTTTGATGCTACAGTCATTTATTATATTAATATTTCGGTGAAATAGGTTAATATCACTGCCTGCGAAAGAATGCGCTAACACATGCATCTCACTTGCAAGACACTCTTGTATCCAAAAAGGGCTTGGAGCCCGCCCTTTGCTTACAATTTGATGACTTGTGTGGCACTCTTCTTTATCGCCTTAATTTGTCAAGGCAGGCCAAACATTTCCGTTTCTCTCTGTGGAGGAGGGACCAAGCACCGATTGTTTCAAGCTAATCAGTGTCCATGATTGAGTTACTATTTTGTTCTGTTTAATTTTTAGTGCCCTGCGAACAGAAGGCATGTGACTGGCAAAAACCTTCCCAGAAGGACAAATAAAATTGCAAAGATTTATTTTCTATTGTTAACTTTATTTTATTTTGCTTAGTCTTCTTTTCTCACTTTGCACTCATGTTTTCTTTTGTCTTTGATGACAATGATGAGGATTATTTTATTACAAAGCTACAATGTTTTCTTCTTATGTGTAATTTCTGAAATTATGCTTTAACACGTAATCGTACAGTACACCCCAATTTCACCCCACTCCAATACGCCCCACTCCACCTTACCCCACACCAATCCGTCCCACTTGATCCAATCCAACTCAGACCAATCCAATCCACCCTAATCTAATCTGCCCCAATCCAATCTGCACCCACTCCAATTCACCCCACTGCAATCCAAAACAACCTGGCCCACTCCAATCCGCCCCACTCCAATCCGCCCCACTCCAATCCAAAAACATCTGCCCCACTCCAATACCCAAAAATCTGCCCCACACCAATCCCATAAAATCTGACCCACTCCAATCCACCCCACTCCAATGTGCCCCTCTCCAATCCAAAACAATCTGCCCACTCCATTCTGCCCCACTCCAGTTCACCCCACTCCAGTCCAATCCATCTCACCCCAATCTACCCACTCCATCCCACTTCACCCCACTCTAATCCACCATAATCTACCCAACTCCAATTCATCCCACACAAATCCAATCCACCCCAATCAAATCTACCCCACTCCAATCCAATCTATCACACTTCGATCCAATCCACCTCAACCAATCCACCCCACTCCAATCCAATCCATCCCGCCTCACTCAAATCCAAAACAATCTGCCCCACGCCAATCCAAAACAATCTGCCCCACTCAAATCCAAAACAATCTGCCCCACGCCAATCCAAAACAATCTTTCCAACGCCAATCCAAAACAATCTGCCCCACGTTAATCCAAAACAATCTGCCCCTCGTTAATCCAAAACAATCTGCCCCACTCGATCCAATGCAACCCAGACCAATCCAATCTGCCCCAATCCAATCTGTACCCAGTCCAATTCACCCCACTCCAATCCAAAACAACCTGACCCACTTCCAATCTGCCCCACTTCCAATCTGCCCCACTCCCAATCCGCCCCACTCCCAATCCGCCCCACTCCCAATCCGCCCCACTCCCAATCCGCCCCACTCCCAATCCGCCCCACTCCCAATCCGCCCCACTCCCAATCCGCCCCACTCCCAATCCGCCCCACTCCCAACCCAAAAACATCCGCCCCACTCCAATCAAAAAACATCTACCCCACTCCAATCCCCAAAAATCTGCCCCACACCAATTCCACAAAATCTGCCCCACTCCAATCCACCCCACTCCAATGTGCCCCTCTCCAATCCAAAACAATCTGCCCACTCCAATCTGCCCCACTCCAGTTCACCCCACTCCAGTCCAATCCATCTCACCCCAATCCACCCACTCCATTCCAATTCACCCCACTCTAATCCACCATAATCTACCCTACTCCAATTCACCCCACACAAATCCAGTCTACTCCAATCCAATCCACCTCAACGAATCCACCCCACTCCAATACAATCCATCCTGCCCCACTCAAATCCAAAACAATCTGCCCCACGCCAATCTAAAACAATCTTCCCAACGCCAATCCAAAACAATCTGCTCCACGTTAATCCAAAACAATCTGCCCCACGTTAATCCAAAACAATCTGCCCCACGTTAATCCAAAACAATCTGCCCCACGTTAATCCAAAACAATCTGCCCCACATTAATCCAAAACAATCTGCCCGCTCCAATCCAAAACAATCTGCCCCGCTCCAATCCAAAACAATCTGCCTCGCTCCAATCCAAAACAATCTGCCCAGTTCCAATCCAAAACAATCTGCCCAGCTCCAATCCAAAACAATCTGCCCAGCTCCAATCCAAAACAATCTGCCCCGCTCCAATCCAAAACAATCTGCCCCGCTCCAATCCAAAACAATCTGCCCCGCTCCAATCCAAAACAATCTGCCCCGCTCCAATCCAAAACAATCTGCCCCGCTCCAATCCAAAACAATCTGCCCCGCTCCAATCCAAAACAATCTGCCCCGCTCCAATCCAAAACAATCTGCCCCGCTCCAATCCAAAACAATCTGCCCCGCTCCAATCCAAAACAATCTGCCCCGCTCCAATCCAAAACAATCTGCCCGCTCCAATCCAAAACAATCTGCCCCGCTCCAATCCAAAACAATCTGCCCCGCTCCAATCCAAAACAATCTGCCCCGCTCCAATCCAAAACAATCTGCCCTGATCCAATGCAAAACAATCTGCCCCACTCCAATCCAAAACAATTTGCCGCTCTCCACTCTAAAACAATCTGCCCCACTCAAATCTGTCCCACTCCAATCCAAAACAATCTGCTCCATTCAAATCTACCCCACTCCAATCGAAAACAATCTGCTCCACTCAAATCTACCCCACTCCAATCCAAAACAATCTGCCTCACTCCAATCCGCCTCTCTCCCAGTCACCTCACTACAGTCCAAAACACCTCCCACTAATCAAATTCAATCCACCCCACTCCAATCCAATCCACCCCACCTCACCCCAATACAGCCACATCCAATCAACCCTACCCCACCTCAATCCAATCCAATCAACCCCACCCCAATCCAGTTCACCCTCCCTCAATCCAATCCACCTCACTCCAATCCAATCCACCTCACTCCAATTTAATCCACCCCACAGCAATCCAATCTACTCCACTCCAATCTACCCCACACCCTGCCAATCCAATTCACCCCCACACCATTCCACCTCACCTCACTCCATTCCATCCACTCTATTACACCCCACCGCACTCCAATCAAGCCCACCCCAATTCAATTTGGCCCACTCCAATCCACTCACCCCATCTCAATCCACCCCACTCCAATCTAATCCACCCCATCCAATCCACCCCAGTCCAATCAAATCCACCCTACTCCACTACAGTCCAATACACCCCACTCTAGTTCAATCCACCAACTCTACCCCAAACAAATCCACCCTACCCCAGTTGTCAACCCCACTCTTTCCAATCCATCCTGCCCACCACACTCCAAACCACTCCAAACCAATCCAATCCACCTGAATCCAGTCCAATCCAATCCAATCCAGTCCACCCCACTCTAATCTACCCCACCAGTCCAGTCCAATCCATCCCCCCACTCTAATCCACCCCAATCCAGTCCACCTCACTCCATTTCAATCCACCCCACCCCACCTCACCCCAATACAATCCAGCCCATCCAGTCCATGCACTCCAACTCACCCAACTCCACTCAATCCAACCCACCACAATCTACTCAAATCAATCCACCCCACTACATCAGTCCACTCCAATCCACTCCAGCCTATTCCAACCCACTCCATTGTACGCCACACCACTCCATGACACTGCACTTTACAACACTAAACTCTACCAGTGGCGGCTGCTCCACTTTTGGGGTGGTGAGACAACACAGGGGTAGGGTGGGGGGCTGAGGGGGAAATATATATATTTTTTAAACTTACTTGCTCCTGTGCCTGCCGCCTCAGTGCTCGTCTTCCAACACTGGTCACGCTGCACAGGCTCCCAGGGGGCAATCACAGCACTGATCTCATGCTGGTCTGACCAGCATAAGAGCAGCGCTGTGATTGGCCTGACCGGGCTGACTTGCCACTCGCTCAGGCCCAGGGAGACGCGGGCTTTTCTCCAAACCGGCTGTACAACACAGCTGGATTGGAGAAACATTAGTGCACATGTCTGGATGGCCTGAGGTGGCTGGCCAAACAGACATGCGCACTTACAAGTGCCCTAACACTCCTCCCTGGCTGTGACGCTCAGCAGGATGGCCCGCCCTAACCTTGGCTGGGAGTAACGAAAAATAAAATAATAATAAAGTGGTTTTATTATCATTTTATTTTTCAGTGGGACGATGCTTCTCCGCCATAAAGGAGGAGCGGCCCTTGAACTCTACTCCCCTCTATTCAACTGTACAACACTCTACTTCCCCTATTCCACTCTACGACACTCTACTCCAACAAATCCAGTCTATGACTACTCCCACCACTCCACTCCAGGACACTCCACGCTAATAACGTTTAGCCATGCTGAACAGCAGCCATACAGGTCTTCAACATGGCAAAAAACGAATTGCCAAATCCAATAGCTCTTGTATAGACAAGACCTATTGGCTTTGCCAATGCTTATTTTTTTTCTTAAGGTAACTCTGAGGCGACATTGACTGCGGCCTCCATATCAGCTTTTAATGTATTTTTCCTAATCATGGACATCTTCTGCAGAACATAAAAAAAAATTGTGCAGGTGTTTAAAAAGAACATAGGTTAATGGATTCCTCCAGTCCTTCTCTGTAGAGGGCCTGACTACGGGAAGTCTACTTATATCACACCTATAAAATATGACATCTCCGCATTCTGAATTTTTCCAGATGTGATAGACCCTGAGATTTCTGTTGGTAATGGGGAATAAAAACTCGCAGATTTGTGTGTTTTCTGCACCGAAATCCACATGTCACAGTAGCTACAAGGTTATTCCAACCCCCTTAAATTCCAGCATATTTGTCTGCAGAAAAGTAAGTAAGGGTGCAAGCTTTATCGCAAACAGTCTCTTGGGGGCAATAAACTACTTATCATTGCTTTCATTTAACAAAGATGTTGGCTCGGGTCACAATTTTCCAGGGCACTCAATCAGGCGCTAACTCTGCTTCAAACATGTGGTCCTCACATCAATTCATACTACAGTGTTAACAAATTTAATATAAAGCACATTTTACTCATGCGATCTCACAGAAAATGTCTTAATTTACTACATATATTAATGAACACCTCTTGAAGTTATGTGAACGTGCTGAAATTTAAATTAAAAGTTAAGTAGATAATATGATTAACAAAAGTTCTCACATTTTTAGTATGTTTCAATTTGAAAACACTTAAAAGGTTAAATAAAATACACCACCAGTCTAGTTGCCAAGGTTTGAGAGTGCATATTACCCTTTTTCCCACCAGGCAGGTGCTTCAGAACAGCACAGAGGTGTTTTAACCATAGCGATAAAAAGCTACTATACAATCATGGAAAACTTTACAGAGATCCAACACGATTTGCTTTTCAGCATTTAACAATCTACATTGATTACCGTATCTGCATGTTAGCTAGAAGTGGAGATGGACAGTACGCCCACCCTGCAATTGAGGAAAGAGGTGATACTCTAGATTAGATGGAGAGTGAATCAGAATAAATTTACTGTTTAGTTAATTAAAACCATAACAATATACCAATAGAGCTAAATACATTACACCATAAAATATACATTAAAATAAACCTATTAAAAAAAATTCAGGTTGAAGCGGTGCCACATACAGTTAGGGTATAAAATCTAGATAGTTATACAATGCATAGGGTAACGAACAAAGACGTGAGACATTGTCTCTCTAAAGTGTTGTTATTCTTCGCCCATAACTGTATTATGATACTTTCTCACATCTGAAAAGAAAGGATTTTATTAAGTGACAGTTGAACTGTGGCCCATCAATATACAGTTTAGGATATACAGAATAGATAAGTTATACAATGCGTAGGATAACGAAAAAGGAGATATGGAACATAGTCTCTAAAGTGCTGTTGTGCTTCACCGCTAGCTGTGTGTTAATGCTTTCTCGTACTTGATTAAAAGTTTTACCAAATTACAGTTAATCTGTGGGTAATTTTTAGTATAGCAGTTCTAGAGGTATGAATGCCTCTTGCGTTAACTAAATTCTTCAGCAGTTGGTGATGGTGTAGACTTAGTGCTGGGCAGATGCATATTAAGTGAATAAAGTCCTGTATTGGAGATCCACAAAGGCTGCATGACTTTGGGCCCTGATACCTCCAGCTTGGCTGGTCTGCATTAGACGGCAGCATTCCAAATCATATTGCTAATAACTTTGTCTTTAGATAAAGAGAGAAAGACAGACCCAAATATGTTGCTGGTTGCGGTTTTGTATACGATTGCAAGACCATCGATGCATGGGCTCGCTTGCTTAGCCTGGCTTTGTCCTCCATTAATGAATGCTGCTTTCCCGCCTTCTTTAGTATTTGTTGAAAAGAAGTAAATGGTAGGTTCCGCTGCCAAAGGTCTACCGTGTTGGTAAGCTTTAAAGATGATTGTAGATACTTCATGTAGGCGGAATGGGGATTGCCTTGTAGTGCCTTCCAGAGCGCATTGTAATCTGGTTTCCTCGGTTACACCAGACTTTGTACCAGGTTTTTATTGTCACATATCTTCTGTGTAGATACTGCTGTTGGAGCCCAAATTCTAACTGAACCTGTGCCGGTGAGGAGTTACAGTGTAAGGAGAATACAGTTTTGTATACCCTTGTTTGAAGGCTGCAAGGATCGCTGCGTCTTTCCCGTGCTGAATTTCACTTCCGTAGGCTATAGTCGGTAGACGTTTTGCTTTAATTACCGCCAAAAGTGGAGTGAACGATGGGCCTTTTAGATGCTTTGATATTAAACAGAAAGCAAATATTAGGTCATTTCCCTTTTTCAGTAAGGTATCATTCTGCTTTTGAAAGGTTAATCTATTGTCCAAGTGTACCCCTAGGTATTTGTAACTGCTAACCACTTCCAGTTTTATGTTGCTAATTTTGAATGATGATTGTTTGTGGATGCGGTGGCTTACGATCATGGCTTTAGTTTTTGTTGCCTTTATTTCTAACAAGTTCGCCTTGGTGAAGTTCCCAAGTTCATTGATTGCTCTTTGCAGGCCGATTCTTGTGTGACTTTGGAGCACTATATCCTCAGCGTAGGATAGGTGTGTAATAGGCAGTGTGCCTAAGCGTCGAGGATGTGAGTTGGTCTCATCTAGCCTTAGCGATAGGTCAGCCATGTAAAGGTTGAACAAGTGAGGCGCTAGGACACAGCCTTGCTTTAGGCCCTCACTCGTATAGATTTTCCTGCTAAGCCTCTTTCCATCGGTTATTTTGACTTGCATCCACGTGTTGGTATACAGCTGCATTATTGGTCTCAGTATTGTTTCCGGAAGGCCCCACTGCTTCAACTTGCGCCATAAGATACCTCTGTTGACTCGGTCAGATGCAGCTTTAAAATCTATAAAACATAGATACAGAGTTTTTTGCTGCCGTAAGCTTTTATCTGCCATTAGGCTGAGGGCAAGGATATTTGTGGTGGTACCAGTGCCCTTACTGACTCCGGACTGATTAACGGGGATTTTGTTGTTACTCTCGGACCAGCTTATTAAGTCTGCCAGGATCAATGAGGCATAGTATTTTGCTTCAGCAACTATCAGGGCAATCAATCGATAGTTAGCTGGGTCGGTTCCTTCCCCACCCTTGTATGCTGGATTGATTATCGAACCACTCCAGCTCTCTGGAAGACTGTTTGTTGTGTCCACCTAGTGAAACAGAAGGGACAACGGCCCCATCTAATCTTCCCTTGGCTATGACCTTAGATATTTCTTCTTCGGAATATTGTGTGAGTGATTGATCTGTTACGTTGCCCTTCGAGGTACTTCCTAACTCTTTGGAGTTCATGACTATTGTGTGTGCTCAGTTTGTCTGCTTTGTTAGGCCTGTTAATTCAGTAGGTGGTGTGGGTTCTGCTGGAATTGTTGATCTCAACTGCGTTGGTATATTTAGGTTGTTGACAGGGGAATAGATTGTTTTTTCCTGCATCGCAGTCCTTTTCTCAGCTGTTATTGAGAAGGTGGTGATTAAGTGATGTGCCCAAGCTGACCCTGTAACGCAGGTTACATTTATGACGGATGGAGAGTGTTGTGATGTTCCAGACGTAGCCGAGGAGTATCTTTGTAGGTTCTTTATTAGATATAAGTTAGAGCTTGGTATCCATGTAAAGCAGATTGATAGTCCATGTACAGCAGCTCCACCAGGAGCAGCCTACCTGCTGCTCAGCCCATCTTTAACTGTCATACCTCTCCACACAGGCACCCAAACATTCCATGCATCTCCATCAGACCAACATTCCACTCAGAACACTCACACTGGCTGAGCAGCTAGAGGCTAGGTAACATGGGAGAAACATAACTACATAGGCAGGATATAACATATCCTCCCCCTTTAAATGGAAACAGAATTATCAATACAAAGTGGGAACAACTATGCACAAGAATGTACAAATAAAGAAAACAGTCCAGAACCCAAGGATGCAAGAAAAAAAATACAACATCTCGAAAGGGACTGAACACATAAGAAAACAGAGATAATGAATAAATTGATGCATAAGAAAGATCACCCATCCTCCCTCATTAAAACATATTGAAATGTAAAAACGTTAGCAAAACGTCACGAGCAACTAGACAGCTGACTAAAAGTGTAGGAACAGAAAACTGTACTCCATTCAGGGATTCCTAATGTAAGGAATAAAAATGTGCGCTGTGAAAATGGTACTAAAACCCATCTTGACACCCCTCGTGTGAGGCTCAAAAAAGTGCAGAAATGGGACTGTAACGCATAAGTGCGTCCCTCGTGTAAGGGTTAGTAACGTGAACCATGTAAATGGACTGACAGCCATTGAGCTACCCCTCATGCGAGGGTCAACAACTTGCAGGAATGGGACTGTGACCCATAAAGACATACCCTGTGTAAGGGTATTAATGTAACACGTGTAAATGGGAATGACACCCATTTCGTCAACCCCCATGTAGAGGTTATGTAATGTACTATGTAAAAATGGGTCTAGTACCCATTCCCTGTCCCTCATGTAAGGGAGTGTAACATGTAAAAATGCAAATACAGGCCAATTCCACCTATATGATGATCCCACCAGGGAATGTGCGTAACTACAAACCAAGCGATAGGTGACCACCACCCACTACAACATTTATGCCCACCCTTATGTAAGGGTGTGTAAAGTCCAACCAAAAAAACGGGCGACCACTCACTGAGACAAAAGAACCACTAATGTAGAGTTACCAATAAGACGTAAGAAAATGGGCAAAAACTACCCATGAACCGATCCTATGTAGGATATGTGACGTGCTCAGAGCCCATGTATAGCCAGAACATGTATGTGATGTAAGCATAACGTCCTAACAGACTATATGAACATAAAGCGATATACATGTGACCGCATCACCAAAGGGAAGAGTAGACATGCAGTGTAGCACGTGTAATACAAGGTTCGATGAAAAACTAGGTTACAAAAGACTAGACATGTAAAACATTTGCCAATGCAGTGCCTCCTTCAACTTTGAAAGTTTCCACAATACATTAAGGTGTGCATGTCACCGAAATAGACTGTGACACGCCAGACCCCAAAAGCGTGTCATTGACCCAATTCGGTGTGCGTGTCACCGTAGTAAACAGAGCACGTCAGTTTCACCTGGTACACAAATCCACAGGAAAGCTGACCGTAAGGAGATGAGCGTATCTCCACATTTGCATGTAACATGCTCCGTATGCCCCACAAGTGGTGTGCGTGTAACCGTTCTGGGAGGAACACGCCAGACTTAAATCGTAGGGAGAACTGCAAGTGTGCCGACTGCCCTCCGAATCCAACCCAAAATGGCTGTTGTTGAAAACTTCTGAGTAAATCGTTTTTTTTTTGCAATATGATTGTTACACACCGACACGATAGTGGTTAAAACCCAATATTTTCCAGAGACAGCTGCCTTACCCCCATGAAAGTGAAGCCATCACCATAGGTGCTCTGGGCCGCCTGCACGCTGAACAGCACCTCAGTACAACCAATTATCCACGCACAGCCAGAACAACCAGCTAAAATGCGGAGTGTTAAACACAGTTTCATTCATAATATAGAGACCTGCGCACTGCCCCAGTCTCGGAACTTGCATGCAGCCTCAAAACTAAAGATGGCGGCACGCAGTGGTGACGAGCGCAGGATGGCTCAAGGGGCGTCCATGCTCGAAAAAGTCTGACATTAGCTTTGAAAGCGTCGAGAAGTACGACGTCATAGAAGATCTCCTGCTGCTCCACGCGTCACCCTGCTTGAGGTAAGGTGCACATGGCATGCACGCGATTTTTTAAAATAGTAATAACCGTCATGCCAAACGGTCATAGTACCAATGGTGCAGCAACTTTAAATTGCATGAAAGAAAAAAACTTGCTGACTTGTAGAAAAAAAGAATTTACTCACGAGTGACCCCTCACATGTTCTCATGCTGAGCCGGAATATAGCTGCGACAGAGACACAGCAGTTGACCGCTTGCGTGAAAGCAAATAAAAATGCATTCCTATGCCGCTTCTGTGTAGCTACTCATATCTTTATCACTCCGATGCATCGTAGTGGCAGACACTTTCACAAGGCAGTGTGAAAAGCTCTATTACATTGGCAAGCTGTATCTTGTGGAGCTTAATTGGCTATAAATCTTATTGTAGTAAGCGTTCACCAGCATGGTGTAGCTTGCCTTGAAAGTACATTGTCCAGAAGATGTGAATTAGTGCAGCATGCCTAGACTGGGGCTGTCCGATGTGAAGGACACTGGTGGGGCTTCGAGGCGTGTTGATCCAGTTTCTTTTTGTTTCCTGTGAACATCTATGCTTTTGTTTAAAAAACTTCTTGGTTTGTTCTGGACACATGAGCTTTTTTGTAAAAACTCCCTCCATGAAATTTACTTTACGCTGTCTCCTCTTTTGTGAACATCTTCCTCATGCAAAAATACCTTGCACTGTCTGTGTGATCTCCTTTGAACCATTTCCTCCTGGAAATGTACTTTGCGCTGTCTGCTTTTCTGTGAACATCTTCTTCCTGGAAATATACTTAGCGCTGTAAGCACCTGTAGTTTCTGTGTGTTCCTTTATTTTTGTATCTTCTTTTAAGAGCCAGGTACATGAAGTCCAATTGTATGACATGGGTTAGTCTCCAAGTCGTTGCCAAAAATATGTTGTGATGTACCAGACATAATCGAGGAGTATCTTTGTAGTTTCTTTATTAGATATAAGTATACAGCTTGGCATCCATGTAAAGCAGATCGATAGTCCATGTACAGCAGCCCCACCAGGAGCAACCTGCCTGCTGCTCAGCCCATCTTCAACTGTCACACCTCCCCACACAGGCACCCAAACATTCCATGCATCTCCATCACACCAACATTCCACTCCGAACACTCACACTGGCTGAGCAGCTAGGAGCTAGGTAACCTGGGAGAAACATTACTACATAGGCAGGATATAACAGAGAGGCATGTGGGCGCGATGCAACACCATGCACCAGGTATGGATATTACATAGGTCATAGTCTTCAAGCAACTCAATTAAAAATTACCTGGTAAGAAGCAAGTTTCATCCTCATGGGATTTCATATTGTTGCTGCCCAGACCATGAGGTGGAGATCGACTTGTTCATGTAAGCCATTATGAGGGTCACATTCACAGAAAAGACCATTCATGAGCAACATGCATGTGAAGGCTTTACAAATATGTCCCTTGTATCACAGTAGCACTAAATTGTTATGTTATGGAATGTATTGAGCACACAAATACCGGGAAGATGTCCTGGTGCTGAAGAGACTAACACTGATATTAGACTATATCAGCTGTCAGACCAACTCTTAGATATCTAAGTCAGTGGCCCAGCAACAAGAAAATGTGTGATAAAAAACCATGACAGTAACACAGAGTGTGAAGCCAGGTCTTCAAGGCTTTCCTAAATTGAAGCAATTCAGGAATTTTCCTCAGGGTTATAGGCAAGGAATTCCACAATTTAGTGGACATCACAGAGAAAGCCCTCCCTCCAGATTGTACCTGCTTAAATCTCGGAATAGAAAGGAGGAAGGCATCCTGACAATGAAGTGAGCGACCAGAGAGATAATAATGAATTGTTTCTCAGTATAAAGGTCCAGAATGATGCAGAGCCCTATGTGCTAAGCAGCAGGGTTTGAATGTAATCTGTTTTACCACTGAGTGCCAATGCCACGAGTCAAAGGCAGAGGATGCAGATGCACATCTAGGCAGAGGAGGCTAGTTTTGCTGCAAAGTTTTGAATTCGCTGAAGCTTCTTTAGCACACCAGACGGGGCTCCTAAAAACAGAGTTACAATAGTAGGGATGACTAACAATGGTGACCTGGATCATGATCTGATGGGCCTGTGAGCAGTGGAAAAAAATTCTAAGCACCCTCAACAGATGGAAACAAGTGGAGGTCAAATGATTGGCCAGCCTATCCACAGATAGGATGTCCTCCAAATAAAAGACTTGATTCTTTACAGACTCTGTAGGATTAAGAGGATCAGACCAGGATGGAGGCAAAAAAAAGAGAGGGAAAGGGTTTGACAGACATTGAGCTAGAAAACCAAAATACCTCTGTCGTATCTGATTTAGATTTCAGAACATTGAGATGTAGCCAGGAGGTAAAAGAGTAAATACACTGATGGAGCATGTCTCAAAGAGTAAGCCTTGGTTTGTCACAGGAAATAATTAACTGGGTGCCTTCAACATAATTCATGCATGTGACACCCAAAGACATGATCAATACAGTCAGGGGCCAGATATAAACATTAAACAGGGTTAGGCTTAGTACAGACCCCTGCGGGTCGCCTTGACTCAAGGCCTTATATTGCTGACACATAGGGTGGTGAACGGCTTGATGCCTGTCTGCAAGATAGGCTTTAAACCACTGAAGTGCTGTTCTCAAATCCCAACCTCTACAAGTTTGGTCAACAAGATAGAATGAGACACTGTATTGAATGTATAGGACACATCAAGAAGGACTAAAGTAGCTTGATTTGCCTGATCTGCTAGCATTCATAGGTTATTAAGGACTGACACCAGAGCAGTTTCATTGCTTTAAGCAGGTTGAAAACTGGACTGCGTGGTCTCCAAGATAGCATGCATCTCTAAATTTTTTACTGCATAGGGAAGGAGAGATATTGCTCGAAAGAACTGCGTATGGGTTATTATTTTTAGGAGCGAGACAATGAGTGCCCTTTTCCACTCACTAGGTACCCATGCATTCATTGGTAAGAGAGCGCTTGCAGATCTCTAACAAGGGCTGTGAATGCAGATTTAGTCAGACTCCAGACTTTATTAGGGATATGGATTAGAGGGGAGCCCGACTTACTAGAACCAGTAATAGAGATAAGCTATTCCAGAGTCACATGGATGATCTAGGCCTGGAGAGACCGGGGCCTCCTCCACAACAACCTTCAGTCTCTGAAGACCATCTGAGATCTAGACCTCAGAAGATGGACTCTACAGTTCAATGCAGCAGCCTGCACTGGAATCCACTTTCTGTCCGAAATGGCCAATAGAATTGCAGATGCTATTGATCTTCTTTCAGAAATAATCAGAGAGAATATCAGCAAATTTTTGGGAATGAATGTTCAGTGGTCGACATAGCACATTTAGGAGAGGCTAAGAATTTAACTATGTTAAAAGGTTCCTTAAAGGGATTCTTTATGGCTAAGATTTTATTTGAATAGAAATCTGCTTGTGCAGCAGCTACTAGCTTTTTATAGTTCAGTAGGGCCTTCTTTAAATCTGATCAGGAATTTGAACAGTCATCTAGATGCCATATCTATTCTAATTATATACTTCCTCTTTTGGCTTCTATCAGAGCTGCTGTATAGCAAAGAGCAGAGAGTTTCAGACACTCAGAGCAGAATTTCTTTAAAGGCAAGCCAGATTCTATTGCTGACTCAACCCAGAAGGATTTTCTTTTATATCCTTCTCTTGTGGAGTGCAGATTGCATGGCCTAGCAATATCTGACAAGTTCTTAACCAGTTCAAGGCAGGATAATGTACTCCAGGACCTTTTCAGTTAAAGGGCTTCCGATCTAAATTGAGCCTTGTAGGTGATGGGTTAAATTTTAATTGCAAACTGTGATGAGATTGTGGTCTGACCACACCTGAGGAGTAATTTCAACAATCCCATCTATATTAGGAGGGTCCAAAGACAAGGTCCAACGTGCGTCCTTTAACTTTATGTAGAGCCTTGGACTGTCTGAATAAGTTCCATGGGAGCCATACCTTCAATGTAATGTAATAGGGAAAACAGAGTCAATCCAAGAAAGGAATTAAAGAAGGATTATGACAGGTCAGGGGGCCAACAGTGCACAGTGCCCCTCGGCAATGTAGATGTAGGGGGTGTGATGGAAAACCCAAGTAGTTCAGTTGACAGAAATCCCTCAAGAGTAAGTTTGTTAATGGCTTACTTATCACTGCTTATTCTGTAAATGATAAAAACAGACAATGGGCATTGCTTCAAAAGTCAAGAACCATCCAAATTCCTGAAATACCTTATTACTCATGAGACAATAAATTGCAACAGGTACATCAGAGGCATAATCAGAGGAGAATAGTGACAGAAAAAGAGAGTGAGAAAGGAAGGAAAGAGTTAGAGGTAATGAAAATGGAGTGTAAGGAAATTAAATGGAGAGCAGAGAGAGGGTGAAGAGGGAAGGAGAAAGTCTGAATGTATGCTTGGAAAGACAGCAAGGGAGTTAGAGGATTAAAAGAGGAAGAACACAAGGTTGAGAAGGGAGCAAGAGAGAAGATGGAAGGAAAGGGAGTGAGAACGAGCATAGAGAGAAAGTGTTGTGGGAAATTAGGAGTGTGGTCTAAGTGTAATTGTCTTCCAACACTCAATAGTTTAGTGCTATCTGAGGTTTGTTTGAAACTTTGTTAGGGCTTTTTCCCAATTTCAGCCCTGGGTATGCCACCTGGCAGCCCAGGAACACAGGTATAGAAATCAATAGCTTGTGGGATACCAATTAGGTTACTTAAAGATCTGGCATGGTCTCCTAAGTTAAACCCATCAAGTTTACAATTTAACAAATATATGCCACCCTCGTAAATCACTCATGGCAGGTCAGTGTCCCAGTTTACAAGAATAATACAAAGGTTAGTAGGACCATGTAAAGTAGTTCTATAATGGCTAGTGTACTTAAGTAATGCACTATATGCCTGCATTCAAGAACATTAACGTGGCATGTAAAGCCAGTATTCACCTTAAAAACATTCACATTAAATAGACAGAACACAAGTTGTCAGCCTGCCACCTTACTCCTCGGAAGCCCACAAACTCACCGTCGGAGTGCCTCAAGGCTCATTGATCAGCCCCACCATCTTCAACGCATACATGATCCACCTGGCCAACTTCATCCGCGCACAAGACACAGCTCATACTGTCCCTCTTGAACAAGACCAACACAAAAAAACAAGTTTATATACTGCATGACCGAAGTCGCTAAATGGATGAAAGCCAACCGTCTCAGGCTGAACACCAACAAGGCAGAAGTAGTGATCTTCAGCAAGAACACCTCACCACGGGAATCTAACTGTTGGTCAGCCAAACTCGGGCCCACCCCCATACCTAGAACTCACATCAGAATAATCACCAATAGAAAACTGGACATGACTGCACAAGTCAATGCTGTCACTGCATCTTGCTTCCTCACCTTGAAGATGCTGAGGAAGATCTTCAAATGGCTCTCAAGCAACAGTTGAAAAACTGTCACTCATGCCCTTGTCACCAGCAAGTTGGACTTTGGGAGCACCCTCAATGCTGGGATTACTAAGCAACTCACTAGAAGAGTGCAAACCATCCAGTAATTGGCAGCCAGACTCATCCTCAATCTCCCACACATAATTCACATCACACCACACCTCGGGGAACTACATTGGCTCCCGATACACAAATGCACTCAATTCAAACTTTTCACACACATTCAAGGTGCTAGACAATTCTGGCTTCACCTACCTGAACATTTGCATCCCTTCCACCAACCACCCAGACACCTCCGCACGACTCCTTCTCACATATATCTAACGCATATACAGAACCAGATGTGGGGGATCTTACATCGGTTCTAAAGCATGGAACAACCTCCCACTCCACATCAGAACTTCCTCCTCTCTTCTTGAATTCTACAAGAAGCTGAAGACATGGCTCAGTCAACATACCATAGGCATGGCTAGGCACACACACCTGCTCAGCGTCAGGATCAGCGGGTGATAATTAACCCTGGGCGTAGTACTATGCTACGCTGAAGGAGCATGCGTAGTTTGCGCTACTACGCACTACGCAAATTACACATAGCACAGTACAAAAACTGTGCTAAAACACGTAGCATAGCAGCAAAATCATCAACACCTACAAATGCTTTGATAAAGCAATTTTACATGCTAAAAAGCATATAACCTATTCACAAAAATGAACTTTGAAAAAATATCAGCCAATGAGAGAGGTGATGATTTTGGGATCCCCCCTAACCTAGGGGGAGGACCAAGCAGATGCCTTGAACACAAAGAGCATATCATGCTGAACGATTCAGTGGTGGTCCCTTCCTCCTAGGACCACCCCAAGCACAGTTAGTGCAAAAGCATTGAAATTATTATTACATCAAGCTGCAGTTCCACTAGTCGTTACTAGATGTCCCTCACGAGTCAAATGCAAAAGCATTGAAACCCTTTCATGAAGCTTTTGCATTTGACTCGTGAGGGACATCTAGTAACGACTAGTGGAACTGCAGCTTGATGTAATAATAATTTCAATGCTTTTGCATTTGACTCGTGAGGGACATCTAGTAACGACTAGTTGAACTGGAGCTCTTTGTAGAATTATTTTGATATTGGATACTATAATATTCACTGCCCACTGCTAATCTCGTCCCATAATGCTTTGCAGGGCCTTTGGTTGGGATTGTATTTTTGCCAATAACTGTCCTTGGGGTGGTCCTAAGAGGATGGGACCACCACCGAATCGTTCAACAAGATGTGCTTTTTGTTTTCAAGACATCTGCTTGGTTCTCTCCCTAGGATTAGGGAGGATCCCAAAATCCTCACCTCTCTCACTGCTTATCGTTTTCACTTTTGTGAAATGTCTATATGCATTTTAGCATATAAAGACAGAGATACTTATTTTATCATAACTTGCACTGTGCAAGATGCCGTTTGCAATTATTGCACAGTGCAGATAAGCACACAGCTACGCACTACGTAATTTTGCGTAGCTGAGCGTAGTTCAAAGTGTACTTCGCGTAGCTACGTGTAGTGCTACTACGCAAACTATGCCCAGGGTTAGTGATAATGAGCTTTACAAACACACATAATATAACATTCTGTCAAAACATAATTAAAAATGCGTGGAGCCCGATCAATTTACTGACAAGCCGAAAATTCATTACAAGGATAGATAAAACAGTTTTTCTAAGGGTAAGTTTAAGTTTAATCCAACTTTTTGGGCTAAAGCCTCTGAACCTTTATTTACTTGCAATGGGTCAAGTGATGTGTCACAACTTGAAAGGACTGCGTGAGTTCAGATTTAAAAATAGGACTCTCTGCATAAGTCACTTTTATGGTGATAGCTTTATTAAGACAATGAAGATAAGTTGTTGGCAGAGAGATTGTTGCAGTTTCTATTTTCTTGGTTTGAGGAAACAAATCAGCTTTTCTATAACAAACAGGACAAACTGCGGAGATATATTTCTGGGTAATATATATTGGTTGCGCGTAATGACATAGTACATTGATAAAGTACACTCTGTAATTGATGTGGTAATTACAGCACACCATTCTATAGAGTTCGTTGTGTTTATTATGGGATAAGCTCAACAAACAAACCACAAATTAAATCAGTCATTGCTAGAATCAATAATGCAATCATATCCAGATCGAAAGGTTATAGTGTGCATGGGTCAACCAAACAATTTAGCTGCAAAATTCCTTATGACATTTTTACTATACAGAGTTATGTCTTAGCACCGCTACTTCTAAATTTACCCACTGCAGACCTTTTTGATGCATTGGCAGAACTATATGCTACTTCTAAATTTACCCACTGCAGACTTTTTTGGTGCATTGGCAGAATTATATACATGCTTTGTAGGTGTTGACGTGAAATATTCAATGTATGCCCATGATACACCCTTAATATGCCCAACTCCTTTCAACCTAAAGAGAATCGTGTGTGCTGTGCACCACCAGGTCTCCATCAATAATTTGATAGTTAATCTCGCCAAGACAAAATTATTTTCGTTGGAATAGAAAAAACAAGCACAATACTTTAGCTCATCTTTATCTGGGAGTTAACAATCGTACTCCTATCGGAGTTGAATTAAGCCTCAAGATGAACTGAAATCATTTTAAGATAAAAATATGTAAAACAGTTGCGGATCGTGGGATGTATAGAGCTTCATCTTTTGCCTTTTTATAAAGGCATTTGATATATATGCATGGTTGCTTATGAAGAATGAATTAGAAAAATGGCTTCTTCAGACTTCACCATCTAAGGCAGTATACATTCCAACTGGTGCAGACATGAACTAGAGTAGGTTCGCCAGAGCTAATATATTTATGTCATTATGCACTGCCTAAAAGATATTATACCATGAAAAGATAATTTAACCCCTCAGCTGCTTAGGCTTTACCTACAGTGTGGAGAATTGCTTTGATGTTTGAGGCACTTCATGAATAAGCCTCCTTGCGTTTTTTTTCTGCAACAAGTATACGGGCCAAATTTTAGTTCTTTTTCCCCCACAAGTTGGGGATTCTGAAAAGTATCCATGCTTTAGGGATTCTCCTGGAGAGAACCAAGTAAACAGCCAAAATACAGCACAACTTTGTTTTTTTGTTTTTTTAAAACAAAAATTGGCAAAAAGTGATGTGTAAGAGCGTGCATTTAAAAAAAAAAAAAAAAATCACATCAAGAAAAGGTTTGTTGTGCTAAGATTACCTTCAACCTAGCTTTCAGGAACAGGCAGATGTGTGAAGTGAAAAAAAAATGGCTGTAGTTTTGCATCTGTTGTGGTTTCGACCTACTTGCAGTTTGTGGCAGACAAGTGTGAAACCCAAAAAAGAACCTTAAATGCTATACATTTTTGTAAATTACACCAAATTCTGAATTCAACAAAAGACCATTTATGTAAATTGTTCATGGTAATCCCAAGGTAACTAATTGTCGAAAAAATACAAGAAAATAAGTCGGAAAAAAAATAACAAGTGGTACATTTCCATCTGTATTTTTTCCTTGCTGCCGGATTTACAAAAGTAAATATACAATTACACCTGTCAGACCCTTCTGGTTGCAGAAATTTGAAGTGTTTGTTGGTTGTGTAAAAACACCTGATGTCCAGGGCAAACAACTAAGCTGCAGGTTGTAATAATGTTCATTCTGGACAGACCATGCAGCAATTGTTATGGTACAAACTAATGAATTTAAAAAGGAGTATGAAGGAAACTTTCTATTCATTTTTGAAAAGTGCCCCAGAAACTGACTTTACAAATAGTGATAATGTGTATAATTCTAAATCTGGGGTTAACAATAGTATGTAATTCAGAGAGCATTTTGCAAAATGTGTTCTTTCTTGCAGCACTGGCCAATGGTTGAAAGCCAAAAATAGAGAGAAATTATAACAAATAGCAAATGTTCTACTATTTTGTGTTACAACACTTCTCCTGAAAAAATAGGCCTCACTTGTGTAGGTGGGCCCATGACAGGAAAGGCCCCAAAACACTAAGTGATACATCACATTTTTTGATATATAAAAATTATCTATTTTGGTAATGTTGATAGTTGTGGAATTTGACCTGGGCTCGTCCGCCACTGAGGGACACCAACCAAACCCATGCATTTCTGAAACAGACATCCCTGGGAGCCCAAGGGGGTGTGACTTGCATGTATCCCACTACTTTTTCTTATGCAGAATTGCCTGCAAACCTCATATTATTGCTAAAATAATCAATTTCCTCACATCTCTGGGAGGAAAACATCATCCAGAATCCACGGAGAGCCACAACATTTCTACCACCTAGATTTCACACACTGCTCATGATAAAAAGAGTACCCCATTTGTAAGGTTGAGACTAATGCACCCACCCACTTTTTGGTTATAAGGAATTTTTTCCAGGTGGTTTAGTCTGCTTTCTACCGCAAGCACAGCAGAAAGACTGTTGGGTCTGTCATGGGTTTGAGGCATGCAACCACCACCCCTTTTTTCTTTAATAGATTTTTCCCTGGTGTCTAGTAGGACTTCTACACCCATAGGTGGGTGAATGGGGAGAGAGAGGGAAGCCCTTCAATTTCCCCTCAGGGAGGCAGAAAGACTTTTCATCCATGGGGTTTCATAGGCGGATCCCTGCTTGGGGATTGTAGTTCCACTGTGATCGCCAAGCAGGGATCCACAAGGTGGATGTACCACAGGAAATGGGACATTGTTCCATTTCTAGTTATATCACTCCTTTGCTGATCCGAGGTGGGAGGGGGGCAGTGTTAGCCCCCCTCTAGCATCAGTCAGAGAAATAGCTGTGCACACAATGGAAATTTATGTTTTCACTTTATTTACTGTGACATCAGCAAGCTGTATGTCAAAGTAACAAAACAAACTCAGGATGCAATGCAAGCTTTTCCCTCACATCTTGACTTGGATTGCACCAGAAGGATTTTCTTTAGCAGAACTGACAATGAGCCGTTCTCATCAGTCACACTTCAGAGGCAGTGTGGCTAACATGAACAGTTTATCGGCTGCACTGAAGAGGTTATCCTTTTGGCTCCATACTTATGAACATACACAGTCTGACTGTTTTGATCAAATAGCTATAAAGTGGTAACAAATGCTTGGGGCCGCATTTCCATGTGAAGTCATTTGTCCTATAACCAGAACAATAAACTTTAAAAAAATTGTATTATGATCTGGAACATTTTACTGGGATGCTGGAATGTTTTACAATTAAAAAAATAAACAACCTGTAATTGCTTTTATTAAGACAGGTGTTGCAAATACCAAAACCTTTAATCCCACAATGTCCACAACATACATATAGGAAATAAAGTAAAATGGAAAATTAATCTGATTCCATAAAAAAAAAAGAAAAATCAACACATTGTTGTAAAACCAAAATGCATGATAGCATAATGTACCGCACTGAGAGGAACACAAATGTTCAACATTAAAGATCATTCTAAATTAGATGTAAACATATAAAATGCTTTAATACTGAGATATTCCATTTGCTGAACAGCCAGTGTTCACCTAATTAAATAGTATGGCATTCTCAGATTGAAGTTGTATGCTGATTTTATAAAGACACCAATTTGCCTAAGATGTTTATCATTATTATATTGACCATATTGAAATATCTTAAGGGACAATGGTACAACAGCCTAACAACCTTTCTTTCAGGTTTTATGATATAATCACCTACAATAATGAGAAAAGCCAAGACAGTACAGGCTTTACGTGTGTCATTCTTTAGCTCATCCTTGAAAGATTAATAGTCCCAATAAAGGTTTGAAAGCATATCCAATAAATCAAGCACATTTGTCCCTGAGCCTAGCCTGTCCTTGTTTGATTAACAGATGTACATCAGGTTCTTGATGTCTAGGCACTTGATCAAGGACCTATGTCAGATTAGAATCTGCAAAAAAAAAAACAATGCCTCTCAAGTGTGATAGGGGGCACCAAGCAACATATACGCCCAACAAAGTGCAATTTTAAAGACTATAATGATGTGTAGCTGGATTGCTCTTGCTTTAAGTCTAAACTAGCTCGAGGTATTTCAGTTTGTGTTCACTCACACATCTCTCTGAAGGTGGAAGCCAAAATTATAGGATACTTGGATCAACGGACTCGTCTTTGCTTTAGCCCATTCAAGCATTTTCAGGCTTTTCTAGAGCCTGGTGGGATGAGATCTTTCTATTTATGGTTTGCATATCAAGATAAAAATGTCCAATGCTGTGGTCAAGCTATTGCTCACAAAGACAGTGTCTCTAAGGTTCACATTTACCTTCTTTGAGGTTTTTCAACAAGTATGCACTGCATTTAAAGTGTACTTGAGGGTTAGTCCATCAGTGGTCTGTAGAGGGAGATTAGGCTGTGCAAATGAAAGAAATCCAGTGACATACATTGAATGCAGATGATAGGAAAACCATTGACCAAGGAGGTCACTGCACAGTCACTTACTGTGTCAGAGATTTGCCTCCTTCTGTTCTGAAAATGTTGGAAAACTGAGAATGGTACAGAATTTAAGACAACTTAAATTCTAGATGAAGTAAGCTAAATACACATTGACATCATATCCCAGCAACTCAAGACCACTTCCTTGCTGTTCTTAAACACCCCATATTCTTAACTTCCAGCAAATCAACAGTTTGATGAAATCAAAATGGAACCTCACCCTTACCTTTGAAAATGTGCAAATTGTTCATTGAGTGGGATTTAGGCTATTAATGAAAAGCATTTCACAGCAATTGAGAAATGTATAATTAGTCTTACAAACAGCCGCGACAATTCCCCAAAACATACAAATTACCTACAAATTAGATTTTAGATAAATACAACAGTGCTTAGATAATTTAGCACCGCTATTTCCTAACTTGACTTGTATTCACAAATTCGCATTTAATATGAGAAAGAGCTACCACAGTCCAATGCAGTGAAAGAAGCTTTTGTATTCTTTATTACTTATGCAAATTAAGCATCCTGGCCTGACATGCTTCAAGGAATTACTTATGGGTGACTTAGATAATGTAAGAAATGGGCCTTTATGCATGTCACAAAATGCTCTTTTGTGTGCGCTTGCTCACAGCAGTTCAGAGGTGCACTTCAGACATGAAGTCATGATTTTAAATTCACTCGTGGGTGATGCAAACCTAGCATGCTGCAAATATGTAACATTTAACGTTCTTGCCACTGGCACAGTTACTGTTCCTCAGTACTGTGGCCTTACTTAAAAGTAAAATATAGCAATTGGGATAAGCCAATCTTTAGCTATGTTTAGCGGTCACAGCAACTGTAATGAGACCTGTTTAGCATTATCCATTTCCCAATAGTCAAAACAGGCCAGTACATCCAGTTTAATGAAAGCAGAAAATCTGTGTAGTCCACGCACAAGGGAGAATTTACCTAGAGGTACCATTCATGTTATGTTTGACACCATGCTAGGTTGATGCTTAGATGTGGTGGGAGAAATCTCAAACTTTAGAACATGCATTTTGTACTAAGGTCAAGACTCTGTTCCCTAACTCAAACTGGGCTTGTAAGCATAGCTCTAAGGTTGTATGCTATTGTGCTCACCTCAGGAATGTTTGTAGTGTATTCTAACAAATTATGGACTGTTAGAAGGGGTCTTATTTGTGGCTAGTGCATGCCTGTAAACCTCTTTATGTAGAATTGTGGGACATGTTAAGTCTTTAAGAGGGTGAAACCGTTAAGTTGAATAAAGTGCATGCTATGTTTTTATGAGGATGTTCAAAATTTCAAAAGCAAGTGACCCTATTAAAGTCTGTGGAGGCATTTTGTTAAATGAGTGACTACCAGTAATAAAGAGGGTAACAGCCACCAATTGTGACTTGAGAGATAGGCTATGTGTTCAGCATCAGGTCTAAAGTTATGTCCATTATCATTTGATTGGGGATAGAACATTGGGCACAGGTGTAGTGTGTGGAATTACTTCAAGTCCACAAACCCTATTTGATGCTGTCACAATGACTGAATTATGTTATCAGCTATGACATCAATGAGGTCATGTAACCTATCATGAGCAATGTAATATGCAAGGTCATAAGCAATGAGAGGGCAAAATTTATAACTAGTTCAATAAACTAGAACTGGCAAATTTCAGGGATTTTTAAATGTTTATTTTTATCTCATTTCAATCCTAACTATAACATCATTTTATTCTTTCTTTGTGTGAGTTTCTGTTTTTTTTTAAATATAAGCTAAGACCTTACTGTCATACCTGAGAGAAACAACCGTGGTATTAGTTGAGGGGAGGCGAGCACCCACCTCTTGTAATAACCAGAACTTGTCACCGAAAAGACAAAGATCCATTGAGAGAAACAAGAGTTACAAATTATTAAACTTTAAATACAAAACATAGTGCCACAAAATCATCAGACGCAATAAACAGGTTGTGCTGACCAGTACCTAGGCGCAAGTTATGGTCAACAGCGAAGGTGTGTGAATAGACTACAGAAACAAGGATTGACTTGGTCGGAGGTTTTACCTTCAGACTCAGTCTCTGAATTAAACGTCAAAAATCCTCAGTGAGACAGACAGAAGGCTGTGGCCGAAAATAGCTACTGGACGAAGTCTCAGTGAAGCCATTGACTTTTGGTGGGAAAGTTCTGAGATGAAGGAATTTGAATGATGTGCCCAGAAAAGGTCCCTCGACGGTCAGGTTCTTTTGGCACCTTCACCCTTAGAAGATTTCTACCTTTGGGCCTACTCACTTTTTTGGAGCTACAGAGGAGGGAGTAACAGGCGAAATTCTCTCTAGAATAATCGCTTGTGATTACAGCAAAATTAATCTTAATTATGTGTAACTGTATGAGAAGCATTTCGCAGCATTTAGCAATATTTTCTTAGTGCAAAATGCACCCTTATTTCCAAAATGGGCTCAAGCACGCAAGAAAAAAGCATTAAATGCTACAGAACACGAACAGCAGTAGCCATCAGCTGCTTGCTCTCTCTTAGTTCATTGTTCCTGTACTCCTGCTGTATGATTTTAGCCACAAATTCCTCTCAATTAGCATAGTTGGAATACTTGCATAATTTCAGTAATTTTCCATCACAAAATTAATACATAATTATTGAAAGTGCACAAATTATTCCGGCGAAATTAGAATTTCTCCCAGGTCTAATGTTTACGCTGTCATTATGGATGGCACAATGTGTGCTGCAGTACGCTGTTGACACTTAATTGACAGGGCCTGGGTAAACCTTAGTACCATATGCTAGAGATTTATGAAGAAACTAAATATGCCAATTTCATCATATTGAAAGGAGGATCACAGGCACTTTACCTCTTGTTAGCAGGGGCAAAGTGTAAAGAATTTTACAGCCAGGAAATACAGTCAAGGCAAAAATCTGGAAGCACATCACGCAGAAGATTGTGATTTCCAGCATTTAACTATAATTTCACTTTAAAAAAACATTCTTTAGCGAACTTCTATTTTTTTGAGATCATACTCAAAGTTGAGCATATGCCCAACTCCCACAGTGTATGGTCCTTGGCCGTGCACATTGGTAGGTAGGCTGCTGGGACTGAACTGTTGCTAGACCCTGTACCCAATAGCCTTGCAGGTGTCCAACCTTCTACTGCATTTGCACAGCAGGGGATTTGCCGCTGGGGCGTCTGGCCAAGCCCTGCACCTATCTCCCCATGGGCGCCCATCAAACCCATCTCTACTGCGCACATCCTTCAGCAGTGTTTAGCGATGGGTTGACCATGCACCTTTGTAGATATTTTAGAGGTTTTCTGGTATTATAGTAGCCCAGAAGTGTCCTTTGGGGAGGTACCGAGTGCTGGTACCCTTGTACCGGCGACCCTAAATATTCTTTTTTAATTTAATTTAAGAGCTGGTCCCTTGTGGCTTGGCGCGTCATACAGCCTTGGGAATCATGGTGACCCCAACATGGCCCCTTATATGACCTTTCTATGGAAGCATTTTGTTATGGTCTTTTCAAAATCTTTTCGGAGCTCAGGGACCCAGTCCTCAAGTCCTGTAAAGACATCTGCAACATTTTCAGTGCTGTGGCCAGCTAATCAGATCATTTGACACCATGGTACTAGCATCGGTACCGTTGTACTGAAATGTCCAATGGGAGATAATGCTCCGTTGCCCAATCAGAATGGCATTATTATTTTATATATTTTTTTATTGTTTGGTACCATGCCATGGGAGTCCCGCAAGACCAGCTGACCACATATACCCAACTTCTTTAGGGCTAACCCTTTCCTCCCAAACTTGATCCCCTCTTCAAATGCTAATCTCTCAAAAATTAATAATTAATGGATGTACATCATATCACAAAACTCACACCTTCTCAGTAAAGTCCTAACTTTTTATCAAATTTGGCATAATTCTGTTCATTCATTTTTTACTGTATAAGAGACCGTGGGCCAGAAATACGACCATTCCATTTTGTGAGTCGCAAATTGCGATTTTTATGCAACTCGCAATTTGCAACTTGCAAAATGGATTGTACTAAAGTGTCTGAGACACCGTTTGCGATTCCTAAATGGGTAGCAAGGGACCTGCCTCATTAATATTCATGAGGAAGGTCGCAATTTGCGACTCATTAGGAATGACTAGCACTCAGAGGGATGGTGGCCTGTTGGGATCAGCAGACCACCATGTCTGTGACTGGTTTTTCAATAAAGTAGTTTTGTTTTTTTAAATGCAGCCCATTTTCCTTAAAGGGAAACGTTTTTAAAAAGAAAAATGAAATGTTTGTTTCATTTTTTAAAAGCAGGCAGTGGTCAGTGGGACCACTGCCTGCTCTTAACACATTTTTACCCACATTCGCAAAGAGGAAGGGTCCCTTGGGGACTTTGCGACTGGTTGACCACCTACTTACCATTGGCGGCAAAATGTGATTTTGTTTGCCACTGCATTTCGGTCTCAAAACTTTCATACATAGCACTGCAAGTCGCTATTAGGAAGCGATGCCCTTGGCATGCCCCTTCCAAATAGCGAGTCGCAAACCCTATTTTGCGAGTCGGTAGTAGGTTACTGAGCCAAAAAATACGGTTTGTTCATGCCACAGACCTATTTAGTGGTCGCAAATGGCCCTATTTCCCGTTTGCGACCACTAAAAATAGTCGTACATGTGGCCCCTTGTTTCCTATGAGAGTTAACTTGCAAAAATCACACTTTTGAGAGCTCCTCAATTTTCCTGGACCTCGCTTGATGGATTGACAGTACACTTTCTATGAAAGAGCCAAAGTGGCAGACCTTTTATTTTTTTTAATCATCATGCAGAAATTTCAAACGCCGCCACAGTTATATGCAAAATATAATTTGCCTTACCTATGGAAACTCTGAGCTAATTATCACTACACAAAGGTGACTGATATATATATATATATATTTCAACAAACTGCCCAAAAGCTTTTAGAGGGCACTCGGCTGGAAGTCAACCATCCGGTCTGTTTTCCTGACTCGCTGCGGCGTCCCAGAAAGGTATTGCTGCCTGACGCGTTTCGATGCCAAGAGCATCTTAATCATAGGCTTATGTTCAAAGTTCAACAGAGAGGCTCTCTTTTATTTCTTTGCCGCATGCTTAATTATTCAATTACCCTGAGTGGGTGTTTGCATAGTGCGATTCTCGTGTGGCATGCTGGAACTTATAGTCCATTTGCGAGCAAACTATATGCCTGTGGACTTGGGGACAAAAGGCTCTCGAGACCGGGTCTATGTAAAGCTGGTTTTATTGGGTACAGGCGTCGTCTCCTAAGAGAAGCCAGAGTTGAGACACTTCAGAGTCCTTCTGAACTGGGTCCGGTTCACTGTGGCTTTCTTCGGGGTTGCTGCAGGGCCAGGTCGGGTCTTGATCCGACGTCCTCAGGCACATGTAAAGAGGAGGAGACGATAATCAGAGTACTGAACGTACCCGCGAACGAGGGAGAGGGAGTGAGGGATTCACACGAGTGCTCGGTGCTATACAGTGCAGTGCCCGTGTACAGGGAATCGGGAGTAGGGGAGAGAGGAAGTATAGTGCAGAGGAAACACCTCTCTACGTGGCCGGCTTCTCTCGTGATCCAACCCACCCCGCAACCTTGCTCCGTACCTTTGTAAGCCACGCTTCTCCTGAAGCGTGGCGGGGCGCAGCGTGGGAACGGTGGCCTCCTGGCTGCTTCTGTTCTTTGGCTCCCTCCGCAGTTTCTGGTACCGGTCCGGCTACCATCAGCGTCGCCCTCTCGTATTCTTCTCCCGCGTCGGTCTGCTGCTCTCGTTCGTTCCACCTGGAAGTGTGTTCTCCCCCGGAAGAAATGTCCTCATCCCTTATTGGCCAGCATAGGCCGACATCATCGTTAGAGGCGGTCTGTCCACGGCCCGGTGTTTGTTTAAAGGGCCCGTTCTCCGATAGCGGTATGTCCGCTCTAGGCGTGGTGAAGGAACATGTGTTCCATTCGTCCTGTGAATAAACAAGAGGTTCTGTAACAGAGGGCACAGACCACCATTCCACTCCTGAGTCCGAGGGCACCTTGTGACATTCCTCCCCCCTAAGACTCTCCCGATCGGGGAGAGGAAAGACCCGGGATAGAAAATCTGCAGCAGTGTTGTCGGAGCCCTTCTGGTGCTGAACCCGAAAGGCAAAGGGTTGCAATGACAAAAACCACCTAAGCACCCTGGGGTTGTTGCTCCTGTTCTGTGCCATCCATTGGAGGGGGGCATGGTCAGTGAACAGTGTGAAAGGGCTTCCTTCTAGGTAATAACGTAGTTTGTCTATCGCCCATTTGATGGCGAGACACTCTTTCTCCACAGTAGGGTACCTGATCTCCCGGGGAAACAGTTTGCGACTTATGAAGAGTATGGGGTGTTCGGAACCATCTGGGGATTCCTGGGTTAACACAGCTCCTATGCCGTAGTCCGAAGCATCAGTATGCAGGGCGAAAGGCTTGGTAAAGTCAGGTGAAACAAGTACTGGACTGGAGGTTATGGCAGTCTTGAGCCGGCGGAAGGCCTCGAGGGTTCCCTCGCTGGGATGGAGAAGGGCTTCATTCTTACTATCTTTGCGAAGCAAGTTAGTTAATGGGGTTGCGATTTCTGAATAGTGTGGAATGAAGCGGCGATAATATCCAAGGAGCCCCAAAAAGGCCCTCAAGTCCCTTTTGGTTCTGGGGAAGGTTGTCTCCGAGATCGCCCGTACCTTCTCAGACTGTGGAGCAATCACGCCATGACCCAAGATAAAGCCCAAGTACTTGACCCGTTGGAAAGCAACCCTTGATTTTTTTGAGTTGATGTGGAGGCCCGCATTTCTCAGGGAGGCTAGTATGGTTTGGAGATGGTCTAGGTGTGATTCCCAAGAGGAGCTAAACACCACGATGTCGTCTAAGTACGCTGATGCGAACGACTGGTGTTTGCGCAAGACTAGGTTCATGAGGCGCTGGAAGGTGGCAGGCGCCCCATGCAGGCCGAATGGGAGAACCGTAAACTCATAAAGGCCCTCAGGTGTTACAAAGGCAGTCTTTTTCCTGTCTGATTCCTTAAGGGGGACCTGCCAATACCCTTTCGTGAGGTCGAGTGTGGTTATAAAGGAAGCATTACCCAATTTCTCTATGAGTTCATCTATTCGCGGTATGGGGTAGGGATCAAAACGTGATATGGTGTTCAGGGCCCGGAAGTCCATACAAAACGAGTGGACCCGTCAGGTTTTGGCACCATGACTATTGGTGAAGACCACTCGCTCCTAGAGGGGCGGATGACCCCAAGTTCCAGCATCTGTTCCACCTCTCTTTGTATGGCTTCTCTTTTTGCTGCGGGTATCCTGTAAGGCCTTTGTTTTACTGTCTTTCCTGGGTCTGTCTCTATGGTATGTTCAGTTAATGATGTTTTCCCTGGTAGGTCTGAGAATGTTGTGGAGAAGGGCCTCAGGACCTCATCAAGGGAAACCCTCTGTTCTTTGGATAGATCAGGATTGATCACTAGCTGGTCTAGTGTTAGTTCTGACTGTTGTAGGGAAGGCACTACCAAATGGGCAGTAGTTGGTAGGGGTCCTAGCCATTTTTTAGCAGATTTATATGGAAAGTTTGTATTCTGGAGGGTCTTATTTGCACTTTATAGCTTGTTTTCCCTATGGTTTCAACGACCTTATAAGGTCCGAGCCATTCGGACTTGAATTTGCAGGTCGAGGAGGGTAAGAGCACCAGAACCCAGTCCCCCACACATAACTTTCTCCACTTCTTTCCTTTATCGTATTGCATTTTCTGTTTTCCTTGTTTGTTTTCCAGCTGAGAGTATGCCAGGTCTCGAAGCTTCCCTATCTTGTTTTTCAAGTTTTGGGTGTACTCAAGAAACCCCCGGGACTCCTCTGGTTCTTCCTTCTCCCATGCCTCTTTGGTGATCTCTAGTAGGGACCTGGGTTGTCTCCCGTAGAGCATCTCAAAAGAGGAACACCCTAACGAACTCTGTATCTGGCTCCGTATCACGTAAAGAGCCAGGGGAAGCAACTGATCCCAGTCCTTCCCGTCGTTCTGGAGCATTTTCCGGAGGACTGATTTCAGTGTCCTGTTGTACCGCTCGACCAACCCATCGGTTTGGGGGTGATACACAGATGTTTTTAGGTGTCGGATGTTCAGTGTTTTACAAACCTCCTTCATGAGACGTGATACGAAAGGGGTCCCTTGATCCGTTAGGATCTCTCTGGGGAATCCCACCCTTGAAAACAACTCGACCAGATGCTCGGCTATGCTAGAAGAGGTGGGTGCTCTTAGAGGGAAGGCCTCAGGATATCTGGTGGCATAGTCCACCAGGACCAACGCATATTGGTGTCCTTTCTTTGTCTTTGGGAGAGGTCCTATGAGGTCCATACCCACCCGGGAAAAGGGTGTCCCTATAATCGGGAGTGGTTGTAGAGGTACCGGTGTGGGACGATGGGTGGTCTTCCTCTGACATATCTCGCACTCTTGACAGTACCGATTTACCTCCCCATAAACTCCCGGCCAAAAAAAATAACGCAGCACATTCTGGGACGTCTTTTCAGCCCCCACATGACCGGCTGTTAGGTGAGAATGAGAAAAGAAAAGGATTTGCTCCCTGAAGGCCATAGGGACAAGAAGTTGGGGTTCGTCCCCTGGTGACCCTACCCGATACAACAGGTCGCTGGTAATTGTAAAATGTGGATATGGCAGAGGTGTGTTAGAGTTGTGGGACCGTGCGTTTTGCCATGCGTTCTGCAGAGTGGGGTCGTTAAGCTGGGCGAACCTGAAGCTTCTATCCATGACCCAAGGGTCAGGAGACACCAAGGCGGGCATGGTTTTCCCTGTATCATTGTCCCTTAGAGGTTTCTGCACAGATCTAAGGAACATCTGCAAGAAACCAGGATTATCCGTTCCTAATATGATATCTTCGGGTAAGTCCTCTAGAACTTTACAGTATAGGAGACCCCGTCCTCCAAGCGGAGGTCGATCTTTGCTACAGGGTATCGTTTAATGTCGCCGTGTACGCATCTAATGTGTACTACTGTCTCAGGGATGTACTGGGTAGGTTTCACTAGGGGCCTCTGTACCACTGATTGCCTACACCCTGAGTCTAGTAAGGCTTTTACGGCTCTCCCATTCACCACCACACTTACATAGAAAGCGCCTCCCAACTCCGCGCTGTAGAGGACGGACCTCGGGATATACCCCACTTCCATCGGCTCCTCGGTTGGCTTTTTCTGAGGGCATGCCCTGGCAATGTGGCCCCATCCTCCGCACTCGAAGCACTGCGGACCCCTGCGCGTGGGCCCTTCGGGTTTCAGGGGCCTGAATCTGGAGACATCTGTTGGAGGGGGTCTATATACCCTTCGCTCGGTTCTCTGTGGAGGGGCTTTGTGTGGTTTTTCAGGCTCCAGGCTGGTGGGACGCGGCTGGGCGCGCACAAAAGTAGTGGCCATCTCGACAGCCTGTTCTGTGGTCAATTTGGTGTGCTGTCGTAACCACTTCTGGGTGTTATAGGGCAGGGCCTCGAGATATTGCTCCAAGTAGATCCTGTCCATGATTTCCTCCTTAGTGTTGTCGTGTGGTTTCAACCACTTATCGGCTGCAGCTTTAAGACGAAAGAAAAGAGTCTTGGGGTTTTCCCCAGGAGCGCCCCTCTCCCTTCGGAACCGTAGTCTGAAGGCTTCCTCATCTAAACCTAGATGGTCCAGGATGATTTCTTTGATGGCGGGATACGCTGTGTTCCCATCGGCGTTTGCCACCTGGTAGGCGGCTTGTGCCTCACCGGTCAGCAACGGTGCAAGAAAGAACGGCCACTTCTCTGTCGGCCATCCGCATGCGCGGGCGGCCCTCTCAAAATTCAAAAGGAAAGAGTCAGGGTCCTCCCCCGGCTGGTATTTTTGTAAGGACACCCCCGCAGGTCCAGGGGAACGTCCTGTAGTCTGCGGAAGAGGCAGGTGATCGGCCATTAACTTTTGCATATTCTCCATTTGGGATGACATAGAACCCGTGAAGACATTGTGGTCGGCCTGTGCCGAGGACATCTGCCTCTCGACCGCCCATCCCAGTTTTTCCTGCGCCTGTACGAGTTGCTGGATCAGGTTCTCCATTATTGTGGTACTAATGGAGGGGTTGCCTGCATTCTCCACCAGTTGTGGACTTGGGGACAAAAGGCTCTCGAGACCGGGTCTATGTAAAGCTGGTTTTATTGGGTACAGGTGTCGTCTCCTAAGAGAAGCCAGAGTTGAGACACTTCAGAGTCCTTCTGAACTGGGTCCGGTTCACTGTGGCTTTCTTCGGGGTTGCTGCAGGGCCAGGTCGGGTCTTGATCCGACGTCCTCAGGCACATGTAAAGAGGAGGAGACGATAATCAGAGTACTGAACGTACCCGCGAACGAGGGAGAGGGAGTGAGGGATTCACACGAGTGCTCGGTGCTGTGCAGTGCCCGTGTACAGGGAATCGGGAGTAGGGGAGAGAGGAAGTATAGTGCAGAGGAAACACCTCTCTACGTGGCCGGCTTCTCTCGTGATCCAACCCACCCCGCAACCTTGCTCCGTACCTTTGTAAGCCACGCTTCTCCTGAAGCGTGGCGGGGCGCAGCGTGGGAACGGTGGCCTCCTGGCTGCTTCTGTTCTTTGGCTCCCTCCGCAGTTTCTGGTACCGGTCCGGCTACCATCAGCGTCGCCCTCTCGTATTCTTCTCCCGCGTCGGTCTGCTGCTCTCGTTCGTTCCACCTGGAAGTGTGTTTTCCCCCGGAAGAAATGTCCTCATCCCTTATTGGCCAGCATAGGCCGACGTCATCGTTAGAGGCGGTCTGTCCACGGCCCGGTGTTTGTTTAAAGGGCCCGTTCTCCGATAGCGGTATGTCCGCTCTAGGCGTGGTGAAGGAACATGTGTTCCATTCGTCCTGTGAATAAACAAGAGGTTCTGTAACAGAGGGCACAGACCACCATTCCACTCCTGAGTCCGAGGGCACCTTGTGACATTTCCCTTAGTGGATTTCTGCTGATCTTTGCAATTTAAAACAACTATTTTCCTTAGTAGGACTCCGGGGCGTCGCAGAGAGTCTCTTTCCTCCAGACTTCCAACGCTACGCGGCTGGGGAACAGTTCCTCGTCGCAGCCTCTCTTTTTTTCATCGTAGAGATGGTGCTCCTCCCACGACAGGACATGCCGTGTAAGTAATAATTCAACAAACTGCCCAAAAGCTTTTAGAGGGCACTCGGCTGGAAGTCAACCATCCGGTCTGTTTTCCTGACTCGCTGCGGCGTCCCAGAAAGGTATTGCTGCCTGACGCGTTTCGATGCCAAGAGCATCTTAATCATAGGCTTATGTTCAAAGTTCAACAGAGAGGCTCTCTTTTATTTCTTTGCTGCATGCTTAATTATTCAATTACCCTGAGTGGGTGTTTGCATAGTGCGATTCTCGTGTGGCATGCTGGAACTTATAGTCAATTTGCGAGCAAACTATATTCCCTTAGTGGGTTTCTGCTGATCTTTGCAATTTAAAACAACTATTTTCCTTAGTAGGACTCCGGGGCGTCGCAGAGAGTCTCTTTCCTCCAGACTTCCAACGCTACGCGGCTGGGGAACAGTTCCTCGTCGCAGCCTCTCTTTTTTCATCGTAGAGATGGTGCTCCTCCCACGACAGGACATGCCGTGTAAGTAATAATTCAACAAACTGCCCAAAAGCTTTTAGAGGGCACTCGGCTGGAAGTCAACCATCCGGTCTGTTTTCCTGACTCGCTGCGGCGTCCCAGAAAGGTATTGCTGCCTGACGCGTTTCGATGCCAAGAGCATCTTAATCATAGGCTTATGTTCAAAGTTCAACAGAGAGGCTCTCTTTTATTTCTTTGCCGCATGCTTAATTATTCAATTACCCTGAGTGGGTGTTTGCATAGTGCGATTCTCGTGTGGCATGCTGGAACTTATAGTCCATTTGCGAGCAAACTATATTCCCTTAGTGGGTTTCTGCTGATCTTTGCAATTTAAAACAACTATTTTCCTTAGTAGGACTCCGGGGCGTCGCAGAGAGTCTCTTTCCTCCAGACTTCCAACGCTACGCGGCTGGGGAACAGTTCCTCGTCGCAGCCTCTCTTTTTTTCATCGTAGAGATGGTGCTCCTCCCACGACAGGACATGCCGTGTAAGTAATAATTCAACAAACTGCCCAAAAGCTTTTAGAGGGCACTCAGCTGGAAGTCAACCATCCGGTCTGTTTTCCTGACTCGCTGCGGCGTCCCAGAAAGGTATTGCTGCCTGACGCGTTTCGATGCTTACTCCTTGGACCACATGTCCCAGCATGCAGTCCGTTTGTAAGCGCACTTAGCGCGGCCCACGTGGGGCCACCAATTAATAAATACTGCGTGCATAACAGGAGTTGTCACTGCGCCATGGTTACAAGCCGAACCCCTGATGAAGAGGCTTAATTGCTTTGAAACGCGTTGGGTGTGCCATAAACTTACCGGGATGAAGAGGCAATGTGAAAGGGATAATGCTGAAAGGCAGGCTTGCTGTCGAGTGCCCCTTCAAAAGCTTTCGGGCATTTGTTTGTATGTATGTGTATATATATATATATATATATATATATATATATATATATATATATATATATATATATAACAATTATAAACTTACCTACGAAGTTCCAATGTAAAGTTACTCTCGATGTTGTGGTGATGTAACGACTGCCAATGTACTGACCTGTGATGTAATGACCTACAGCCCTTCTCAAGCTATCTACCATAATACCTTAAGGAGCCATTTCCAATTTAAGTTCCACACTCACTGAAGTACTGCCTTAGAGGATGGCATGAGAAAACGGCGCACTCTTGAAGAACGTTTTTAGTAATTCAACAAACTGCCCAAAAGCTTTTAGAGGGCACTCGGCTGGAAGTCAACCATCCGGTCTGTTTTCCTGACTCGCTGCGGCGTCCCAGAAAGGTATTGCTGCCTGACGCATTTCGATGCTTACTCCTTGGACCACATGTCCCAGCATGCAGTCCGTTTGTAAGCGCACTTAGCGCGGCCCACGTGGGGCCACCAATTAATAAATACTGCGTGCATAACAGGAGTTGTCACTGCGCCATGGTTACAAGCCGAACCCCTGATGAAGAGGCTTAATTGCTTTGAAACGCGTTGGGTGTGCCATAAACTTACCGGGATGAAGAGGCAATGTGAAAGGGTTAATGCTGAAAGGCAGGCTTGCTGTCGAGTGCCCCTTCAAAAGCTTTCGGGCATTTGTTTGTTTATTTTCTACACGGCGGCCCACGTCGTGAGAAGGAGCACCATCTGTGAAGCTACAGAGGCTGGAGCCCGTAACTATGTGTGAGCTCATTGCAGCGCAGCATGCCTAAAGTAAGAAGAGGATTGCCCCGACACCTGGTGTCCTACTAAGGAGAGGAATAATGCTTTTAATGAACTTTGGCGCTCTGAACCCACTTAGGGAAGTAACTGTTTACTCCTTGGACCACATGTCCCAGCATGCAGTCCGTTTGTAAGCGCACTTAGCGCGGCCCACGTGGGGCCACCAATTAATAAATACTGCGTGCATAACAGGAGTTGTCACTGCGCCATGGTTACAAGCCGAACCCCTGATGAAGAGGCTTAATTGCTTTGAAACGCGTTGGGTGTGCCATAAACTTACCGGGATGAAGAGGCAATGTGAAAGGGATAATGCTGAAAGGCAGGCTTGCTGTCGAGTGCCCCTTCAAAAGCTTTCGGGCATTTGTTTGTGTATGTATGTATATATATATATATATATATATATATATATATATATATATATATATATATATATATATATATATATATATATATATATATATATATATATATTATATAAAACAATTATAAACTTACCTACGAAGTTCCAATGTAAAGTTACTCTCGATGTTGTGGTGATGTAACGACTGCCAATGTACTGACCTGTGATGTAATGACCTACAGCCCTTCTCAAGCTATCTACCATAATACCTTAAGGAGCCATTTCCAATTTAAGTTCCACACTCACTGAAGTACTGCCTTAGAGGATGGCATGAGAAAACGGCGCACTCTTGAAGAACGTTTTTAGTAATTCAACAAACTGCCCAAAAGCTTTTAGAGGGCACTCGGCTGGAAGTCAACCATCCGGTCTGTTTTCCTGACTCGCTGCGGCGTCCCAGAAAGGTATTGCTGCCTGACGCATTTCGATGCTTACTCCTTGGACCACATGTCCCAGCATGCAGTCCGTTTGTAAGCGCACTTAGCGCGGCCCACGTGGGGCCACCAATTAATAAATACTGCGTGCATAACAGGAGTTGTCACTGCGCCATGGTTACAAGCCGAACCCCTGATGAAGAGGCTTAATTGCTTTGAAACGCGTTGGGTGTGCCATAAACTTACCGGGATGAAGAGGCAATGTGAAAGGGATAATGCTGAAAGGCAGGCTTGCTGTCGAGTGTCCCTTCAAAAGCTTTCGGGCATTTGTTTGTTTATTTTCTACACGGCGGCCCACGTCGTGAGAAGGAGCACCATCTGTGAAGCTACAGAGGCTGGAGCCCGTAACTATGTGTGAGCTCATTGCAGCGCAGCATGCCTAAAGTAAGAAGAGGATTGCCCCGACACCTGGTGTCCTACTAAGGAGAGGAATAATGCTTTTAATGAACTTTGGCGCTCTGAACCCACTTAGGGAAGTAACTGTTTACTCCTTGGACCACATGTCCCAGCATGCAGTCCGTTTGTAAGCGCACTTAGCGCGGCCCACGTGGGGCCACCAATTAATAAATACTGCGTGCATAACAGGAGTTGTCACTGCGCCATGGTTACAAGCCGAACCCCTGATGAAGAGGCTTAATTGCTTTGAAACGCGTTGGGTGGGCCATAAACTTACCGGGATGAAGAGGCAATGTGAAAGGGATAATGCTGAAAGGCAGGCTTGCTGTCGAGTGCCCCTTCAAAAGCTTTCGGGCATTTGTTTGTTTATATATATATATAAAAAGAAATATATAAAACAATTATAAACTTACCTACGAAGTTCCAATGTAAAGTTACTCTCGATGTTGTGGTGATGTAACGACTGCCAATGTACTGTCCTGTGATGTAATGACCTACAGCCCTTCTCAAGCTATCTACCATAATACCTTAAGGAGCCATTTCCAATTTAAGTTCCACACTCACTGAAGTACTGCCTTAGAGGATGGCATGAGAAAACGGCGCACTCTTGAAGAACGTTTTTTAGTAATTCTCTCTCATGCTGTATAGGTTTGTGGGAGATTGCATTCTTTTGTCTATTTCAGATAGAGTACTCACTGCTTGATAAATGAAAAGTGCAAGCTGAAAAAAGTGTAGGTATATTGGAAGAGAATGACAACACCCTGCATATGTGCAATGCATCCATCTTCTACACCCTTTCCAGGACAATTGAAATTTGATAGCAACAGTACCAGAATCATAAGTGCAACATTATGTACGTCTTTTAAAAAAAAATAGACCAAAGCAATGTAATATCTTTCAATATAGGCCATTGAATCAGGAATTAGCTGCCAGTAAATGTATATGTTATCCAATTTCACATAGGTTTTGGCGAGTTTTCTTAGATTTCATTTTTCTGATTGGTAACTTACTATCCAGTTCTCATTAAATGATGTCTGATATGTTTCTCAGCACAGCATTAAGTAAAACGTCCTGTCAAACATGAGCAACTTATATCATTGAGAAAAGGAGTAACTCTATATCTCAACAGTTTCGCAAAAGAACTGAAGGAAAGGCATTATTTGTATTAAAAGAACTCTAGGAAACAAAAATGTAAAAGTGTTTATAATGAGACCAAATTCGCGTAGTTCGAAAAAAAGTAAGGGCGAAAGGAGGCGTACAAAGGTCCTCTGTGCACGTGTAGGCAAGCTTTTAAAGGATGATACCATTGCAACCTGCTGGAAGGGAATGAATCAAAGACGACTTCTAACTTACCGTGCGAGCCAGACAGGGGACAATGGCGCTTTCTTTATGTAGCCGAAGGAGAACATCTGAGCTGGCGTTTTGGATCTGCTCATGGCTGCCCAGAGTCTGATCACTGAAATTTGTGAAAACATCAGATTAATTTTTATCTGATCTATTCTTTGGAGACAGAAACAGGTACAGGTATTGAATATGTTACAAATATATTAACAGTCTTTCCTTCCAATGAAACCCACATATACACCATAGATGAGTCTCAAGAATGTGGTAAACTACCCCCAGGAGATAACCGTTCCCTCACGGACATAGCTTGTTTCATTTCATGGATTTCCAAAGGATTTTCAGGTTATGCCTGGAATGCTGCCCACTTTTCAGGTGCAATCCATTTTGATGGTCTGGCTTGACAGCACAACTATCGGCAGACATTTCTGTGAGCGTCACTAGGGAGGGGCATTGGCTCAACCCACATGTTGGAAACCAGCAGTCGCGGCTCCTGGAGGGAGTGCTGCGGGGCGGTGGGGCGGGGGAGGGGCAGGGTGGGGGTAGTAAACTCCGGCATACGGCCGAAGGGAGTGAAGTACATAAATAAATAAAACTAATTACATTGCGTGCGCTGCAACGCCAAATGGCGATGCGGCGCGCGCAATGTAATTCGTTTTATTTATGTACTTCACTCCCTACGGCCGTATGCCGGAGTTAACTAACCCCCATCCTGCCCCTCGCCCGCCCCACCGCCCCGCAGCACTCCCTCCAGGAGCCGCGACTGGAAACCAGGAGTACATGTTTTGATTGGGCAGAAGTTGTAAGCTACCACAAAAAAAATTATTGCCCTCCATGTAGCTATGATCATTTTGTTTATTTATCTAGATGCCTGAGCTTGAATTTTCAGGGGCGAACACACATGACATTGTTATGTTCTTACAGTGTCTTAGATAACTAGATACTGTCACCTGACCTTTTAACCTACACAAATATTAGTGAACATTTCTTTGCTTCCACACAAATGCATCTCCATCCCCATGTTGTCGTTTTTTTTTTTGAGAGAGTTTTATATAGCGCAAACTTGACACGAAGATATCAGGTATAAGAGCTCTTCACATGAGCACCAGTTTCGTTACAGATAGATGCATTTTTTTTTTTTTTTTGTTAAGCACGGGGAGATTTAGTGATTTGCCCAGAATCACAGGATGTTGAGCGTCCCTGCCGAGACTCGAACCCGGTTCCCTAGCTTCGAGGTCGACCGCTCTAGCCGTAAGGCTACATCCTCTCCCCAAATTACTTATTTTTACTTGTAATGCTTCACGTTACCATACAACATTCTTTTATAGCCAGACTTACTGCCATTGCCAATGATTGTTTTAAGGTGCCATTTCTTCAGTGATGTATGTATACATGGTTCTCTTGTGGGAATACCAGGGCCTTTGCGGAATGTTACAGCATACACCCCGCAAACTTTATGTTTTTTCTCTACATCTTCCAGACTTTGAAAGGCATTTACTCCACCCCTTGACTGGTGGGATTCTGACCAATTTCAGGGTATGAGATTATTGAAGAGCAGTTTATTAATTGCCACAAACTCATATGTTCATAAGCATTCACAAGCTTGGAAGGTTCACCTTGGAAAGCCCTTTTCATGGTATTTACACGAGATAAAATAATGCTGGTGGGTAATATTTTGAAGGAGCATAAGAATTTATGACAGCAAGGTAATCCCTCACAGCGATTTGCGCTCGGAAACTTAATTTGTAAGTGCAAGTTACTTTGTGACTCATGTCTCATTTGCATTTAAACCAAGAAATCATTCTGAGGACTGATTTCAGGCTTGTTAAATCTTCAGTTGAGTAAAAACTGAAAGAAGAAATGAAATAGCACGCAGCACTTTCGTACATGTGTTGAGTAGGTTTAAAATTCTACCATGACATCTTGTACATGGTATGACGCATTCTGTTTACTACAGATACTTCAGGAATGCCAATGAGCATCCCTAACTGAAATTACTTCTAAATTTTGCATCTTCCTTCATTTACACATATCAAAGCTACAGTTTCTTTCATATTCTTTTACCAGTCTTGAGAAGGATTTCATGTTTCAGGAAGGGGGGTAACTTGTATCCAGCAGAGCTTATTTCAAAATTCCCGGATGAGTCAAAATATCACGCTTTTCAGTCCCATAGTATGATGTGAACAAGTATCCGATTTCTAGTCTGACCAGTCTAAGGGCCTAATTTAGATCTTGGAGGACGGGTTACTGCCGTAAATTGCAAAGAAGACTTGAAAGGAAGACGAGGACACAGCAACTTGAAGGTAGGAGGGTAGTTTATTCCCACCGACAACCTCCAGGTCCCGACAGCAACTGCCGCTCATGAACCCAACACTCTAGAGTGGAACCATCACAGCAGCACGAGCTAACAACAGGAAATTCCCAACACACCCCCCTTCCTTCACACATTACACAAGAAGTATAAGGAAAACAAAATTAGGAAAACAAGTGCAGAAATAAAGGCTAACAATAAATGAACAGAGGACACATTAACGCATATCATAATCAATGAACCTTTTAGGAATAGATCTAAATCTGGTAGGTGCACCTCTAGAATTGACATAGTTGCGATGAACAGTTTCTTTACCGTGAACACTTGAAGGCATAACATAATTATGAAACCTTACAGGAACAGATTTCGATCTCGTTGACGCACCCCTAGGAATGACCAGGTCCTGAAGAACAGTTTCCTTGCCTTGATCAACAGAGGCCGTATCAATCAAAGGATGATGAACACCAAACCTCCTGTTGACATAGCTGAGCATTGCCTCAGGCACCTTGGAAATAGCACACTTGTTCCACACTTTTCCGTTCTCCAACACCACTACACGATCCTTCACCACAGACACTCTTTTGGGAGCTGAAAGACTCCCCCTTGCGAAGGAGACCTGGTTTTTTTGACTCTCACCCAATCCCCTGTCTTGACAGACAATGAACGATTAACCTCAGACCTGGTACTATACTTAGCCTGAACAGCCACTCTGACATCAGTTACTTTAGATAGTTTTTCAAGATCCACCTCCCTCCTAGACATCCATTCCTTGTTTAACTTGGAACCAGCTATTCTCCCTCTCAACAAAGTAAACGGAGCAATGCCAGTGCTGACAAATGTTCCTTGACAACGCGATTGAAACGCTCAACAAGGCCATTACTACGGAGGTGATAAAGAGAAGTGAGAGTGTGTTTGACACCAATTTCCTTAAGAAACACCTGCATCTCACCCGAAACCAGCTGGGTGCCATTGTCCGATACTAATTCTTCAGGAAAACCTTCTCTGAGGAAAACATCCTGCAAAAACTTGATGACTGACGAAGAGTTAACATTCTCGACAAACCTTACCTCAGGCCACTTTCACATATAATCAATCAAAACAAGAGCGTATTTAGGAGAACTCCCAATGAGCCCAAAAGGGCCTGCAATATCGAAAGCCAATTTGGTCCACGGAATATTCTTCACAACAATGGGTTCAACAGGTGAAGGATGTGTCACTTGGGATTTATCACTCGTAACACACGTGCAACAATCTCTAACAAAATGTTCTACATCCTTGTCCAGAGCAGGCCACCAGAAATCCTGTCTTATCCTACGCTTCATCGCCCATATACCAGGATGACCCTCATGAGCCAAAATTAAAATCCTCCTGCGTAAAGACATGGGAACAACTAACAACCCACAACGTCTTAATGCGCCATTGACCACAGACAATTCGTCCTTAATCTTCTTATAAGGAGCTAGCTCAGAGGGACAATCCTTGTCACTGGGCCACACACTGGCTATGAGATCAATGACCCTGACCATATCCATATCTTCTGACACGCATTCCAACCATTCTCGCTCCAACAAAGCCCCACCAGTAGTATCCTCCAGCGAACACACCATTTCTAAATCATCACAATCCTCAGCCTTAACACCATTACCTGAAAGAGGTAGTCTAGATAAGCAATCAGCCACAAGATTCTTGGCCCCTGCCACATACTCAAGACGATACTGAAATTCTTGCAACCTGTATTGCCATTTTGAAATGCGCGGTGTGGCTCTCCCACCACCTTTAGTAGTAAACAAATCGACCAAAGGCTTATGGTCAGTTCTAAGAACGAACACATTTCCCCATAGGAAATTCCTGAAATGCTGAACACCCCACCACAATCCCAAAGCCTCTTTTTCGATAGTCGAGTAAGTGCTCTCAGCGCCTCTCAGAGTCCTAGAGGCAAAGCCTATGGTTTCTTCTCGACCATCACTCCTCCTTTGAAGCAATACTGCACCTAACCCCACATTACTGGCATCAGTAGATACAATGCACAAGTCATTTATGTCGAAGAGTTTGAGGGGACGAGCATGCACAATTTCTTGTTTGATGGATTCAAAATTTTCGTTACAAACAACATCCCATACAAATTTAACATTTTTCTTAAGTAAATTGCGCATGGCAGCAGTTTTTGTGGAAAAATTGCTGACAAACTTGGCATAATATTCTACCAAACCTAAAAAGGAACGAAGTTGGTCTTTATTCGTAGGTATGGGCGCATTCTGGACAGCTTCAATTATTTTTAGCTTGGGTTCAATGCCTTTAACCGAAATATGATGACCAAGGTAATCAACACCCTCCTGCAGAAATTTGCACTTGTCTGCCCGTAATGTTAACCCACTATATCTAATTATAGTTAATACTTGTCTAACCCTCTCATCATGTTCAGATTCAGATTTCCCATAGATAAGGATATCGTCTTGGAAAAATGCTACCCCACTTATATCCTTGAACAACTTGGTCATTAGTCTTTGAAAAACAGCTGAAGCTGACGCAAGGCCAAAAGGCATGCAAATATAGCGATATGCACCCTCGGGAGTGACAAAGGATGTCAGATGTCTCGATTCATTACACAGCTCAATCTGATGGTACGCTGAAGAGATATCCAAAGAGGAGAAATATCTGGCACCTTTCAGAGTGGACAACATCTCATTTATGTTGGGTAGTGGTTGACGATCAATCCAGATGTTGGTATTGAGGTCTCTCAGGTCAACACACATGCGAAGAGACTTGTCAGCCTTACGTGCTAAAACAATGGGAGCCAACCACTCTGAACCTTCGATAGGTTCAATGACCCCTGCACTACATAGTCGTTCCAACTCGCATTTAAGTTTGTTGCGTAAACTCAAGGGTACCTTACGAACTTTGTGGGCCACTGCTTTTGCACCGTCTTTTAAAATGATGCGATGCTGAAATCCTTTGAGTTTTCCTAGATTAGCTTGGAAAACCTCTGGAAAAATGTGTGCCCACCTGTTATTAGAAACCTGAGAAACACTACCCGTAGTCAGGATATTAGGCTTGTGGTGACATAACGAACTACGGGACACAACCATATCGGGATGATTGAGGTCTAAGATGATGTTAAGAGCACCTTGCTCATCCCACCCCAGCAAGTTTGTACCCTCTTTAACCACAAATACAGTTCCACTAGCTTGGTCGGTGTCAAAAGCCAAATTCGCGGAGAATTTTCCCATGACATCGACTCTCTTGCCCCCATACGCGAAAATTTTGATATTCGACTGTTCCAAATGGACATCAGCCAACTTACCAAAATCATCTGCATTAATGAGGGTAAACGGTGAACCAGAATCAGCAAGAAACCCAAGAGAGGTGCTGTTAACAAGAATCTTACAAGAAGGAGATTTCCTTTTCTGCGATCCCCTTAACAAGGATAACTCAACTACACCTTCAGATGTTGGTGAGGAAGATGATAACATCAGTAACTCATAACTTTCCTCGTCAGAATCAACTGCATTTTCTTCAATGGCCTTTACAACACGAGTCTGGTCCTTCTTGGTAATGACAGCTTTGCACATTCTAGAGTAATGACCCTTTTTCCCACATTTGTAACATGTTTGATTAAGAGCAAAACAAAACCTGGCATTGCCTAAATGTAATTTGCTCCCACAACGAAAACACATAGTCTCATTATGTTTACCCCTAGAAACAGCAGTACTGGTGCTTTGTTCAGGTGTGTCTCTGGAAAGAAAAGTGGTCGATGGATTAGGTAACAAGCTTTTTGGTCTGGAGACAGGTTTGGTATTAAGAACCTTAATCTCATTGGAAGAAACACTATTGCTCATTTCTTTCATACAAAGCAAAGAATGCTCAACACTCCTAGCTAGTGTGAGCGCAGTTTCTAAATCAGGATCGTCGGAAGACATAAGTTTCTCCTGAATTTTCTTGTTGGAAGTTTTCTCGATCAGCTGGTCATGTATGATCTCGTCTCTAAATTCCCTATAGTTGCAATTGACTGCTAACATCCTAAGAGCAGCCACAAAGTCATCGATCGACTCACCCGGAATTTGAGCACGTTGTAAGAATTTATGACGTTCAAGGACTATGTTCCTCTTGGGACTGAACCTTTTGTCGAGAGTCTTAATTACAGTTGCGTAATCATCGACAATGATTGAATCACCACTGTCGCCACTTACCAGCGTACTGACTGTTTCAAGACGTAACGTTTTTAAAATATTTCTACCCTCTGCACCTAAATTGTAAATTAGGAGTGACTTTTTCTTCTTGGAAGTGAAAGTTTCTCCATCAATGGCTTCAAGATATGCATCGAAAGTGTCCTTCCACTGCTCCCATTGAACAGGAGGTGAACCAGCAGATTGTAAAAACGGTGGAGGGGCAGATATGTGATCCATGGCCGAACGTGGGTGAGTTGCTGCCTCAACCAATTCAATACCAAAGGTAAAACAATAAAAGAAGTGAACTTGCTGAGTACAAGAGAGAAAAAAATGCCCTGAATACAATGCACCAGAAAGGAATGCACAAACGAATTTGAGCGAGATGTCGCCACAAATCTATTGACACAGTATGCCGACCCAGCTGACATTCATTGCGAAGATTGTGCAGGTGTGCACATCACCAGATGCCCAAAACAGTTCCTTCGTACTTTAATAATAAAGTATAGACAGTACCAGATAAAGGTGTGCGCATCACCGGATGCGCTGTGCAGGAAGTTATCCAGAAGTGCAGGTATGGTAATTACTCGAAGTATGCACTCACCGGCAGAATCCACAATGATGACAGCAAGCAGATGAAAACGAACGGCATGACTTGAAGATGGCCGCTGGACGTCGGTACGCTTGACATCACCGACGTGACGCGTCAGACTCAGAGACGCTCTAGTGGTGCGCGCACAGCTCGGGGTCGCTATGCAACGGGACAGTGCGCAACCAATGTAGGCTCGAGCGCACACAGAAATGTCCCAAATTAGACCCCGATTCTTCACCTTCACCGACCTGGCACAGAAACATCAACATTCAGGACGGATGGGCAGCGGAAGCAGCACGAAACGCCGGTCGGACCAATCACAGGGTTTAGGAATCCAACCAAGGCTGCATGGCACGACTTCGGAGGTCCGCAGGAGCACCCAAAACACGGATCTGGAGGTGTCGGTTCCCGCTCGTCGCCACTGAAAGGAAGACGAGGACACAGCAACTTGAAGGTAGGAGGGTAGTTTATTCCCACCGACAACCTCCAGGTCCCGGCAGCAACTGCCGCTCATGAACCCAACACTCTAGAGTGGAACCATCACAGCAGCACGAGCTGACAACAGGAAATTCCCAACAAGACTCTTAACGCAGGTATGATTTTTTACAGTTTTACTATAGCTCACAGCAGTGGTGACCACATCCCAAACTGGCCAGAGCAACTGTTCTCTCATAGAATCATGCACAACAATGGCAAGAATCCCACAGGCAAATGAGAATCCATACCAAGTATACAGAGTAAACCAATGCATAAAACAATTTATAACACGTCCCCTTTCCTCCTAAAGAAACCAAAGAAAACAGGAATAAAACAAGAAGAAATGATAATAGGAACAAGAGAACAAAACATATTTAACAACTCAACATAAATTAAACAATAGATTGTACATAATCCTTTAAAAAGGTGAGAAGCTTGCGCACCGAAGCACATCTCTTCCCACCAGCAGAATCTTGAACACCCGAAGGCCCCTTGAGGGCATTCATACTGGCAGAGGGGCAATAATCCCTACCCAACCCTTCTCTCAACTTCATAACCTTGGGTGTCAGGAAACACAGGACTGGTATTAACACACTCACCATCACTCATTAACATAAAACCAATACTGTTGTCACAGTGTTCAATTCTACACTCACCCCCATTATCATACAAGGCCACTCTTCGACGATTGCACCTCTCAACATTCTCAAACAACACATGGAAGTCATACACTTGTTTGATTTTGTAGGGACCTCTGAATTTACACAACACTTTCACAAACCTGCCAGACCTGACCTTTACCCAATCACGCGCCTTCAAATGACGGCTCACACACTCGGTAATATGCACACTACCCCCTCTGCCAAGTTTATTATGCCTAACCTCCTCTTTCAAACATGCTGGAACCATCTTAGAACCAGTTAACCTACCCCTCATGATTTCAAAAGGAGACTTTGAAGTAGCCTCTTACACAGTGGTGCGATATGCCCAAACCATTTCTCAAACTTGTTTCCCCACAAACTCTCTACAGCCATTTGGAAGTGGGAAAGGAGAATTTGCATTAGGGCCCTGTGGACTATTGCTTTGTCACTCGTTATGACACTTCCACGGAGAGGAAGTTCAAATGAGGGGGTGGTGTTAAGGGTCAGGCGTTAAGGTTTCTTAGTGGGTGACAGTTTCTACACTACAGGGGAAACCGAGAGTCGTCAGGAACCTCGGGTAAACATTGTAACACAAAACAATGGCACCTTGACAATTGCTAAAAATTTATCTGACAAATTTCTAATAGAGTGACATCCTTTACTTAGTTGTCTTGGTTAAAGTGGATGAAACACACAATAGGTGATGGGAGGCTGCTTGCAATGAATCCAACCACTGGCAATAGCTTGGGTTAGCACCCTAACCCATCATTCTTTTGCTCACCATGCCACCTCAGTTTGGACCCAGTCATATGCAAATCAGGCTTGACCCATCGGAACAGTCCACACCGAACTACCAAGTCAGGTCCTCCCGGAACCGGAACACAATCAACAGTTGCGCCCTAGTTATGGGCTCATCAGCCGGGTACAGCTTGGTTCCAGTGACACAGTGAGCTTGGGACCCACGTCTGGGCAAAGCCCACGCTACTTGGGGGGGGTGGGGGTCAAATAAAACACACAAAAATTGATGGGAGGCTGCTTGGTTAAAGTGGACAAAAACAAACTATATACCACTTTGTAACGTGAACCCACTGAATGAAACACTCTGTTAGCATACTTCTATAGGGAGGCTGAAATCTTGTCAGATAAATTGATATCCCAACGGTACCCAAGATGCTTGGTGAAAAGCTCCTTGAAACACGCCTAGTATTGCCCTTGCAATACGTTGCTGACGTAACAGAACAATGACTAAACACTGAAAAGATTACTGTGTTACCACTTTTTCACCTGTATCCTATTTGGCCGGGAGCTGCATCAAGAAACGTTGGTAAGTGTTGAAAGCAGGTAATCTTACCTTAGAACCACCATTGTTTTCCTATAACAGTGGCATGAATTTTAAAGAACATTTGGGAAGGGTGGCCATTGCATAGGACAAAGCACCAGCTACACTTTCTGAACATTGGCGTATTCCACCCTTAGTTGAACACTTAAAAAATGGTCAGTGAAGTGTATGCCCCTTCTGCCTTAAATCCAAAACCTTTACACATAGAGACACTAGGTTGTAGTTGAAAGATTTCTCCAACTACAATACTAGTAATGATGTGCATGGTATAAATAAGCTCTACATAGGACAGACGACACAAAAGATAAGGATTCGTATATGTCAACTTCGCAGTAGAATCCCCTGCAGGGTAACTACTGCCCACCTGGTGGAACACTACATCGATTAAGGACATTCTCAGAATGATCTGAGGTGGCAAGTCATCAGTGTCCTGAAAATGCAGCCGAGAGGGGGCATAATGGAGCATCTGCATCTCAGATGGATATTGAAATTGTAAACAATAAGAATTAACTACTTTAACCAGCCAGAGGACTGGACACTTCATACAGTTTTTGGGATGTACTATGAAACTAGAATGAAACAAGGACACTGATATCCTCTGTATTAGGACTGCCAAATTTCACTGAATTATAAACTGCAAATTAAAATAAATATGTGTTGTCGCCAGCAATGTAATTCTAATGTTTTCTGTACTGGCCCTTACACCTTTGTATACCCTGGGAATCTCACAGTTATTTTTCGGATTTCAGCTCAGTGATATTGTGGGTAGCATTCCTCACCCTACATTTGGCCTTTAACTTTCTACCACTCCAAAATGGCCACTCTATTTAGTACCTATGCGTCCTATCTTTCTCTCTACTACTCTGTTATCCGCACATCTAGTATGCTGCCCACTTTTGGTCACATTTCCATACCGTTGGCTTTAATATGTATCCAATAAGTGTCCGCTTTCCTTTTTATTTTGACACCATTGTATTCCCTTGGAATTCCACATTAATCACTTTTCTGAATGCTGTTCTGTGATATTGGGAGTAGCAGCACTTCTCTCCCTACGTTTGTGTTGTGTAACTAGCATTAGCATTCAGAATGCCTTAGGTCATGGCATTCTGAATGACGTAGGAAAGGTTAGAATGTACGGGCATGAGCCTGTACGCGTAGTGGTTGGTAAGCGGTGGTGTTTGTCTGCTCTCCGCCAGCGGGCTTTGTATGACACTTGAATTACACCATCTTAAACCTACATCTTTGTGCAGTTCATGAACTTCACTACTACAATGGGGGATTTGTATGACACTTGTATTAAATCATCTGTAACCTATGTCTGGCTTGGTGCAGTACATGAACCGCACAAAGCCAGATATAGGTTTAAGATGGTTTAATTCAAGTGTGATACAAAGCCCACCGGTGGAGAGCAAAGAAGCACCGCCACTTACTAACCGCTACGCCTCCAGCTTCATACCCGTACATTCTAACCTTCCCCACACATCATTCAGAATGCTATGACCTAAGTAATTCTGAATGCTAATGCTAGTTACACTAAGGAAACAGCGGTCCCTTTCAACAATATATGAATGAAGCAACTCAGCACAGGAATATATTTCATATTTGGATCACCCTTCCGATGCTATTGCCTCTCCTGGAGTTGACCGCACACCGAATCTTGGTGCCGGGTTCAACGCAATCACTGCTACAAACCTGAATAGGTATTGCCCTTCTTGTTCCTCCATTTCATTGTACAGCCTCTGCCCAAGGACATCAGAATTGGGTCCCAATTCGAGCCGTTGCTCACTTGTCCCGGTAGCATTGTTATACCGGCAGCCGGTATCCCACCCAAGGTTTTTTGGGTTCTCACATCTGGAGTCCAGGTCATTCTTATCAATTAAGACAATCCCTGACCCCCTCGGGTCCCTATCTGTCGGTTGTTGCCTGCAAGCAGGCACATTCTCCCAAATAATGTTTTTCTCAGGCTAGACATTCTTTTAGTCCTGATGATGATCCCCTTATTTGCTGTGGGATCAAAATGCTGTCGACTTTAGCACCCGGACACAAAATATTGTATATTAAGTATTTCTGTTTAGGTGCGATGGTGCTCCCAATATGTTGTTTGGCCTAATTATTTGATTACATTCTGGCCACATTATTTTGTCTTGCTTATGCCTGAGTTTTTTCAGTTTTTTTTTAGTTTTTCCCTTCCCTTAATATTGTAGACACTGTCCCACCTTTTTCCTATGTTTTTCATGATGTTAATTAAATATTATGTTATCTTATAACAGTACTTGACACAGTCGTTATTATATTCCTGTGCTGATTTGCTTCATTCATATATTGTTGAAAGGGACTGCTGTTTCCTTATAGTTACTTGTTCCCATGGTCCCTCTCTGATACAATGGGTTCCCTTGTCCTTTAAAATATAATGCTAGTTACACAACATTTTGGTCTTTTACTCCTGACCACTCCAAAATGGCAGCGCCATTCAGGACCTCTGTGTTCTTTCTTTTTCTCCATTACCCTGTTATCAACACATCCAGTATGCTGCTTCCATCATGCCGTGCCCGATCATCTGTTTTTCACTCACTGCTGACTGCTTTTGCATGGAGAGGCTCACGCTACACACCAGGCAGTAGAGCATCATCTTCATTGTCTTGGGGACGCCTCCATTTGGCTCCCAGCATCCTCTTCCTGGAGTTTGAGACTATTGTCTTCAAATAATTAGGGCTTTTTTGAATCTCCCTGTTTTGGGCTTTGAAAGAAAGTGCCCTTTTCGACATGATCACCCCCACATTTTTGCCTGGTATTTGATGTGATTTCGACTGGAAGCGCACTGGGTTCCTGCTAACCAGGCCCCCAGTGTCAGATTTCTTTCCCAAAACCATACAATTGCTTCCCCCAATTGGTAATACCTACCCTCTGAAAAGTCCCTAGTAAATGGTACCCCTGGTATGGTACCTTGGTCCTGAGGTACTAAAGAGGGTCCCTAAGTGTGGCAGCACGTTTTGTGCTACCATAAGGCCCCACACACTGAGCTCATGCAAACTGCCCACGTGTGTCACTGTGGTTGTATGTTTGTAAAGATAAATGTATTTTTATGTTTTGGTTTTATGAAAGCCACTAAAACCACTTTACCCCACCACACATAGGGTGTATGGTTAGGGTGATCAGGATATGCACACCAGAAATATGCCTGATAATGTCTATACTATTGCACTTTTTTTCTTTTTTGACTCGTTGATCAAAGGTATCTAATCCAAATGTTTAACCTCAGAGAGGTAGGTCCTCTCTGTTTTTACTAAAAACCCTCTTACCCTCACATCCTGTTAGGGTCAGGGAGGCAGTTATTAACCCTGATGAATGCCCCAGACCTGTTAGGCTTTTAGGAAAGGGCAAACATGTTGGTTGAAGCCAGGGGCATGCAGGGATCATACTATCCACCTCCATACCTCGATATTACCTAACAGTAATCCTTTTATCCATACCCAGAGTACCACAGTGATAAAATGATACTTTTGTGGTATTCCCGGGGGTATTTTTAGTTAGTAACTGGACCCATGTTATCCGGAAATAGATAAGACTATCTAAGACCTCTCTCAGGATAGCCCAACCCGAGGTTGAGTCCGCCCTGGTGGTATCATCTTACCAGGGTGGGACGAGGTGGCCTATGATGAAGCAAGTCACATTATGTGAGTGAGCCCACCTCGTCCAATTCTTGGAATTGCCATCTTTCCTCCAGAGGTTAACATTACCACTAAGTGCTTAAATTCAGATTTAAAGGACCAAAATCACTTAACGCTGAAAAACACATCTCTGCAACCGGACGCACCAGTGCCTCCCGAGGTGACCTGTTGGTGTTGCCTGGGACATTGGCCCATACTCGCCTTAAGACCCGGGGAAGGGTCCCGTAAGTCATTATTAAGTGACCGTATGCAGCGTATGCTTTCTTCCTAAGTTAACATTACTGCGAAGTGCTTTAATTACGATTTAATGTATCAAAAACCTGTTTACTTCAAACCTGCTATTTGAAAAAGTACTTACCTGATTTTGATTATCTTGGTGCCTAGAGTTATATTAAGGTGTCATTTTTATAAATTGGTGTGAATCTCCTTATTGAGTCATGTGTATCATTTATTGGCTGTGTGTGTGCTGCGTTGGATGTCTAACACTCCTCTTTGATAAGCCTAAGGCTGCTCGACCATACTACCCCCTAGAAGAGCACCTTGGGATGGCTGTAGCAAGCTCCAGTCCACTAGTAAGGGAATACCTGAATTCTTTGCACAGAATACCTCTTTTTGGCATACCATTTAAAGAGCCGGCTTCCTACAGTCTTGTAATGCACTTAACTAACATATTTAATTTACTTGTATGTCCATAATAAATGGTACTACATGTGCTACTCGTGGGCCTATAGCACTCGTGCCACCCACTGAAGAAGCCTTTTAAAACATGTCTCAGGCCTGCCGCTGCAACCTGTGATGCAGTTTTAAACTGCCATTTCAACCTGGTAAAATAAACCTTTTGCCAAGCCTAAACCTTCCTTTATCATTACATATGTCACCCCTAATGTTGGCCCCAAAGGCTCATGGGACACGGTGTGTTATATTTAAAAAGTAGGACATGCGGGTTTAAGGTTTACAAGACCTAGCAGTGAAAAACTCCTAAAGTTGTTTTTCCCTGTTGCAAGGCCTATCTCTCCCATTCACTAACAATGGGGTTTCCTTATACCATTTAATAATCAATAACTTTTGATTGGGAAGAGATAGAGATATGGTGTATACACTCAAAAGAATTAGAATTTAAACTCCTCTTTAATGGTGGTCAGATTTCTGAAAAAGCGACTTTTAGAAAATAGGAATTTTTTTGTCCTAACCATTTGTGCCGTCTGTCAGTATCCTGGGTCATAAGACTGCGAACGTCTCTGTAGTTGGGGTTTGTGTATGCCTTCCAGACAATGAGAAAGGGGGATTGTGGAGAGGATTGGTCATCTTGTCAGGATGGTTGGGGTGGAGCTGTACCCAGTCCTACTTACATTTCAAAGTGCTTTGCCTTCTCCACACACAAAGAAACCCGACACTTGTCTTTTGTCAAGTCAGACATCTTGGAGACATGATAAGGAAAGGGAAGCACTTTCCAGAACCAGACGTAGGAGTAGTGTAGGGAATCAACCCTCCACTTTATAGGCTGGTACCAAGTATAAATATTGGCCCTTCAGACCCACTACTCAGTACACTCCTGGACCTGTGAACATTACAGAAGAAGATCTGCCTTGTCCCCCAGAGCACTGCCTTGCTGCTTGAGGCCTGCCTTGTCCCCAGAGTGCTGCCCTGCTGTTTGAGGCCTGCCCTGGTCTCTGAGAAGGAAGAGTAGACCTGCTCCTTTCTTCACAAGCTATCTGAGTGACTCAAAGGATCAGCTGACGCGCCAAGCTCCAGAGGCCTCCTGGCAACTGCCCAGCTGACCTGCTGCACTAGACCTGCCTGAGCGCTGTTGGCCTCTTCTAGAGTGAGTCCTGAGCCCTAGGAGGTGCCTCCTTAGGTCTTGGACCATTGGCTGGCACTAGTTGAGCTCCTCCTTTGAAAGAAGGTGAAAACCTAATGTTTTGGGCTCTCTGTGAATGGGCCCATTGCACTGAGACTCTGCCATCCATGACGACTGCCAACGTCAAGCTCCTGTGAATCTAACCCTTTGCACTATAGCAACCGCAAGCGACGACCCATAACGCAAGATCTGAACTGCCAATGTGAAGCTCCAGCAAACACCATCCACAACGCCCAATCGGCTCTTTGCACTACAGCAATGACAGCCCACACCGCCCTGCCTGCTCCACTGCGCACTGAACTCTTTGTGGCGGACTTTGAGAAGGTAACTCTTTCAGTAGGACTAACCTGATCCCTGTAAATGCCTGGCACTTCATCGGCCTGAACTTGTGTTTTTTCCTATGTCTAACACGACCAGATGACCGCGAGTGATGCTTTAGGTGCTATATTTACCTAAAACTAAAATCAACTATATTTTTAAAAATTGGTTTGGAATATCTTTTGTGTTATGTTTTCACTTTTTTATGGTTTGTGTGCAGCATAAATACTTAACATAGTGCCTCTAAGTTAAGCCTGACTGCTTTTGTGCCAAGCTACCAGAGGGTTAAGCACAGATTAATTTAGTGACTTATGTGATTCACCCTGGAAAGGATTGTGGATGTTGCCTGAGTGGGCCTCCCGCCCCCTCAACCAACAACCCAATGTCTTACTATTTTCTTTCTCTGTGGGTGCATCTTTTACCCATAGTGAAGCACATTGGCAAAGTAAAACTGATTTAAGTTAGCTAGCTTTCTTCGATTATCCTACGTAATCACACAAGACATTTGCAATATATATAAATTACACAACTATTTGTTTGAAAGGAAGCTGCACGAGTATGCCCAATGCCTTTAAAAAAGGACAAGCATAGATGTAGATGTTGTTATTTACAAGTGACTATCATTTCTGGCACAGTTTACTCAAATACAGATACCATACAGCTCCTCTAAATCGTCCTTCAGGAGCCAATAAACAAAGTTAAATATTCTGATTAAGTGTTAATTCTAGTAATACAGCTATCATTAGATCAGTGAAATGCTTATATAATTCAAAACTAAGAAAAGAAAATAAGAAGCCCTGGCACTTTATGTACCATACTTCTTCTTCTGATTATATTAAAAGTGAATTACAAGTGAAAGTGGATTAGGAATAAGGTTGTGAAGGTGTCTCCATATTGTCATGGACACATTGACCCATTACACCACATTCAATTAAATAACCCAACAGACCATGGTATTTACATTCCTGCATCACCTCAGTTGAACCAACTGAACTAATGCTATGGTTTATTTAAGAAATTCTGGCCCTGAGATATGGTGTCTCGGATGACATGGGGTCCACATTTCACCCTAACTAGGGCAGGTCCATTTCTTCTATTAAATAACATTGCTGACCTAATTTATACACAAAGGCTCCTCACAGTTACAGATCCAGAAATGTATTACAGCTGGTATATAATGAGACTTCATACTGTTGTTAGATTAGCACAGTGTGAGCTAACATAACAGTCTTGCAGTGGGATCGTCAATGACAGATGTAAACGTATACATTATGTATTAAAGAGTTTCCCCATAGACACAGAATGGGTAAACCATTTGATAGATCAGACCCTTTCATATTTATCTTGCAATATTCCAGGGAGATCATTCAATTAATCTTATTAAAACCCCATAGCACAATCAATATACTTTTAAAGATAGTTGTACACATTCCATTGAAGCATGATACGTGAGATACCCACATTTCTACAAGTAAATTAACATGACAATACAAAAACAAAATGCCAAATTCACAAGAGACCTGCAATTATCATCACAACACAGAATATTGCTCCTCCGAAGGAGATCAGCAAATTCGGTAATTTACAATCCAGCATCCCACTGATTCGTGATAGAGGGAGCTGTGCTAAACAAAACCAATCAAGGGAGTAAAGACATGATTGAAACCCTGGTGCCTTGAAAAAAGTGTCAAACAAATGTACCCACCCTTCCCACTAAAGAGACCTTCTACGAAATCCCTGGAAGAGATATTGGAGGAGCAGAAGAGCATCAACGATGTTTTCCCGCTGCTTATTTGGGCATCTTTTCTAAATAAGTAATTGCCACTGATTGTGTCCATGAGCTTCTCTCGCTGTCATTGACACCAAAGTGTGCAAGTCTCTGTCTGACCACTGATAATCAACATTACCGGTCTGCTTTGCACAATCCATCTTCCTTCATACATGTATATATTTATTATACACTCAGGCTCAATTTAATATGAGTTTGCATTGGGGTTGCATCACTTTTGTAGCACAGCACGATGCAAAGTAATTTTTGCCATTTACTAAATCACGCAAACCCAGTTTGCGAGTTTTAATAAATACAAAGAAACACAAAGTAGAACATAGCGCTGCTTTGTGTTGCTTTGAATCACGCAAGCCTTATATGGGTTGAGCGTACCTGACAGAAATATAACATGGAGAAATATCTTTATTTCTCCTTGTTACTTCTTCTTTCCATGTGTGCTGCAGTCTGCAGCACACAAAGAAAGAGGAATAAGCCTTTAAAGATTGCTTTGTGCAGGAAGGTCTTCAATTCTGTTCAAAACAAATCTTGCCCATAATGCAGGCAGCCTTTCACCATGTTTCAAGGGGGCCTGTTTGAGGCTAGGCAGCCTCAAGTGCGCCAGCGCAGGGAGGGAGCTGAAGAGTGACATATGTTAGTAGATTTGGGGATCTTCCGCTCTCTTCCATTCACACAATGCAGCAACTTTGCTTGCTGTCCTGTATTGTGTGAACGATTAATAAATATGTCCCTATATATCTGGGATATACATGGTGCATACCATACATTTTAGGTCTGGATGTGGATTTGGGTCAGGTAAACTCAATAGCCTTGTTCACAGATGGACTCACAAAATTAAATAACCTTCACTCTCTCCCAGACTCCATTTATCCCTTAGTTTTCTATCAACTCTTTGGACATTCATCACTAGAGTAGCCTTTACCAAACGGGTACCTTCACTGTTTAACTTAGTCTCTATTATGCTGGACTGATGATAATCTGTGTCTTTCCCTTTGTGTTATCTGCCACATTGTAAGTGTTTTGAGTCCTTTGACCCACTCCATTTGCCCATTCTATTGAGATCTATTACACACAATTGGTTTATAACAATTCGGTTGCTACTGAAAAAAGCTGTGCTCCTATTTATTGTATTTATAATACATGGCAGCCTGCAGTCCCTGTTTAAAAGCCTGTCTCTAATTTCCTCATTACAATCAAGGGGTGATGTCTAGTTACCTGTAATAAATTGACATAGCTGCTCAAGTGTAATAATGTATAACTTTGAGCAACCAAGGTGAAAGACAGCAAACAGAGCATAAACACATCTTTAGTTAAAAAATAACAATGAGAGCTGGTTTGTCCTCCTTCTGTTCCTCTAAAAGGAGCAACTACAGGAAATATATAATCTTTGTGCATGGTTGTGCACATTTGAAGCTACAACATTTTCCATTCCAACTTGCATCAAATGAATACTATTTTTGCCACAAAAGATTACATGCTTTTTGGCATGCTTGATTTTGCTCTACAGATTCTGCTTTTATTCTTCATGTCTAGAACCATGTCCCCTCTCAAATGAAACAGCAAGACACCAAGGACGAAAGCAGCTTGTGGGAAGGGTGATAGTGTGACCTTGTAGCTTGAGGAATAAAATACCATCTGCCATACATTAAAAGGATACTACAAGTCAGTGGTTAATTTGTAAAAAAAAATATGTGCTGGGGTTCTCATCAGGAGGCAGCTTGCACAAGCCTGTTTCTTCTGTTAGTGCCACCGAAAACAGAACCATAAAAGCAGGAAGAGGAAATGGCGTAATGGCCAGCGCTGCCGACTTCGGAGCGGGGGAACCAGGTTTGAGTCTCGGCGTAGGCTCAACATCCTGTGATTCTGGGCAAATAACTTCATCTCCCCATAAATTAATGCGTCCTTAACCGGTGCTCTTGAAAAAGCATTGGTGCTGATGATTAAGTGCCAGTGCTGAGCACCGGAAACCACAGGCTCAAATTAAGCACTGCTACAAGTCACCTCAGAGTTCCACTACATTCTACAGGAACTAAGCCTTTGGTCTTGTTTTTCAATATGGTCATGTAACACCTTGGTGGCATGCAATATCTTTATATTGAAAGGCAAGATGTGTTTATCACATATATCATTCTACAAGCTCCAGGAGAGGGGTTAAAGCGATGATGACAGTGTCATTCATTGTATAATAGTTGAAAAAGTAACAAGCTATGACACAGAGCTATTTAGGTGTTAAATAGCCGATATCTGCCACACACACACACACTATCTGCATCAGTATTATTCAGATGTAAAGCTTAATTTCAGCATGACTAGAAGACAAAGCATTACCAATTTTTCCAATATTCATCTACTTGTACAATGCTTGGAAATGGTGCAGTGGTATCTGCGCAGTTGCAGATGCTCAAAAACACAGATTATCTGATAATGGGTACATATGATTGTTGTGAAGTTGGGTGTCAACTCATCTGTTTTGTACCTTGCAAAGTGCATATCAAAACTCTGATATTCGTAAAATTATTTTGGAAGAAAAATATGAAGGCCTATCTTTGGCATGGTTAGTTAAGCTCTTATTTCAGAGCAGAACATCCAAACCGGTGAAGTTTGCTAAGAGACTAGTAACTAACTAGAAAGACCTAGTATGGCGGCACTAGAGGACTAAGGTTTGGGAGTCAAAGCCACTGAAATCTCTCTGGAATTAAGTATCTATTCTTAGCAATTACAATTCGAATTTGATATGCACATTAAAATATATATTTTTTTAAATTTCATCTCAAGGCATGATTATAGGAGGAAATGTAGCTACTACAGAGACGAATGTCGAGATCACTTTTCAATTTAATCAAGTTGTTACTGGACTGGTGGCAGTAGGATTTGCACCAGTGGCACAATATCCAACACTCATTAGATCCTTATTCGTATGTTGATGCATGAAGATGTCCTACTTGTAAAATCAGATGTTCCACATAACGCTAAACCGTACATTATAGCGCATATAATGCAGATATGGCATAGCTATCTTCATCTTAGCTATATACATACAGTTTATCAGGATGGAAGAGAAGCAGCCTAGAACTTTATATCCAAATTTCACAGGCCTCTCAAATTCTTAATGAGTCACATGATCAATCAGTAAAATGTTGCAGAGAGATTTAACAATATCAACAAATAAGTATTACCCTGATAAGTATTGAGTTATGTGTTATCCAACACCATCAAGATAACCATTTCTATGTTGCAGTCAAGGTGAAAGTTAATTTGTGATGAGCAAAGAAGTTCCTTTCCTATGACCTTAGTTGACTGCTGAGCTGTCAGGCAATTCTCTATCACTTTCTCAGGGAAGAGGGAACGAGCGGTTAGGTTATAGCTGATCACTGAATCAAGAGTAATTTCTTTTTGCAATCTGGCTCTTATCAATTAAACATATAACATCAGAATCTCTACCTAAGCACTAAGTGGCTAAGGGTATGCCCAGACGTGGTTCACTTTCTAGCTTCGCCACTGGACTCAAGCTAGCCTAGCTGATACCCTGAATCCCATTCCAGGATGCTTGTTTCCGGTCCGGGGAGGACCTGGCCTGGCAGTTCGGGCTGAACGGTTCCCATGGGGAGCAGGGTCAAGATCGCATATGGCTGGGTCCAAACTGGGGTGACGTGGCGAGCAAAATAACGATGAATTAGACCTAGATCTGTGACTAGGAGTGAGTGTTTGAAAAGGTTCAACACATCGTCCATCATTTTATTTTGTGATGTTCCTCTCTACCGAGGATAGCAAGGCTTTAGAAAATCTGAATTCAATAAAATGTAAAGAATTAATAAAACTGTGCCATTACATTTAGGCAGTACCAAAACAGTAGTAAAATTGAAATAAAACACTAAAAATCCAAAACTAAATTAGAAGAATACTTTTTTAATAAAAATCACCAAAATTACAAAAAAAACTCCAATAAGGAGAATGGCAAATATGAAATTTTGAAATAAAAATAGCACCAAAAAGTGTTATGCACCAACTGCGGTCAATTGGTCTGGGCATAGGTGCGATTTGAGGCCAATCGCGATGGAGCGCTTTTCAGATACAGTAACCAGGTTTGACATGGTTGGAGGATTTACTTTGGGACTTAGTCTCAGAAATGGAAGTTCAAAGTCTTCAGCAGGCTGTAGTCGAGGAGGTTCCACAAAGTCATTTAGCCATTGGACGAGGTCCTGGTGAAGCCATTGTTTTTTGACAGGAAAGCTCAGAGAATGAGAAATTTGAATTTTATGCTCAGGGCTGGTCCTTGCCCGACGGATACTTTTGGCACCTTTGCCCCATAAAGATTTCGTCATTCACACCTAGCTTTTTTGGCGCTCAGGCTCCTCAGCAGGACAATGCAGCAGGCTGTAGCTGAATAGGGCTTCATGGGGCAATATACAGTCTGCAAAGTTCTGTTGCAGAAGTTTTGTCATCACAAAAATGCTCCAAGTTGAGAAAATCTTAATCTTCAGCCCAGCAGGAATCACCTTGGTCAGATCAGCTTCATAGGTTTGTCTTGATCCTTCCAAGGTCTTTGAAGCGAAAACATTTGTAAGTCCCAGATTTTCAGGGGGGTGGTCGGAGATGCCCAATCAGACACAGCGAAGGGTTCCAGGACCTCAGTAACAGCACGTAGGAGGTCAGAAATCACTCCAGCAGAAGCACCAGTAGGGTCCAGGTCAATGTCCAGCTGGAACTGGTCAGCTGGGAATCTTCAGAAAACACCTCTTGTAGCTAGTATTGTCCTTGAGCTTGAACAGGAGGTTAACCTTATGACCATTGGAGTCCACTTCTTTGTCCCAAGTACAAAAGGGAGTAGGTCCAGAGCTTCAGGAGTACTCTTAGACAGCAGGTTCAGTCCTCTTCTGATCTTCCTCGGGTCTGGTGGTGTTCTGAGGAGGGTTTTGGGGATGCTACATTTATGCCTGGCACCAACTTGTGGGTGGGAGTGATTCCTGGGTCCTATCTAACTAATGGTGTAAAAGTTCTCAGCAAATACCCTACCTACTTTTGCAGCACTTTCTGTTTCTTATACTGCAGACTATCCCACAGTGCCCCTATCTGCATAAATCCAAGATGGTGAAACCCATTTACCCTTTTGGAAAGCCTGTGTGCCTACCACGAGGGTAGGCCAGGGAAGTGAGCAACCTCTCCTCTGTGGTCACTCTTAACCAGTTCTGGGGCCAGCTCTATCCCCAATGGGATTGATGCCTACCTGACTGGGGGAACAACAGAAGGGGCATCTCCAGGTGTCATCTGCCTGTGGCAGGGGAGGCCACTTTGAAGTAAATTGGGTTCCTGGTGTAGGAAAGTAGGATCGGCTTCTTATGGTTACCCCCACTTTTTGCTTGGTGTTACACTGTTTTTGACTAGTCTGACTGGGATCCTGCTAATCAGGACCCCAATCTATCAGCTTTCTCCTTTAAATTGTCATACATGTACTTTGGTACACTCCAGATTGGATACTGGGGTACTCTTATCAGTCCCTAGTATATGGTGCACATGTACCCAGGGCATAGGTACCCCAGAGGCCTCCCATGGGCTGAAGCATGTATTATGTCACCCATGAGAGGCCATGCAAAATGGAACTACAGGTCTGCTACTGCAACCTGTGTAAGCTGGTGCTTGCACCACTTACTTTAGATATAGGTTCACTATATCTATAGGTCACTACACTTAAAACGTATAAGTCACCCTTATAGCAGGCCTTAACAATCCTGAAGGCAGGGTGCAGGGTTTTACGTGAGAGGGTGCCCCTGCATGAGCAGAGCCCCTCTGCAGCCTTCGGAGACCATTCTCCTGGGCTGTCTGTGACTCAGCCGGACATATAGGTAGAGGCGCATTATAACCTTGCGGTAAATGCCATCTCAAAAACGGCTGCATAGAAACATGTCGTGTTTGGTATCAAACACCCTGGAATCATACCTCCACACCGGTAACCGGTGTAGGAGGTATGATTCCACCCTTCAGAAGTAAGCTTCGTGGGGTCACTGGTCTATCGGGTGCCAGCCTTCTCGACCCGGTCAGCACAAAATGGATGCTGCTGACCAGAGACACATTTCTGCCCTCCTGCTGCTGAGCCAAGCTCGAGCAGAGGAAGGCAGCACAATAGGCATCCTGTCACAGGGGGGTGTGACCACCTCCCAGACAGGATTTAGTGTATTGGGGCTGGGTGGGTGTACTCGGAGTGCCTGAAAGTCTGCACCTGGGGCACATTTGGTGATCCTGTGCATAGTCCAGCTCAAACCAGTTCTGGTAGCCACTTGCTTCTGCTCTGGCGCGAAACTGGACAAAGGACATGGGAGTAAACTCCCCTCTGTCCTGACCCTCCACTAGGAGGGTCCCCTGAATCCGTCCAACCCCACCCCCCATGGGTACAAAAGGGCTTACCTGACTGTAGCTCTTTAGATTTTACGTGGACAAGATTCTACAAGAAGAAACCACTGATCTTCGACCGTCTGGACACTCTGGACTTCGCTGGACTTCGACTGGGCCCGACTTCGTCTCACTCTCCGTCCAAAGCTTTGTCTGTGCCCTTGCCCCATACAGGCTCCTTGCAGGACCTGTGGTGCACTAAGGACAACTGAAGAATCTCCTTGGGGTGAAGGAGTCACTCCCCTGCATTTGCAGGCACTGTAACGCAACTGACCGGTCTGCTGCTCCCAAGCTCCTGCAGACACTGAAGACTCCAGCAACACAGGAGGTGGGTTTCGAATGTCCCTGAGGTTGATCTGCCCTCTCAGCAAGTTTGAGGCCAGTATCCCTCGTGGGGACTGCATAACCCAAACCCCTGTGCACTGTGTCTATTTGCAAGTGCATATGCTTGTTGGCAATTCCCGAGCTTGTGCATTGGACTCCGTGTAGTCCTGACCCTGAGCAGTATTTCCACCAAAGAACTCCAGCCTCCTCACACCGAGTGCTCCGTGGGCTGTTACTTTGTGTTCTTGCTCGAGGTCCCCTTGCGACCCCTGGTCATTGGGCCTGTGGGTCCTCCTGAGGGTCATCTTGAATTCTGTTGCGCTTCCCTGGTTGCTCCAGACATGCCCTGACATCCCATTGCCTGGTGAGTCCCCTGGACCTTGCTGGTCCACACAGTAACCTGCTTGACGTTCCTGCTTGGGATGCTTTTGCCAAGGCTTGTTGGTGCTCCAGCCAGACACCGACCCCTCAGCACTCGACATTCTTCGTGGGACAGCTCGCATCTGGCTCCTGGTCCTCGTGGCTGCAGAGTCAAGCATCCCTTCTTCGCACCTGAAGCACCCGACATTGGAGGGCATTCGTCTCCCGAGCCCCTGGTCACTCTGACGTGACACAGACTCTGTCCCCTCTGCTTTCAGGTTCCTTCCCTCCAGAATCCCGGCTGGGATTCCACCGGACCCTCTTCACCTTCACAGCAGCAGTACTTCTTCGCAGCCCTCCTTTGAGAACGACGGCGGTTTCCGACACCACTCCAGACCTATGCACCCGGCTCCTCTGGGATAGGTAACTCGGGTACTACGGTATCCACGGGTGGGGTGGCTCTCCAACCTCTTCAGTTCCAAAGGGTTTCCTCGAAGTCCTCCTAGAAGGGTCCTTAAACTGTAAAATTGCCAACGAGACTTCCCCATAGAATTGTACGGAGCCCGCAGTCGTGTCAACACAGCACCCGTCCTCCGTGGGGTCCCTATCTACTCACCTTGGGTGGTTCCTTGGGGTCCCAATGATTCTACATGCTCCAGACCTTGTCTTGACCTGAGTCGTGGTTGTTATATTTTAGTATTTGGTTTGGTCTCCCCCTGGAGCCCACTGTGTATTGTGCTACTTACAACTGTTCTATTGATCTCGTATTGTGTATTTTGTGTTCTATCCTCGGGTAGAGGATTCTAGAGAGTGTTATATTTTTATTTAACTACTGTGTGGTTCTCCTTTCATTTAATTAATACAGGGGGTGATATTCTGGTAAAACAAGCTGCTTTACATTCCTTCAAGATTAAGCCTGAAGGCTGCTCTCCACAGCTACCACTAGGATAGCTTTCTAAAGGTTATCTTTGACCTCATACATCATAAGGGTCGTTTGGACTTGTGCAAGGTGCCCACTTTAATTAGTGGACAGCATATACCAGGCCAACTTCTCACACCTGGGCACTGCCAAAATGATCATCCTTGCAGAGGAACAGAAAATACCTCCTCACACCAAGGCCTTTGTCTCCACCCTGGAAGCAGAGGGCTGCAGCTGGGAGCTAATGCAAATTAGCTTCCAGAGGCTTTATGAAAGGAAAGGGTAACTTTCTGAAAGCATCTTTTCCTTCATATTGATTAAAAAAAACCAGACCCTACGATTGAATTGGGCTTCAATTAATATTACAAAGAGCTCTTTAAAGAGGTTTCCTAGACAAAGATAGCATTGTTAGATTTATTAGTGCATCCCAGTGTTTCTCTATGGAACAGACCAGTCTTGCTACTGTGAAATAGCTTTTAAGTGCTAGTGACTGTAAGGACATGTTTGATATTAACTTTCTAAATGCCTCACTGTTAAGTATTATGCACTGGGACATATGGACTATAAGGCCTACTTAGGGGTGACTTAATATTTACCAGGAAGGGTAAGACCTGTCAAAAGGGTTAATTTTGACAGGTTGAATTGCAGTTTTTAATCTGCTCCAGTCAGGCCACAGTGATAGGGCCGAAGCCATCTTTGCACTGCCACTGCAGTAGATGGCATAATAGGTGCTGCAGTCCACTAATGGTATACAACTTGTCGGCCCTGGGTACACCTAGTACCATGTACTTGTGACTTATAGGTTAAATAAATATGCCAATAGGATTGATTTCCACAGCCATCAAAAAATTAGAGGGAAAAATCTGTGGGTAAACGGAGCAAAGTATAGTTATTTCCTACAGGTAGTTATTCTGCCAAACCTAAAATTGCATCATATTTAAGGCTGCTTAAAAATGATGGTGTTAGCACAACACAATGCCAGTACTATCTATAGCAGAGACAATACCAGAAAAGTAGTTAGTAAATAATACCAAAAGAGCTATCTGAACCAAGTGCTTCATATTTGGAGTAAGCAAAAAACCCTTCAAAACTGTGGAAATTACTCACAAACTAAAAATACATCTCCTCAAGCATAGAAAACAATGCAAAAGCTGCCCTACACAAGCAGAAATTCCTATGACGTTACAGTAGCAAAGAGCAGTGGTGAAAGAATGCATAAATGAAGGCAATTTTAAGTGCACTAGAATCAGAAAGCCTCTTGGTGACAGTACTCCCCCATCAACAAAATCAGAAGAGGAAAAAAATTAACCAAAGAGGTAAGGCCTTCTGAAAAGAAGAATGACTTCCAATGTATGATGGTCAACTGGGAGAATCCGTGAGTAGTGTGCAATGGTGCATGCAGTCGGGCTTGTGGAGAGCAAATAATATTACTAACATTTACTTTTTAACGTGGAATGCAAAATAACACATATAGAAGATAATTACTTTTTCCTCTCTCCTATGAGTTAATGCATCTTCCCCAGTTAAGGGGTGAAGTACATGGTGAAGTCATAACTGTTCGCTGCAGCTGTATCTGTAGATTTCATACCCTGGAGGGAAGTGGGATTTAAAGCAGCTTGTTCCATTTTCTATTCTTTGAAGACATTGGCTCCATTCCCATGTAGGATAGAAAAACTTGGAAGGCTGAATGTGCTTTAATTTATATAGTGTTACTTGGGAAGTAGGACTCACCTGGAGTGGCCTTATTATCAGGGGCGGCTGGTGACATTTGAAAGTGGTGAGGCGTAAAATTATTGTCGCACTGCACTGTGGCGAGCGAGCCCGAACAACCTCTCCCCCGAGAACATTTTGAAAAAAGAGGGGACAAATGGTGCATTTTCAAGCAAATTTGAGGAAGCAAGAAGGTTAGTAAAGCAATATGATTGAATTATTTATCATTTAAGAAACTTTATTTTCTATCTTTCTCTCGTGAAAAAGCCCATTGCTGTTGAGTTGCAGTCCAGCAATCTCACTGACTGAAGAGCCTGAGAAAACGTACATTTCCTTCTCCACTCATCCTTGTGTCTTCATTTAAGGTGTTTAGCCTTTCGAACCACTAGCAATGTGGAGGCCAACTGATTTTTAATTTAATGTGCTTTATGATATTAGAAATGTGCAAACGGTGCAGTGCAGCCTCACTGATCGCCCTAAAGCCCCATCAGACCCCTTCCCTGATATCAAAGGCACCTAAGGTAAAGCGCTTGCCCTCCGCCGACGCCATTACCTCAACACCCGACACCGGCATCTTCTCTGCCTGTGTGGGCCGAGTACATATGTTGGTTAAAATGGTGCCAACTTGCCGGAACACTGCCATGCCTGCCCCTGATAATAATGCACCGTTAATGAATCCCACACATTAACGGCGCTATCTAATTTCTTCAATCAAACCATCAACCCCAAGAATGTTGGAAAGGGGGTATAAATTGGGGCCAACTATGAAAAATCTACTCCATTTCAAATTAAAGGAAAGCCACTATCACTGCACTAGGAAGCGGAAATGCAAGTGCCACTAAACAGCATCACGTGTGTGCTAATAAGTCAAAGCGCGCAGATTACGAGCAATTAAGAATCTCAGGTGGAAGGCAACCCGAGATACAAAAACAAAGCACACACAGGGAGCGGGCAAGGAGTTGGTGAATCATTCGCACAACTGCAGACGGCTTCACAGAAAAACACGACCCCAAGAGAGTGAAGTCAAGAGACAAAATACAGAGTAAGAGTCAGTCAAACTTACATTGTAGGCAGCGTAATCATATTAGACCACCTTGCCAAACTGGCATGCTTCCTTGAGCCCGCACAAGCATGCCAGGGAAGCACTATCAGATCACTTGTTGTAGTGAATCGGGTGGCCCCTGGCTTCCTGCCAAGCACACGTGCAGCTCCTGGTGCCTCACACACATCATTATCTCCTCTCCTCCTGCTACATGCGTTGGAAGCTCTAATGACCATCAGTCGCTGCCCTTGTGGGCTCGAAAAGCAGGTCACACTCGGCAATTAGTGCAGTCAGTCTTCTGCATGTAACAGGTGCGACAGATTGCTCATGTGACATTGTTTCCCACAGACTGAGGATGCCCACCTACCAGACCAGGAAGCTCACGCATATCATTAATCTGAGATGCACACAACATGCTCACATATGTTGTGAAGACTCCAGTGAGTGCACAGGAGTACACACATATTGTTACACACTGCAAACCCCCACTGTTTGCAAAATAGCGGCAATCAGGACACATCTACTGACATGAATATTTGATCCCGGTGGACCCTCGTTACACATATGTATGCTGGCAGACTCATATTAATGTTGCAACATGAAAACATTTGTGCACGTGAACTTTAATATCACAATGAAACCATGCTACTTCACGCAAGACGCATGTTATAGCAGGTTGGCTCACACAGTTCTGCAAGAGTATTTTTATCAGGTGTGAAAGTTTTAGTTAAATTCGCGCTGGAACGGACTACTCACTCTATGCTCGATCGCCATCGATTAAGAAAAGCACTGTGTGGCTGCCAGTAACATTTTACTAAAAGTGGCTGGCTGTAGTGTCGTTGTCAGTCAGGGGCTATAAAACAACAGTTAGCTTATGACGAGGTTTCTGACCTGATGCGTGCTATGGGCTGGAAGGCTGGTATCTATCTGTCGCAGGCAGATTAAACCGATCAATGGTCCTCCGAGGCTCCCGGTGATCAATGTGTGCCAACAAGTGTTATATTGTCCACAGTAGATTCCTTTGTATGAAATGAGATGAGGGCCCCCTCCTAAGCGACAGGTTCGGGCTCAGGCTGCTTTCTTAAAGTTTTCAAAAGCGAAACCATGCAGTTTTAAACATGTGACACTACAGCAAATTATTCAGATGAGAGGCACCCCTCCTACACCCGCCCCCTCTCAGGATGACCAATCCACTACCTCTTTGGCTCCTGTGGCTGCGGCCTGGCCCACCCCCTCCCATTGAAATGAATACAGTTTTGTTAACTCCTTCCCGGGCCACTGTATGGTGCGCCCGAAGGCATCCTTGTAGATGGCATTGAAATTCACCACTCCCTCTAAAATGATGTCACTGCTGCAGCTTGTGCCTGCAGGTCGAGCAATACCTCACCCTTGGCACATGCGCAGCAGGACATGTCCACAACCACAATTCAACATGTTGTTTATTGCCGATGCCGATCAGCAAGTCGTCATTTGTTTCAAGCTGCTGGGCGTTTTTGATCTTCTTGCTTCTCCCTCAGGGTGGTAGGGAGGGCAACGCCCTCAGTGGCGGCTGGTGACATTTGAAAGTGGTGAGGCGTAAACTCTCTGTTGTAGTGCACCATGGCGAGCGAGCGCAGCGAGTGAGCCCGAACATATTAAGGGGGGTTTGGGGGGGTTCTCCCCCCTAGAAAATTTTGAAAAAAGGAGTGGGTAAATGGTGCATTTTCAAGCAAATTTGAGAAGCAAGAAGGTTAATAGAGCAATTGTGACCCTTCTCCGGACGGAAGTTCTGACTCCTTCCTCTGGTTCGGTAATCTCCTCATACCCCTCCCCCCGTGCCCCCCCTCCCGACCCAACACACCTGTGCTGGGATCTTATGCCCACCCACCCTGTGGTCACTTGCCAGTTTACAGTTACTACCTGCGAGATACACACCTCCTGTAAAACAGTCTCCACCCTGAGAACAGTGCAACTACATAGCCCCTGCCCTACACCTCGCCAAATGGACTTTCTCCCCTTCTTGTCTTTCTGGTAAATCCCCTCCGAATTCAGAGCCTGCTGTTTGAGCACTTAAGTCATAGGGCACATATATCAAGGAGCACACGTCATAGAACACATACAGCTGGAAGCATTTATCTCATGGAGCAGATATGTCCAGGCGTGCATGTCTTGGGAACACATCTCAGGGAGAATATGTCCCCGCCTGCTCACGCGTTTCTACTCTCCACTATGACCCTTTATTTACTGTGTTCCTCCGTGGATGTCCAAAGAGCTCCTCAGCAATTGCAGACCCCTAGTCCCTACACCCTTTTCTGTTCTCCGTGCTTCACTCCCACCATTCACCCCGACACGTCCTGCTCTCAGACCTGGCTGGGGCTGCTGCTGGGCAGACACGCTCGGTGTCTGTGGCCTGCACACCACGTCTCAGGCTCCCTGCCTTATTAACACTGAGACCTTGTCCCCTGAGTGCCGGTGAGACTGTGGTGTTCACCGACATTTACACCCCGTGCCAACGCTGTTTTGGTGGCCTGACCTGGCACCCCCGAGGACACCTGGGTGTGAACAACTAAAAGGCCCATTCAGGAGCCGTGAAAAGCAGGCGAAGAACATTCCAACACAGTTTTTAATTTTCAGGAATGACGGGGAGGCGGGGTCAATGGGAGGGGGGAGAGAAAGGGTAGATTAAGGAGGTGCTTGTAGCAAGCCTCACTTTCCTGCATCTTGAGGAACTCGGACAAAGGGAAAGTAGGCCTACACATCTCAAACAAGACTAGAGACGTGGCAGAAAGAGAGAAGGTGTGGTGGAAAGAAGGCGGCGAGCAGAGGAGAACGGGGCTCATAGGAGGTGTAGAGAACGGGGGGGAGAGGGGGCTTAGGAGGATGAAGAGTGAACTAGAGAGAGTGGAGGCAGAGGAGAAGGCAGGAGAGGGCGGGGAAACAAGACAGACACCAATGACAGTTTACACAAAGAAGAGAATGAGACTAAAGACCTTCAACACCGACCTCCCATGCTTCAGGCACCATTGCATTTTCTCGCCAGTTATAGGACCGTCCTCCACATGTGCACCTTGGTGGACTTACTAGGGGCATACATTGAAAGAGCGCGTGAAGACAATAATGCGCATATGCTGTCAACTTTCAAACATTATTTGGCTCAATCTGGCATGCAGCACTCTCTCAAAAATCTTTTGACAGCGAGTTAGAGGGAAAATGTGCACGGGAAGGGTCATAATTAAGAGTGCCAGATTGCAAGAAAAGGTCCGAAAATCGCCTACTAAGTGGAAGGGAGGCGCTTCAGTAGTAAAATGTTTTTTTGTATGGAGCACCGAATGTCCTTGCACCGATCCGGTCTATATTTTGTAGGCAAAGCGATAACACCCACACAGCACATGAGGTGAAAATAACCAACAAAAGGCAGACTTCTCCTTACAAAAGGGCACCACTAACAACACATAATGCATGTATTTTCTGCGGGCTGGAAATATGACACACTCTAATCGCAGCGCCTGCGCGAGCGGAACCGGTGCTAGTGAGCCCCGAGAGCCGTGTCTGGCTCCAGACCACAAGGAGGGACAGTCACTCGGGGTCTCCAGGTGTGCCAACATACTGTCACCATTCTTGTTCTTCCCTAGCGATACGATATGCCACTTATTATACCTGCCCTACTAAGCCTTTTCTGCATGTCACTGATTTGGCATGCTCCCATCGCCATCTGGGTCTCACTGATTTTTCCTGTCCACTCGCCTCTCTGCATGTCACTGGTTTCCCCTGTCCCCCTCGTCTCTCTGCGTGTCACTGGATTTCCCTTCCCCTTGAACCTCCGAATGTCACATATTCCCCATGCCCCTCACCCCCTATGTGTGGCACTGATTTCACATACCCCCTCACCCCTATGTGTGGCACTGACTTCACATGCCCCCTCACCCCTCTGTGTGGCACTGATTTCCCCTGTCCCTCTCGCCTTTCTGCGTGTCACTGGTTTTACCTGTCCCCCTCACCTCTCTGCATGCCACTTACTTTCAGTGCCCTCACCGCCCCTCTGCACATGCCTGATTTTTCCTGACCCCGTCCTTCTGTGAGTCACTGATTTTCGATGCCCTCAGCGCCCCAGTATGTGTGGTTTGTCATCCCCGGTCTCCATGTTGTTTTTCTCTCTATTTTATGGCGGGCACTGCCCTACGTATAACTTTAAGGCACCGGGCGCTGCCTGTGCCTGGCACCGAGTTCCCACGGCAGTGGAGGTGCCCCTGGCCAATAGGAGCCCAGCCCGGACATGGCCTTGTCTCTGAAGCGCCACTTCCACCCGGGGAGGGGTGCGGGCTGCGGCGCTGCATGGCTACAGGAGTGACAGGTGTGCAGCTGTGGCGGAGCTCTGTGCAGGTGAGGCACAGGGCACAAGTGTCTCCACTTGTCCTGTGCACACGGTGACTGACCGCACTGCTTCGAGCGCAGGCACACATGGTAGACATGGGTGCTGCAGCGAGAAACCATACACATCGCCGGGGCTCTTAGAAGGGATAAGTAGTGGCAGAGACCGCTATGTGACCTCAGCATTCCTACTCAACTTAACCGCGAATCTCTAAAAGGGGTCTACACGTTATCCATAGTGTCCTGTGTGTGACCTCACCTGTGGCCGATCCCGTGCACAGTGTAACACTGGCTCTCGGTGAAACCAGTGTGTATAAGTGACGAGGCAATGGAGGGGGTCTGTGTGTGGCCCCAGCTTGTGAGCTCACCTGTGCACCGGGCCTGACCCAACACAGCAGGCAGGTGAAGTGTATGTGAGTTTAGCAGTGTACGCTCGTGTGTGCTGCGTGACCCATACTCCCTGAAGAAGCGCTTCACACAGGTGCCAAACCACGGCAGCCACGCTCTAGTCCACGACCCAGTGCACCGTGTAACACCAGACATGTGCTCTATACATAAGCGAGGGCCCCTGAAGTCCAGACTCCTGTGCATTGTGCACCATTAATCACTGAACTGCATGTGCACATAAGTGATAAGTCATTGCGGACACGACTGTGTGTGATTCCCAGTCGCGGCTCGCAGTACTCACTGGGGGGTCGCGCGGCGGTGGGTGGCCGACTGAGGGAAAATAAAATTTAGAATCTTACCTGACCGCCTCTGCTCCTGGTCCGCGTTGGCGCCTCTTCAGGAACAGCACTGGAGTGGCAACCCCTCAGCCAATCCTGGCGCTGCTGCAGCGCCAGGATTGGCTTAGGGCACGGTTATTCTTCGCCCGCCGCCTGCCCATTAGGAGACCGAGGGGCTCCTAATGGGCATGCGCAAGCCAGTGCAAACACAAGTGCGCATGACTGGGCACGGGCGAAAAATTAGCTCACCTTCCCCACTCATGCGCACTTGTGCTGCTGCCTGTCCCTGGCTGGTCTGACAATGCATGTCAGTCAACATGATGCGGACCGCCCACCCCTTCAGACTCTGAAGGGGTGGGCGGTCCGACGTCATGCTGACTGACATGATTGTCAGTTCTTCCCTCGGCGTCTCTGAACTTAAGTAAACTGAGTCAGAGACGCCGAGGGAGCTGCGGGCGCGGGGGGGGCAACTCCCCAACGGACGCACCGCGCCTGCCGCCCCTGCTTATTATCAATGCATACTAGAAATAGAGCAAATAATTTTGAAGCCACTGCATACCCTCTCAAGGTGGTGGGATCAAGAAAGTGAGGTTTTACATAGTGTCTATTCGATGTGTAAGCGCTGTGGAGTGGCAGGGGCTGAAGAAGTTGAATGGCGGCAGAAAGTGTTCACTGAGATTGCACGAATGGGAAGTCCTGATAATAAGCATACAGAGACTGTTTAGTTAGCAACCGATAGGCAGGAGGCACAGCCTTGGGACTGAGTGGGGCATAACAACTAGGAGGATGATAGTGCAAATTATGCTCCATATGTGTTGAAACAGTGTGATTACTGGGGGAGGGACGCAGGTAGAAAGCTGCCTCCTTGAACGTGATGCAGGCAGAGTGCCAGCTGGGTATCGGAATGTGTGGACTGCCCATACGGGAGTGGTGGTCGCAGGGATATAGTGCATGGGGTATGGAAAGACTACCAATATGCTGGAATGACAAGTGGTATATCGATACAGAGTTTGTAGAGTAGAGGCTGCATTGCCTCTAGTCATGCTGTATTATGGAAAATATGAAACAGCAGTCACCAGAGAGTATCAGGTCTCAAAATGAAGATCTGAGACCTTGAACTCTGTGCCGCTCAGTCAGCTGTCGTCACAAAGTGTTTAGCTTATGTGGTACTATTAGGCTTGTGCTCCCATTTTTAGGTCAAGCATTTGAGACCTCTTGTATATACTTTAGCATATACTTACATATGTATATACTTATATATACTGATATGTGGGCGTAAAGCCCGCCCACTGCTTTCATTTGTCTGTTTCAGTGGCCTTTAAAAATACTTGCTCGCTAGTGGTCAATCCTTCCTCTGTCCCTCCTTTTTAGGTCGAGCGTAAAGTGCTTGCGCTGTCGCTTAGCGACCTATTGTGTATGCTTTAGGAGTTGAACTCCACCCATGCTTGCTGATTGCTTTTCATTTGTCTCTATTAGTGTCCTTTAAAAATATGTGCTTTCCAAAGGGCAATCCACCGTCTTTGTCCCTCCTTCTCATTTCCGGTTTTCTGAATGCAGCACCGACCAAGTACTACATCATTACGCTTTATGTGTTTTTGTCTTGGTTTAGGGACTACTTTCCTTCTTCATTTGTTTCCCTGCCTCAGCGCCACACACACATGCTTTACGTCCGCTGCGCTTTTTATTCATCCCAACATATGGAGTATGTACTGAACAGTTTTTCCCCTGACCAGTTAGACAATGCCTGGGCAGGCACCCTCCATTTCACACCTGGCAGAGTGGGTGACCTTTGATCTAAGTGTTTATTTTCGTGCTCTTTTCGACATGCCGAAGAGCGAAGCTCCTTTAAAGCATCACATGTAGTTCGTTGAAAGTGTTTCAATACTTCTGGATTCACTGCACTCATGCGCGGGCCCCACAAGCACGAACGTCTGTACATTTACACCAGGGTGCTATGAAGATGGTGGCGAAATGCAGACAAATGCTGTTCACCTTTCAAAAGTAAAACAACCACGATAAGAAAATACTGCCCATGCGCGCAGGAGACAACAGCATGGGATAGTTATACTCTTTCATGTGTGCCACTATATCAACTAACGCCGCATGTTTTACTGACAGCATCTGTTAGCTTCAGCTGGCGTCAAGGGGTCCGCTTGCAGCAGTGTGCATAGCTGTGCTGGTCAGCCAATCTTCAGCCAGCTGCCGGCATTGTGAGGCCGGGTCCTAAACCCATTGTTTGGACGGGCTCAGACACTCCTGCACCCTCCCTATTGCCAGTCCGATAGCCTTATCCTGGCCTCTACATAGGTGCCAGACTCGTGTGAGTGGCTTCCTTTGTGGCAGAAAGGAGATTTCAATCTCCTAATAAATAACGCACACCCCTGCCAGAATGGTTCCTCTATCAGTTGTTTCCTGTTACATCCCAGTTGTCACGTTGGTGAGAAATTGCACAAATAATACGGTACCTACAAGTGGTAAATGAATTAAAGGGATGCATACCCCTCCGTGAAAACCACTGAAAACACTTAATGCGGACACATTTTTGGGTAACTACAAAATAAGAGAAGTCCTGCTTTTTAACTGTAATAGTGCCGTAAGCTGTTAGGGGGAGAGAGGCTCATGGTTACTTTTTTCAGAGTTCTTTTAATTTTAAAATCGTTACAAATCACATCCAAAACTCACCTCGCTTCAGGATAGTACTAGAAGAAATTTACGGTTTTGTAATAACTTAGCTGGTGCTTTTGCTCTAATTTTTGTGTGCTGAAACGGGGAGTTGGGCAGAAGAGTTTGCTTCTCGTTATCTGATCTCAGTATGTCAAGGAATGTGTGTTTTTTTAAGCAGCATGTGCTGTGCCTAGCTTCTTGTGGGGGACGGGCGTAAATTAACAGATCTGCCTTAGGAATGGCCCAACCCACCCTCTAACCAAAACAGCTGTTCCCTATGTGCTGCAGTATCAAGCTCCATATAAAACACCCAGGGTAAACAACATTAAGAGGTTAAAGCCTCCAGTGTATATCTGCTGCTCTTTAGTACTGCTCATAGCACCACCCTAAAGGCTGCTGCCACATCCAGGACCTGGCATAATTTTTAGGGATTATTCAGTAGCTGTGTCGAGAATGCATTGCCTTTTTGTACAAGTGTCTAATATGCGAGACAAAGTAAGGGCACACAAACACAAAGATAATCATTCATTCCATATGGTTCGGCCCCCGTTACTTTTTGCTCCCCACACCTTGTTACTTTTTACAAAGCTGCAACTAACTTGAATTCTGCCTTTTCTGACTTCCCAGTCCGCCTACGGTTATATATTATTTTTGTGTTACTATTTGTTTTACCTTTGCCTACAATTCTCGATGCCAATAAAGTAATTTGATCGGGTTGCATTAAAGCAGTTTACAACTCTATTCATTCCGTCACACAAGTATCACCTCAAACTGAGCATAAATATATATAAAAAAAATCATCTGATTGACTTTATATCGCACTCCACTACACACAAACACAAGTAAAAAACAATGCCATTTACAACGCCAATAGCTCTAGCTTTTACAAATGCGAGACCAATTGCATTGCAAATGCTTGTTAATTTTGTTTCCTCCCACAGGAGCGGGGATCAACCACTGTAAAGTAACACTCATTTGAGGGACTATTTTATTTCTTTATTTTGGGCTCACATTTCCCAGACCCCTTCCGCCACGTCTCCCACCTCCTCCCATGTGCTGCATGCCTGCCCCCAGCTTGCTGTGTGTTTAGTCCATAAAATTAAAATATATCTCACTGTTCTCCTCATCTCCCTGCGGCTCCTGTCTTTTCACCGAAATCAAGCACTGTTCCACTGAATTTAGGGACATGTACTTCTTTTGCCTTCAAAATGAGGCGTGGGTCTCCCTTCCATTTTTTGCTGTTGCCTCCTGTGTTTTGCTATGTTTTTGCTGGTCTAGATGCTTTGGGCACTTTGCCACTGCTATTCAGTGCCAAAGTGCAAGTGCTCCCTATTGTAAATTGTTGTTATGGATTAGTGATTCCCTGATTGGGTTATTTGATTTACTTGTCAGACCCTAGTACAGTGCACCGTGTGTGCCCAGGTCCTGTAAATCAAATGCTGCTGGTGGGCTTGCAGCACTGGTTGTGCCACCCACAGAAGCAGCTTGTAAACTATGGCTCAGGCCTGCCATTGCAGAGCCTGTGTGCAGTCTGGGACTGCCATGTCGACTTGGCAAGTGCACCCACTTGCCAGTCCCCAAACCTTCCCTTTTCTACATGTTAGTCACCCCTAAGGTAGGCCCTAGGGCAGGGTGCATTGTATGTGAAAGGTAGGACATGCCCTGATGTGTGTGGCATGTCCTGATAGTGAATTACAGCCAATTTCGTTTTTCACTATTGCAAGGCTACCTGCTCCCATAGGCCAGAATGGGCAGTTTGATTATAACATCTTATAATCCTAACTGACCCAGGGAACAAGGTAGAAATTCGAGTTTGGTATGCCTGAACTCAGAATGTTAAAATACATCTTTTAGTGTGGGTGATTTTTACATTCTGTGTTTGAAAATACTACTTTTAGAAAGTAGGTATTTTCTTGCCTAACCATCCAGCTTGCCTCTGCTAAGGTTGTGTATTCACTGTCTGGTTTGTGAGTGACAGGGGACTGGAGAGGGTCTTGGCTCCAGCAGTCTGATGGGTCAGGGCTGGGCTGAATAGGACCCACATAGAATAGAGAGTAGGAGGGAGGAGACTGCCTTTCACTGACCTGAGCCCTCATAGAATAGAGAGTAGGGGGCGGGGATTTCCTTTCACTCCCCAGAGACCTCATGGAATAGAGAGTAGGGGGAGGAGATTTCCTTTCAGCTACCTGGGCCAGGTCTGATCTCACACAATGCTGTCTCCACCTCCTGCCAGGAAACTGCACAGAACTGGTTTTGGTCAGGCACAGACACTCTCTGCCTTCAGAGAACAAAGACTTTTTGACTATAAATATTGGGACCAAGACTTTAGATCACTTCTGGGAATCAAGACGAACCTTTGCTGAGGAGAAGAACCAGGAAACTGAAGGAGGAGACTGCCCCTGTGCTGTTGGGGTTGGCCTGCAGTGGTTACTTTGTTGCCAAAGAAAGGAGAAAGGAACTGTGTGTGTACTTTCATCATCTTGAAGATCTCCAAGGGCTTGAAGATTGAGCTTGCCTCCTGCCTGAAGTCTCAGGGATACAAGACTTCAGCAACCAGCTCCCCTGAATTCCCTTGCTTGGAATTCTACCTGCAAAGAGGTGCCTGCTGTTGTGTTGGGCCCTTTTGAAGACTGCGTGTCGCTGAGAGCTGGAAGCGCGACGCAACGAAGGAGAAGCGTGTCGCCGCCGCAGCAGTTGCCGTTGCATCGCCGAGGAAGCGTGCCGCCGCAGCTGCTCGCATCACATCACCGAGGCGCGTCGCATCACCGGAGAAGCGTGCCGCCGCGGCAGAGGTCGTCGTCGCATCACCGGAGAAGCGTGCCGCAGGGCCTGTCGCGGCTCAGAAGTTCACTGAGTCGCCGCACGGCCGTCGGGCGTGTACGCATCGCATCTAAATTGTCGCACCGTAACCGAGATGCCATTTTGTCGCATCGCACCGGATCGTCATCGCATCGAGGCGCCATCTTGTCGCATCGCACCGGATCACAGTAAGAAACCGACGCATCAACTCCCCACACAGTAAGGAAGTGAGCCTCAACTCCCCTGCGCAGCAGTAAGGAACCGACGCATCCACTGCCCTGAGTGTAAGGAACGGCGCATCACCTTCCCTGCGAGCCTTTTGTTTGTTTTGCATTACGCATCCAAGGTACTTTGAGAGTAAAGTGTCGCATTTATCATCTACATTGAAATAAGCTATTTCTACCATTTTAAAGGCTCATTTTTGATTACAGTATTGTGGATTTTTGTCGTTTGATCTTGTGTTAAGTCTAGTAAAGATTACTTATTTTTCTAAACTGGTGTAGTGTCCATTTGTAGTGTTTTCACTGTATTACTGTATGTGTTCACAACTGCTTTACACACTGCCTCGGAGATAAGCCTGCCTGCTCGTGCCAAGCTACCAAGGGGGTGAGCAGGGGTTATTTTAGGAGTGTAGCCCCTTACCCTGGCTAGATGCAAGGGTCCCTATTTGGACAAAGGTGCTAACATTGGTGGTCAGCGGTGAGGATTTGGACTTGCATTTGTGATTCATATACAGTGAATGGTGTACACTACTAGTGAATGCAGATCAAACGCAACCACATACTTATTGGTAGAATTTTTTCCTTGGGATTTCTATTTTTGCTAAGAACTGCCAGTTGTTGTTACCATGAGTAGACCAGCATCCATTGCACCTGAAGAGTTTGAATTTGAAGAAGAAATGTTGGATGTATACACTGTGCCCCAGCTCAAATCCGCATGCAAGAAATTTAAAGTCTCCCTGAAAGGCCTCACCAGAAAAGAGGAATACCAAAAGGCGCTGAGGGCCTGGTTGGAAGCAAGGAGTGCCAGTGAGCACCCTGAGGATCAGGTGGAGGATTTAGAGGAGCGGCAAGGGGGGCCATTGGGTCCAGTGGGAGGGAAAGTACCTTCCAGGGCAGGCAGCAGTGTTTCTTCCAAATGCCTGTCCCCAGGAGAGCTGGAGGGCAGGGAGAGTAGCAGGATGCATGAGATGGAGCTAGCCAAGCTCAAAATGGGTGGGCAGTTAGAATTAGAGAATAAGAAATTGGCCCTAGAGGAAAAGATGATGCAGTTAGAGCATGAGAGAAGTTTGAGGGAGTTGGAATTGAAAGCCAGGAGCTTAGAAATTACTCCCTCTGGTGGCAGCACCCCATCAGTGCCTGCAGAAACACAAGTGTATATACCCAAGGATGTGGTTAAAGAATTTTACAAAAATGATGATATTGGCCAGTGGTTCAAGGCCTATGAGGTAGCTATGACCTCCCACCGGGTCCCTGAGAAAGATTGGGGAGCGGGGTTGTGGGGGCGGTTCCTCAGTGAGGGGCGGGATACATTGTCAGACTTGCCCTCTGAAGTCCACAATTCATATGCTCACATGAAAGAAGCCTTGATGAGCAGGTATGGGTTGAATCCTGAAATGTATAGACAGAGGTTTAGGAATTGCAAGAAACTGGAGTCAAGCACTTGGGTAGAATATGTGACTTTGTTTTGCAGAGCATTGGATGATTGGGTGAAGGGTAGCAAAGTGAATGATTTTGAAGCGCTCTTTGATTTGATTGCATGGGAGCACTTGTCCAGTAATTGTTTTCCAGAGCTACGCCAGCACCTTATTGATAGTATGCTGACTAACCCTAGGAATGTTGCTGAGGAGGCGGACTGCTGGGTGAGCACCCGGGTCCACAAGGGTCATGTGGGAGACTTCGCCAAAGGTGGGCAGGGTCCCCAGCAGAGGAGTGGGGGGGACAAGGGTAAACAGAGGGAGTTCCAGAAAGGGCCCCAAAGTAATCCCCAAGGGAACCAAGGGAAGGGTTCCCAGCCTCCCCCTGAAAAGAAGCCAGGGGCTTCGACAGATAAGCCGGTTCACAGGGGTCCCAAGACCTGTTTCAAGTGTGGTCAAGTGGGCCACTGCTCCTATGATTCAAGATGTCCCATGTATGGGAAAACAGCACCCACTGGTGCACCACCCCGGCAGATCGCTAGTGTAGCCCTGGGGGAGGAGTTGGTTGCCCAATGTGGGCGGGGTCCCACAGAGATGTCCCTAGTCTCTTTAGGAGACTGTGAGGTGGTCCCCAGGACCCAGCTGCCTGATAACACAAAAAAGTAGAGGCAGTGGGTGATCATCAATGGCCAAAGGGTGGAGGCTCTGAGAGACACCGGAGCCAGTGTGACAGCTGTCAGTTGTCGGCTGGTGTCTGAAGAGCAGGTGATCCCCAATGCATTTTACCCAGTTGTTGCCGCTGACAACACAGAGAGCCACTGCAAGGTGGCTCAGGTTCCCTTTGAGGGGGGGGGGGATCTCAGGTACTCTTCAAGTAGCTGTGAGGCCAGCCATGCCTGTTGACTGTCTGTTGGGCAATGATTTGGAGAGCTCCCCTTGGGCTAATGTGGAGCGTAATGCACATTTGGAGATGTTGGGCTTGCCAGATTGGGCGTGTGTGACCATCCGGTCTATGGCAGCCAGTAAGGGTGTTCAAGAGGACCTGGAGACTGAAAGAGTGGCCCAGGTGCCTGCCTTAAAGAGGCAGGGGGTGCGGGAAACCGGCCCCCATAGTTCCCACGGTCCAGGAGGAGGCAGACCTTGAGGGGGATGCCCTGGAACCTACAGGGGAACAAGTGGCTGAACTGGGGGAGCTGCCTGAGCTGACCCATTGGCAGCAGGAAGGAGGCCCCTCCAGGGAAGAGTTCTGTGAGGAGCAGAACAAGTGCCCTTCTCTTGTGGGTTTGCGGCAACAGGCCACAAACCAGGCAGCAGGTGATCAGTCTGGATCACATTGGATCTACTGGGAGAATGGTCTCCTGTATAGCGAGCCTAAGGTTGCTGAGCCTGGGTCAGCCCGTGTGCTGGTGGTACCCCAGCGCTTCAGAGCCTTCCTACTGGGTTTGGCTCATGATGTACCTTTAGCAGGACATCTGGGGCAGGACAAGACCTTTGAGAGGCTTGTCACCCACTTTTATTAGCCCCAGATGCGCAAGAGTTCAGATACTCATTGCAGGACTTGTCAGACTTGCCAGGCAAGTGGTAAGAGTGGGAGGAAGCTCAAGGCTCCTCTCCAGCCTTTCCCTGTAGTCAGCACCCCCTTTGACCGGGTGGGTATTAACATTGTGGGGCCTCTGGATCCCAAGACAGCCATGGGCAACAGGTTCATCCTGGTCTTGGTGGACCATGCCACCCAGTACCCGGAAGCCATCCCTCTCTGGACTGTGACGGCCCCTGTGGTGGGATGTGCGTTGATGGGGATTTTCTCCCGTGTGGGGGTTCCCCAGAGAGGTGGTGTCAGACCGTGATACAAACTTCATTTCCAAGTATATGAAGTCCCTGTGGCAGGAGTGCGGTGTGACATACAAGTTCACGACTCCTTACGACCCCCAAGGTAATGGGCTGGTTGAGAGATTCAACCGGACCCTAAAAGGCATGATTATGGGTCTGGAAGAACCCATGAGGCATAAGTGGGACGTCCTCTTGCCATGCCTTCTCTTTGCTTACCGAGAGGTGCCACAGAAGTCCTTAGGGTTCAGTCCCTTTGAACTGCTGTATGGTCACCCGGTAAGAGGACCTCTGAGTTTGGTAAAGGAAGGCTGGGAGAAAGCTCCCAGGAAACCTCCCCAGGATGTATATAGCTACATGCTGGCCTTCAGAAACCAAACCCGGCGTTTCAGGTAACTCGCTCAGGTGAATCTGGAAGCCAGCCAGGAGGAGATGAAGCGGTGGTACGATCAGAATGCCACTCTGATTGAGCTTCAGCCTGGTCAGAAAGTGTGGGTCATGGCCCCAGGGGAGCCCTGCGTGCTCCAGGATAAGTGGACCAGACCATTTGAGGTGGTGGAGCGCAAGAGTGATGTCACCTACTTGGTGAACTTGCGGTCTCCTAGGAACCCCTTGCAGGTCCTGCATGTCAACCGCCTAAAGCCCCACTTAGAGAGGTCCGAAGTGGGCATGCTCCTAGCGACAGATGATGGAATGGAGGAGGAGACTGAATCTCTTCCTGACCTTCTGTCTGCGACAGAGCAAGATGGGTGAGGGGATGGTGTAAACCTCTCTTCCACCCGGACCCCTGAGCAGAAGGATGACTGTCGCCAACTGTTGGGACAGTTTCCTGACCTGTTCTCCCTGACCCCTAGTGTCACTGAGTGGTGCGTCCATGATGTGGACACTGGGGACAGTCCTCCTGTGAAGAACAAGACTTACAGAGTGACTGACAGGGTGAGAGCTTGCATCAAGGAGGAGGTCTCCAAGATGTTCGCATTGGGGGTGATTGAGTCTTCTAACAGCCCTTGGGCCAGCCCAGTGGTCTTGGTCCCAAAGGCTGCCGCGCCTGGTGCCACACCCGAACTCCGGTTCTGGGTGGACTACCAAGGACTCAATTCAGTCACCAGGACTGACGCGCACCCCATCCCCAGAGCTGATGAGCTCATTGATCGGTTAGGGGCTGCCCGGTACCTCAGCACGTTTGATTTAACGTCTGGGTACTGGCAGATAGCCTTAACTGATGGGGAAAAAGAGAGGTCAGCATTCTCCACACCAGATGGGCACTACCAATTCCAGGTTATGCCCTTTGGGATGAAGAATGCCCCTGCCACCTTTCAGAGGTTGGTCAACCAGGTATTGGCTGGACTGGAGGATTTCAGTGCCGCCTACCTGGATGACATTGCAGTGTTCAGCGCCAGTTGGGAAGACCATCTGCGCCACCTCTGGGAAGTCTTGATGGCGCTGTGGAGGGCAGGCCTCACGATCAAGGCGAGTAAGTGCCAGATCGGGCAGGGTTCCGTGGTGTATTTGAGACACCAGGTTGGGAGCGGCCAGGTGGCACCCCTACAGCCCAAGATTGATACCATCCTGGTTTGGAAACCGTGCTCCTGGCACCCAACTTCTAAAAAGAGTTCATTGTTCAAACAGACGCTTCAGAGCATGGTGTAGGGGCTGTTCTTGCACAGATGAATGAGGAGGGCCTAGACCAACTGTTGGGATCTGGAGCTCGTGTGTGAGCTCGTGCTATGGGGATTCCATTCTGGAATGGGATGTTCCTCGGACGGCAGTTGCTGCCCGGGAGTCGCCTTGGAAGGACACAATAAATGAAGCACTTACTTGGGGTCTTGTGTACTTCATTTCATTGGCGACGAGTTGAGAGTTGTCCTGTCCTCGGCCTCCCGTGAACCTGCTGACTGGTATCCCGTGAACCGGCTGACTGGTATCCGTCCTACGTGGCTCCTCCTTCCCTGCTGTGGTGATGCCCACGCTGACTGTTCCTCGTTGTTTGCTTCCCATCGCTGGAGTTCCTGAGAGGTTGATCCTCCATTTCAGGTACTTTTGTCGTTGTTTGTCAGTGGGAGCGCGAAATCGTGGTGAGCTCCTCGCGCCTCCCCTGTACGTCGGGATGTACTGCGCATGACGCGCATCATCGTAGAATTTTGCCTGACTTGCCTGGCTCCGCTGCGTGGTCCCTCCGTGTGCGGCCATTTTAGGCACTTCTCATCACGGCGTTGCCTGGCAACGGAGATATTCAACGTGGAGTTTTTCGTCGTGCCTTTGCTGATAGGCACAGCTGTAAATTCATACTTCCTCGAAGCAGGAAGCACCGTTGCGCTCACCTAGTGCCTTCGCTGATAGGCACAGCTCTATTCACCATCTCTACCTGCCACTTTGTGAAGATTGCCTGTTGGTCTTCGCTGATGGGCACAGCTGGTGTAATGTTCTTCAGTTGTCACCCTAATTTTTTGTCGTGCCTTCGCTGATAGGCACAGCCCCTACAATATCTGAAAAGCCACATTTTACGAGATTGTATTGATCTACTTACTATCTACATGGCCATACATTCCTAGTATTCAGGGATTGTAGTGTTGACGTTGGGCAGCAACTCACCCACGCCAAGTCATGGATCATATTACTGCACCTCCACCCTTTTTGCAAACTGCGGGTTCACCTCCTCTTCAGTGGGAACAGTGGAAGGATACTTTTGACGCATATTTGGAGGCGATTGATGGTGAAACCTTCACTTAAAAAAAAAAGAAAGCGTTATTAATTTACAATTTAGGCACTGAGGGTAGGAGCATTTTGAAAACACTACCTTTAGAAATGGTAAGCACTCGTGTAAGTGGTGGTGATGATGGTGAGTCCTTCATTGTTGACGATTATGCCTCCATTGTAAAAACTTTGAGCAAAAGATTTAGTCCCATAAGAAATGTTGTCCTTGAGCGCCACAAATTTCTACAACGCGCTCAAATTCCTGGTGAGTCCATCGACGATTTTGTCGCTGCTCTTAGAAGTTTAGCGGTTACTTGCAACTACAGGGAGTTTAGGGATGAAATCATTCGCGATCAATTAATTGAAAGGACGTCTAACAAGAAAATCCAAGAAAAGTTATTATCTTCAGATGTTCCTGATTTAGAGACTGCACTCACGTTGGCCAAGAGTATCGAACATTCTCAATTCTGTGTAAAAGAAATGAGTTGTACAGCCTCATCTAGCGAAGTCAAATTATTAAATGCCAAACCTATCGCTAAATCGTTGAAGGGGTCCAACACCAGTGTTGTGCGCCCGGCTACACATTTCCCCAAATCCAGAAGTGAACAAAGTGAAGTCATGTGTTTCCGTTGTGGGAGCAAATCCCACTTAGGAAATGCCAAGTTTTGTTTTGCTTTAAACCAAACGTGTTATAATTGTGGAAAAAGGGTCATTACTCTCGTATGTGTAAGGCTGTCACGGCTAAGAAAAATCCCTCACATGTAGTGAAAGCCATTGCAGAAGACCCGTTGGATTCCGATGATGAGCATTATGAATTGTTAATGTTGTCTCCCTCATTGTCACATACTGAAGGTGTTGTAGAACTATCTTCCTTGGGTGGGTCTCTGAAGAGGAAATCTCCTTCATGCAAAATCGGGATAAATGGAGTTAGTCTTACATTTCTTGCTGATTCTGGCTCTCCTTTTACCCTCATCAACATGAAGGATTTTAGTAAACTTGAGGGTCTTCAATTGCAACAGTCCAACATCAAGATCTTTGCGTATGGGGGTAAAAGAGTGGATGTGTTGGGAAAATTTGTAGGAAGTCTAGCTTTCGGTACTGATCTGACAAGGGGAACCGTGTTTGTAGTTGAAGAGGGGCAAACCTGTTAGGGTGGGATGAGCAGGGGCCCTTAACATTATACTGGACCCAAATCATCCCGATATGGTGGTGTCCCGTAACGCACTAATTCACTTTTACGATGCACCTTCTCCTGATTCCTCCTGTGTCCCCACTGTTGCCCAAATAGCTAACGACAAGTGGATGCACATCTATCCTGATGTGTTCAAGAGCGAGCTTGGCAAACTTAAGGGTTTTCAACATCGCATCATACTCAAGGATGGCGCTAAAGCTGTTGCTCATAAGGTACGCAAAGTGCCCTTGAGTCTGCGGAGTGAACTTAAGCTTGAGTTGGAACGTCTCTGTGCTGCGGGGGTTATTGAACCTATTGAAGGTTCCGAATGGTTGGCTCCCATTGTATTAGCACGCAAATCCGACAAATCTCTGAGAATGTGTGTGGATTTGAGAGACCTCAACGCCAACATCTGGGTTGATCGTCAACCTCTTCCCAACATCAATGAAATGCTGGCTACGTTGGGCGGTGCCAAATTCTTTACCTCCCTAGACATTTCCTCAGCCTACCACCAGATTGAGTTGTGCAGGGAATCCCGTCATCTCACATCTTTCGTCACACCTGAAGGGGCTTATCGTTACATACGCATGCCTTTCGGTCTTGCCTCCGCTTCAGCTGTGTTCCAAAGATTGATGAACAACTTGTTTGAGGGCATTGCTGGTGTTGTGTTTTTTCAAGATGACATTCTGATATATGGGAAGACTGAGGCGGAACACGATGAGAGGGTTAAGCGTGTTCTAGGCATAGTCAGATCAAGTGGTTTAACTCTAAGGGTTGACAAGTGCAAATTTCTTCAAGAGGGTGTTGATTACCTTGGTCATCACATTTCACACAAGGGGGTTGAACCTAAGTTGAAGATCATTGAAGCCATTCAGGGTGCACCTACGCCTGCGAACAAAGACCAGCTTCGTTCTTATTTGGGGTTGGTGGAGTATTATTCCAAATTTGTCAGCAACTTTTCCAGCAAAACTGCTTCCATGCGTAATTTGTTAAAAAAGAATGTTAAATATGTGTGGGATGACGACTGTAATAACAACTTTCAGTCAATCAAACAAGAGATTGTACATGCTGGCCCCCTCAAACTTTTCTACCGATGCAAGCAATGTTGGGCTAGGAGCAGTTCTCATGCAAAAAAGGGGTGATGGTCGGGAAGAGACAATAGCTTTTGCTTCAAGAACATTAAGGGGTGCCGAAAGCACCTACTCGACCATCGAAAAAGAAGCTTTGGCCATGTGGTGGGGAGTCCAACACTTAAATTTTTTTGGGTGGGGTAACGAATTTACTTTGAGAACGGATCATAAGCCCTTAGTTGATCTTTTTACCACTAAAGGTGGTGGCAGAGCAACGCCACGCATCTCCAAATGGCAATACAGATTAAGTGAGTTTCGCTATCGTCTCGAGTATGTGGCTGGAGCTAAGAATTATGTTGCTGATTGCTTGTCCAGATTACCACTTTCTTGTGATGAGGATGTGTTGGAGCATGACGATTTGGAAATAGTTTGTGCAGTCTGTTCCTTGGAGAACACTATTGGTGGTGCCCTTTCTGAACGAGAGTGGTTGGATGGTACTTCCGAGGATGCTGTGGTCTCTAAGGTCATCGACCTTTTAGCCGGATTATGGCCTAATGCGAAAGATTGCCCCTCTGAGCTGGTTCCGTACAGGAGAATTAGTGAAGAGTTGTCTGTAGTTGATGGAGTATTGAGGAGAGGTGGTTTGCTAGTGGTTCCCTTGCCCATGCGCAAAAGAATTTTGGATTTAGCTCATGAAGGTCATCCGGGAATTCGGGCCATGAAACGTAGGGTCAGACAGGATTTTTGGTGGCCCGCGTTAGATAAGGATGTTGAACATTATGTTCGCGACTGTTGTGTGTGTGTCACCAGTGACAAATCTCAAGTGACTCATCCTTCCCCTGTTGAACCGGTGGTGGTTAAAAACGCCCCATGGTCCAAATTAGCCTTTGATATTGCTGGTCCTTTCGGGCTCGTTGGAAGTTCTCCCAAATATGCATTGGTCCTTATTGACTACATGTCGAAATGGCCTGAAGTCCGATTTGTAGACAATGTCAATTCTATGTCCATCATCAATTTTTTTCATGATGTTTTTCTCAGGGAAGGTGTTCCTGAGGAATTGGTGTCGGATAATGGAACCCAGTTAGTCAACAGTGAAATGCAGGCCTTTTTCAAAGACATTGGTGTAAAACATATTTGCACGTCCCTATATCACCCACGCAGCAACGGCTTAGTCGAGCGCTTCAACCGTGTCGTCAAAGAACACTTGCAGCTGGCCTTGGTCAATAGTTTGCATTGGCGGCGTGCTGTCAGTGACATGCTATGGGCTGTGAGGACCACCCCGCACATTAGCACTGGGATAGCTCCCTTTACCTTACTAAGGGGGAGAGTAGCGGGCTCTAAACTGAACAAAGAGTGGATGTCCAGGAGAGTGGTGGACATGGGGAAGTTGGCTGAGGTGGTTGATATCAGGGCTGCCGCTCAAGCAAAGTATGATACTAGACCTGGGAGTCGTAGTACCTTGTTTGTGAAGGTGGGTGATTGGGTAAGAATCAAGAGACCTGGTTTTATTCGCAAGGGCGAGTCTCGTTTTTTTGCTCCCAAGAGAGTGTCTGCGGTAAAAGATCATGTTGTGGTGTTGGAGAATGGGAAGGTTTGGAACAAAAGTGTTGTTTCCGTGGTACCCGAGTCTATGCTGGGTTATGTCAATAAGAAATTGGGTGTTCACTCTTCCTCTGTGGTAGTACCCACTGAGGATCTGGAGCTCGTGTGTGAGCTCGTGCTATGGGGATTCCATTCTGGAATGGGATGTTCCTCGGACGGCAGTTGCTGCCCGGGAGTCGCCTTGGAAGGACACAATAAATGAAGAACTTACTTGGGGTCTTGTGTACTTCATTTCACCAACCTGTAGCCTTCATCAGTAGGAGGTTACTTCCACAGGAACAGAGGTGGAGTGCGATTGAGCGTGAGGCATTTGCTGTGGTCTGGGCACTGAAGAAGTTGAGACCATACTTGTTTGGGACTCACTTCCGGGTTCAGACAGACCACAGGCCCCTCAGATGGTTGATGCAGATGAGGGGTGAGAATCCAAAGCTGTTGAGGTGGTCCATTTCCCTACAGGGGATGGACTTCACGGTGGAACACCGCCCTGGTACAGAACACGCCAATGCTGATGGTCTAACCAGATTTTTCCGCCTAAGTGAAGAGAACTCCCAAGAGGTAGGGTAGTTCTCCCCACATTTCAGCTGGAGGGGACACGTGTTAGACCTGGCACCATTGGCGTGGGTCTCCCTTCCATTTTTTGCTGTTGCCTCCTGTGTTTTGCTATGTTTTTGCTGGTCTAGATGCTTTGGGCACTTTGCCACTGCTATTCAGTGCCAAAGTGCAAGTGCTCCCTATTGTAAATTGTTGTTATGGATTAGTGATTCCATGATTGGGTTATTTGATTTACTTGTCAGACCCTAGTACAGTGCACAGTGTGTGCCCAGGGCCTGTAAATCAAATGCTGCTGGTGGGCTTGCAGCACTGGTTGTGCCACCCACAGAAGCAGCTTGTAAACTATGGCTCAGGCCTGCCATTGCAGAGCCTGTGTGCAGTCTGGGACTGCCATGTCGACTTGGCAAGTGCACCCACTTGCCAGTCCCCAAACCTTCCCTTTTCTACATGTTAGTCACCCCTAAGGTAGGACTGGGCAGGGTGCATTGTATGGGAAAGGTAGGACATGCCCTGATGTGTGTGGCATGTCCTGATAGTGAATTACAGCTAATTTCGTTTTTCACTATTGCAAGGCTACCTGCTCCCATAGGCCAGAATGGGCAGTTTGATTATAACATCTTATAATCCTAACTGACCCAGGGAACAAGGTAGAAATTCGAGTTTGGTATGCCTGAACTCAGAATGTTAAAATACATCTTTTAGTGTGGGTGATTTTTATATTCTGTGTTTGAAAATACTACTTTTAGAAAGTAGGTATTTTCTTGCCTAACCATCCAGCTTGCCTTCGCTAAGGTTGTGTATTCACTGTCTGGTTTGTGAGTGACAGGGGACTGGAGAGGGTCTTGGCTCCAGCACTCTGATGGGTCAGGGCTGGGCTGAATAGGACCCATATAGAATAGAGAGTAGGGGGGAGGAGACTGCCTTTCACTGACCTTAGCCCTCATAGAATAGAGAGTAGGGGGCGGGGATTTCCTTTCACTCCCCTGAGACCTCATGGAATAGAGAGTAGGGGGAGGAGATTTCCTTTCAGCTACCTGGGCCAGGTTTGCTCTCACACAATGCTGTCTCCACCTCCTGCCAGGAAGCTGCACAGAACTGGTTTTGGTCAGGCACAGACACACTCTGCCTTCAGAGAACAAAGACTTTTTGACTATAAATATTGGGGCCCAGACCCCAAGACTTTAGATCACTTCTGGGAATCAAGACAAACCTTTGCTGAGGAGAAGAACCAGGAAACTGAAGGAGGAGACTGCCCCTGTGCTGTGTGCTGTTGGGGTTGGCCTGCAGTGGTTACTTTATTGCCAAAGAAAGGAGAAAGGAACTGTGTGTGTACTTTCATCATCTTGAAGAAGATCTCCAAGGGCTTAAAGATTGAGCTTGCCTCCTGCCTGAAGTCTCAGGATACAAGACTTCACCAACCAGCTCCCCTGAATTCCCTTGCTGGGAATTCTACCTGCAAAGAGGTGCCTGCTGTTGTGTTGGGCCCTTTTGAAGACTGCGTGTCGCTGGGAGCTGGAAGTGCGTCGCAACGAAGGAGAAGCGTGTCGCCGTCGCATCGCCGAGGAAGCGTGCCGCTGCCGCAGAGGTTGCCGTCGCATCACCGGAGAAGCGTGTTGCAGGGCCTGTCGCGGTGTTGTATTCCGCTTTAGGTGTCCGTATATAGGTTTTCCTGAAACATGTCCTTATATAGGCACAATTCGCATTGCCCTTATATAGGCATAAGATCCCAGTCCTTATTTAGGCATTAGCCATGCTATCCAAATACAGGCATGGTCACTTACATCTGTCCACCCTAACGTCACAACGAGTTCTTAGAAACCAGACCCTTAAGCTCTTGGGAGTTCCCCTAGCACAGGATTATTGATTTCTCCAAGAACCCATCTATTATGCATGAACCGCTATACCTTAAGGGTTCATTCCTGACGTCTTCCTCTGCCCGACTTTACTTCAATGCTAACATTCCAAGGCACCTACCGGGTATAAATATACCTTCCCTTGCCCAAGCAAGTAGGAGGAGACCTCGACTTTAGAGGAGCCCGTGTCCCGGCCTGACGCACTGACAAGAGACGCTGTCCTCCCTGCTCGCAGAGAATCCAGCTTCCAGTGTTCTGACTCCCTTCGCGGGGTGTTAGAGTTCGAGACCCGGAAAAAGATTCCCACCTCTCTCATTCTCAAGGTATGGAGGTGACTAGAACCTAGAGGGACTCTTGGCATACTAGACTATAGTATACCATACTATAGAATACTTCACCTACTTCTTACCTTGCACTACACTTAGGTTAGGTACACTGGGGTAGAACTAGTTAGAGAAGCATCTTATGAGTACTCGCATTTTTAGCTTATGTTATGTATGTATATGAATATATGTGTCATAGCTAAAAGATAATGCTAGCGCAGTATTATTTCTTTCTACTGCTTACGCTGTACATTATATATCTCGCATACTGTCTTGTGATCATAACAGCTCATATCTCTTACACGAGAAACAAGACTGTTCAATAAATCCTTTTATTGAAACGCCTGTCTATTCTTTCTGTGTAACTCTGAAGAAACTAAGCATGCACGATTAGCTGAGTGAAACTGTTATCTATTGTTTCCACGATTCTGAGAGTGTTCCGATTCTAAAGGGAAACAAAGTTGTCATGTTTATGCAGTTGCCAGAAACTACTCCCTTCTTGTTTACAAGGAGTTTCTAGTGGCCTCTGAGTTAGCTGGCACAAAGTAATTAAGTTTAATATACTTGCTAGGGACATACTGACCTCAGTCCTATGTCAAACCTATAGGGTATATTATTCCAATGCGCAGAGCCTATTAGGGAAATAGGAACTACACTACAGCGGCTCAAAAGTTCACCGAGTCGCCGCACGGCCGTCGGGCGTGCACTCATCGCATCTACGTTGTCGCACCGTAACCAAGAAAGACGCCATTTTGTCGCATCGCACCGGATCGTCATCGCATCGAGGCGCCATCTTGTCGCATCGCACCGGATCACAGTAAGAAACCGACGCATCAACTCCCCACACAGTAGGGAAGCAAGCCTCAACTCCCCTGCGCAGCAGTAAGGAACCGACGCATCCACTCCCCTGAGTGTAAGGAACGGCGCATCACCTTCCCTGCGACCCTTTTGTTTGTTTTGCGTTGCGCATCCAAGGTACTTTGAGAGTAAAGTGTCGCATTTATCATCTACATTGACCTAAGCTATTTCTACCATTTTAAAGGCTCGTTTTTGATTACAGTATTGTGGATTTTTGTTGTTTGATCTTGTGTTAAGTCTAGTAAAGATTACTTATTTTTCTAAACTGGTGTAGTGTCCATTTGTAGTGTTTTCACTGTATTACTGTATGTGTTCACAAATGCTTTACACACTGCCTCTGAGATAAGCCTGCCTGCTCGTGCCAAGCTACCAAGGGGGTGAGCAGGGGTTATTTTAGGAGTGTAGCCCCTTACCCTGACTAGACGCAAGGGTCCCTATTTGAACAAAGGTGCAAACCATTGCCAACTAGAGACCCCCAAATCTAACACACACCAATCGCACGAGTTGCAGGCACTATATGTCCCATCATGCCAATCGTTTTCTCACCGCACTGATGTCATCACCATGGGAGAAGAAAGGAGGCGGCTGGGACCCAGGAGCAGTAGCAGCCTAACACCAGCTTGGCTGACCCTCGCTTCCTACCTCCTCCTGCTGCTGCCTTAGTGAGATCTTGCAGCATGCATGTTATTTATGGGCTCTTACAGTCCGTTCTATTTACTTTTATTTATTTATGTAGCTGAAGCATTTCGAAAGTGCTCCACAATGATCAAAAGAGAACCTAAAATGAAACTGAAATGGAATCACAATAATGTGGCGGCAATGAAAAGTTTTAGCGAGAGGCAAAGCTGCACAAAAGACGAGAAACTATTTTACAAAGAGGCCCCCGGGGGAAGTAAGGTCGCAGACCAGTCTTCCCCCGGGGTTTTCGCGAAGGCCGGAAGGACACGGTTTTCTGGGGTCAGGGGGTTGGGCTGGGGGTGGGGATAGGAGGGTGGTTTATAAGGACCAGGGGAGGAGACTCGTCCTCTTCCTGCGCCCAACACCACTGGGGAGGGTAGTTAGTTTTTGGAAGTGTAAGAAAGGGGGTTTTGGCATTAAGGATAGTTTGCCGGTCGGCCGATTGGCAGGGGTGTTTTAGGTGGTAGTGGGGAATTTTCTTGCAGGGAGGTTACCGTGTGCTCCATTGATGGCAGTTCCAGACGCGCAGGCCGTCCGTGCTGCACTCCGGGTGCTGGGCCAGGCAGGCCGGGAGGATCTGTTGCGGCCCGGCGTTTTACAGCAGGCATGGGTCGGAATGGCCCATACGCCTTGCATGGCGTCCGCCGGCGTCGCTGCTGCGGTGGTGGCTTGTATGGAGGAGCCACCACCGGGAAAAAAGACCAATGCAGGTAGGGGGCGGGGGCAGCCCAAGCGGGAGACTGGGAAGCGCGGGGGCAGGTGGCAGAGCCTGCCCACGCGTCTGTTTGATGACGCAAGCCTGATTGACTCGCTGGCATTGGAGGGGGCGGGGGCAGAGGAGCGGTACGCGCTGCAGCGCATCATTCTGTGTGAAGGCCCGGGGCCTGATTGCGGTAGGGGAGGAGGGCGGGGAATGCCTGTGCCGGCCCGGCTGGATGCTGGGGATGGCCAGGGAGGGCCAGGGGGGGTTTGCCAAGAAGGGGAGGGACAGGTTTTGAACCTGTCTGTGCGTGGAGAGGGGCAGGCAGGCAGTGAAGGACAATGGGAGGAATCCCCCCTGGATCTGTCAGGGAGGCCAAGGCATACCCAGACCAATGTTGGTGTGGGGGCCTACATAGGTGAGGACGCGCACCCCCAAGGGCTTGGAGGCCGGGGGGGCAGTGTGACCAGTGGGGACAGACAAGGGGGGCCTAAGGCAATGGGAGGCAGAAGGGGGAGCCCTCCTCCCCTGCTCCCCAGGTGGGAAGGGATGTCCCTAGAGGAAAAGATCCGGGATCAGCGCAGGCTGATCCAGGAAACAGAGCAGAGGTGGGGGGAGCTATGTGCCAGTAGGGGGGTCAGGGATATGGACCTTAGGGAGGGGCAGCCTCCCACCCCCACGTCAGAGGAGGAGTCAGCGGCAGCGCTGGAAGAGAGTTTTCAGGGACTCAAGGGCAAGTGGGTGTGGGTGGAGAAGAGGAGCCACCCCCGACGGTGTTAGGGACAGCCGAGACGGTGGGGAGACGTGGTGGTGTCGGGGCCTCCTCAGGTTGGAGCAGCCTGGAGAGGGGGGGGCGCAAGCCAGTGGTTGAGAATGGTAGACATGTGGGGGGACCGGCGGGGCACAAAACGGCCCTGAGACGCCGGTCGGAAGGAGCAGGGGGGTCCGCGGCAGCCCACGCTCCACCGAGGGAGCTGGCGAAGGCAGCGGAGGATGTTGGTGATGCGCTTGGAAAGAGTGGGAAAGGACAGAAGAGAGCGGTGCGTGAAGTGATGTGGGCACCTGAGGAGAGTGAGGCTGAGTTGCAGTTGGATTATGGGGATGAAAGTGATGAGTTGGAGGAAGGTGAAGTGAGAGATGATGAGGGTGATGAGTTGGCGAATGTGGTGGAGGGTGGACTGGGAGAGTCATCGAAGAAAGTTGGTGTTTTGCAGGAGGCAAGTGTGGCCAAAGGCAAAACGAAGGCGGCGAGCCAGAAGAAGATGAACCCCAAAGGATCGGTCCAGGAGACGCTGAGGAGTTTGGCAGGTGAGGGCGACTGGTGGGCGGCTTGGGACGGGGGTCCTAAAGGGGGGCGGAAGAAGGCCTGCCGGTTGGTGGGTGTGAACGAGGGGTCTGTGAGGGACACGGGAGCGGCGGCAAGCGCAATGGTGGCACCTGCGGCAAAGGAAAAAGGGAATGGGTCCAAACTTTTGGTGGTGGCCAGTGTCCAGACGGATAAATTGGATGGGGTAGATGGGAAAGACGAGACGAAAGAGGACGAACATCAGAAGAAGCTCCCTTATATGGGCTTGGCTATGCCGTTAGGGTCACACTTGTCGGATAAAACAAGAAATAGAATCTGGAGACATGAATACGTGGATATTTTCAAACTATAAACAGGTAAGTACTAACCAGGGCCAGGTTAATAATAAAGTAATGCAGACAGATTAATCCCAGTCAACAAGGAAGTCAGAATGACAAACTGGGCTTTATATAAAAATATTTATTTAATAATTGTTAAACATTTCAATAATAAAAGACACAATTCGAGGCAATTGATTAATGAATAAATATACTTAATTAACAAAAAACAAGATATTGCATCTTTTCAATTGTTTGTATGAACATATCTAACTAATTCTCATATAAGTGTAAAGTCATTATCCTAGATCAGGAGGAGAGTGGTACAGAACATATTTATCATAAGCAACAAAAGATATATCATGATATTCAGAAACTGGCGGAAAGTTGTAGAGCTACGCGCGTTTCGGCCATGCCTTCGTCAGGTTTCCGTCACATGCGGTCACTGACACAAATCAGACCTGAATCTTTTTTTCTTTTTTTCACTAAAGACAAAACTTGTCTTGGATACTAGGTGGTTGCTCAATACTGATAGAACGATGTTACAAAAATGAGGAAAAATGCCTTATAAGAATAGCCAAGTACTCGTCTATGTAGTGTAGATGATATTTATGAAAGAGGCCTATGGAGAGACGTTACGAATGGCCACAAGTCTTGTAATGGTGTCCGTGAAATTGAGGATGTCCTGCATGGGACTACAGAACTAAACATCTAGGAACCGTTAATTCAGGTCACGTACAGAAAGCCACAATACCTGGCTACGTCCCCGCCTCTTTCATAAATATCATCTACACTACATAGACGAGTACTTGGCTATTCTTATCAGGCATTTTTCCTCATTTTGGTAACATCGTTCTAGCAGTATTGAGCAACCACCTAGTATCCAAGACAAGTTTTGTCTTTAGTGAAAAAAAGAAAAAAAGATTCAGGTCTGATTTGTGTCAGTGACCGCATGTGACGGAAACCTGACGAAGGCATGGCCGAAACGTGCGTAGCTCTACAACTTTCCGCCAGTTTCTGAATATCATGATATATCTTTTGTTGCTTATGATAAATATGTTCTGTACCACTCTCCTCCTGATCTAGGATAATGACTTTACACTTATATGAGAATTAGTTAGATATGTTCATACAAACAATTGAACAGATGCAATATCTTGTTTTTTGTTAATTAAGTATATTTATTCATTAATCAATTGCCTCTAATTGTGTCTTTTATTATTGAAATGTTTAACAATTATTAAATAAATATTTTTATATAAAGCCCAGTTTGTCATTCTGACTTCCTTGTTGACTGGGATTAATCTGTCTGCATTACTTTATTATTAACCTGGCCCTGGTTAGTACTTACCTGTTTGTTCTTTTCCCTGTCAGGGCACACTCATCCTGATTACATGGGGCCCCAGTGTGTTTCCAGTTTTTATTTTCAAACTATTACATAGGGAGATACAAGCAAAAGAGGGGTCGAAGGAGGAAGAGTGGGAGCTGACCAGGAGGCCCAGGGTTCCCGTAAACATGGAGAGCTGGACTTCCGCTTTTCTGATATATGCAAGTATTTATTGTGAAAAGCATCTTGATAGGGCCATAGCTTTATTAAAATACACGGACATAATCAGGAAGGCGCAGATGCACTTCGGGGGGTTTGCATGGTTAAGCTATGATGAGGAGTTTAGGGCCTGCATCAGTGTTAATCCCGATAAAGCCTGGGGGAGGTGGACCAGGAACTGTGGATGCACTGGATGTCATCCACGCAGTTGTCGGCCTCCACACACACAGCAAGTGGCCTGCCGGTGACGTATCGGTCTTTTCCGGCGTGTCCCGCCGGGGCAGGGGGTAGTGCCGTTCCAGTGGGAAACACAGGAAATCCACCCAAGCAAGGGGGAGGAAACGCAGGAGCCTGTTGGAACTATAACAAGGGATACTGTTCCAGATACCCCTGCAAATTCAAACACGAGTGTTCCAAATGTGGGGGACGGCACACACTCATGCAGTGCTTCACATTGGCCACGCCGTCAGAGCAGTAGCGGGCCACTAAAGGCAGGGGACAGGCTGGACCTAAGGGCACCTACCCCAGTTAGGGTCGAGGCCATGGGCTCGTGGCTCTCGCAGTACCCGGAGAAGCTGCATTAAGGATTCAATGGGGGTTTGTTGAGTGTTTCCGGGTGGGTTACCAGGGTCCTAGAGAAAGAAGGTGGGCAGAAAATGTGAAGTCGGCCAGGGAATTACCTGAAGTAGTGGCGGCAAAGCTGAGAAAAGAGGTGGAAGAGGGCAGGATAGCAGGCCCGTTTGTCGATTGGCCTGTAGACGACTTGATTATTTCACCTCTAGGGGTGGTCCCTAAGAAAGAACCAGGCGAGTATAGAATGATCCATCACCTGTCCTGGCCGGAAGGGAGGTCCGTTAACGACTTCATCGCAGAGGAGGATTCAAGGGTGCTGTATGCTTCGGTGGATGACGCGATCAGCCTAGTACGGATGTGTGGGCAGGGAGCGGAGCTGGCTAAATGAGATGTGAAATCAGCTTTCCGGCTACTGCCCATACACCCGGCGGATTTTTCATTGCTGGGGATGCAGTTTGATGGGGCCATCTTTGTGGATAAGGTCTTGCCAATGGGATGTGCAATCTCTTGTGCTTTGTTTGAGATGTTCAGCACTTTTCTGCAGTGGGCGTTCATAAAGATGAGTGGGCATCGGGCGGTGTCACACTACTTGGATGATTTCTTGTTCATTGGCAGAGGATGGTCAGGAGAGTGTGGGAGGGCCTTTCAACAGTTGCAGGCCATGGCGGCACTTTTTGGGGTTCCTTTGACACCAGAAAAAACAGCTGGGCCCAGCTGTAGATTGATTTTTCTAGGCATCGAACTGGACTCAGTCCTGTGGTTGGCCCGGTTGCCCGCCGGGAAGGTGCTGAAATACAGACTTTCTTGTTGAGGGTGATTGGGGAAAAGAAGATCGACTTGAGGACGGTGCAACAGCTCCTGGGTTTCTTGAATTATGCTTGCCGGGTGGTGAGAGCTGGGAGGACTTTTTGCCGGCGCCTGGGCATGGCCATGTTCGGGGCGGTGTTACCGCATCACAGAGTCAGGGTCTCAATGGCAGTCAGAGCGGACTTGAGGGTGTGGCAGACATTTTTGACTGACTTCAACGGTGTGTCGTTGGACTTTGTAGAAGACAGGACGATCTGGCAGGTTCAAATCTTTCCTGACGCGGCAGGGGCTTCTGGTTTTGGTGTTTTTTGGGATGGCCGATGGTGTGCTGAAGAATGGCCGAGTCATTGGGTGAAACAGGGGAGGAGTATAGCTTTCTTAGAGTTTTTCCCGTTGCTGGTGGCTCTGGCGGTGTGGGGCACAGAGTTCCAGAATAGGTCGGTGCTGTTCCATGTAGATAACATGACGGTAGTAGAGCTCGTGAACAAGCAGAAAGCGAGGGACTTGAGGGTCTTGCGGCTGCTGCGTAGTTTCATGCTGCGATGCCTGCAATTGAATGTGGTATTTCGGGCGAAGCATGTCCCAGGGGCAAGTAGTGACATACCGGATGCTTTGTCTCGTTCGCAGTGGCGGCGATTTCGACGACTGGCTCCTGGAGCGGATGGATGCAAAACAGAGCTGCCGGACGGCATCTGGGCTTGGGGGGAGTGAGAGTGATAGGCCTGGTTGAGAAGTCGATTGCAGAGTCCACGAGGCGTAGCTACAGACTGGCGTGGGCCAAATTTGGATCGTTTCTGGGCTGGACCGAGGATGCATGGAACATGTCAAGAAGGGACACTGAGCAGGGAGTTATAAGTTTTGTTCTCAGTTGTATGGAAAGAGGTTTGTCACACACGACGATAACTGGGAAACTGGCTGGGATTTCTTTCTACTGTAAGTGGTACGCAGGCTTTGACCCGGCTAAAGACGAGATACTGAGTAGGATGTCAAAAGGTTGGGGTAGGGAGAGGGGGGAGGGGTCGGGGGTACCCAGGGAGGCTATCACGTTTGAACTGTTAGAGCAGTTGTTGGGAGTTTTGCCCATTTGTTGTTATGATGCATACGAGGTTTCCGTGTTTCGGCTATGCATGCTGTGGATGTTTTTTGGGGCGTTTCGGGTGTCAGAGCTGTTAGGCGCGAGAGTTCGGATGGGCAGAACATACGCTGAGATATGTTTGGATGGGGGACAACTGGGGATTTGGCTGGGGCAGTCGAAAACTGACCAGGCAAGAAGGGGTAAATGGGTCTGGTTGAAGGAGTCGGGTTGTGTGGGGGCGTGTCCAGTGCAAGAATGGGAAATTTTTTTGAAGGGCTCAAGGGCGGCGTCGAGTGAGATCTTTTGTCATGCATCGGGGGTGAAAATGACGGCGTTCCAGTTGTTGGCGGTACTGCGCATGGCGTTACGGCGAGTGAGCAAGGATCCTGCAGGGTATGGCACACACTCCTTTTGCATTGGAGCGGCTACAGTGGCAGCACGGCTGGGCTGGTCGTGGGACATGATCCGTCAGATTGGGAGGTGGAGGTTCCGGTGCTGCGAGAAATATGTGCGCAGATAATAGGGGAAGTGGTTCGGGCAAGGGGGGGTGCGACATCTGGGGACAACTGATGCAATGGTGTGGTCTAACATATTTTTCTTGTCGTAGGTTGTGTGGGGGGTCCAGGGACCAAGATGGTCACTTGGATTGCTGGACACTCGTTCGTGCATTGGGCAGCCAGATATGCAGATCGACAGGTCTACGGCCATAACCTGGGTCTGAAGAGCAGCCACCATGAGATGCATTGGTGGGGTAAAGGAGGGATGTGTTGGGGGGCATTGCTGCCCTGGGTGACAAAAATGATTTCACAACAAAGTTGCCCGGATATGTTGGTCCTGCTTCTTTGGGAAAATGACTTAATACGGCTGTCAGGACTGGCAATATTGCAGCAGATGCAGAGGTACCTGGAGGTTTTGAAAAGAAATATGGCAGGCACATGCATTGTGTGGACGGAGTTCGTACCACTGAAAGTGTGGAGAGGGGCAGTGAAGCCGACGGCTGTTGAGAAAGCACGCAGGAAGCTCAACAGAGCTATGAGGGTTTTTTGTGCCTCTAAGGACATCAATATCATTGGTCACGTTGGGTTGCGATTGGAGGAGCCTTTACTTTTCAGGAACAATGGTGTGCAGCTTTCGCAATTTGGGAATGCGTATTATATGATGGAGATGCGGGATGCGATAAGCAAGTTGTGGAATGAATCTATCTGGTGTCGGAGGGACGGTGACAAGTGAGGGCGAAAGGTGCACGGCAGAGTGTTTGGGGCAGGTAACCGCCCTACGGGGTTACCTGGTTGGCAGTATTTTGGAGGGGTGGGGAGTCTCGGACGGGCGCACCCACCCCTCCGGGGGGGAGAAACAGGTGAATGATGGGGGGGGGGGAGGGCAGGATGCCAGAGTGCGTTGGCGGGAGATACAAAAGAGGATGTTGAAAGACAAGCGAGGGAGTGAATGGAGATTTTGTAAGAGGTCGCAGAAGGGAACGGGAAGTGTGCAGAAGAAGTGAGACGAATGGATGAAGAATGAAGTGTTTGGGGAGGGGATTGTTTAAAGTTTAAAGTTGATGTTTTGTTTGAAGTATTTGTGTTTACAACCTGTCCTAATAAATGGCCTTTTTCGCTTCAAGAACAGCGTGGAGTGTAATTATTGCGCGAGGGATTTAGCTAAATTATAGGATTTGAAAAGATAAAATAAAAAGCAGGCAGCATATATTGAGATTAACGGTTACCTTTATACGTATAAAGCATTTATCTAATGGTGCACCCTTGCCTCGCCGTGCTGTCTTTTGTTCGGTGAAGAATAAATCTTCATCACCTCATTTCTATCCAAGCCCAGTCGTCTCCCTTCCCTGAACTTTTCTTCCAATCTCTTTTTCATGCAAGCACTAAAGATTGTTTTCAAGTAATGTCTACAAGCATGTAGAATTTGTGTACATTCTTACATTAATGGAATGGGAGAAAAGCGCTATCTTAGTCATGAAGACTGACCGGATTTAAACACCTGGGAGCTATCATGAACAGCAGCACTGCATCGGCGCAGAGCCCAACGCCGAAAATTGGAAAGGGCATGCCAAGCGGACTATTACATCTGTGGCCCCGTTAACATTAATTTGGATCGCATCAAAAAAGATCTGCACGCAGGATTACGTTTTTGAGAAACAAAAGAAGAATCAATAGCCCCGGTGCACAAGGATTTCTGATGAACACTTTACCGGGTCCTCCATGCTTTTCCTATCAGACATGGGCAGGGAAAATCTGTGTGAGGCATCCTACCCTAAATAGGTTGAACCTTCCTGCACAGTAAAGGCAGCAGTCCCGTGGCAAGTGGGCCACTGTCTTTCACTCAGAGCTGGCATACTTGTGGAGGCTCCATCAGTGGTTCGCTCACCTCCTAATGGGGCAGGGAAAGTGTGGCTGTAATAGGGAGGGTGCCATGCCAATTAGAAGAAGCGCTCCCACTTAGCCAAAACCTAAACAATCCCTTTGTCTTTGCCTTGATTTACTTTCATATGAAAATACTGCTAGCTTTTCTGCTTCCACAGACAGTCCACTTTGGTATTCCCTTGATTCCTTTCTTTCTCACAGCTTCTTATCCTTTGCACCTTCGCTCTCTACTGGAAAGAGCATTGTTTACAATCACGGAATCCAATCTTATTGCACCTCTTATGGAAGACAAACATTACTAAACCAGGGCATTCATTATAATGCTATTTCTTGATGGACAATTTTGCATGGGGGGACCACTGGTCATGGTTGCAAAGCATTTTTGGAAGGCAGGGTTTGAAAATACTCCAAATGATTATTATTGCCATTCTCTTGCTGATTTATACTCTCGTCCAAGTCTGTATTGCCTCTGTTGCTGATCTAATAAGAGGCAAGGGTAATTCTCCATCCTGTCAGAAAAAGAATGGGCAATCCTAATGTAAGCCCAGGGCTGGCGCCCCATTGGTAGGGCTGCCATTCTAGTGATGCTAGTTCACTTGTATTAGTTGTAAATTCCTGTTCCTCATGTCTCTCATTTAATAAATCTTCAGTATGTTTGTTTTCTTTTTATATAAAATTCTGCATACACATCATATAATGTTCAGTCTTGCATTTATTTTAAGGTTAAATCAAAATTATTCCATCAATTGTTTCATATATCTGAATCACATTAAAACCCAATCGATTGACTTAACTTATATGCTTGACATTTATTTCCACGCATATGTGTGTTTTTCAAAGATTGCTATTTTTTAAGTCTAAAGGCAAGAAAGATATATCAGTTAAGTAATACATTTACACGGTAAGAAAAATAATTCTATTATGCAAATCTTAAACATTTAAATGGCATTTCACTATATTAATTATCATAAATTCAAACTTGTACATTTCAAAATATTAATGGTGGTGCATCTTCCTCTTTACATATTTCTCTCTGGACCTTTCATTTGATCAAATCCAGTTTCCCAATTAATTGATATTTTGCAATTCAAAATTACGAATTTATGAAAATAGATTGTGGATAATGGGCACATGGGGGAAGTCAATTTCCCACTGACTTTAGGCATGGTATAAACCTTGTGCTTGTTAGTTGCATCTCTTGTGGTCTCACCTTGTGTTAGGGCATACAGATGACACAGTTGGAATGATGTGATGAGCTAAGGAGGGATGTTGTTTCGTGAAGCTTAGAATATGTCCTTGGCATAAGCGTCTGTAATCTGGAGCGCTGGTGAAGGCTGTATTTTTGGCCATTCTATGCTTTATATGTGGAAGCATAGCTTACCCCTGCTTGGTTGCTGGTGTGGTTTACATTTCAGGGCTCTGGGGATTTCAAGGAGGATATTGGGAGGAAATCTAGAACAGGCATATGTCTCCTCATAAGGCATGACAAACACTTTGACTCCTCGAGACTCTTTAGGAGCAGGTCAGCCATTGCACTAATTTCACAAGATCTTCAGAGCATTGATTCATTTGGGTGTCAGTGCCTTTATTTCAGGCTTTGAGGTGTTCACACTAAAGCCTATGGTTTTGAATTATAATGTTAAACAATACCACTGAACAGACTGCAACTGTGACTGTGACTTACTCCAGGGAAGAGCTTCTGGACCTACGGCAGGGTGGAGGTTCTTGCCGCCATTCTGTTGACCCCGAGTTCTTAATTGCTAATCATTACTTTGCCTGTCCCTTGTGCAGTTTTATCCTAGCACAGGTAGGCGGTGGTTGCTCCCTTTTGGAGGAAAGTAAACTTACATCACTTCCCCATGAGCAGATGCTCGTGGGATATCTTGTTAACACTAGATCCCTGATCAAGAACAAAATTGCTTTTAGGGACTTTGTTTCACTTCGTAAACCTGACTGGATGTTTATCACAGAGACCTGGGCAAGGGACTGCTCTGGTCCAGATCTTGTGGAAGCAATCCCTTCTGGTTATAGCTTAGCTAGACTGGACAGGGTGGGTAAAATAGGAGGAGGGCTGGGCATTCTTTATAGGGATATTTATACCTGTCGCACCGAACCCCTTTCCACACTTTCTGACCGATACCAGGCACTATATTTCTCTATAAATACTCTTCCCACTGAAAGTTTTTCTGGGGTCCTATGTTATCGACAACCTGGATCCAGATCTTCTTTCAGTCAAGATTTTAGTAATCTCTTGGAACCCTACTTGTTAAGATCTAATTTTACATTGCTGGGTGATTTTAATTTTCATTTAGATAAATTTCAATGTAAAGACACCCAAACCCTTCTGGAAACCTTAGGATGCTGTGGTTTTTCGCAGCTAATTACCAGTTCCACCCATACTGCAGGAAATATATTGGATGGCATATTCTCTAACGATCCTAGGATCAAGGTGGGACTGCCCATACCTCTCTCATAGTCGGACCACTTTGCCATCCCTTTTAATCTTCCCACCTCAGCACTAAGTACTGTCTCAGCTGGTAAAGGGATAGTGGAGGAAAAGAGAAATTTGAGCCAAATCAGTAATGATGCTCTTGCCAATTATTTTAGGAATTTTCAGTTTTCTGAGCTTTCGGATGCTAATTTGGCTGCAGATGAACTCTCTAGAGGGCTGTCAGGAGCCATAGATATTTTGGCACCCGTTAAAAAGCACTATGTAGCGAGGAAAAAACCCTCTGCACCATGGTATTCTGATAGGCTCAGAAAGTTGAGACAGACCTGCCGCAAACAGGAAAGGATCTGGCGTACTGATCTCCGCCGGCAGGTAGAGAGCTACATAAACAGTGCTTGAGGGACTATAAAATGGCGATTATTGAGGAGAAAAGACTGTATTATTCTAAGGCTACTAAATCAATTAAATCTTCTAGAGAGCTTTTTAAGGTTATTAACTCTCTTATCTCCCCTCCTGTTGCTGATTCATTCGATCTTTCCCAAGAACTCTGTGACAGAATGGCAGAGTTTTTACGTATTAAGATTACAGACATATATTCCACCTTGGAGGACTGTAATGCTGGAAAGGTTATATTTGCTCCTTCTAAAACTAACCCTGCTTTATCAGCAACTACGGTAGACGAACCGAGGTTTCTTACCTTCCCTTGTATTTCTCATGAAACAACTGGTCATCTTTTGGAAGGAGTTACCTCGGGGTCTCCCCTGGATGCCTGCCCCCTTAAGGTTTTAAAAATTGGAAGGGAAGTCATTGTTCCCCTTCTCACCTCAGTACTAAATATAGCTATTACTGAGGGGCAATATCCCACTCTTTGGAAAACCGCTGTGGTTAAACCGCTTTTAAAAAAGCCGTCTCTGGATCCTATGGAACTAAAAAATTATAGCCCCATTTCCTTGCTTCCGGTTCCAGCTAAGATTTTGGAAAAATATCTGAATTCCCACCTCAGTTCCTATTTATCGGATCACCAGTTGCTTGATGGTTCTCAGCATGGCTTTATAAGCCTTCATAGCACTGAATCAGCGCTAACCGCGGTTTTTGATAACATCCGGGTTCAGGTTGATGCAGGGTATACAACCCTGCTGGTCCTCCTTGACCTTACCGCAGCTTTTGATACCCTGTCTCCATTGAGGCTGGTGGAACGCCTCAAGGAGATAGGGATTGGGGGCACTGCCCTCGAGCTTCTTTCCTCCTTTCTTAGTGATAGGGCACAAATAGTGAAACTGGGCCAATTTTATTCTTCTCCCAACCCATTGATTTGTGGAGTTCCTCAGGGATCCTCTCTAAGCCCCACCCTTTTTAATATCTATGTTGCCCCACTGGCGAGGGTGGTGAGAGCCTTTGGATTTGAGGTGCTGTCTTATGCCGATGACACTCAAATCATGGTGTCTATTACTAACAGCATCAGTGAAGCGGCCGCAAATTTCAAAAATTGTATGCAGGCAGTCTCATCTTGGATGGTTGAGAATTATCTTAAATTGAATGGGGGAAAAACGGAGATCCTGATTTTTGGCAACCAACACGATATATGGTCTAATGACTGGTGGCCTGACACCATGGGCAGCTGTCCCTCTCCTGTTTCCCATGGGAAAAATCTGGGGGTTATGGTCGACACTTCACTGTCCATGAACCTCCAGGTTAGCAAAACAGTGTCTATCTGTTTTGGAATAATCAGGCTGCTTAGGAAAATTTCACAGTTCCTGTCGTTTCCATCACGAAAGCAGGCAGGGATTGCTTTGATACTGTCCAGACTTGATTATTGTAATGCCCTTTATCTGGGCATTAACAAGGGTTTGGTGAGACGGTTACATATGGTACAGAATGCTGCAGCAAGGTTGGTGTTGGAGTTGCCAAAGTATCACTCTGTTTCGGCCTCCCTCATCTCGCTGCATTGGCTACCTCTGGATCGTAGAATCCTTTTCAAGACTTTGTGCTTGACTCATAATGCCTACTATGGATCTGGCCCTGATGCCATCAAAGCAATGTTTCAACGCTATATCCCGACCAAGCAGCTTAGGTCTGCCAGCAAGAACTTGCTGGTGGTTCCTAGGTTTAAGAAGGTTAGATGGGGAGGCAGAGCCTTCTCCACTGCTGCTGCTAGGCTGTGGAACTCTCTTCCGGATGGTTTATCGGGTCTTGAGTCATACTCTCTTTTCGCAAGGCCCTGAAAACCTGGCTTTTTACACAGACTTTAGCTTGAGCATCTTATCCGGTTGAACGTTAGTCCTCTGCAGCGCCTTGATGCCCTTGGGCTAAGTTAGCGCTTTATAAATCTAATATTCATTCATTCACTTGACATTTTCAAGTTGCACTTGACACCATGCCACATAATTCCATTCAGCATAATTTCACTCAACGCCACAAACTTCTGTGCCACACAATTCATCTGTACACATTTCCATTTCCACACCACATAATTTGACAGCAAAGCACAAAATTCAATTCCATACAATTACACAGCACACCACATATATCCAATCCACACCACAGAATTCCACATCATGCCACAAAATTAAACAAAACAACCACATAATTAAACTCCACTACATACTACTCTACAACACAAAATACCATTCCACATAATTCCACTCCATGACATACAGTCCCACTCCACATAATTCAATACACTCAATACCACATAATTACGATCCACGATTACACTGCACACCATGCCACATAATTCCACTCCACAGCACACAATTCCCCAACTAACAATTTCAATCCAACCCACATAATACCAATCCACACCACATACATCTACTCCTCTCCAACCCAAAACACATGGGCTAAAATCATTGCCATTTACAACGCCAATAGCTCTTACTCTCACAAATGTGAGACTTAATGCATTACAAATGCTTGTTATGTTTTGCAGTTGTCATTTTTGGTGTTTGTAATAAGAAATTCCTTCCTGACAGCTGACAGGGAAAGCATTGAAGAGTTTCAAAATTAGCACACTGACACACTTAACAATTCAAGCCAACTAGGGTTGCTAGATCTATCCATACATGCTAAGTACATTGCTTACTGTCCAGGATTTTTATTTAAAAAATTTATTAATTCTCAGACGTATATTTTTTTGCTTCATTTAGCTCAACTGAACTATGCTTTGAACGATGTTGATGCGTGTGAACCTGGAAGGCACGGTCTTGTAGAAAAGATCTCAAGCAAGACAGGGCTGTACCCTACACACCCTTAATCTTAGGAGAAGAGTGGTGTGGTTCACCATACCAAATGTGGCGCTGAAATCTAAAACTTCCGTAAACTGCTAAAAACTTGGCTGATTTAAACCTTCTGATAGCAAATAGGTCTGACAAGTTATCGTGATGAGCCTAGCTCTGGGAAAACTTTTTTAGGTAGCTATGTCCTTTATCAATCGCGAATAACAATAATAATAATCGGACTTTCAACAAAAAGCACAGTATTCATTTATTTATTTATTTATTATTAAACTTGTAAGGCGCAACAGCTACCCAAAAAGGGTTTCCCAGCGCCAGAGCAGAACAAAAGAAATAAGCGGCAGCTGAGTCGGTTACTGGTTAAAGAGCCAGGTCTTCAAGGATTTTCGAAAATGAGAGTATGTCGTTTCACTCCGGATGGCTATGGGAAGTGAGTTCCATAGTAGGGGACCGAGGTATGAAAAAGATCTCCCTCCCATCCTGGATAGTTTGATTCTGGGCACAGAGAACTTCTCTTGGGTTGAAGATCGGAGGCACCAGGAAGGCACATAAGGGTTGACCATGTCTCGGAGATATTGGGGTGCCTCGCATGTTTTGATTTTGAACATATAGCTCAGGGCTTTGAACTTAATACGGTTCTCCACCCTGAGCCAATGCAGGTCTCTTAAATAGCATGAGACCGAGGAAGTTCTGGGTACCCTACAAAGTAGCCTTGCAGCTGAGTTTTGTACCAGCTGAAGCCTGCGCGTCACCACCTTGTTGGATCTGAGGTAAAGGACATTGCAGTAGTCCAGTCGCGAGGTAACAAGGGCCTGGACCACTGTTTTCTGCGTGGACTCAGGCAGCATCCAGACAATCTTTCTTAGCCACCTTAAGATGGTAAAACAATGGGCGGCAACCTTGACTGCCTGATGTTGCATAGTAAGTGAATCGTCAATGATGACACCAAGATTGCAGACTTTACTGGAGGGCCGAGGAGTGCCCCCATCACCTCGGGCCAATGTTGAGGGCCCCAGAGATCTTTATTTTTTCCTAGTACCAGTACCTCAGTTTTCTCTCCATTTAGTTTAAGGTAGTGGGACTGCATCCAAGATGCAATTTTTCCTAGGCCAAGCTGAAGATGAGATGGCCCAGCTGCTTTATTCTCAGAGAGCGAAAAGATAATTTGAGAGTCGTCAGCGTAAGAGAATAGAGACAACCCTGCTTCTTCCGCGACGATGGCCATGGGTCTAACATATAAGTTGAAAAGTAGGGGACTAAGAATGGAACCCTGAGGTACTCCATAGGGTAAAGAATGAGTATCAGAACAAGATGTGGGGGAAAAGATTTGAAAAGTACGATTAGACACTTTAAGAATTCTGAAAATCCTAAAAGTGACACTTAAGTCACAGAGAGCTGTCCTTTGCACAGAACAGAGGAACAAATTTGGCTACCTCAGCAGGTCTAATTACAGTGGTGGTCTTGGTCTGTCTCTATGTGTGTTGCATGTGATCTATGTCAAAATGTTGAACGCCACTACTGCTGTGTATGCTGGCTCCCCGACCTCGTGATCCACCAACTTCCCAAACTACTCCTACCCGGACGCCTGGCTCTCCGGTGTGTCATTTGTTCTGCCCTTTTTTTTTTGCGGTTTTATATAGCGCGAACTCGACTCAAAGGTATTGGAGTTAACTTACACACTCATTTTTTGGTAGGCAAGGGAATATTAAGTGATTTGCCCAGAATCACAGGATGTTGAGCCGACGCCGAGACTCGAACCTCAACGTCCGCCTTCTCTTAAACCTTACTTCGATCTATAGACGGTACAGACGAACCATCCTCACCTCTTAGAGCTGTATTTTAGTCAAATATATTTACTCCAGTTTATTTGAATAGATATTTCTTACAACGTTACCGATCAAACATTAGACCCTACTCAGACACAGGCAACCGGAAAACAGGCACTCTAACTGCATAATCTATTCAGATAAGCATAATAGGACTGTAAAAGCAATTCTCTGATTTCTATCTACTGCGCACTGGAGGGAGGGGAAACTACCGCTTTTTATTTTAACAAAATATTTGACTTTTATGTTCATGGGACACCTGTAGAATATGAATACCAATGTTGCTGGCGAATACAAAAACAAAACGATAGTTAATGTACATTTTGCACGGAGGGTGATGGGGCCATAGTAGGTGTGCTCTGTGATGAACTATTGGTGTATAATGTGACGTTGCTCTACTCTTCGAAGTAAGTAACCTTAGTTTTACAATGGACACAAGCATCGTCCTGGCTGCACATTGTCCAAGAAAAAAAACGCATTTAATTGTGTTAACACTGCGAACAATGTATAGATCACTTATGCAAATGACAGAATGGAATGTTAGTGCGGTAAATGGTAATGACAAAGAAGACGTTCCTTTGGTCACGTCTTCCTTCACTTCCACCCGCTTCTTCTGGCAGCTCGCTAACCCTGTATAAGGAACAGGTGTTACTATGCACTTCGGTCATTTTTCTTCAAAAGGCCACATGTTGTTCTTTTAGTTCTTTTCTATCTCCAATCAGGGGATGTACGCCAAAGGCAAACATAACTTTCTCAAATCACATGACATGAAATCTAAGAAAGAAATTACTTCGAAAATAGTTCAACTATATCAGAATCCATCATATCTCAAGTAATATGCGCACCACGGCTGCTGGGATAGGAATACATAAAATCCATTGGCCAGACCTAGGAATTGGTTAACATCTGTTGAGCAGTAGCATGCTCGGTGGGGGCGGCAGCACGCGGTGTGGTTCCGCTTTAATCAGGTCGTGTATTATGCGGTTTCATGCACTGGTGTACGCTGTGCACTTATTCACTCATGACATTTACTGTCTATTTCCACTGTGCTGCTTTCTTCAGCACCCCTGGGTGCCGTATACACTGTAAGTATGGCGATCATTTATGTCAATTTACTTTGGTTACGAAGCCATCATTATGCTGGCAGGAAATACTTGAAAGTGCAACAAATACATGTGCTAAGGTAAAGGTTAGCTGCCGTCTCCTTGATGGAATGTCCTCCGAGAATAAAGAACAGTGCTATTCCCCGTTGGGAAGCAGGATGCTGTGTTTTTCACGGAATCATTCAGCTGACAATCAACCTGATTTTGTCTCTAAAATCCTCGAGGAATGCATAATACAGCATTAGCACTATAAAGCTCAGCCTAAGGGACAGACTGTTCTTAGTTCAGAAAGTTCTTAGCCTGATTCAAGTGGCATAGATGGAAACCTGAAATCAGCTGGGCTCAGCCAAAAACTTAGATGAAACCGTCTCTGTCAGGTAGCCCATTGCTCACTGTTTAAAAGTTTGGTCAAGCTCAAATACCGAGCAGATATGGTATAAAATGAACAACATATTCCATTCAAATATGCTTAAGTCATAAAGATTGTAATGTTCAAAGAAATTTCCAAAAATGACAAAAATAGGTTTCTAATTTTTCGTTTTCCATTTAGGTCTTAATCCTACATTGTTTGTATACTGACAACTGTAAATACTAGTTGTAACTGTATTCCAATGTAGTGGCAATTAATTTATCAACAACAGAAGGATTGAAGACTTTGACAGGGTTTAGATTTGTGACCAGCAGGTCAAACAGGTCTCCATAAAGAGTTCTAACTGGCTGAGCTATCTTGCTGGAAACTACTAGTGGTACTAAAAGAACTATGACCTCAATGTCCTAAAAGACAGATCTCAAAAAGCAGTTGCAAACTGAGCACTGTTAGAAATGGGGTCTCTAGTTGGCAGAGATTTTGCAGCCTGTCCAAGTAGGGGCCACAATCCTAGTCAAGATAAGCTAGATACACACTTTAAATTAACCCGTGCTCACCCTCTGGTAGCTTGGCACAGAGCAGGCAGGCTTAACTTACAAGGCAATGTGTAAAGTATTTGTGCAACACACACACAGTAACACAATTAATACACCAAAAAAGACTCCGCACAAGTTTAGAAATATAGAAAATATGTATCTGAGTAAAACAAGTCCAAAACGACAATGACCCAATCAGTAGAAGTCAAGATAAAGAATATATACAAAAACAGCCCTTTTAAGTCAGTAGCGCTGAAAGGTTATTTGAGGTCGCGAGGAACTGGGGTGAATCCAAAGTTCAGGCCTACCGCGATGGAGGGCAGGCCGTCTACGAGACTCACAAAGGTCCCACTGAAAAGATATCTTGGATGGAGCAAAGCATCGACGCTGAGAGCACGATGCGTTGATCTTTTCCATGCAGTTGGGTCGCTGCATCATTGTCGAGCTCGGTTAAGATGCAGGCAATACATTGCATCAAGCCGCACAGAGCGTTGTCAGGTCACACAGGCTGTAGAACCGCTGTCGTCGAACAGCCTCTGCATCAGTGTCAAAGAGCGATACATCGGTTCCAATCGGTGCAGTGGTTATGATGCGTTGGTTTTGTAGAAAAACAGCTGCAGAACCCACTTCTGAGGCTCATGACTGGAGGGGGCAACTCAGGCAAGGGTAGGACTCACAGATGGCACAGGCCAGCAGCACCAGCAGAACTGCAGGAAGTCTTGTGTCCCTGAGACTTCAGAAAACACGAGGCAAGCCAGCAGGCCCTTGGCGTCACTCTGGGTTCAAGTGAGATGGGTCCAGTCCTTGTCCCCAGCAGGGCAGAGATCAGCAGGGCAGCTCAGCAAGCAGAGAAACAGTTTCTCAGAACAGTCAGTCCAGGCAAAGTGGCAATCCTTACAGCATAGCAGTCTTTACTACAGCAGTTCTTCCCAGGTCCAGTAGTGTACTGTCTTTGTAGGGTCAGAGCCCGAGTACTTATACCCAATGGGCCTTGGAAGTGGGGGTGACTTCAAAAAAGCTCCTTGAAGTGCACAGGTCCCCTTTCATCCCAAACCTGTCTGCCAGGCTATCTTTGGGGGGTAATCAACCCTTTGTGTGGAGATAGGACACAGTCTGTTCAGATGTGTCAGCTTCCACTCTCCCTTCCTGCCCAGGAAGGATATCAGAATGCAGATAAATGCAGATGAGTCTACTGTCATATCGACCCTTCCTATGTTTGTGCCTGTCTAGAGGGAATGCACAATGTGTAGCTGTCACCCAGCCCAGACGTGTATTTAAGACAGATTGCAAGGCACATAGAGCAATAACAGCAGAGAAATGTCCACTTTCTAAAAGCGGCATTTCTAAAACAGTGATGTTAAATCCAACCTTACCATTAGCGAGGATTAACATTACCATTCCAAAGCTATGAAACATTATTTAGGTACTCCGTTCTAATCAGGAATTACAGCTTAAAAGTGTTTTAAGGAATTGCCAATGTTAGCTAATGAAAGGAGTAGGCCTCACAGTAGTGAAAAACACAATTAGCTGTTTGTCACTACCAGGACTAGCACATGCCCTACCTTTCACTTATACCTATATATAGTCTGTATGTGAATACATCGGGGGTGGGGAGCAGGTAGTGGTCCCCTGGACCTCTGCCTGCTTCTCCCAAGGTCGCCTGACATGATTCACAAAGATCAGGGTGTCCCAAGGAGACAAATTCACCTGCGACAATTAGTTACCACCTCCTTTGAAGTGCTGATGGATGGAAAACACACACAGTTGCTAACTATTGGTACCTGCTATTGTGACTTGCAATTCCTAATGCCCCTTCCTAATTGCAAACCATAATCGATCATAAAGTATATTTGCGAATCTGAAAGGTATTTCAATCTAGCAAAATGGGTTTAGTACATTGAATGTAGCAGGTTTGTGTTCCCAAAACCCAGTGATTTTGCGAATGGTAGGGTCTGCAAACATAAGAGTTCAGTACATCAAGCCCTATATCATTACAGGCATAAAAGAAGGTTTACTTTCCAATATGTTCTAAGGTTCAAATCCGAGATAAGAGTTTATTACTAATAACACACTAAAGCGTATACCAGTTGTTAGAAATGGGATTCCTGGTTGGCTGAGGTATGCACCCAGGACAGGCAGGAACCACCACTCTAGTCAGGCTAAGTTAGATACACACGAAAAGATAACTTGTGCTCACCCTCTGGTAGCTTAGCACAGAGCAGTTAGTCTTATCTAAAGAGGCAATATGTAAAGTACTTGTGCAACACACAGTAACACAATTAATACACCACAAAAAGACTCCACACAGGTTTAGAAAAGTAGAGAATATTTATCTGAGTAAGACAAGCCCAAAACCACAAAAATCCAACCAGTAGAAGTAAGGATATGCATTTTTAAAGATTAAGTGCAAAAACAGTGCCTAGAAGTCAATAGCGCTAAAAGGTTACTTGAGGTCGTGCTAGACTGGGCTAAAGCCAAAGTTCCCGCCGACCGTGATAAGGGCAGACCGGCTACAGGAACCACGCAGGGCCCCCTGAGAAAGTACCTTGGATGGAACAAAGCGTTGAAGCTAAGAACTTGATGTGTCGATCTTTTCTATGCAGTTGGGTCACTGTGTCATCGAGCTTCGCTAAAGTGCGTCGTCGTCGAGCCACGCAAAGTGTTGTCATGGGGCCGTGCAAACTGTAGAACCGCTATCGAACAGCCTCTGCGTCGGTGTTGAAAGACGATGCGTAGGTTCCAACCGCTGCAGTGCTGACTATGCGTCGGTTTTGTAGCAAAACAGCTGCAGAACCCACTTTTGAGGCCCAGAACTTGGAGAGGGCACCTCAAGCAAGGGTAGGGCTCACAGATGGCAGAGTCCAGCAGCACCAGCAGAATGGAAGGAAGTCCTTTTAGTCCCAGAGTCTTCAGAAACCAAGAGATAGGTCAGCGAGCCCTTGGAGATCACTTGGAGGCAAGGCAGAGTCCAGCTCTCCTTCAGAAGAGTCAGGGAGCTGCAGGGCAACAAACAGAAAAGTAGTCGTTCCAGAAAAGCAGACCAGTTGAGTCCTTTAAATAAGCTCAGCAGTCCTTCCGACAGAGGGTCAGTTCAAGATGCAGTAGTGTCTGATTTTAGAGGGTCAGAGACCCAGTACTTATACCCAAAAGTGCCTTTGATGTAGGGGGTGACTTCAAAGCAGCTCTCTGAAGTGCACAAGGATTCGTTTTAACCAAGTCATGTCTGCCTGGCTACATGTGGAGGGTAAATCAGTGCTTTGTGTGTGGACGGGACACTACCTATTGAAGTGAAAGTGTCAGTCTCTCCCATTCCTTCCTGCCCAGGAAGACCCATCAGAATTCAGATGAATGCAGATGAGTGTCCAGAATGCAGATGAGCCTCCCCTTCCTGTGTTTGTGGCTGTCTAGAGGGAATGCACAAAGTGTAGCTGTCACCAAATGCAGACATGTACTGGAGAAACACTGTTAGGCACAAAGAGCAGTAAATACAGAGAAATGTCCACTTTCTAAAAATGGCATTTCAAACACAGTAATGTTAAATCCAACTTCACCAGTAATGAGTATTTATCATTACTATTCCAAACATATAAAACATGAAAAAGCTACTCCTCTCTCATCAGGAATTACAGCTTAAGAGTGTATTAAGGAATTCCCAATGCTGGCCTATGAGACGAGCAGGCCTCACAGTAGTGAAAAAAGAAATAGGCTGTTTGTCATTACCAGGACATGCTAAACATACAAGTACATGTCCTACCTTTTACTTACATGGCACCCTGCCCTTAGGTTACTTAGGGCATACCTTAGGGTTAGAGGTGACATATGTAATAAAAGGGGAGTTTAAGGCTTGGCAAGTAGTTTTTAAATGCCAAGTCGAAGTAGAAGTGAATTCCACATGCAGGCACACGCAGGCACTGCAGTGGCAGGCCTGAGACAGGTTTGAAGGGCTACTTCTGTGGGTGGCACAATCAGAGCTGCAACCCACTAGTAGCATTTGAAGTCCAGGCCCTGGGTACATGGTATACCACATTACAAGGGACTTACCAGTACAAAAAATATGTCAATCACGTATACACCAATGTCATCATGTTTAGGGGAGAAGCACATGCACTTTAGCACTGGTTAGCAGTAGTGAAGTGCTCAGAGTCCTAAGGTCAACAAAAGGAACAAGCAAAATGTGGAAGCAAAAGGCAACAAGCATTGGCATAGCCAATAGGTCTCGCCTTTGGGACCTTATAAGTGTTTGGCCATGCAACAGTTGATGTTGTTGCACCAAGGATATTGTGCTGCATAACTAAATACTTATAAGGTCCCAAAGGCGAGACCTATTGGCTATGCCAATGCTTGTTTCTTATGGTAACTAGTTCCTAACTAGCTACAGAGTGGCGATCGCCACTGTGTAATTTATTCATGAACTAAGCACATTGACCAGCAAGGCTTGTGCATATGAAACAAACACTGTGCATGTGGACAGACGGCAGAGTAGTAGCATAGGTGGTGAAGATGATTGGCAAGGAGTAGCATATATTACATTTAAAACCGACAGGTTTTTATAATATATACATAATGCTGAGTTTGCTGAGCCTGGAGATGGGAAGGCTGGGTGAGTCTTCAGTGAGTTATCCACAAAGATCCCTGCGGCTCAACAGGTGGAACTTTAGGAGGTACTTGAGTGCATGAAGTGACAGTCTGGCCCAAATATTACAGGAACAGGTGCAGTGGAAAGGGACCGCTAGTAGATCAAAGTGTTTGAACTGAGATGGTAGACTGAGTTATTAGGGAGAGGGGTGACGTGGGCGAAATGTGGTTCGCAACATTTTTAACTAGTGAACTCTACTGCAAAATCGCACGCATATTTCAGTAATGCTACATTGGAGCAGCTTTGTCTATAAAAGGGTGTTATTGGTCAAGACACACATTGTCACATTTCATTTACAATGCCTTTCAGCTAAATGGCTGATTAAAATCTTTTTGGGAGAACAGGAATGAGTAAGAAACATATCTATATATTTTTTTTAACTTTAAAAAAAAAAATATATATATATGGGCGTCATGTGATCAAGACCCGAGTGGGGGTCGAAACGCGTAATGGCGGGCTTGCTGGCATTCTAATAAACAGCATTGGATTTGCACAAAGAACCTGGGGTCTGCTGTCGTCTTTTAGGTCCGTGAGAGGCTTCTCTGGAGGACGAATCGAATATATATATATATATATATATATATATATATATATATATATATATATATATATATATATATATATATATTCACTGAAAAAACCATAGGTTTTAGGGACAGTTATAGTTAGTTGGACATTTCACTCGTTACAAAACCATAGAAATTCCCCCGTTATAGTTAGTTCAGCTAACTAGAACTCGCGCCCGCAATGCACTGCTGATGATGTCACATATTACATCACTCATGACATGGTCAGTGACATCACTGATGACATCACTGATGACATCTCAAATGACATCACTGATGACATCATCCAGTGACTGTGTTTCTGTAAAGTTTAAATATGTTTAATATATATAGGGAAAGGCGTATTGAAGAATGAGTGGGTGTATAAGTGTCTGAATGGATGATTTAGTACGTGCGTGACTGACTCTACAAGTGAGTGATTAAACGTATCTTACTGAATGCATGAGTTAGTGACTAAACTGTGTGAATGTCTGTATCCGTCTGTTTGTTGGTGTGTAAGTGGATGCATGGATTTGCGAATAGCTACATGAGTGTCTATATGGGTTATTGATTGGTTCTCTGAGTATCTGTATGGCTGCCTGAGTGTTTGTGTGGGTGGGGTGTGTGTGACTGTACATAGATGTGTGAGTGGGTGATTCACTGGGTGCATGATTTCAAGAGTGTATCTGTGATGGACTGCTTGGGTGGGTGAGTGTGTATATGGGTGTGTTAGTGAGTGAATGTATATCTCAGTGGTACATGTGCGAGTAACTACATATGTAAAAGGCAGTATATATGTGTGTTAGAGTATTTAAATGGCTATAAGTGAGAGTGTGTGATTGTGAGAGTGGCTGTATGGATGCATGTGTGCTTGTATCAGTTATTGTATAAGAGCGTAAGAATGTGCTAGTATTTGTATGAGTAAGTGAGCTGGTGTGTGTATAACTGTATAGGTGAGTAAATGGGTGTGTGATAAATTTTTTGCATGACTGACTAGGTGTGTGAGTACCTCTATGGATGAGTGGCGGTGTGTGAGTGTTTATATAGGTGTATGAGTTCATATGATAGTCCTGTACTGAGTGACTGTAAGTATGAGTGACTGTACGGGTGAGTGAGTAGATGTGTGTGTGTAGACCTAAGAATCATTCAGTGGGTATGTAGTTTTTGGTGTTGGAGTGTCTATGGTTTTGAGAATGGCAGTCTGTAATTTAGAGTGGGTGTATCAAAAGTTATATTAGGGTGTGAGAAGATGCATGAAATTATCACATGGATGATATCAGTGATGTCATTTGAGATGTCATCAGTGATGTCATGAGTGATGTCACTGACCATGTCATGAGTGATGTAATATGTGACGTCATCAGCAGTGCATTGCGGGGGCGCGAGTTATAGTTAGCTGAACTAACTATAACCGGGGAATTTCTATGGTTTTGTACGAGTGAAATGTCCAACTAACTATAACTGTCCCTAAAACCTATGGTTTTTTCAGTGAATTTCAAAGGTTTTTTAAATGCTAATTTCTAACTATAACGTGTCTGAAACCTATGGTTTTTTCAGTGAATTTCAAAGGTTTTTTAAATGCTAATTTCTAACTATAACGTGCCTGAAACCTATGATTTTTAAGTGAATTTCAAAGGTTTTTTAAATGCTACTTTCTAACTATGCCTACAGAGGTAGGACATGTGAAGAAAGAAGAAAAAACGCACAGAAAGAAGCAAAAGATGTGCAGAAAGAACCAACAGAGGAGCAGAAAGAGGCCTTGTTGCAAAATCATCCTGTGCCCACAACTTTTTCAGACGGGTACTGGTGGTAACTGACTTTGACTAACGAGAGCCAGTGCTATGCTAAAAGACACTTAGAATACAGTGAAAACACCTACATACACTAGGGAACACTATGAGTTGGGGTACCCCTGTGATTAGCATGACCTCCTCTGCAAGTCCCTAGTACATAATAAGGCAGGGGGATTAAAACTACCTCTTAAAACGCGCTACAGGGCGCGTTTGCACAGTGGTGAAGGGAGGGGGCCTGAGGTGACGTGTGCAAGCGCGCCCCGTGGTGTGTTTTTAAGTTCGTGAGATAAGTCCCCTTGAATCCTGAGGGTCCCTGGGGCCCAACTAGCCCCCAGGTACCTACAGTTAGGACCACAGAGCTGAGTTGCAGAGAGGCGTTCCGAGGCCACGCACCTTTTTTCACCTCTCTGCAACGCAACTTTGTTGTGCTTACTGAAGGTACCTGGTGGGCTAGTTGGCCCCCAGGGTCCCGCAGGATTCAAAGGGAATTAATTCCCCAACTTAAAACGCACCACAGGGCGTGTTTGCGCACATGTCAAATGAGGCCCCGCCCCCTCCCTTCACCACTGTGCAAACGCGCCCTGTGGAGCGTTTTAAGTTGGGGGATTAGGTCACCTTGAATCCTGAGGGTCCCTGGGGCCCAACTAGCCCACCAGGTACTTCCAGTAAGCACCACAGGCCTGCGTTGCAACGCCTGTAACAAATTGTGCAGTTGTGTTTAGGTAGTGAAGAGAGTCGTGCTGGGGGTAGAGTTTTAGGGTAGTGCAGTGGTGTTTGTGTAGTGTAGGGTGTCATGCTGGGGGTAGATTTAGGGTTTAGGGTAGTGCAGTGGTGTTTGGGTAGTGTAGAGAGTCGTGCTGGGGGAGTGTTTTAGGGTTTAGGGTAGTGCAGTGGTGTTTGGGTAGTGTAGGGGGTCGTGCTGGGGGTAGTGTTTTAGGGTTTAGGGTAGTGCAGTGGTGTTTGGGTAGTGTAGGGGGTCGTGCTGGGGGTAGTGTTTTAGGGTAGTGCAGTGGTGTTTGGGTAGTGTAGGGGGTACTGCTAGGGGTAGTGTTTTAGGGTTTAGGGTAGTGCAGTGGTGTTTGGGTAGTGTAGGGGGTCGTGCTGGGGGTAGTGATTTAGGGTAGTGCAGTGGTGTTTGGGTAGTGTAGGGGGTACTGCTGGGGGTAGTGTTTTAGGGTTTAGGGTAGTGCAATGGTGTTTGGGTAGTGTAGGGGGTACTGCTGGGGGTAGTGTTTTAGGGTTTAGGGTAGTGCAGTGGTGTTCGGGCAGTGTAGGGGGTCTTGCTGGGGGTGGTGTTTCAGGGTTTAGGGCGGCAGTGGTGTTCAGGCAGTGTAGGGGGTCTTGCTGGGGGTGATGTTTCAGGGTTTAGGGCAGTGCAGTGGTGTTCGGGCAGTGTAGGGGGTCATGCTGGGGGTGGTGTTTCAGGGTTTAGGGCAGTGCAGTGGTGTTCCGGCAGTGTAGGGGGTCGTGCAGGTGGTGGTGTTTCAGGGTTTAGGGCAGTGCAGTGGTGTTTGGGCAGTGTAGGGGGTCGTGCTGGGGGTAGTGATTTAGGGTAGTGCAGTGGTGTTTGGGTAGTGTAGGGGGTACTGCTGGGGGTAGTGTTTTAGGGTTTAGGGTAGTGCAATGGTGTTTGGGTAGTGTAGGGGGTACTGCTGGGGGTAGTGTTTTAGGGTTTAGGGTAGTGCAGTGGTGTTCGGGTAGTGTAGGGGGTCTTGCTGGGGGTGGTGTTTCAGGGTTTAGGAGCAGTGGTGTTCAGGCAGTGTAGGGGGTCTTGCTGGGGGTGATGTTTCAGGGTTTAGGGCAGTGCAGTGGTGTTCGGGCAGTGTAGGGGGTCGTGCTGGGGGTGGTGTTTCAGGGTTTAGGGCAGTGCAGTGGTGTTCCGGCAGTGTAGGGGGTCGTGCAGGTGGCTGGTGTTTCAGGGTTTAGGGCAGTGCAGTGGTGTTTGGGCAGTGTAGGGGGTCGTGCTGGAGGCTGGTGTTTCAGGGTTTAGGGCAGTGCAGTGGTGTTCGGGCAATGTAGGGTGTCGTGCTGAGGGCTGGTCTTTCAGGGTTTAGGGCAGTGCAGTGGTGTTCGGGCAGTGTAGGGGGTCGTGCAGGGGGTGGTGTTTCAGGGTTTAGGGCAGTGCAGTGGTGTTTGGGCAGTGTAGGGGGTCATGCTGGGGGTGGTGTTTCAGGGTTTAGGGCAGTGCAGTGGTGTTCGGGCAGTGTAGGGTGTCGTGCTGAGGGGTGGTGTTTCAGGGTTTAGGGCAGTGCAGTGGTGTTCGGGCAGTGTAGGGGGTCGTGCAGGGGTGGTGTTTCAGGGTTTAGGGCAGTGCAGTGGTGTTCGGGCAGTGTAGGGGTCGTGCAGGGGTGGTGTTTCAGGGTGTAGGGCAGTGCAGTGGTGTTCGGCCAGTGTAGGTGGTCTTGCTGGGGGTGGTGTTTCAGGGTTTAGGCAGTGCAGTGGTGTTCGGGCAGTGTAGGGGGTCTTGCTGGGGGTGGTGTTTCAGGGTTTAGGGCAGTGCAGTGGTGTTCGGGCAGTGTGGGGGGTCTTGCTGGGGCTGGTGTTTCAGGGTTTAGGGCAGTGCAGTGGTGTTCGGGCAGTGTAGGGGGTCGTGCTAGGGGTGGTGTTTCAGGGTTTAGGGCAGTGCAGTGGTGTTCGGGCAGTGTAGGGGGTCGTGCAGGGGCTGGTGTTTCAGGGTTTAGGGCAGTGCAGTGGTGTTTGGGCAGTGTAGGGGGTCATGCTGGGGGTGGTGTTTCAGGGTTTAGGGCAGTGCAGTGGTGTTCGGGCAGTGTAGGGTGTCATGCTGAGGGGTGGTGTTTCAGGGTTTAGGGCAGTGCAGTGGTGTTCGGGCAGTGTAGGGTGTCGTGCTGAGGGGTGGTGTTTCAGGGTTTAGGGCAGTGCAGTGGTGTTCGGGCAGTGTAGGGTGTCTTGCTGAGGGGTGGTGTTTCAGGGTTTAGGGCAGTGCAGTGGTGTTTGGGCAGTGTAGGGGGTCATGCTGGGGCTGGTGTTTCAGGGTTTAGGGCAGTGCAGTGGTGTTCGGGCAGTGTAGGGTGTCTTGCTGGGGCTGGTGTTTCAGGGTTTAGGGCAGTGCAGTGGTGTTCGGGCAGTGTAGGGGGTCGTGCTGGGGCTGGTGTTTGAGGGTTTAGGGCAGTGCAGTGGTGTTCGGGCAGTGTAGGGGGTCGTGCTGGGGCTGGTGTTTCAGGGTTTAGGGCAGTGCAGTGGTTTTCGGGCAATGTAGGCGGTCGTGCTGGGGATGGTGTTTCAGGGTTTAGGGCAGTGCAGTGATGTTCGGGCATTGTACGGGGTTGTGCTGGGGCTGGTGTTTCAGGGTTTAGGGCAGTGCAGTGGTGTTCGGGCAGTGTAGGGGGTCGTGCTGGGGGTGGTGTTTCAGGGTTTAGGGCAGTGCAGTGGTGTTCGGGCAGTGTAGGGGGTCGTGCTGGGGGTGGTGTTTCAGGGTTTAGGGCAGTGCAGTGGTGTTCGGGCAGTGTAGGGGGTCGTGCTGGGGGTGGTGTTTCAGGGTTTAGGGCAGTGCAGTGGTGTTCGGGCAGTGTAGGGGGTCTTGCTGGGGGTGGTGTTTCAGGGTTTAGGGCAGTGCAGTGGTGTTCGGGCAGTGTAGGGGGTCTTGCTGGGGGTAGTGTTTCAGGGTTTAGGGCAGTGCAGTGGTGTTCGTGCAGTGTAGGGGGTCGTGCTGGGGGTGGTGTTTCAGGGTTTAGGGCAGTGCAGTGGTGTTCGGGCAGTGTAGGGGGTCGTGCAGGGGGTGGTGTTTCAGGGTTTAGGGCAGTGCAGTGGTGTTCGGGCAGTGTAGGGGGTCATGCTGGGGGTGGTGTTTCAGGGTTTAGGGCAGTGCAGTGGTGTTCGGGCAGTGTAGGGGGTCGTGCAGGGGGTGGTGTTTCAGGGTTTAGGGCAGTGCAGTGGTGTTCGGGCAGTGTAGGGGATCGTGCTGGGGCTGGTGTTTCAGGGTTTAGGGCAGTGCAGTGGTGTTCGGGCAGTGTAGGGGGTCTTGCTGGGGGTGGTGTGTCAGGGGTTTGGGCAGGGCAGTGGTGTTCGGGCAGTGTAGGGGGTCTTGCTGGGGGTGGTGTTTCAGGGTTTAGGGCAGTGCAGTGGTGTTCGGGCAGTGTAGGGGGTCTTGCTGGGGGTAGTGTTTCAGGGTTTAGGGCAGTGCAGTGGTGTTCGTGCAGTGTAGGGGGTCGTGCTGGGGATGGTGTTTCAGGGTTTAGGGCAGTGCAGTAGTGTTCGGGCAGTGTAGGGGGTCGTGCAGGGGGTGGTGTTTCAGGGTTTAGGGCAGTGCAGTGGTGTTCGGGCAGTGTAGGGGGTCGTGCTGGGGGTGGTGTTTCAGGGTTTAGGGCAGTGCAGTGGTGTTCGGGCAGTGTAGGGGCTCGTGCTGGGGCTGGTGCTTCACGGTTTAGGGCAGTGTAGGGGTCGTGCTGGGGCTGGTGTTTCAGGGTTTAGGGCAGTGCAGTGGTGTTCGGGCACTGTAGGGGTCGTGCTGGGGCTGGTGTTTCAGGGTTTTGGGCAGAGCAGTGGTGTTCGGGCAGTGTAGGGGGTCGTGCTGGGGGTGGTGTTTCAGGGTTTAGGACAGTGCAGTGGTGTTCGGGCAGTGTAGGGGGTCGTGCTGGGGGTGGTGTTTCAGGGTTTAGGGCAGGCTGGTGTTCGGGCAGTGTAGGGGGTCTTGCTGGGGGTGATGTTTCAGGGTTTAGGGCAGTGCAGTGGTGTTCGGGCCGTGTAGGGGGTCTTGCTGGGGGTAGTGTTTCAGGGTTTAGGGCAGTGCAGTGGTGTTCGGGCAGTGTAGGGGGTCGTGCTAGGGGTGGTGTTTCAGGGTTTAGGGCAGTGCAGTGGTGTTCGGGCAGTGTAGGGGGTCGTGCAGGGGCTGGTGTTTCAGGGTTTAGGGCAGTGCAGTGATGTTCGGGCAGTGTAGGGGGTCGTGCTGGGGGTAGTGTTTTAGGGTTTAGGGTAGTGCAGTGGTGCTTGTGTAGTGTAGGGGGTCGTGCTGGGGGTAGTGTTTTAGGGTTTAGGGTAGTGCAGTGGTGTTTGTGTAGTGTGGGTCATGTTTTAGGGTAGTGCAGTGGTGTTTGGGTAGTGTAGGGGGTCGTGCTGGGGGTAGTGTTTTAGGATTTAGGTTAGTGCAGTGGTGTTTGGGTAGTGTAGGGGGTCGTGCTGGGGGTAGTGTTTAGGGTTTAGGGTAGTGCAGTGGTGTTTGTGTAGTGTAGGGGGTCGTGCTGGGGGTAGTGTTTTAGGGTTTAGGGTAGTGCAGTGGTGCTTGTGTAGTGTAGGGGGTCGTGCTGGGGGTAGTGTTTTAGGGTTTAGGGTAGTGCAGTGGTGTTTGTGTAGTGTAGGGGGTCATGTTTTAGGGTAGTGCAGTGGTGTTTGGGTAGTGTAGGGGGTCGTGCTGGGGGTAGTGTTTTAGGATTTAGGTTAGTGCAGTGGTGTTTGGGTAGTGTAGGGGGTTGTGCTGGGGGTAGTGTTTTAGGGTTTATGGTAGTGCAGTGGTGTTTGTGTAGTGTAGGGGGTCATGCTGGGGGTAGTGTTTTAGGGTTTAGGATAGTGCAGTGGTGCTTGTGTAGTGTAGGGGGTCGTGCTGGGGGTAGTGTTTTAGGGTTTAGGGTAGTGCAGTGGTGTTTTTGTAGTATAGGGGGGTCATGTTTTAAGATGCAACGCTCCAATACCTGACCAGTCTGCACTACATAAAACTGCAAAAAAACTAAAAATAAAAAGTGTTTTGCACACTTTTGTCATTGGGCTATATGTGGGCTACATCTGGGTAATATTTGTGCTACATTTGGGCTCTTTTTTCACTGGTGGCCATCTTGGAAGACTTCTTTGTTATGAAGTTTCCTAATTTCCTCATTTACTGCAGTCTCCTCAGTAGGAAATGCTTTCAGTTTTTTACTTTGATTCCATCAAGAAGGCATTCAGATGTGTCTCACATTTGCCATAAATTCAGAATGTTAGCACTCTAGTTGCTCATTAGATCACTGTAGTAAAGCTACTGCTCACCAGGGAGTTAACTGGAAGTCTGCTGCTGGTATTGAAAGTGATTGTTTCAGTCTGCATGTCAGAATTTTCTAATGAAATAGAAGAGGATTTGAGATCTCACTTAAAACATGCCCTAATTTTTCTTTCTGCAGCACTAACCATAATTTCTATTTCAAAAAGAACCCCCTCAATTTGTTCCTTTTTAAATTAAATGTTTTAAGTGTTACCGGTTTATTCCAATCAAGATGGCTTCAGGTGTGCCATACTTTTGTCATAAGTTAGGCTGTTAGCGCTCTGGTTGTTCTTTAGAACACTCTGGGAAGCTGCAATAGAACACAAAGGCATCAACTGGCAGGCTGCTCCTGTTGAAATATAACAGGAAGATATTTGAGATCACACTTGAAACATGTCCTAATTTTTCTTTCTACAGCACTAACCATAATTTCTATGACAAAATGAACCCCATCATTTTGTTCCTTTTTAAATTAAATGTTTTAAGTGTTACCAGTTTATTCCAATCAAGATGGCTTCAGGTGTGCCATACTTTTGTCATAAGTAAGGCTGTTAGCACTCTAGTTGTTCTTTAGAACACTCTGGGAAGCTGCAGTAGAACACAAAGGAATCAACTGACAGTCTCTGCCCTTGTTGGATGTACATGTTTTACTGAGAATGTCAGACTTCATTCTCACATGACTGAGAAAGATAATGTGAATTTACAGAAAATATGCTCTCATTTTAGCTTCTGGAGCACTTTCCAAAACTCTATGGGACAAGCATGTGAAAATAGTTTTCTCTCAAACATGATTCACGAGATCCCAGCAGAAGGTTTTTCACAGGGTAAAATCACCTTAGAACACACCACAATTCCTGAAATTAGTATGGTACCATCAACAAATGAATTCTAATGTAACTAAAGTCTGTTATCACCCTTTATAGTTCTCCTTTTGGTAACCCTCAAAATCTTTGATTCACTACAATGCATTTCAATGGGGTACTATCATGTATATTGGTCTCAAGATGGCTGCCAGCCATTCCAGGATGAAGTGCTGACAGCCAATCAGATCTCACAATGACGTGTGGTTAGGCTCCGCCCAGATATATATGTGATTTTACTTTTGATTTTCTCAGGAACTACTGAACGGATTTACACCATTTAAGCAAAAGGCACGACACTGAACCAAGGGCTACCTCTTTGCCAAATTTGGTGTAATTCCGTTCAGCAGTTCGGGCTGTAGCTGCGACTAAAGGTTCCTATGGAAAAATGAATGGGGAAAACACGTTTTGGGACCCCCCTTTTTTCTCAGCCCCCGCTTGACGAATCACCCCGAGACTTTCAGGATAGGAGCGGACCGGAGCGCCCCAACAAGTTGGAAACTTTCGCGAAGATTCGTCAACCGGCGCCAACGTTATTTCAAATAGAATGTTGCGGATTTCCTATGGAAAATAGGTCCTAACTATAACTATCTACTGGCGACCGCCAGTAGATTATATATATATATATATATATATATATATATATATATATATATATATATATATATATTACTTTGAAGTACAGTGGTTAATGTCTATATAGAATTGTTATACTTCCAGGAAAAAGAACTTGGATTTCATATTGTGAGTTTAGGGCAACAATAATAAATTACGCTAGAGGGCGCTATTTGTCGTTTATTGTGCATGAAAGTTCCGAAAACGAATGTTTGCCCTTTTAAATGTATTTGCGAATGTGTTTGTAAGATAAAAGTTCATAACTTGCTGTCAAACGGTGACAAGCATTTACAAATTCAACCGTTTTGCTTATACAGTTTACAAGAATTACTACACTCGGCACAGGCGCCAGTGAAGAACGAAGCAGTCCAAGCTTCTTCACAGCAGAATTAATAATGCCCGCACTATTAGAATGCTGTTTTTCAGGCGCCAATGTAAACCGATTAAAAAACGTGAATGTAGAGAGGAGTAATAATACAGGGGAACACTATAGAGGAAATGTTGGATCTTGGATTCCGGGCGTCTTCTAAAACTCCAGTGATTCTTGGCTAATCACGTAATCTCCACGAGACTTTAAAAAACATGAGTTTGTGTTGTGTAATCTGGTGCTCATGGAAAGCGGCCTTTGGCCGAGTTCGCGCTATATAAAACAGCAACAAAAAACAAGTAACCTGATACTGGAATGCAGCCTGCCGTCCTGCTGGCACACTGCACGCTGCTGATGACTGCGCTCGCTCCCAAGACACATAGGCTATGGGAGGGAACATTTAACCCTTTCAGTGCTCATGACGGAGCGGTTCCGTCATGAGCCACGGTGGGCGTGTGCTCATGACGGAACCGCTCCGTCATGGAACCCACCCATGGGGGAAGCGCGGGCGCTCCCGCCATGGGCAGCCCAACATCGTGCCACAAAGGGGATGGCAGCGGAAGAGCTTCCGCTGCCACCCCGACCCCCTCGGCGATCCTGTGACGTCAGCGCGCACAGACGTCATCAGGAGCGCAGGGACGCCTGGAAGCCATTTGCTTCCAGGCGTCCAAGGAGGAAGGGTGAGGTTTGTGCTCCGGTGGGGCGGGGGGGCCAGATCCACACGCTCTTGAGGCATCGGGGAGAGAAACAGTGTTTCCTCTCCCATGATGTCTCAATGCAGGGCATTGCTGCTGCACGATCGCGCACAACGTCGCGATCGTGCAGCAGGAATGCCCCCACTAGACACCAGGGATGTCTTTTTTATGTAAAGGAAGCGGCCCCTTGGGCAAGGGTCGCTTCCTTAGGGGGCACATTTATTTGAAGACTTTTCTGCCCCCCTGGGGACAGATCGCTCGATTTTGTTGGCGTTTCTGGCCCCAGGGGGGGGGGCAGAAAAGCCCACTAGAGCCAGGGAGTTTTATTTTTATTAAATTGGAAGTGACCCCTTGGGCAAGGGTCGCTTCCAGGGGAGATTTATATTTTTTAAGTGTATTTTGCCCCCCCCCTGGGGGCAGATCGGCCTGTTCATTTGGCCTTTCTGGCCCCAGGGGGGGGCAGAAAACCCCACTAGACACCATGGAGTGTGTTTAAATTTAAATGGAAGCGACCCCTTGGGCAAGGGTCGATTCCTTATGGGCCAAAATAATTTAAAGAATTTTCTGCCCTGGGGACAGATCGCCTGCATTTTTTGGCGTTTCTGGCCCTAGGGGGGGGCAGAAAAACCCACTAGAGCCAGGGATTTAAAAAATAAATGGAAGCCGACCCCTTGGGCAAGGGTCGCTTCCAGGGACATATATTTTTTATGTGTATTCTGCAGATCGGCCCGTTTATTTGGCCTTTCTGCTCCCTTTCTGCACCCCCAGGGGGCATAAAACCCCACTAGACACCAGGAGTTATTTAAAATTTAAATGGAAGCGACCCCTTGGGCAAGGGTCGCCCCTGGGGGGCATATTTTATTTTGATGTGTATTCTGGCCCCCCTGGGGGCAGATCGGCCCGTTATTTTTGCCTTTCTGCCCCAAGGGGGTGGGGGGCAGAAAACCCCACTAGACACCAGGGATTTATTTCTTTTGCAAGGGGGCACATTTCTGTCTGCTGTTTTCTGCCCCACCTGGGGGACAGATCGGTCCTGGCAGACAACCTCACCCGATCCCTTGGGCAAGATCACCCCCCATTTTTCTCAGCCCTATTTGAAGGCCCATCTGGCAGATTGACTATTTGGGTAGTGACATAGCGTGTTATAATGTCAATTGTTTTATTTCTTGTGAATTGCAATGGTAATGCTTTATTTCTCCCTTTTTTTTCTAGTTCAAGGCTTTTGCTCTTTAGACTGTTCCAGGTTGCGGTTTCGTTACTGGTGGTTCTGCTGTTTGTGTAGTTGCATGTGTTTGGTAAGAGACTTTTTTTTGTACAATGTAAATGAGTTTCATTTCTCTGCATGAATGTGTTTTTTGCAAATGGTGTAATAATAGCAGTTTGTTTGGCTTCTGTTTTTTAAGTGTCAAAAACTTTTTGCATTTGTGCTCGATGTGTATTTTGTTGTCTTGTGAGTAATTGGTTTTGTTTTTTTCTTTCTAGTGGGATATCGTTGGTTTTTGCTGTCTCTCTTCACAGTAGGTGCTGGTGAGTGTAGCGGTCTCTTCCAAGTGAATCGTAGAGTTTTTGAGTATATAGATCTTTGTGATAAAGGTACACATTTTTTTACTTACTTATTTTGCACAGTGTTGGTTGTTGTTGACTTGTTTGTGCAGTCTCCTTTCTTAGTAAGGATAATGGCTAGCCGCAGGATTACTGCTCAGCAGGTTGTTGGTATGCTTTTTGAGTCTTCCTTCTGACCATGGTTCAGAGACTGACTCTGCATCTGAGGCAGAGGAGGGAGGGAAGATTCAGGCAGTGAGTTTTCTCCACATGGAATCATCGGATGATGAAGCTACTCTCAGTGCGGATGAAGCTACTCTCAATGCGGATGAAGTGCCTGTTTTAGAGGAGGACATTGATGTACCGATAGTGCAGCAAGAGGCATCTGGGCTGCAGCCTGGGGCTGCAAGGCTTCCAGTTGGAAGTGATGACCTCTGGGTTGCCCCAGGAATGGTGCAGCCGGCATTGCCAGACTTTACTGGTGTTCCAGGGTGTAGAGTGAATACAGAAAAATGTTTGCCGATACATATTTTTCAGTTGTTTATGGACGATGTATTTTTGGCAGAGATTGTTGAGCAGACTAATTTGTATGCCGAACAGTTTTTGAGGGACAACAGTGCCAGCCTTAAGCCCCATTCTAGAGCTACCCGGTGGACTCCCACAAATCTGGAAGAGATGAAGAAGTTCTTGGGTTTAACTTTTTGATGGGCTTGCATAAGGAGCCATCAATGTCTTCATATTGGTCTACTAGTCCCTTGATGGCAACGGCTATATTTCCGGCAGTCATGAGTCGTGATAGGTATTTGCTTCTGCTTCGGTTGCTGCATTTTGTCGATAATGGTTTAGCGTTGCCACGAGATCACCGTGAGTGTGACCGTCTTTTTAAGATTCGGCCTGTCATTGATCACTTTGTAGATCGATTTTCGGAGATCTATGCTCCAGGGAAAGAAATAGCAGTGGATGAGTCTTTGGTATTGTTCAAGGGCCGCTTGGTTTTTAGGCAATACATTCCTAGTAAGAGGGCACGCTATGGAATTAAGCTGTATATGCTGTGTGACAGTAGGACTGGATATGTCTCTAATTTCAGGGTGTACACTGGTAAGGAATCCAGGATTAACCCCCTGGTTGTCCGTCCACTTTTGGAGTGACTGAGAAAATTGTGTGGGAACTTGGTAGAGGACTTTTTAACAAAGGTCACCATTTATATGTAGATAACTTCTACACTGGTGTGTGGTTGTTCAGGGAATTGGCCAAAGTAGACACTGTTGCTTGTGGCACAATCGGCTCTAACCGTAAAGGTTTCCCAAAAGAACTAGTTTGTCAAAAGCTTGTGCGGGGACAGTGCAGTGCGTTGCGTTGCGAGGAACTTCTAGCTGTGAAGTTTTCAGACAGGAGAGATGTCTACATGCTGACTACCATCCATGATGAAAGCACTTCACCTGTGACTGTTTGGGGTCAGGTTGCTGAAGCGCGCAAACCTGTGTGCATTTTAGACTATAATAGGCACATGGGTGGTGTTGATAGAGTAGATCAGAGGTTGGAACCTTACGCTGCTCTTCGTAAGGCTTACATTTGGTATAAGAAGTTGGCTATCCATCTTTTCCACTTGGCAACCTTTAATGGTTTTGTTGTATTTAAGGATTCTTGTCCTGAGTCAAAGGTGACTTTTGCTAAGTTTCAGGAGTCTGTAATAGGCAGCCTTCTTTTAGTGGAACAGGCAAGTGTTCCTAGAGTTGGGGTGGTGGAGGATGTGGCTAGATTGAAAGATCGCCACTTTCCTGATCACATTCCTCCCACACCCTCAAAAGACTTTCCCAGTAGGAGATGTAGAGTCTGTTGGCGAAGAGGTACGCGGAAGGAGACTCGTATGTACTGTCCCGAGTGTCCTTCTAACCCTGGGCTGTGTGTGCCTGCTTGTTTTAGAATGTACCACACGCACAATAATTTTTGGGAGCATCCATGAGTGGTAAAATGAACTGCCTGGTCTATATTGTTTTATATTTTTTGTTCAGTTTCAAGGTTGGCATTTGTGCAATGTATTTAGTTTCAGATTTTGTGTTAGTAGATTTGTATCTATTTGCAATTTGTTTGTGTTTTCTTTTTTGTATAAAAAATCCTAAATGTGATGGCGGTGTGTGTAGGCTGGCACTTGGCTGGTGGTGTGCGTGGACTGGCGCTTGGCTGGCGGTGTGTTTGGACTGGCGCTTGGCTGGTGGTGTGCGTGGACTGGCGCTTGGCTGGCGGTGTACGTGGAGTGGCGCTTGGCTGGCGGTGTGTGTGGACTGGCGCTTGGCTGGCGGTGTGCGTGGACTGGCACTTGGCTGGCGGTGTGCGTGGACTGGTGCTTGGTTGGTGGTGTGCCTGGACTGGCGCTTGGCTGGCGGTGTGCCTGGACTGGCGCTTGGCTGGCGGTGTGCCTGGAATGGCGCTCGGCTGGCGGTGTGCGTGGACTAGCGCTCGGCTGGCGGTGTACGTGGACTGGCGCTTGGCTGGCGGTGTGCGAGTAGTGACTTGCTGCTGGTCACTACACACACTGCTAGCCAAACGCCGCTCCACGCAATCCGTGAGCTGGTGTGGTTGCTGTGTCAGGAATGTGGGCGTGTGAAAGTGATGGGCCCTTGAATGGCGCTGTCTGCTGGTGTGAGTGTTGTAATGTGCTGGGCCCACGGCTGGCAGTGTGAATGGTTTTGTATGTGTCACACGTACGAAAGGTGTATGAATGGCCTGTAAAGAGGTTGGTGCCTTGTCGTGGCTTTACAGCTCACGAGCTGTGAGTCAATGGTTCAGTTTCTCGTCTTTCCAATAATTAACAGTGCATTTCATTTTTGTGAAATCTCTGGTTAATACAACTGTATAAACTGAACCATCACTCACCCTCGTGCCACATCCAACCAGTATGTCTGTGTGCTTGAGGAATAGGTGGGTGTGCAGAAATATTTGTCTTTTCTGTCTTTCTCAAGCAGGATGTACCTTGTCCCTTTTTGTGAATGTTGTAATGTGTTGGTTTCGTGCCTAGTGGTGTGAATGGTCTTGTGTGTATCACGTATGAAAGGTGTGTGAATGGCCTGTAAAGCGGTTGGGGCCTGGACGTGGCTTTACAGCACACGAGCTGCGAGTTACTGGTTCAGTTTTTTTGTCCTTTCAATTATTGACAGTGCATTTCATTTTTGTGAAATCTCTTGTTAATAACATTTTATATACTGAACCATCATTCGCCCTCGTGCCAAATCCAACCAGTATGTGTGTGTGCTTGAGGAATAGATGGCTGTGCAGTAATCTTTGTCTTTTTGTCTCTCTGCCAAGGTGTACATTCTATCTAAGAATAACCTACCTACTGTAGATATTGTCGTAAACTAAACACCCATGGGAGTACATGGTGATGTCTCTCTTGTGTATCCCAACAAGTTATCTTACCCACAATGTCCTGCAAACCTCTAAATGTTACATTTTCCTTGCATTTTTGTGTCAAAATTTTCACGCTGCAGAAAGAAACACCAAATTTCCTACCCCCCGCCTTTCTCCAAGTATCCCAATAGAAATGGTGCCTCACTCGTGTGGGAGGCCCAAGTACCCGCGACAGGCAAGGGCCCAAAACGTATTGAGGCAACATCAAAATTGCCTATCACAAAACGACCTGGTTTTGCAAGGGGGGTCACCTGGGTTTTTGGCCCCGTGCTCGGCGGCCAGCTAGGGAAATCTACCAAACCCACACATTTCTGAAAACTAGACACCCGGGGGATTCCAGGGAGGTATGGCTTGCGTGGATCCCCCAACGTTTTCACCCAGAATCCCCTGCAAACCTGAAATTTAGCTGAAAAAAAAATCACTTTTTTCACACATTTTTGTGTGGGAAAGTTGTGGCATCACCGGGCTGACCCAAATTTCCTACCACCCAGCGTTCCCCCAGGTCTCCCAATAAAAATGGTGCCTCACTCGTGTGGGAGGCCCAAGTACCCGCGACAGGCAAAGGCCCAAAACATTTTGTGATAGGCAATTTTGATGTCGCCTCAATACGTTTTGGGCCCTTGCAGCTAGGCACTTTGCAAAAAAAGGGTCATTTTTCACTGTAAAAATGTGGTGTGTCCACGTTGCGTTTTGCGCTGTTTCCTGTCGCCGGCACTAGGCCTAGCCACACAAGTGAGGTAGAGTTTTTCTCGAAAGACTTTGGGGAATGCGGGGTGGGTGGAATTTTATGGATCCACGCAGATACCAGAACTTTCCACCACAGAAATGTGAGGAAAATGTGTTTTTTTTGCAAATCTTTAGGTTTGTAAGGGATTCTGGGTAACAGAACCTTGTGACAGCCAGTCAAGTCACCTCATCCTGGATTTCCCTGGGTGTCTAGTTTTCAAAAATGTATAGGTTTGCTAGGTTTCCCTAGGTGCCGGCAGAGCTAGGGTTCAAAAACTACAGCTAGGCACTTTGCAAAAAAAGGGTCATTTTTCACTGTGAAAATGGGGTGTGCCCACTTTGCGTTTTGGGCTGTTTCCTGTCGCGGGAACAAGGCCTACCCACACAAGTGACGTACTGTTTTTCTCGAAAGACTTTGGGGAACGCAGGGTGGTTGGAAATTTGTGGATCCACGCAGATTCCAGAACTTTCCACCACAAAAATGTGAGGAAAATGTGCTTTTTTTGACAATTGTTTAGGTTTGCAAGGGATTCTGGTTAACAGAACCTAGTGAGAGCCAGTCAAGTCACCCCATCCTGGATTCCCTGGGTCTCTACATTTAAAAAATGTATAGGTTTGCTAGGTTTCCCTAGGTGCCGGCAGAGCTAGGGTTCAAAAACTACAGCTAGGCACTTTGCAAAAAAGGGTCATTTTTCACTGTGAAAATGTGGTGTGTCCACGTTGCGTTTTGGGCCGTTTCCTGACACGGGCACTAGGCCTACCCACACAAGTGACGTACCGTTTTTCTCGAAAGACTTTGGGGAACGCAGGGTGGGTGGAAATTTGTGGATCCACGCAAATTCCTGAACTTTCCACCACAAAAATGGGAGGAAAATGTGTTTTTTTTGGACAATTTTTTAGGTTTGCAAGGGATTCTGGGTAACAGAACCCGGTGAGAGCCAGTCAAGTCACCCCATCCTGTATTCCCCAGGGTGTCTAGTTTTAAAAAATGTATAGGTTTGCTAGGTTTTCCTAGGTGCCGGCAGAGCTAGGGTTAAAAAACTACAGCTAGGCACTTTGCAAAAAAAGGGTCATTTTTGACTGTGAAAATGTGGTGTGTCCACGTTGCGTTTTGGGCCGTTTCCTGACACGGGCACTAGGCCTACCCACACAAGTGAAGTACCGTTTTTCTCGAAAGACTTTGGGGAACGCAGGGTGGGTGGAAATTTGTGGATCCATGCAGATTCCTGAACTTTCCACCACAGAAATGTGAGGAAAATGTGGTTTTTTTGGACAATTTTTTAGGTTTGCAAGGGATTCTGGGTAACAGAACCTGGTGAGAGCCAGTCAAGTCACCCCATCCTGGATTCCCCTGGGTGTCTAGTTTTTAAAAATGTATAGGCTGGCTAGGTTTTCCTAGGTGCCGGCAGAGCTTGTGTTCAAAAACTACAGCTAGACACTTTGCAAAAAAAGGTTCATTTTTCACTGTGAAAATGTGGTGTGTCCACGTTGCGTTTTGCGCTGTTTCCTGTCGCGAGCACTAGGCCTACCCACACAAGTGAGGTACAGTTTTTCTGGAAAGACTTTGGGGAATGCGGGGTGGGTGGAATTTTATGGATCCACGCAGATTCCAGAACTTTCCACCACAAAAATGTGAGTAAAATGTGCTTTTTTTGACAATTGTTTAGGTTTGCAAGGGATTCTAGGTAACAGAACCTGGTGAGAGCCAGTCAAGTCACCCCATCCTGGATTCCCCTGGGTGTCTAGTTTTCAAAAATGTATAGGTTTGCTAGGTTTCCCTAGGTGACGGCAGAGCTAGGGTTAAAAAACTACAGCTAGGCACTTTGCAAAAAAAGGGTAATTTTTCACTCTGAAAATGTGGAGTGTCCACGTTGCGTTTTGAGCCGTTTCCTGTCGTAGGAACTAGGCCTACCCACACAAGTGAGGTACCATTTTTATCGGGAGACTTAGGGTAACACAGAATTGTAGAGCAACTGTTATTACCTATTGACTTTTGATGCATTTCTGCCTTCCAAATGAAAGACAATGTGTAAAAAAGAAGTCATTTTGAAAAATGACCTATAATTCTCATGCTAGTATGGGTACTCCCAATTTAGGAAATGTGCTAATATCTACTGTTTATAAACTCTATATTTTGTTCCCATTTCAGAAATACATAGGTGTCTTTCATACCGATTTTTCCATGTATAAATTTTCCCAGAATAATTGCTATATACCCGGTACATAATAAAAAAACATTGCAAGACGCTGCTCAATTATTGGCTCTGGGTTCGTCGGGTTCTTGGTGAACCTACAAGTCCTATATATCGCCACAACCAGAAAGGTCCAGCGGATGTAACGGTATATTGCTTTCAAATAGCTGTCATAATTAGAAGAAGTTACAGGTGAAAACGTTGACACAAATGGCTGTTTTTTTCAACTAATTTTCAATTTTTCCTATATTTAACTGTTTGTTTCTATAAAGAAAACTTGAAGGATCTACACAAATGACCCCTTGTTGAATTCAGAGTTTTGTCTACTTTTCAGAAATGTATAGCTTTCGAGGATCCATTATTGCTTTCATACCCATTTCTACCATTAACTGGAAGGAGGTTGAAAGCACAAAAAATAGCAAAAACAGGCTATGTCCCAGAAAAATGCCAAAACTGTGTAAAAAAGTTGGTTTTCTGACAAAAGTCTGCTTGTCCCTGAAAGCTGGGAAGATGGTGATTTCAGCACCACAACCCCTTTTTTGATACCATTTGCAGGGAAAAACCAGACGCTTTCATCTGTAGCCCTTTTTTGCATTGTTCCCAAAAAAACAAAATTTAGCTGTATTTTGGCTAATTTCTGGGTCCCCTCCAGGGGAATCCACAAACCCTGGGTACCTTTAGAATCCCCATGATGTTGGAAGAAAAGTACACAAATTTGGCGGGGATACCTTATGTGGTCAAAAAGTTACAGGGGCCTAAGCGCGAACTACCCCAAATAGCCAAAAAAAGGCTTAGCACAGGAGGGGAAAAGGCCTAGCAGCGAAGGGGTTAAAGATAAGTCGGGACATATCCGAGCCTTTGGCCATTTGCGTGCTTTCTTTTGTGGAAGCCTTACGCAAATGGCCAATCAAATGCGTGGCCGGAAAAAAAAACAACATGAGGAAAAGATGTGTGAGATGTAAGTCCTTAGTAGAAGCCTCGCAGGGCAGCGCATGCGCGCTGGCTCAGACGAGACCTAAAAAGTCAAGGGAAGACCACCCTAGGGATTCAAGGTCTAACACCAGTAGAGCAAGGTTTGTAAAAATATCTGTTCCCAGCCATGTATAAAGGTTTCCATCCTCACACAGAGTCTGAAGCTGGTTGACCCCAAGGAGCAAAGTTACCTCCACACAGAAACATTTTCACAGAGAAACGTTCTGTTGCGTGAGAGTGGAGAACAAACACATTTCTCTGAAAGCGCTTCATTTGATTGGGTTCAGCGAGTGCTCTTTACCTCTCTATACTCGAGTTCAAAATGCTCCATGCTGGAGCAAAAGTCAGCAAAATCCAAAAACGCAACTGATGTCCTGGACCAATTGTTATATTCCATATAGGTACCATAATATAGGGCCCAGTAACTTCATTATCCTTCACCTATATTCTTCCCTACATTACACTTATAACGGTTTACATGGACTGACCTTTTACCTAGATACGGCACTGCATTCAGAACACGGGTTTTCCCTAGTTCGATATCTCATACATTATGCATGAGGATTCTTGGCAGCACAGCAGGACGACCATCTCCTGTATAATATCTATGTATAAAGTTCATGCCCGACGTCATCCTTAGGCCGACACAGTAATACAGCGAGGTAGGACCCTTGGGGAGACTTATGGGTATATATAAATCACATCTTGCTAAGATAGAGGAGACCGAGACTTACCGGCAGAAACACTGACCAGAGACGCTGAGGTTCCTGCATGCAGACACTCCAGCTTGAAGTGGTCAAGCATCCCTTGCGGGGTGTCCACCTCGTGACCAGGATGGGGTCCCACAGTCTCTCAATTCAGGTAATGGGGTTGACCTTATCCTAGAGGGATTCTTGGCTTAACACCTACACACATGCTAGGTACATTTAGGTACATCAAGTTAGGGAAGCATCGTTGGAGTACGCATTTTTTTATCATGTGTTTTATATACTCGTATGTATCCATGATTATTGTAAGATGGTAGAACTATACCATCCATTTACCTTTATAGTACTATTAATCATTTATATCTTATACTGTCTAACAGTTGTTGCAGCTCATCTATTCTACACCAGAATAACAACTGTTCAATAAATACTTATTGAAAACGCCCAGCCTGTTTATTCTGTGTATCTCTCTGAGACAGACTAAGTAAGCACGAGTTACTGAGCGATAAGTAGTATATTGTTTCCACAGTCCTGAGAGATCAGGGTTGTCATGTTCGATGGTTGCCAGGAATTATTCTCTCCTTGGTAAGAGGAGACTCTAGTGGCACTGTGAGCTAGTTGGTACAAAAGGCCAACATACTCTGTGGGGGTGTTCAGAAACAGTCTGACACCAATCCTACAGTGTATGCTGTCCAAACGCGCAGATCCTGTATAATTATTATAGGATCTACACAACATGGTACCCAACGTTGGTTGGGTACTTATTTAACAGTAGAATCTGAGTAGTTCAGTCGTGCTAGTATCAGAGACCCCTACTCACAAATCCCCAGAAACGTCTGGAGTGGGAGGGCACAAACTCCGCCGCAGCTGAGTAGGCAAAAATCCTATTAATAGGCTGTTGGTTAAACAAGCTTGAAGGACACTGTGTTCCTAAATTGTGCAAAATACCTTATCTTAGTTCCCTTGAAAAGTTATTACTTGTTCTAAACACAATGACTAACCAGGCTATAGACCCACTAGAGCAGCCACTGCCCCTCTCTGAAGATGAGGAAGATGCAAACGCAATACATATTGCGGCAAATGTTAGAAAAGCGGTTACCTTGAAACTACTTGCGCATGGTCTAACACCTAGGGTGGTGTAGTAACTTTCATGATTGAGGCACACGAATCATACAGAACAGAGGTATTTTATTCGTGGGTTACATTCCTAGCAGCAAATGCAAGAACAAAAACATTTCATTACTACACAGAAGATGAAGCACCAATGGAATATTGTCCGTATGAGGACATTGAAGTTCCGCTAACGTACCAGGAACACTTATACTGGTTTAAAGGCGGCCTCCCCATACAAGAAGTAGAGTAAGACTCGGTCCGCTCGGAAGAGAAGGAGCGACATGGCCAATATTAGCGGCCTACACACCACACCCTGACATTGAAACAATGCCAGGAGGAGACTTACTTATACTTCACAAAGAATTAATAAAAATGTACAGAAACATGGCGCAGTTTGTCATGAGGACACTTACAGTCTAGCCGGCAACGGTTGCAACAAATACAACTCCAGTTCAAAATACAGCAACTAAAATAACACCACAAACGTTACACGCAGTAATGGGTAAAATGCCCGCAAAACGTGAACAAATGCCATTCTGGGTAGCTCAAAAATAACACAGCTAGAAGCAGTATTCCCGAATACTAGCCTGTATGAAAAACACAGAATGCTGACAATCTGCTTGCCCATGGGGATAACACCACAGATAGAGGATTGTACCTCTTGGGGTACAGTTTTTGCTGCCATATATACCAGAACTCATGGTATCCCGTCATTAGCAGTAATACCAGATGTATTAAGACAAATACAAAATGAGTACGGAGCAGAGCCTGCTCTGAACTTAGGGATGAAATTACTAGGTAATTATGCCCAGGTATCAGCCATAATATTAGCAAATATTAAAGGGGAGGCAGCATCAGTGGCTATCCGCCAACGCCTAAGGGAGTTCAGTCCTTTACAACAGGAGCATCGAACTACCTAAAATAATTGAAACTGCGTATGCAGAATTAGGCAGGGACAGTTTGGGTGGAAAAGCATTGAAACCACAACTGATGGGTAGTCCCGAAAAGGACACCTTCAAGCAGACACCTGCTTCATCAAAAAGAAGTGGGACAATAACAAAAACAAAAAGTTAAAGAAAACAGATCTCAATCCAGAGGTAGATCTCCTACACAGGAGCCCTCCGAAAGGAGGTATAACCTTAGGAATAGGGACAATATTAGGAAGCCTGACAGTTATCAGGATACCGATACACGTTTCTCTCGTTCCTTTCAGGGTTCAACGAAAAACTCAGAGAGGGAAGGACGGTCAGACAGACAAGAAGAGCGTACAAAGTCCAGAGACAAGCAGCACGTTCAAGACTATACTTCCAAAAAAGAAGATAAACCAAAACAAAAGCCACAGTTCAAAAAGAAGAAGGTTGCAGGTCTAAAGATCAGACATGCCCAGAATTCTGAGGACTCGACTGCTGAACGGGGAATGGGCTCTGACGATGCTAGACAATGTGGCAGAAGTAACAATAGCTCACCAGAACCTGATGGAATTTCTGGTGACAGCGGACTTGAATGATTACATCACGGTGGAAACACCAGAAACTAGGGTAAGTGTCCCGCATAAGTTATATGAAATAACACTCCAAATGGAGGGGGACAAACCCAGAAAAGTTAGAGGTCTCTTTTGGGAGAACCTGACGTTTGGCTAGGACATTTTGTTAGCTGAACAAGATTGGCCGCCAGCATTCGTCATGGACTGCCCAAGAGGAGAAATAGTAATTTTACCAGCATTTTCCGACCCTGTTCCCAAATATCTAAAATATATACATATGCACGGGAGTGGGCGCTAGCCCTGGCCCCGGCATTATACAAAAACCATGTTGGATGGGATGAGGATTCAACTCACCACATTATTCCATTAAAAAATACTCCGACTGCACAGAGGCAGTATCCAATAAAGCAAGAAGCTAAAAAACAGGTCAGGGAGATCTTAGATCAACTTGAGTACCAAGGGGTGATTGAAACTTGCACCTCTCAAATGAATAACCCTTTGTTCCCTGTATCAAAATCGGACAATTCATATTGTTTACTTTTAGATTAAAGACATTTAAACACTTGCACTAAGACATTTGCAGTTCAAAATGCACACAGTGCCGCATTAATGAATAACATTGTGCGGAAAAAATACAAAACAACACTAGATATCTCAAATGGATTTTTTTGCCAAAATATAGCGCCTGAAAGCAGGTATTTAACCGCATTCTCCGCGTTAGGCTCCCAGCGTCAATTTTGTAGACTCCCCAGGGGTATAAGAACAGCCCGGGTTGTTTTCAGCTAGAGTAACTGAATTACTTCAAAATTTGGATGAAGAGGCATTGTCCTATGTGGATGATATTTATCTAACGGATGATGACCTGGAGGAACACTTGAACAGAGTAAATACCATAATTTTGGGATTTGCCTCTGAGGGTTACAAATTCAACTTTAAAAATCAAAGATAGCCCACCTCAATGTCCTTTTTCTGGGATATGAGCTTTCAAGTGAAGGGAAAAGCCTAGCAGCTAACTTTTTAGAAAAGTGTGCGCTGCTCCAACCTCCAAAATCATTAAAAAACTTACAATCAATCCTGGGATTCCTGAACTTTGGCAGAACATACATTTCGGATTACGCAGAAAGGGCAAAACCTTTCTACGATTTAATAAAACCTGACTTTTCAGTTAGACAATGGACACAGGAACACACAGATATCCTTCGCTCCCTACAAGCTGATATGATAGCTTCAAAACACTTACAGACACGCGTAAATGTACGCAACTTAGTGATCCGCATAGTTGCGGGGCAATCAGGGTACACATACCTTACATATAATGAAGGTGAAACAATACCAATAGCATACAAATCACATTTGTACACGAATGCTGAGATGCGCTTTGCATCAACAGAAAAATTCTAACCGCAGTACAGACTGCTGTAGTGAGAGAAAGAGCACTAGCTCAAGGGAAGCGTATAATTGTCGTTACCCCAGTTCCAGCCTTA